>JAODKC010000064.1:24257047-24272047 GCA_026777985.1 Mormyrops attenuatus
CAAACTGGCTCTTTTCTGCCCACCCCCAAATCCTCATCCGCCCCCCAGGAAATCTCACCTTGTTACACAAAGCCGAACCCAACACTGTGTGTGGCATTTCAACACAACTCAATTGCCAAAAAAAAAAAAAAACTGGTTTATGCATATGTCTGTTGGTTTTGCTTTACCTTCATTTTAAATCTGACATTTCAAATCTTCCCATTTTCATAGATTTTTTTTTTTTGTCTTTAAATATATAATACAAATCTATATAACCCAAAAGTTAGAAATCTTATTTACAAAAACTATTTAAAAGCAGCTACCCTCCTCCAACGCAGAAGAGAGGAAAAGGAGAATCTTCACACATAAGTCAAGAATTTCTTTTTTTTTTTTTTGCTTTGTAAATGCTCTTTAGTTTCTTCCCATATGTTAATATGGCAATTGGTAAAATAGTCTTGCCTTCAGAATATTGATAAGGATTCAGCAACTATTTCAATTAGCTATACATACAATTCTTTAACGTTTCCGGTTGGTGCAGTTTATTTACTTAGAAAAAGAAAAACAAGACTTAGGTAGTTTTCCCAAAGAAAAGAGACCTTGTCTTCAAAAAAGTCTTTTCATCCTCTGCGGATGAAGACACGGTGGCTGGCTCCTTAGCCGTCTACCCCTGGTGATGAACGTCAGTGCCACAAGCAACAGCTTCTCACAGAGCTCCCTCCTCTGTGCACCCAGCGCCGGCTGTGTAACGGAACTCCTGCAGGTTGGACACGCCATGAAAGTGGACAAAGGCCCCCGCCACCACCAGGATGTGGAATAACTGGTGGGAGTGAAACTGTGGGAAGAGACGGGACAATTAGGATTGGAGGGGGGTGGAGTCAGTTATCTGTTATCTTCTCAGTTTCAGCTGAGGCACATTTCAGGTTAGCTGACGAAAGGTCTCCTTTGCCTCAGAAATACTGTCTGTGCCCCGTAAGATGGTGATAATGCGTGTGATGTGAATGTCTCCACAGAGAAATTCCAGAAAGACACAGAAACTCCCCAAAAGGACAGATGATCGATAAATAAAATGAATAGAGGCCATTCGTAATCTGGTTTTGTTAGACTGAGGACAGCGATCGTTCATTCAGCAGATGTGGGTGTCGGACTGAACCTCACTAAACGTCCCAGTGTGACAGAACGCAGGTTAGGAGCAGAGAGTTATGATGCTGTGTGCATGTATCATGTAGCATGTATCATATCGTGTCGACTCACCCAGATGTCACATTTGCCAGGGAAGAACCTCTCTGGGATACGTGCGGCATAGAGGCAGGCGCCGGTGATGTAGAGTGTGGCCATGAGGAACAGCCAGCCCATCTGACCCATGGTGGTGGCTCGCAGGAAGCCCTCAGTGATGACGAAATGCAGCGTTGGGACAACTCCGCTCAAGCCAAGGCCCACAAACACCCCTGACGGAGGAAGATGGGTCACAACACTACTGCAACAAACACAGCCAATTAAAAGGAGGAAGTGTCTGATAAGGCAGGGCCTGTCTTGAACTGCAGAATACTTTAGGTCCAAAGAGATTACAAAGCAGTCAGCTGCTGAAGCTTTTTCTTGTGCATGAAGTGGCTACCCTCCTCTGGGTTATACTAGGCTATTTTAACATCACAATCTTTAAGAGGACGTTTAGAGAGCAGTTCCTTTGACCTGCCAGTGAATTCCCCGTCCATAAGGGCTCATAAATGTCAGCGGGGCCAGAAGAAGGTTAGGTAAATAGCCTCAGTAAAGGGAGCCATGAATCGAAAGCCTCAGATCGCCTGTCTGATGGGAGGGAGCAGGGTGTTGTAGTGCAGGAGCAGCATGACTAGGGAAAAGGCTCTCTGGCTTTTCCAACAAGCTAGTACCTAACCAAGAGGGTCCTTCCAGAACATCATGGCTGAACAAGCACTCCCAGAAGCAGTATTAGTCCCAACCGCCTCACCCACCCCCCTAGTGATTTCAACACACAAGGTAAATTGGAAACTAGCGTTTTCATTCTGGGAAAGAAAATCAGTACACTGCGTCGTTTCCGATAACACGGGTTACGGTAAAGGAGGCAGACGCCACGTGGCGAGTCCATGTCCGCAAAGCCGAGCGCACCACAGCACTCTGGGAGGAGACTCACCGGCGCGGACGCCACGGTACTGCGGCGTGGCAAAGAAATCGCACTGTGACACAGTGATGGCGGCCAGGCCCAGAATGCACACCACGATCAGGTAGATGAAGCAGGGCTGCGGGGAGCAGTAGAAGGAGTAGTAGAGCCAGGGCACGAAGGAGCCCATTATGAGGAAGGCGATGCCCGAGTAGTCCAGCCTGCAGAAAGACAGGGGGGGCCCTCAGACCGGTGGCACGTGGCGTCACCCCATTCATCTACATCATGCTATAAAATGTCTGGAAAATGCGCCTCTGAGCTCTCTCTTCATTCCCTTCCATCGATAGCGGGACGTCACCAGCATGAAGTGGCCCCCCGACTCCATTATGGAGAGAAACCGAAGGCATTTGCACCAATCAATACTCTATGTGAAATGGCAAAAAAGCTTTAAGAATAATCCCGGAGACGGCTGCCTGCCACATCCCTGCAGCTCAGAGCTGGATGTGGGCTGCTCAGCATGTCTTGGCTACAAAGTCACCTTGCTGCGAGTTACAACGGCGGGATTCTTGCAGAAACGTGAACCAGCTACGTACAGGGCCTCGACCACCACATTACTGGCTCTCGACAGTGACCTCATGTGGTGTGTCGCAGGCGTTACTCACTTTGAGAACACGCGGGACACTCCCTCTGAGTGGCAGTAAACTGTGTGGAAGAGCCATGAGAATGACAAGCAGAGGATGGCTCCTAGGAAGAATGCGCCGATGACAATCTTCTCCTGGAAGGGTGCCACAAAGGACATGTTGGGCCGGAACATGTAGACGATGCCCAGGCAGAGGAAAAACAGGCAGCCTGGGGGGGGAGAGAGGAGGGGAGGGGGTGCAGGTTAGCGTGAACAGCCTAAGCTAGCCGTCTCTAGGTGTCAGCTCCCCCCCCCAGCCGGTGCAACAGTCCAGTGATTTTATGAATATCAAAGAGGGGAGTCAGTCACGCTGAACCTGAGGGTTTGCCGGGGGAGGGGGGGCACCTACAGCTACAGACCCTCCCACCAGGCACTCTGGTCACGCTCCAGCTTATAGTGGGGTGGGGGAGTCCGTCTTACTGGAGGAAGCGTGCTGTGCCATACAAAGGCCCTGGGGTTTATGACTTTTCAGAACTCAAATGATGAAGAGCCACTGTTTAGGTCTTAACAAAACACAACATGAACTGGCTTTCAAGAATGAATAATTCACAGATTTCAATCCGCGGAGTCAAGCTATCTGCAGAGGTCGTGCTGGCACTGGAGGGCAGACTCTGTACTTTAATTGAAGTGCGTTGATGTAGGAACCAAGGCAGAGATTCAGGGCATGGGGACACACTGCCATCACACTCACTGATCCAACGATATGTTGAAAGATACGTAGGTTTGGCTGTTCAATACAGTGTCAAAAAAGGCTGCAGGGACTAGTGGGTCTGGTCCCCTTTACACATCAGCTTCAGAACTGAGAAGCGTGATCCAACTGACTCAATGAAGTAAATAATATGCCCAGTCATTTAAATTAAGGATGCGTGACACCAGCACACATCTACATCTTTCCTGCGGCATTTCCGCTCTCGTATCATGACGGCCCACAGAAAAACAGCCACTGTTGATGGCTGGCTGACAAGCAATCGAGCATGTATATGACCTTGAGCTATGTTTGATAGCACTGGGATAAATGAAAAAAGGCTGCATAGTTATAGGGGACAGACTCAAACTGAAGATCTGAGATGGAAAATATCCAGGGGGAAAATGGGTACAATTAGAAGCTGCTTTGGTGGCGGCTGAGTGACCAAACGGGCATCTTAAAGTCACACAAAGTACAGGGATATCGGATGCGTAATTCATTTCAACCAAAGTAACCCTGAAAACAAAAACTCACATTTGCATGGGATATACATACATCAGAGGTCCTGTTTGCGTATCAGATAATGTTCACAACCACCGTAACCGTGTTCTCTACAAAGCCTGAGACAAAAGTGTGAGATTAGCGCAACATTCTCACAGTACACTATGGATTTCTCTGGTCAATGCTTAAGAAGCTTTAGACTAAACGTGGACAGCTTTGTTTCAAAAGATGGGCACAATTCTCTCTCTTGGGGGGGGGGGGGAAGAAAAAGAAAATTCTCACCAGACCGTCACAAATTCGACACTAGGCGGCAGCATTCAACCATTTACAAGACTGCAAGTTCACCCAGTTAGGAACGAGAACAAAACCCAGGCTTCATGTTTAACAGTTAGCCTTCACTGAGCTAAAGGGGTTGTACAACAGAATAAAACGTGGGTTCCATGAGTGGCCAAGTTCAGTCACCCCTTATGCAGTGCACCAGCTGGGCAGCACACTCCTGACTCTGCACTACTGTAGGCCTCACTGCTTCACCTAGAGATTACATATGATCCAGAAGCAGCAGGACGCACAGGTACATTAACGACTGAAGAGCGCCTATCTTTCTTACCCAGAAGGTGAGTCCAGATGTTGCCCGTCTCCGTGTGGATCCTGAATATGCTCTTGAAACAGGCCCTGAAGGAGGGCATTGGAGGCCGGTGGCCATGCAGCAGGAAGTCGTTGTCCTTCAGCCAGTCGGGAAGGACATCATGGGGGATTACGCGCCACCGGCCCTCCCATACCTGGGGTAGGAAGGACACAAACAGTGCTCAAACCCCTGAGTGGCCAGGCTCACTGCTTTCTTATAGCTGTGCTGGGACTTAGTGACTCAATTAAATCTTTACCTAAACCAATTCAAACCACTTAGCTGCAGAAGGTAATTAAGAAGCTCAATTAAACAGTCAGCAATTACATCACTTGGATCTCAGTGGGAATGAGAACTGGCGCAGCTCTGGCAAGAGCCTGTCAGGACCAGTTAGAGAAAATGAATACAACAGGGATCACTGGAGACGACCCCCAGGAGCCTAGAAGTCCATGCTAAACGCCCAATCATGTCCTGTGGCCCCGACCGGTTTCTCAAGCTCATCTGCCACTCTGGGAATTACTTTACTTCCGTCCCGTCATCCTCTGCCATGCAGTTATTCACATATTTCACGGGTGCAGCCAGGGAGCGAATAGGGGCCGCCTGCTAAGCAGAGGCGATGGTGAGCAGGAACCGGTTTTATTTATTTTGGAAGACTTCAAGGATCTTAAACTTTTACTGCCGTACCGTCTTGTATAGAATTACACGACGAGATGGGTGAGATTACCGGCCCATCCAGTTTGGCGCTGCTCGTTGGTTGCATTAACCTCATCACACATTACAATATGGTCTGAAAGCTGTACAAAGGATTCCATATAAGCTGGGCCACACTAACCAGTGAGTGTTGGCTCACAGCTAAAACCTACAGTGGATCTCTCTCTAGCAAGGGCAGCTGACCTTGTGCACAAACTCCTCCACCTTCTCCATGGCGTGGTGGGCCTGTAGCAGCGGCGTCATCCCCATAAAACCTTCATCAGAGCTTTTCTGCTCCTCTTCCTCCTCCTCCTCCTCCTCGTCTTCCTCCATGTCTCTCTGCTGCTCAGGCTCGGTCATCATGTCCTGTAGGGGTAAAGACTGTCAAAAGTCAAGGATATGTAGAGGAAAATTAAAATTCACAGACGTAGGGAGAGAAAGGCAAGCATACAGACAGTCTTGCATTTTACACTGATCTTACGCGCTGAAATGACTATTGTCTATAAAGAGGCTAATTAATATCACACTGATTCTTGCAACATCACCTGAGGTGTGACATTGTTTGCAAGTGGCCAGATGTCCCCACCCCCCACACTAAGGTCACAAATACAAGCACCAGAGAAAAGGACGAAGGATCGTTGTCTTGCAAGATCCAATTTGAAAAACACGGGCAATTATTAACCCTGAGGCAGCATGAACACACTGTAGTTTAAGAAAGATAAAAATAGCAAGTAGACTGAAAGCACCACAACAAGAGCTTTGAAAATGGAGCTGATCCAATGAATAAAGGGTACAATCTCAGTTTTTAAACTCAGAGAAAAGACAGATCTGGTGCACTCTACTACTGTCCCTGTAGATTTTCTATGCCCATGAATGCAAAAAAAAAAAAAAGTTTCCTGCTGCCATTAACATACAAAAACATCTATGGATTAATTGTTAACGCTAACTAGAGCAGTCCACGATAACGATCTCACGGAAACTAAACTGGTTCTGTGACCGCCCAAGTGCTTATAGCACCTGGCATGTTAAAATGTGTTTTGGAGTGAGGACATGCGTGCATGTGAGGAAGACTGCAACAGAGCAACACAGGAGCATTAACTGGCATTAACAAGTCAGGGGAATCCAGGGGTACTAGCAGTAACCGGCACCGACAGCATGTTAGTAGGCCGGCCGTCTGAAACGGCACTGCTGCCTCGCCGCGCTGCCCGCACACACCGAGCCAGGGCAGCCTCACACAGACCCACTGCTGCCTCACCGCGCTGCCCGCACACACCGAGCCAGGGCAGCCTCACACAGACCCACTGCTGACGCATCAGTCTCCGACGACCCGCTCGCTAAAGGGAACAGCTGCAGGTGCAGCGATTTGGCCAAAGAGCTCCAGGTGCATTCAGAAGGCCCAACAGGACACAGAGGAGGAGAGGGGGAGAAGGAGAACCACAGGCTCAAGACGTAAACCAATGACACCAGCGCAAATGCTACCGAAGGAAAGCGGAACAAACGCTTTCAGTCAGAGAGGACGTTATTAACCTTGCACCACAAACCTTGCCTCAATTTAACAGCTGTCTTTATGCAACACAGCACTATGATGCAAGTTTGACTTGTAATAAACAAAAGATCAATTTCCCCAGAAACTCTGAACTTCACTGCCTGCTTAAGTGCTTATGCACATGACTCTATTCCCATTTAGGAAGGAACAAAGGGAGATCATAGCGTGACCTGCTTAGGGCTATGAGAAGTCAAATGACCAGGCAATAACGGTAATTTGTTGCAAAAACAAGGACATTTAAACAATAGACGGAAAAAAGGACAAGCAGGTCTTCAATACAAGAGCCCAACCCCACGTCCCTGAGGCTTAAAGAAGGGGGGGGGGGGGGGCAGACTCACATTGATTATTCATTCCAGAGCAGCTCTACAGTCTTTGCAGACAGCAGAGAGGAAATGGGAGGAACAGTGCCACAGGACATCAGGAAAAGGTCACGGTTGAGCTTAATCTGCACAAAGTGATGTGGATCACACACACTCACCTTATACTCATATATTTCACATGAATTATGCATGTCCGGCAGCGACTACCATTAGCAAGCAAAAACGTCACCTGGAACCATGTAGATTCCAAATGGAACAAAATGGGAAGAACTCAGCTTACATTACCTACATACAATGCCGTATGAATGACCAAGCCCCGATATTAGGAGTGGCTGAAGCTCAATGACGCATTTATCTGGTACCAAAAAAAAAATCATTAAAATAATAAAAGCAGTGCTTCTACACCATAACAGCAGCTGGAGGTATTTTATAGCGACCCCTCACTGCCACCCCCACCACAAGTCAGATACAGACGCATGATAATTAAGGGGCCAGAGGTACACAGTCAGACTCACAATCACCCTTATGGTTGGACTTGGAGTTTCCAAAGTCCCTTCAGCCACCTGCTGCAGACAAAGCCTTCATATGCATGAAAATAGCAGTGATATATACCCAACGCTCCACTGAGAAAATCTGATTTAAATAAGAAGCAAAAAACCACTGATGTTTTCCAAAGGATTAAGACAGAGAATATGTGGTCATATAGGAATGTTTTCACCATAGTGCGGCAGGAATCTTTAACACTGAAACCAGTAACTGACGACACCAGATGAAGCCCACGATGGCACATGCTCAAACATTATTTTACCCACTTCATTTTTTATTGTCACTACCATGGATTATTCATATCATCTTTATTCAGACCCAACAACCCATGTTACCATGCACAGTAAACTTCAAAACTAACCTAACACTGACAAACTAAACGAGACACCAACGAAAAGTCAAAATACGCAAAATGCCCAGAACTATCAATTCTCTTTTGGCCCTTTCTAGCTCGCTAAAGCCATAAAGCCTAGCTGCAGTACTACTTGGACCAAGTCTAAGCTGCAGGACTATGGGGTCTGTCAAGTTTTACTGTAATCCAGCCCTTGTCAAAGGCTGTGATTAACCTCCAATTGATTAAATAGCCACCGACATGACATTAGCTACTTTAGTAGATGAATCATGGATCCAGGACTCTGTCAATTCGAAAAGGACAAACTGGTAAACATTCACCAGCACAGGATGGCATATGGAGTTCTGGAAAACTACACCAGGACAACTTCCACACGGCACATTTACATGTCACATGGACACATCTTCCCATCCAGTGCAATCCCTATCTGACAGCTGGTTGGCCAGGCAAGAAGAGTCAATAGGATCAAGTGTGTTTATTACAAAGGACATGCACATTTGGACCATTTCTGTTGACTGGCCAACACAAAAGGTCAATCACACCATGTTCTGAGCCCTGCAGTATTCTGTACTGGAATGGATGGCAATGCAATCGGAAAGAATGAGGCAAGAGGTTCCGAACAGGCACATGTGTACCTACTTTGCCCAGGTAAGAGCTATGCCATGTTTACAGTAAAGATATAACTAGAGGTGAGAAAGCTACAGATATCAGTCTCCCATGTCACATATTTCAATACATGCTCACAAATAAATAATTCTACCTACAAATAAAATTGGAATTTGCCATCTTAACATTAAATTCAGGAAAGTTTGCGCCATACACAAGCAGCTCAACAAACCAAAACTAATATAATCATAATAAATTCCACTTCTTCTGCAATCATATAATTTTGCCAAAATGTGTAAAAAAAAAAAAAAAAAAAAAAGGGAGATGCTGCTTAAGCAACACACAGACAAAATTATCATTAAAAAAAATTTAATAGCTTAATACAGTTTCCAGGTAGGACTCAACAACTCAAGTCACCCAGTCCACAGCACCATTCCATTTCCCGGTAAAAATATCACTTCATAGATCAGAGTCAGGAAAACTTGACCTTTGCACAGAGTACACCATGCACAGGCGGTCATGTGACAAGCAGAGCACTTCCATTCTACCATGTTTCCTTCCAATACAATTACACAAGGCAGTGGCTTTTTCCCCTCCACTTTCACCCAAACAACCAGGTTTACTTAACTTATTACACCGCCGTCATGAGTTTCATTTCAGGCTAATAACCACAACGCAATTCAAAAGCAACACTGTAATCAGCACTAGCATTTCTACAAATTAGCGACAAAAGAAAAAAAGTGACTAACATGAAGACCAGCGTAATAGAGAGAAACAAAGAGAAATAAAAGCAACTTCAGGGCATGTGCAGGCTACTTGTGAAAAGGCCCACAAGATAATCTGCATGTATCCCAACGCGCCAATATTCACATAATTCATTCACGTAATCCACCTACATACATGCGCTAATCACAGAAGCCAGTATTTTATAAGTTTTATATTCCTTAAAGGTGTCATAAAACTGACAAATCGGTGCTTTGTTCATTTCACTAGATTATTCTGGTTGTGAAAATTGTGGCGGCAACGAAAATGAGCTACGGCACAGATGAACAGAAGAGAAACCTGGAATATCTGTGGCCAGTGGCACAAATAAGTCAGATAGACTTCCTCTGGGATTCCCCACCTGAGGGATCACAATCCTTTAAAGGCCAAGAAGGAGATCCCACACGATGCAGGAGGACCAAGCAGTGTGCAGCCACACACCCCTGAAGTGCAGGGAGTTTGTACTAACAACCGTGCATTCCAGAATTACACCCTCTGGGTTTCCATTGCTGATGGACTGAACTGAGTGACGGCAAAACACAGTGACGAGTTCCAGAAAGGAGAGAGGGCATGCGTATGCATTAAGCGTTTCTTGCTTTTTCCACTGAATCACCATTAAAAAGATAATAATCATTAAGATCCTGCCCCCTTCAACTCTGTTGCAGTGAGAAATAAAAATGTCAGAGCAGTACAGCACAGAACTGCTCTACTGTGGACGGCAGTTTTACCCCTCAGGGTAGCGAGCAGAGGTTCCCAACCACCGCTCCACAGACCGGTGCTAGTAATTCCACCAGGCTACAAAATGCTAGGGGGTTAGGGGGAAGGATTGGTTTATTTCCAAAAATAAATCAGTTATTTTCAAGCCATGCCTTTTTAATAACGACCCCTAACATTTGTGCGTTCTGATAGCAAAAAAGAAACTGAACTGCTAAAACCCAAAATTACAACCACAGCACAGAACAATCAGCCAGTTTTACCAATCCAGGGAATTTTCTTTGGTGGTCTACAGCCACCAAAAAGTCGGGAACCCCTAGTTTACAGGACTTGAACTGCAGTCATTACTAAATTCCCGGTAAGGTAATTAACCTGAACCTACTTGATAACTGAAACACACTATGGTGCCCTGGGTGGCACAGACAAATGAGGACACATACACCTGGTATAAGAAAAGGAAAAAAATATATATATGCGTGACAGAGAAAAAAAGAACATGGCCAAGTGTGACGGCCAATTACAAAAAAAAAAAAAAAAAAACTGAGGGTGCCAGCCAATGAAAAGAAAACCCAAAAGCCACAATTTCCCGTCAACGGCAGTGGGAAAATTACCATCAATGTTCTGTGCATTTCAGAGAAGTAAAAAACCGAAGATGTAACTGATCACACACGCAGCAGGTCTGATGACACAGCAGCAGGCATGTGTGATGTTTTTATTTTCAACCCCCCCCCTGAGAAATCACATTGGTCCATCTACACACAACCCTTTAAAAACAAAAGAATATATATAAAAACCCTTTTAGGTTTCACAAAAAAACAGCAGTGTAAATTTTGAAAATGCGAGCCATTTGTCAACGACAATTTGTAGGCACTGTCATAATAAAAGGAATTTGTAACTATACTGACTATGCATATGATAAACTGAGCAAATGTACAACTTCAAAACGCAAAGTGGTTTATGCAATCATTACCCAAGTGTAACAGGAAACGCCCTCAATTTTAGGATATGTGACACAGCATGGTGAGAATTATAGAGATAATGATGAAGTTGCCCATAACCCAGAGTGTCTCCCTAGGCAAAGTGAAACCCCAAGGTAAATGAGTAGCAGCCTGCACCTGTTACCAAGCCCAGGCCTGTTTAAAAATTAACCAGAAAACCAAATTGTTGCTGATATATCCGAGTCGATGGCTTCACTCGTTGTTACCAGCCTGCTTCAGGTTACGGGCCCCAACAGGGCTAGTTTACCATCACATTACTCTGCCAAGCGTACCATATCACAGTGCCAAGGTCCAAAGACAGTGTGCAGACGGACACTTTTAAAGGAACAGGGAAAAAAAAAAAAAAAAAACACACAACGTATCCTTGAGCTGGTGACTTTCCAAGACTAACACTACAAATAGTATGTTCAGAAAAAAGGGGCCAATCAACTTATAGGGCAGACAAACAGGCAACCAACAGCTGCTGGAGTCAGACGAACTCCCACCAGACCAGCAACAGGAGGCTGACCTTCAGAAAGGATTGCGCAAGTAGTGGTCCGCTAACAACAGCCATCACTAGCGAACGCTAAATGGCATTTAGCACCAAGGCCAAACTGACCAACTCAGGACAGGCACAACTGCAACCCGTGGCTCAGGATTCTGCCCGTTCTCAACCCCACAAGTTTATAGCATAAAAATGCACACAACCCAGATTGCCAGGTCAAAAGCTAGCAGCTAAACTAACTAAATGCCACATTGAGGAGCAGGTCGTCAAGGTGACATCGTACTCGTTCCAAAGAGGCCCAAGCTTCCCAAAACCCATGATCGCACAGAGCACACTTACCCCATTTTGCGTGGGGCAGTCAGGGCTGTGGTCAGTGCTGCCCGCACATGCTGCGGAATCAGTCCCCGTGGGCTTCCGTGGGCTCATGCCAGCCGTGCAGCCCCTGTGCCTCAGAAGGAAGGCTGCACGCCGGCTGTCCTCCAGATTCCCGACTTCCAGCTTGCCTTATGGAAGGCCTGCCACTAACAAATCAGATAGTGGATGCCCGGAGAGAAGGGTCCAGGTATAGGCGGCTTGAACCGGGGGTGCTGGTCTGCAGGGCCCTGCTATGGGAGCAGGGGTCCGAAAAGCCTTACTCTGCTCCGCCTGAAGACCAGAAAGTCCTGTATACAGGGACAAAAGGGGAGTTTAGTCATTAGTCATCTCCCAAAACACACCTGACATAAAACAGAAATCAAAAACTAGGAAATATTATAATACAGGAACTTTCTAAATTATACAAATGTCCTTACCATAAGCATGCAAATAAAATGTTGAAAAGGTGTAGAGCAGAAACTACAGTCTCAAAACAGCACAGAATATTGGGATGCCGAATTAAAAAATAGGGTACAGACCTTACATGAACACACTTACAACAGACTATTAGCACGTAGCAGGCAGCAAGAACTCATTCCAAAAACCCTGGGGAGGCTGTGCTGGAGAAGCAGGGGGCCCAGTTTCTACACCTACCACGTGGCAACCTGGACTGGGCTGTGGCCAACCCCCCCAACTAAATTTAACCATCTGAGTGTCACGCTACAAACCCTGGCAGCTGGGGCCCACACCACCTTGTATAACCAAAGTTCTTGAAAAGGAAAAGAGCACCTCAGTTATGGCGGCGGTCCGGGCTGCTCGCAAAGTCACTTTGCAGGAGCACTGAGTTTAGAGTAAGGCTGCAATTTTGATTCAAAACAGAAATATTAAGTTATACAGAGGACAACCCTAACACCGTCAACGGAAAACCTTTGTATGAATGAATGCTGCCAAGAGAGACACATGAACTTAGATGAGGTTGTCGACAGTGGTTGTTCTGCTGGGGCAAAAAAAGTAATTTGAGTAACAACTCTAGACCCTTTTGCAAAACAACTTTTGCTTGATATTAACCGTTAAAGCCATATTTCAAAATGGAAATTTCATAAATAGTATTTCCGAGATACACAAGGTCCAATAACTGGTTCCACCGTGGTTTGTGAGGCAAAAACACACCAAGACGTTCATCATCAACCACCCAGACATGAAAGTTAAAGCAATAAGCCACGGATGAGCTGGTCCTTAAAATGCCCGTCATCTTTAGCAACAAGAATTAACAAAACCTATCAGAAGGGAAACCCAAGTTTCAGACTAGCCAGATGGTGACAGTCACAGAATTGTACAGCATGGAAAGGACTGGGGTTACAGCTCACCAGTACTGCAGGACCAGGGCCTTGAAACACTGAGAGCACATGTATATGGAAACTAAACACACAGAGTGGCACAGGTGTGCCTTTACAGACAATACCCAAGTCAGAGGCTCACAAAGGGCCAACAAACAGGATTCAAAACATCTTCAGTTTCACCACACCTAAAAGCATCAGTCAGCGCAAAACACTCCATTTCCCAAAAGGCCTTTGACATACCAAGTACCAGTGCTCGGGGGAGGGGGGTCGTTATTGTTGAGACTTACAGCATGACTCCTTTTCTGCAAAGAAATTCCCACAAACTAGTGTTACAAAATAAAACCTGCAACTTCTTTCATCATTTACTTAACAACCAGAAGCTAAAAATATTAAAAAGATTCTGGCAAATGATTTCAATGAAATTGAATACTATGGAAACGCTAAACACCTCAATTGACAACTAGGAAACAGAACAAGGCCAGATTCAACATTTTAAGCAGTTTTATAATGCAAGCCATATCACTGATAGCATCTAATGACTAGTCAGCTGACAGTACAAGTCTTAACTGAGGAAGCTTGCCGTTTTAGTCTCGCCAGCAAGTGAGATATCTGGTGTGCTGAAATGACCACATACCAGTTACGGAGAAACCTACTTCATCACATCTGGTAGTCAGACAAACCATCTTTCAGTTCACACATCTTCAGTTTTTTTTTTTCCCCAGTTGGTACTTTATCATCACCTAGTTGTGCATTTTCAGATCTTGCCTACTGCTGCTCACACTGCAGACATACTGCTAGGGATAATCCTAGGTCTGAGCAGTAAAAAACAAAACAAAAAAAAAAAATCCTCCACAGAATGGTGTTCAGGCCAATAATCACCAAAGATGTGCCTAATATCCTAAGAGGCAGACAATTATTTTACCAAATTATTTAATCAAAAACCATGAAAACAGACACCCTGACACCCTGCATCCATTATCAGGATCAAATCTCTTTCATCAAGCTTAATCAATCATACTTTCTTTTCAGAACAATCAAGGCAAAGAAAAATAATTTGTGTTGACTATTTGTAGATGGTGACTAGTGATTGAGAAATCTTATTACATACATCATCCCCGCATACCTTGCGTTATATACCTATTCCCTTCATCATAATACATTTCCATAAATTAATATAATGCCTTTGTCAGTTTTCAATGACGTATTAAGAATAATTCACAACTTCCAAAATCATTCTAGCAATGCACACTAAACAGTGGTGAGGTACCAGGAAGGCAACAAAAATACCAGACACAAACAATCATGATTTGTTACTATGGTCCACTTTGCTCTCAGTTCTGTGCCTTATTCTGAAAGAACTACATTTAAAAAGTTGCTAAAGAAATGAGGTTTTAAAATTAAAACTGCACTGTTAAAGATTACAGTCACACAAACCATCATGACATGATCCACCTTATACTACTAGCAAATGCTTTTTAGAATAAAACAGAGAACTACGGGTCAGGGAGAACAAAACTGAGAACTCAGTAATTCATCCACTGCCAGTTCCAGTGGGGAATGTTCAGCAGAGTTTAAGAACTCCAAAGAAAGAGAGAACCACTGATGAAAGTAAAGTAACCCCCAGCTTTACTTGCTTATCTGGGGGGGGGGGGGGGGGGGGGGGGGGGGGGGGGGGGGGGGGGGGGGGGGGGGGGGGGGGGGGGGGGGGGGGG
>JAODKC010000064.1:24279278-24297453 GCA_026777985.1 Mormyrops attenuatus
TCTTTTGGCTCTTGTAATTCACATGTTGGCTGCGTGCTCTTTGTGCTAATATGGCAAAAAGCCGTTGTTGCCGAAAAACCTTGGTTTTTTGGGCCCCCCCCCCCCCCCCTTCTGCAATGCTACCTTAGAGCAGAGACTGGACTACCCCCCCCGGTGAGCAGAATTAGCTGGGAGCGTAGTGGGTTTGTGCATACAGCTCTTAATATCCAGTTTAATGCACTGGCAAAAGGTCTGGGCACAAGATGCTTAGCGTGTCTGCAGAATTTCACCATCACTTTTAAAAGCCAGTTTGAGCACCTTGCATAACCGCAGATTTTCTTTCTCATGGGTCATTCGTTATATAACATTGTTGGGATATTCGAAGCCTTTCTTTGGAGCTGCCAAGCTCTTACAAATGGCTCTTTATAGCTAAGAAGCGTAACAACAAGTCTCCACCCCAAGCAAGAATGTCGCTGTCCTCTGCACTTCTCAGACATAGCGTTAGCCTTTTGTTCTCGATACATAAAACGTTACACGCGTGCTAAAGGTGCAGCCCAACAGATAAGCAAGAACATGACTGGAGCTTCACATTTAGTCATAGCTTACATATAACCTTCTTGGTTTTATTTAAGCATTCATATACCTTGAATCGCCAAATGAGCCCTGTATCAAAATAATACTTGGATAAAAACACACGACACAGTTCCTGGTTATGCTACTCAAGCATTACTTCAAAGACTGTATAGTTGCAAGAACCGTGACACATCCACAATAAAATGCCTGGTAGATTTCTATCATTAAACCACAAAAAGTTCTCTGCAGAGCTTACAGATAACATGAGATCTAGTGGAGTAACTCGAAAGAAGGATGTAACTTTAATGATAATGATAGTAATAATTGTTTTAATGTTACTGGTTGGAAGGGGGAGAGTATTACATATACACACTGGGAATATAATCGTGGGATAACAGTTGTTCTGCGATAGTACACAAACGTCGCAGTAAGCCTGCTGCCTCTTTCAGATGGATTTACTTATGAGGGCCGTTTGCGTTCGTTCTGCTCGGCAACAATAAAGGTTTGCTTGTGATCAGTGGGGCTGTGGAAGGAAGTGGCTTTTACTGGAGTCTCCCAGCAGGAGCCACAGACGAACACTGGTAAAAAAAAAACAACAAAACTACCACAGAAGCCTGGATGTCAAAGTAATGGTATGCAAAACAATACATAAAATGTATAACATGAAAAGAAATCAATAAATGTACATTATTCCCGTCCGTCTCTCCCACAATGCACCTGTCATGCATCACCTGCCGGATTTTCTTTCTAAAATGTAATATATTCTAAATACATCACTCTATGCGCTATGTGCACCCTTCTTCAAGTCTGTTTGGTGGCATGATGTCGCTCCTTGAACTCGCACATTCGGCGCATTCGTACCCACGCGTAGAACATCATGAAATTCCTGCTAAAAGACACTTTTTCACTGTGGTTCGACCAATGAGGTCCTGGTAGCTGTAAGTCCAGAAATAAAGAAATTTCTCCCAAGAAGACATGCCGGTTTAAGGTCAATGGTGGTCGCTGTTGGGACGGCCTACCCTGACCGTCCTGTAACATGACTCGGCTGGTCACATGAGAGATGAGCAGCATGAAGCACTGTACAGACCCTGCTACAGTAACGTGACACTTTGTCCTTGAGTATTTCAGCAATCACCCCAACCCCATCCACCACCACCACCACCCAGCCCCGCCACAAACACACATAACACAAATACATATCCTCGCATCTTGTGGCTGTCAATCACTCCGAGAAGACGGTCCGGCAAAACTGAAGTGTCTGTTCCCTTGAGAGGATCCGACCTCCAGACGAGGGTGTGTAAGTGGATGGTGCCGTGCACTCGCGCAGATGTGGGTGTTGGGAGTCGGGCCGGGTTTCCAGGGGGGAAGCAGCCAGCAGACAAACACTGTGCCACAAAATTTCACACTTGTATGAGGTCAACACGACACTGAGCAGGGCAGAATTAAGAGGACAGATCCAAGCTGTGAAGGAGAGGGCAAGGACCAGCCTGGGCGTGTTTGCAGCAGGGAGAGGATCCTTCGCTGCTATCGCACCCTCGCTCGACCTCAACCCCCCCAACATGAAGAGCCCATAATCAGAGGAAGGACACACTGGGTCATGTGACCTGCAAAGCCAACCTATAACAGTCACTGGCGGATCCCAGAGAGCAGAGGGAGTGTCACAACAGCCTAGTGATAAGGGACAAGCAGCTCAGGACTTTGGGTGTAGTCTGTGCCTTTCCGTCTTCATTATTTATTTATTTATTTTTACTAGAGTCAGAAAAAGTCTTATTAAATTAGTATTCTCTGTTTATTTATTTATATACTTTAATTATTATTTTTTGCCATTCCATTGGCCCTCATTGCGCACTGCCCCCCACCCCCCCCCGCACCTGGGTCCTTTCCTGCCCCCCTCTGCAGAGTCCCTACTTGCACACGTACTGATCGACGAGCGTGGTGCAACGCTTGCACTTGACGTAGCAGCACCAGTGGAACTTGCAGTGGCAGCGCTCGTGCTGGTAAATCTTGAACTGGTCGTAGCCGCGGCCGCAACACATGAGCTCGCAGCCTCCCATGCCCTCTGATGTCTTGTTGCAGTGACGGCCCTGCGTGCCCAAGGAACCGGTGGTCTCGTTGCGCAGGCAATAGTCCGGGCTGGGGTCGATGTAGACCAGATCTTCGGGCGTGGGCGCGTTGAAACGGCTGTTGACCAGCTCCAGCTTGCTCTTGCGGCCGATACGCATGGCCGCCGCGCTGTCGTACTTCTCCTTCAGGAACTCACCCACCCGCCGGAAGTCGGCCAGCTGCAGCCAGCACGTCTTGAGGCTGCAGGAGCCCGACACGCCGTGGCACTTGCAGGCCACATTGGCGAGGTTGTACACCGCCTGTGCATGGGCAAAGAGGATCGCAGGGGTGAGCCAGACAGCCTGACATGGCAAAACATTGCTCAGAAGAAAAAACACAATTTAGCATTAGAACACATGCAAATTAAGGGTAACACAATAAAAACGTAGAGGTATTTCTCCTGTTCTCCAGAAAGTTACTGATATCTTGCTGGACGGCTAAAAGAACAGCGCTTTGGCCATTCATTCATTAAATTTCACACCCAGCTCACCCCTGGGGGTTTTGAACTTTCGCTGCAAATGCTGGGGTGCCTTTAGGAGAGGTTTTCAAATGTCTAAGCCGACACACATTTACAATATAGAGATAATCTGACAATTTTACATCGATATGATCATTGAAACAATTTTCTTTGACTATCTAAGATTTTTGCACAGTACTGAAAATCTCACAACATTAAAGGGTACAGCCTCAAGCTGCTGCCATGTAACATCATTAAGTCCATTGTTTATTTAGCTGACACTCTCATCCAAAGTGAGATACGACTGAGAAAGCAGAGTCAGACAGTCCCTGATGCAACTGTGGCTAAGGGCCTTGCTCAAGTTCTGATCGGTGAAAGCAGCCTGCCAACCAAAGGACCTTCTATCCATGAGCAGAGAGCTGGAACGCACAGAGCCACACCAGTCCATTAGGTTTAGCTGGTCATTGTGATCATGTAAATATCCACTATGCCTGCAGCCTTCCATATCGCCATCAGAATCTGTGGACAGCTACACCCCTCCTCCCCCATCCTGGCACACTGAATCTCCACCTATGGATTAACTTCTAAGTATGACTCAAGCTCTGCAATGCCCACACACACAAATTACGAAATGTCTCTGCACATGTGCTGGACGGTAAGTCAGAGTCTGGTGGAAGCTGGAATCAACCCTGAGTTTGGAAGCCTTGTTACTACTAGACACAGCCGGCTACAGACCTTCAGCACTCGAGCCCGGTCTTTTTTACGTGGTTCATTATCTGATAAGTGGTTCGAGGCTGCCCCCTTAAGGTTAAATTATGAACTGCAGCCTGAAGTAATGGAGCTCCCCCCACCCTAAAGGGTTCTGCTGTTTGTTGCCATCATTTATGTGTGGGAGGATATTTAACAGCCTTCAGATGCCTTTTGAGCTTCCAGCCTCTTTACAAACCATTAAATAAAACCAAAGGTGTGAACACTTGGGAAACAAAGGAGAGGACTGCCTCACATCCCCACCACACACACAGGCCTCCAGTTAGGTGGACTCCCCTGACCACCTGCTGGTTCATTCACTAACACACAGCTGCGCCAGTCTAAGCAAATATTCCACATTGACTAGAGAAATAAATATTTGATTACAAAAAAAACTATCAGGACCACAAAGGAGGTGCAGAATGCAAAAGAACCGCAGGCAGACTCGAAAGTCAAGAACAAGCAAGCACAGGAAAAAATGTAAGGAAGAATAAAGGATCTCAGTAATAAAGGGCACGTCGATTTCAAGCAGGATTAAAATTGTTGATGATTTGCAAACATTTCAGAGTAGGGGTGCTGGACAGTTTCCTAGACCAGCAGAACACCAACAGCAGCAGGTGCTGGTTCCCCGGGCATAACGGACAGGAAGTTATCCGTCAGGACGGGCCAAGAACAACGAGCAGAGCATTCTGGGAATAGGGGCCGAGCTCCATGTTATCACTGGCACCGCGTCACTTTAGTCTTTTAGCTGGTGGATGTTTTATCTGAGTGTGGCTTCCAGGATTACCTGTACATACAGGTTCGTACTGTTTCTGACTGCATACACCGACCGGCGCAACCGCCTCCGAGAATGTCAGTCCACAGACTGCACAGTCATGCTGCACAGTCATGCTGATAGCTTGCTTAATATGGTCACCATGTCTCCAGACCACATCAGACCAGCTCTCACTCTACAGTCAATGCTGGCGCTGAGCCCATACGGACAGTGGTGTTTTCAGTGGTGGGATACTCATCCAGCCGAAATAATCTACATCTCTCCATATCTGTTAACGGGGACTGGGTTTCTGTTCATAACAAGAAGCAAGTTTGTCCATCTGCATAAAGAGGAACAGACTGCATCCTTTTCAATCCGCAGAGACACCCTGAGCCTGTATAATACCTGAATGCTAAGTATGTATCATGTGGACAGTAGTGGAGCTATTTTTCCTAGTCAACTGGGCTAGTTCACTAAAAATGTAATCCGACACACACTTTTTTTTTACTAGCCAGCGGGCTGCAGCTCAGTTGTATGTACTCACCCCTTGGTGTAAATTACTCACCTTAGGCGAGTCGCCAAGTTTAATTTCCAGCCCTGCCTGTGGGATAGGAAACTGCATTTGGATCCAGAAGTTAGGCTTTGCTGTTGCAAACTTCAGTGATTTTCTACAACCTTACTTCCTACAGTTAAAAATAGTTTAACAACTAGACCAAGACTTCTTTAAGTAAATAATTTAACAAAATGAACAAGTGAACATTACATAGTATGGGAACCAGCAGTCTTTATGAACATGAACTTTACAGCATGTTCATTTTCTAGATGAACGTCATGATCGTCAAGCTGCTGTCACAAAAACACCCAGGTCTTCACTAAGATGGAGGACAGGCTGTTCAATTAAAGTAAGTAAGTAAAGTAAGATTAAAAAACATCAGCTTTTCATATACAGGAAATATGTCTCTCTCAGCACTCCACAAAGGCATCACATGACCACCAAGCATTCGTGGAGCCCCAAGGGGCTCTGAGTCATCCTCGTCACAAAATCGACCAACTCAACCGAGGACAGCATTCCTTCAGATCAACATAAGGAAATGAAAATGTTAAGCAGATGTCCGCCAATGTGGCATCTCAGTAAAACAGGTTGGGTTGAAATGGTCAGTAAAATAAATGGCGTGGGGAGTAACATGAAAGTGACATCCTGTTATTAGTGACGCTGAGTGAGGCGCCCAAGCCAGCCTCGACAGTCAAGGCGGCCGAGATGTGTGCTTCATCAAGGCTGCAGACACACCACTGTATAGAAAGCAGATCTATAAAAAATACCCATAAACCCTAAAGCAAACACACACAGACACAGACAAACGCTATCATTTCTGAATGGCTCAAATTGGCACCCTTGGTCCTGCAGGCTTTTTTTTGTTTGCAACCATGCCCCCCCCCCCCCCAGCGTGGACAGAAACACCAGATCCCTGTCTCCTCTCCTCCTTTAAAGACCCCCTGTGCTCTTTGTCCCTTCCTGCTGCGTCCCGGGGGCCCTTCCGCCAGGGAACAGGCACATCAAAGGACAGCCCGCCCACACCAGTGGCCCACGACGGCCTCTCCCGCGTGTGGAACGACCCTGTCCCACGGCTCACCACACTGGCGCTTCCCAGTGTCCCCAGTGTTGCCCTCGCTTTTGCTTTCCTCTTTGCTGAGCTCACACCTTCACATGACCCCACGTCCAATCCCAGTCCCCGGTGAGCTTCCCAGTCTCCCCACCAGGGGGCGCTGCCTGAAACTCACCCACAGGCCTGATTACACCATAAACAATTCCCCCATCATTCACTCCTACGGGGACCATCCAGTGAAAACACACAACCAGGTTTTCTCCTCCTACCCGACAGGGATCCATAAACTATGTAAACCAGCCTAACAATTTCAAATGCATGTGTGTCTCGTATGAGCTAACAGCAGCACTGACCAACAGGAAGACTCCGGTCCTCGTCCTGACTGAAACACAATTCAATCCAGATCGTGCGATCAATACCCCCCACCCATTTTTTCAGACGCAGTCGACCTTGGCTTTGTGTTGCTGATGGAATTTGGCCCTTGGGACCCCTGGCCTAGACAGACATTCATCAACATGACTTCCATATATAGGCTATAAAAGTAATTCTTTTTCAAACAAATAAATGAAGATCTAGCCAGAGAGGAAGTGCTGTGCAGGGCAACTGTCCCTTCCCCCAACCAGAGATAACCAGGGGGTGGGCACACAGGCATACACGCCCCCCAGCCTGCCGCTGGGCCAAGGTACCCACCCTACCTTCCAAATGGCAGTTCATCTGACGGACAGACCCATCTATCCCTGTCGGCGGTCGGGGGGGAAGGAGGTTTCGAACTCCGCGGGAGCAGGACAATGGGAGCGAGGCTGCCAGGCACACAGACAGATCAGTGTGGGTAAACAAGAGGCCAGGAGGCTCTCAGATAAGGCTGCAGGAGAGGGAGCTGCCAGCCCTGCTCAATGGGACCGCTAATGCAAAAATAAACAGATTACACCTGGAGGAGATCTGACACAGAGCGAGAGACGTCCCGCTCCATCATGCCGCCATGATGTCCCTGTAGCAGGAGGTCAGTGCCTTTGCGAGTCCACGTGTTTGTCAGGGGGGGGACTCTATGCCCATGCAGGGGAGGCCTATATATTTTATTCTTGTATAACTGTGGGAGTTTTTCTATGTATATATAACAATGTACATTTGCATGGGAGAAGTGTGTGGCTCAGCAGGTCGGGACCCTGTGATTGTGATCAGAAGGTTGTTGGTTCAATTCCCAGCAATTGCAGAATGACCTTGCCGGTGGGCTTCTGAGTAAGACCCTTACCTGCCGATTTCTCCAGGGATGGCGTGACCCTATGCTCACTTCTATGTCGCTTTGGATTAAAAAAAGATCTGCCTAATAAAGAAATCACATGGGTTCTGCATGTCTGTTTATGTGCGTCTTATACTCTCCTGTGTGTTTGCATGTTTGGAACTGTGTGTGTGTGTGTGTGTGTGTGTGTGTGTGTGAGACAGCCCCCCCCCCCCACGCTTACTTTGTGTGGCAGACATACGGAGCCACGGCTGTGTATGGAATTCACCCATCGCAGACAGTGCTGGGAGGGCCCCACCATTGTGATCCACAGAACCGGAACCTTGTAACAGCCCCGCCCATCCCCCCCCCCCCAGCGATCCACGGTCCACGTCCCTAAGCCGCGACACTCCAGGAGCGGGAATCGATCCTTCCTGCACGCCTCCCTGACTCCGTCACAATGGCCCCCAGCACTAAGCCCCAGAATGCAGTACAAATCCCTGGCAAACAAGGCCGGGGGTAGGGGGTGGTGGACACATGAAATGGCCTCCTTGGGAAAAAAAAGGGTTTAAGGTCTCTTTGTAAAAGTATCTGCCAGCCGTCGCAGCTCATTGGTTCCCTGATCTGATGCTACAGATGTAATCTCCCTCTCACCCCCCGCCCCCCTGGGACCATCTGACCTCTACCTTCCAGTCCAGGCTTTGACCTCTTGACCTATTTGGAGCTCCAGGCTGAGATGACCTCTGGGAGCTTCCATAACGAGAAGAAGCACTTCCCATCTGCAAAGACTTTAAACAAACCCATTCGGGCAGAGGTACACTGGGTAAAAAAATAGGCAGGCCCAGGAAAAAGGGGCGCGCGACACAGAACATCTCCCTATCTGTGCAGACCAAGTCATTAATGAGGCCGCGGGGCAACAAAGTCAGCTGGGCATTAGCTGCAGAGTCCGGAACATTCCATGTGCGTGCAGCCAAACCTGGTGTGCGGGGCTGACACTCTCCAGCCTCCGAACGCAGGGCGGGCTTTCAGGTTGTGGCAGAAGGTCGCGGCCTCCGCCAAATCCCCAGCCGGGGAAAGAAATCGGGCTCCTTGCGAGGGAGGGGTGGGTGGGTGGATTTCACTAATCTTACCCCTGTTGGAGGCCCCTTTTCAACACGCAGGTGACGGCAGTGGAATTATCCTCGCGGCTTCCTCGCGACAGACGGCCAGAGGACGGACACAGAGCAGCGGCAGTCTGCCCAACGGCGACAGCCTGCAGCCTTCATCACCGAGACATACATGCGACGACGCATGGCTTTAAACGCCCTTTACATGCAAATGCCGTTATGCCGGATGTCTGAGAACACATATTAGGGTTTAGAAAACACTCAGAATGAGTCCCCCCCCCAACACCACACAACGTACGGCCCCACCCTCCATAACACAAAGCTGCATGGCCAAGCCTCGCCCCCTTTTCCCAGAAGGAATGCGCTTTGACCCCATGACCCCCACCCCCCAGACTCCAAGGGCATCTCCTCTCCCCGTGCTCAGCCATTTGGTCCCTTCCAATAAATGATCGTCCCTCCCGGCACCTGGAAAGTGGGGGGCACTGTCCCCCCAGTGTTCCAGCTCTGCATGTGTGCTTGTTGGCTTGTTTTTTCATAGTTTCCTTTAGCAGCCACCCTAGTGATTGGCCCACACTGCCGGTAGTTAGTTAGTTTGTTTGTTTGTCTAACCAAGGTTTTGGTTTCCATTCTGATTTCATTCAGATGCTGACCTCAAAGGTAAATAAACCACCCATTAAGGAAGCTGTGCAAAACAGGACTGGCCTTCATAAAAGCAGCTGAATCTTCCTTTTTTTTAAAAAAAAATAAATCTGCGGGTGAATTTCTGGGTCCATCCCTGGTGAAAACTTTCAGGGCAAGCTTCCCTGTCTGTCTCTAGCTGCTGCAGTCTGTGCCAAATGTTCCCACTGAGCAGACAGACCCACAGCCCTGTCCCATGCCTGGATAAGGTGCCTTGGGCCCACCTTTACTCTCACCTCTCCTGCTTTCACACCCTCTCCTCTGAACTTGCCCCTGCCCCTGACTCCAGGGCACCCAGCCCTTCACACTAGGCTAGAAGTGGTAGTGGGGGACATACTGGGCCAGGTGGCCATGGACCTTGCCTGAAATAAATAAATAAATAAAACAGAATCTGAGTGCCAGCACTTGGCTGGGCACCTTTCCATTTTCTGCAAACTGGGTGGATCTGCGTCAACTGCTAAGAACGCAGGCAGAGCCAGAAAGGCTGGGCCCTCCCTGAACATGGCGCCTGCGCCTCCAGGTGGCCCCGCCTTACCCCGCCTGGCCACTCGCTCACCTGCCGGCCGGCCTCGTTGTTCTGCAGGTTCATTAGCGTGCGGGCATGCTCCTCGGAGCCCCGCGGATGGTTCTTCTCCCGCTCGCGTGCATCCACAAACTCGCGGGCGAAGCGGTATCCGTAATTGACGTTGTCTCCGCAGCCGCCCCAGAGCCAGTCGCGCGGGAGATCGCGGGGTCGCGCCGCCCGGCTGCAGCCACAGGTAGACAGCTCGCCCTCGCGGCACGCCCGGCTCACCGCGTTTACCACACCTGCCGCACTGATGGCGTACGTGAAGGCCGTTTCCCTGCTCCCTGCGGGAGAGATGGAGGCAGAGATGCGAGAGGGAGAGGACGAAGGGAGAGAGGAAGAGTAAGGCAGGGCAGGGAGAACAGGAGAGGGAGAAGACTATCAGATCACTATGCAAACGACTGGTTTACGAGATAAGGGTTAACAAACTGGAAACATTCAACGTCTAACTACAAACCGGCCAGTTAGAGTCCCTCAGCGCAGAGGAACGTAAATTTGCAGATTCCACACAGGCAGCAAAATGAAGGGGGGGTGGGGGGTGCCATACCGCCCCAGGAGTAACTGACAGGTTTTTATAGCCCTGGAAACGCTGCCACCTCCAGACGAGCCGTCTGGCAGGAGTCAAAGTCCCTCTTAACCTCTGCCATCCATCAAATCCAGGCGCAGGAAAGGTGTGAAATTGAGATGGTACAATGAAGTGGAGAGGTCGGCATAGGAGGTTACACCACACAAACAAACTTTTACGATAATGTCCTGTTTCTCTTCATTTTTTTAATGGAACGGGAAAATACCAGCCCTTCAATAAAGTAATGAAATCAAGAAGGAGAAGATTTATATTACTGTGACCGTTTTCAACCACTTTTCATCTGTACATCTTGTCGCTTTTTTATCCTGGGATCTCATCTGCAATGCAGATGAACTGTGTGAAACGCGTTTGTTGAACCACTCAAAAATACTTTCTAATATATAGAGGGCAGCTTGCACAAGAATGGTAACATCTTTAAATCCCTTAAAATTGTGACCCAGGCTCTAAGTAGCTTTGGACAGATCACTTAATATGAGTCAAACATGTAAGAGCTGGGCTATTTTGAATACACTGCTCATCATCTTCCAAGGGAAGGCCCCCCGCTGTCACGTGACTTGCGCCACGCATATGACTAACACCCAGAAAACCGCAAAGTTGACAACTCTCGGCAGATATTATCTGGTTAAGTTACGTGGCCCATAAAAAGCGCAGCGGTTACATACTCTACCGGGGCGTCTGTCCGTCGAAGAATGGCATTTTATTAGTCTTTGGTTTGAGACTTCAAATAGAATCCCGGATCTCCCGACTTTGTGTCATGCTATAATTGCATTTCAAAAGCAACCGTAGACAATAGCCGGGGTAACACCTCAATATAAACCTCGCGATTGACTGCAAATAACTCCTTTGCTATTTGGGGAAGAGGCCGAAGGGGGTGGCTCGGCTCGGCAGTCCCATCAGCAGCGGAGTAAAAGACACTTTACACCTTGTTTTTGCAATGTGACCGGAACTAACACCCAATTGTTGTAAGTGACGTTTCCACTACTTGTTGCCGATAGCTTATCTCCGCAAAACAGTATATAGCGATCATTGTCCAAAAAGTCAGTCGGCCAAATTTTTATACGGTCATTGATCGAATATAAAATAAAAAGTCGCCGGTCCGGATACAAGTGACTATATGAACGGTTAATTCAAACCACAAATAAGATCGCACTGACTCAACCACACATAGTATGGATAATCGACTATAAGAGACGTGATGACTGGGGACTTACCGATCTGCATTACACGCCCGAAGACCGACGTGTTGTCCACGGTACTGCAATTCCATCGCCTGTTCTTGAACTGGTACTGGCATTCTTTGATGCCGGTCTTGGCTCCATCTCCGATGTAGACCATGTGGTCCTGGTACAACTGACAGAGTTTTCTTTGGCCCTGAGAAAGTCCGGTCAACTGGCTACAGAGAGGCTGGGCCCCAATGATGTACATCTCTGGCCTCTGTATGGGGTTCATTGCTAAAGACCTACAACAAGAAAAAAAGGAAATGAACTATGAAAAAAATCAAAGGAAAAAAAAATCCGATTTTCTTCTTCTAAAATGACGAGGCCGGTAGTTATGGAAACATGTAAAAAAAACATATTTTCTGTCCAATCTGCTACCACTATTTACCCATGCGTCAATTCATCCCTGAAGGACACATGGAAGCTATATATATATATTTGAAAAAAGGATGAGAGGGAGGCGCATTGATAGGTCAGAATAAAAAGTTTAAGGTTCCAACAACTTATTTCCATCAGTAAAAGATACACTGGCACAAATTAACAGAAACGTTAGTCAAGAAATGTCTTCAGAACTCATTCGAATCTGCATCTTATTGGATAAACTTTATCAGTAAAATTACACACCACCTTGTGCTCATGGTCATCAAATAAATACCTACCAAACACCGATTATTTCCTGAAATTCGAAATGTGCGTCTTAGAATAGAAAACGTAACTCACACAACTTGAAGGTCATGTATGATCCTGTAACTAGCGGCCAACCAGCAAAAACACGTAAGTTATTAACTTTCCTGTTTTTTTTTCCCCATAATTGTCCTGCTCCGACACTTTCCCGGATTGGTCAAGAATTAGGCTACTTCTCGCTTCTTATCCTAATTCCAAGGATGTTCGCCATTTGGGCTGCTGAGCTACAAGGCAAATATTATGATAAAGCCTCCACATCTGTCTCTGGCTGCTTTGTCATATCAGTCACCATTCATTCTCTAATTAACCAAGCAACTGAACTGTACCTGAGCGCATCTGTCAATATCGCACACCGCATGCGCTTGATGCAGGAGTAAAATCGGTTCATTCGACTACTTTCATGAAATTCAATTAGGAGTTGTTGACTTACCACCAAGAGTTTGCATCCACCATCAGCCTCGAATTGCAGGCGGAGAGAACGAGCACCAGTAGTAAGTGCAGCCCGGCGATGGTGCGCTGTCCCTTCGTTACGCGCATCGCCATGTCCATTCGAACTCAAGATCGCAATGTCAAAGTGCTTTTCTGGAGGAAAAAATAAATAAGACGAAAAACTAAGTCTGCTTCTTACGTGAAAATCCTTACTGATAAATCGTATGGTTAAAAAAAATGTCCAAGCGGAGTAGATAAGTTGTGGACTTTTGCTTAAACCTGGCGTAAGTGTCAGCCCTTCTGCGTAATCCCCAAGTGACTTCATAAGAACTCGGACTTGTATTTTGCACGAAAAACACCCATAGTAACAGATTTTTTAAAAAATGTAAACAACAATAAAAACATTGGTAAATGAGATAGGATAATTTGACGCGGAGAGCGAATCGTTTTTAAGGAAAGACAGAGAGGCTAAGTATAGTACGAGTTCTTTCTTCCCCTAAATCTGTTCACTTTGTCAATTACACTCCGAAACTCTCCGATTATCTGTCTCTTTTCTCAAGTCGCGCTTGTCTGCCTCCCTCCTCCTGACCCCCTCTTTAGTTGAGGATACAATGGGCAATGGGAGGGGACGGCAGAAAAGAACAAGACCCGTCTCTGTCGTTGCGTAAAGTAGGGGGACCACCGGAGTGCTGCATCGCTGTAGGAAAACGGGGGAGGACACCAAATGGGTAGAGACAGCGGGCTGTTCAAACATCGCATACAACATTGTCTCTGTGGGGGGAGGGGGGCATGTGCCATGAGGGGCAAAGGGAGCGCAGCAGAATAAGGTGCGCAGAGAACGACAGATTGTTTTAATTATTGGACTTGTTTTTGCATAGTGAGGTAGCTTCAGCAACTTTCTTTGGTGGACTATATGCGATTTTACACTCCTTCTCTCTATCACAGCACAGGCACGCTATGTGATATATATGCTTAGGTATGTGAGTGGTGCCGCATTTGTGTGTGAGAGAGGTCGAGGCCAAAGTGGCTGGTTTAATTCGAAGTAATTTGGGCATAAGTAATGATCTTTCATTTTCTGAAATAATTTATTTCCCGAATCAAAACCAATAAAATGCCCACCCCAGACTGAATTGTGAATATGTATGAGGCAGAGAGAAAGAGGAGGATAGACGAGGAGAAATGAATGGAATTAACGATTTGGAAAATTGTCCGTATTTCATGAAAGTTCATAGATGTATAGAACTGTGGTGGGTTTTTAATAAACGAGAGTGCTTTGTTCGAAAAATAATCCCCGCCAACCCACTCAAGAAAATAAAGGCATTCACACATTCTGCAGCAGAAACTCGAATACCGTTTCATTATTATTTTTTGTTTAATCCGATATATATTTAAAATATTAAACGAATTTGGGTTCAGTCCAGAAAGCACGATGGATACCTGTTGCCCTCTTTTGAATTTCGCTCAAATAGTTAAATGTTAATAACTCGTTTTTTAAAAAAAACTTTTAATTTCCTCCTATTTTGACCCTGTGCACAAAAAAGTTTTACAACGCAAAGAGGATTAAACATCGAATCAACCCGATGAACAAAGCCTAACCGCATCAACTTCTGTTGCCTAATGATTCTACCTGGGATTTTACGGTTTTCCTCATACGTGGATATGATTTCAAGGAACGCAAAGACAAATACACGAGGCTACTGTTCCCTATACATTCCTTTGATTGCTGTTGGCGTAAGAGACGCCACTCTGTTTCCGAAATGCCTCTGCATGATAAAACGCCGCTTTTCATCTGCCCTTAATCCACACACCCTTAAAAGCGGCGATCACCTTTTCACGTCGTCGCCATGTTCCGGCTCTTGGCAGCCAGACATGAGAAGACACCGTTCTCTTTTACAGCTACTTCAATGTAAGCAATTAACAAAGTCGATCTACTGCACGGGACTACGATGCAAGATAAAAGACTACGTGTGTATTAGGCTGCTATCTCAGCTGTAGTTCAGTACAGCGGTATGATAAATCAGATCGAATGGATTATATTCATTCGTTTGATTATATTAATTTATGTGAAAAATATATTGACAACTGCAAAAACGTGCTTATGAGTTAACCAAATAGATTTGTGAATGCGTTTATATATTGTATCGTTATGTCCGTCGGCACCTTGACCCAGTACTGTTGAGATGAACTTTTACACAACACCGTTAATTTATTAATTTCAATTGTATTAAATACGGAACGTAGGCCTATAGCTATATATGCAATTTAGATACCACGTTAAGGCCAGGAAACAGAATATGGTCCCTGAAATTGCAAGAGTTGGCTTTTTGGGGTCATTAGTCACTACTGGTTGTAGTAGAGCCAGAGGCTGCCTGAAAAGGCTTTCAACTCGCGAGCTTGTGTTCACGTTAAGCCAGTTTCACGTTACTATGTGTTAATTAAACAGAGACAGGAATCGATACCATAGATATACTCATTATATAATAATACGCCAATGCTGACAGCCTTCATTTTTAAAATATCGGCGTAGGTCAAACATCGAGCAACTTCATCTGAATTGTCCAAATTGAAACTCAATGTTAGGAAACAGTTGTTGAGGCTGTGTAGTAAAGATCTAACCAAATTCAAGTCATTTTTACTGGTATATATGTTTTGATTGCATATATTTTTCATATTAAGAATTTAATAGCAATATACATGAAAACATTATATCTTATACCATGACTTGAATTTTGGTTGTATTAATGAACAACTTAGTTAACCACTTATTAACCTTTTATTAAACAGCCGGAGAACACCGAGTCAACGTCAACCCAAGATTACATTTTAAGGGTAAATCTAATGATTTGTTTCTTAAAAACAACAGATTTATTTTACTCTACATTTAATGAATTTCATGATACATTTATCTTGGTTATTCAATATTCAATGCAATCACGTAATTCGTACAGTGATTATGAAGAACAGGAACTTAGATGAAACAAAATTTCAAAATACTGTCCTTCTTGGATCGGCACTGCCCCCTTGTGACTAAAAATGGAAAAATCTATATACCAAAAGCCGGCACACCAACTGTAAGTTCAGGAATATTTATTACATGAATCACGTAGATGAATCTTTAGGCAGCCGTATCTAACCTATAGCATCTTTTTCTTCCGTGTCCCAACATACTGTATATAAAACATCAAAGCACCATTTAATTTTTCATATAGTTTCATTTAATAAGTATATTAGTAAAGTAAAATCTTGCGAGTTTTTAAGTGAAAATTCTACGGTTTTCACGATTACCGCTTTTTACCTGCCTTACGTTGTGTTTGTGTTCAACGTCTTCGTCGACTAAAAAATTGAGAATTGATATATCAATATAATTTTATTCTAAATGTATTATTATTTAAGTACATAACTCAAAGCCAGTTCAGTTAGTTAGATTTAAAGAATTCGACATATAACGATAAAACGACATAATATACGTATAGCTGCGACGTAAATAGCTGCCATATATTCATTAACCGCAAGAGGGCTCACTTTAACAAATTACAAAGCATAATGACGGAATTTAGTGACAGATATGCCTGAAGAGAAGCATCCTGTACCTTTGATGCATTTTGCCAGTCCTCCTGCAAGTCATCCCACAAAATGTAAATGCATTACATATATATCTATGTGTTACATATGGCAGCGTTTATTTATGGAGGAGATAAGTGTTGGGACAGGAAACATACACAATCTGACAAGTGCAGGGGCTAGTTCTCGCTGGGCTACAGGATGTTGGGGCTCCGCCAGCATTCTGAGTTCTAGAAGCTACTCTGGAATGACCACACTTGTCATTGCTATGCTAAGGAATGCGTGCTGGCCGGGAGGGCCGTTTCCCACACAGAAAAATGTCGTGCTGCACATTCATTACCGTTTTATTTTCTCTACTTCCCATGCAAACAAAAGTAGCATAAATCCATATTTATGATCTGCTATTAAGGGTGCAATACACAACACCTTAATCGTTTCAAGTCTACCTTAGGTCCATGTTTTCCTGCGACTGGGGGTACATAAAAATAAATGAAACGGAACTGAACGCAGGGGAGGAGCGGAGAGCGGTCTGCAAAAGGCTGTTGTGTGATAAGGGCAAACGTGCAACCACGTGAAAGATCCTTCCACGAGCGGGCCCAGGCGGCGCTGCTAGCTGAGGCCCTTTTGCGAAACTGAAGTGAATAATTTAACGGCAACAAAGCGCAACAAAGCCACCCGTAAGCCGCTGCCTGGCGGTCACATGGCGGCCCATAAAAATCAAATGAAGAGCAACAAAGCAACAAACGGCCACATTTAATACACTGCAGCTGGCTCTGTGCGACTATACAGCCACGGCGGCCACAAAGCTCGCGGGTCTATTTAAATCCCCCGCTCACATCTCCACCCCCCAGCCCCCACCCAGACCCCCTATCCCCGTCCCATTCAGCGGGAAGAAGCGCATGGTGAGGGGAGGTGGGCTGAGGTCCCAGCCACATTTCCCAGGGTGCTTTGCGGCAGGCGCTGGGGAGATCAATGGGCCGGCCGCTCTGACAGATCTCCGTGGTAAGGTGTCTGCCGTATATCATTAAGTCTAGGCCTACGCTGGCTGCTGCCTCTGACTAACCCAGATAGCTGCTAGACTTCCAAATCAAAGACACGCAGTGCTCCACCGAGTTCTCCCTCCCTCCCTCCCTCCTCTCGTTCTCTACTTTCTCCTTTCCTCCCAGTTGCTTTCACTGTTTCACTCAGCACATCCACGCACTGTTTTCCCAGATTTCCTTTGTGACAGCCTCTCTGTGTCTATCTGTCTCCAAATCCATCTGTCTCGCCCACCACCTACTGGTTTTTATCCTGTCTCTCTTCATCATCTACCTCTCTCTCTCTCTCTCTGCCTCTCCCAGGCTGGCTGGCACTGGATAAGTCCAACCCACTGTAAAGTGCTCGAGCCAGTGGTACAGAGGGTGGGTCTTTCGCTTCCACGGCCTGTGTGACTGGACAGGAAAAATTTATACATGGGTAAACTGCCTCCCCCTCACGTCTCTGACACACTAAGCAAAAACATTAAGGACGAATTAGGAACCTAACCAGCCCATACATGGACAAATGCACCATAACATGTAGCATAATGCGTGTGTCCCACCTTGGGCCAATACAGCCTACCTATGGTCATCCATCACAGGGCTTCTCTGATTTTATTTCACTCTCAATGTGCTTCTAAAAACTGCCCCCCAGCTGGGTGGATGGGGGGCGGGGAGCATGCATCCCTCTGCAGGCGGCCGGCGGAGGAGGCTGCGAGCCTGGGCACACCGCCCAATCTGCCCTGGCACTCCTCTCTCCTGGCCAGCCATCAGTTCCGGGCCCTGGCTCTTCTCAGCTGCACTGCTGCAGGACTGTCCCAAGGCTCAACAGACAGGCTGCCCCCGCCCCCCCGCCCCCGCCCAAGCCGGTCGGGCGGGGGGGGGCGGGCGGCGCGGGGG
>JAODKC010000064.1:24304377-24315599 GCA_026777985.1 Mormyrops attenuatus
CCCCCCCCCCCCCCGCCGCGGCCGCCGGGGGGGGGGGGGGGGCCCCCCGGGGGGCGGGGCGTGGGGGCGGGGCAATTCTTTATTTAAAAAATCTTGTTTGCTGAACAACGATTTAAGTATTTTAATGTATTAAAAGTACGTAACTGTGACTTAAATTCCGCCTACTAGATGATAAAAAAATATTCAGTATCATTAACGATATTCCTACTGTGGTACGGACATTCTTTCGAACTTTTACATTTCGCAAAAGTCACAATATTAAAGTTATTTCCTCCTCCCCCAAGTATAACGCCTAAAACATTTTGGCTACCTCGCTCATTTTCCCTACCTTATTAAAAATCCTGTATTCTTTAAAAGAGACAATTTGTGCCTAGAAATAATCCCCTCCCCCACCGCGTCTCTTGAGAATTACAAAAAGAATGGATCTTTAACAACCTTTGTTAATTTTCCTTCAAATACTTACAATAATAGAAACGAAAATGTTTCTAAGCACAGACTGCTAAATCCAGACAATGGCAAGTTTATGCAAATTTGGATAAAATACAGATTTTTGGATACAAAAACCCTTTTTGTTTTATCACAACTTGCAGGCCGCGAAGCCTTGAATTCAAGCTTTGAATAAGGGGTCCCCTTCAGCTGATATATTTATGCTTATGTAAGCAGATTAAAAAAATAGCTGTAATTCAGAGCGTCGTACTTCAAATTGAAGTGATTGTTTTCCTTTTAAAAATGATCTTTCGCAAATCGGCTTTTTGTTCGAGTAATTTCTGCGAGTTGAACATCTGATTTGCTTTATTCTCTCCCACAACAAACGGGCAATAGGGGAAAAAACATCTCGGTCCCTCATCTAAACTGGGAGCAAGACGTTGCCGTATATATATATTCTTTCCACGGTTAACAAGCAATGCGTGTCAGGCCTATGTAACATGATGTATCGACCTGCAACATTCAAGTCCTGCTGAGAAGCTACTGTGTTAAAATGTACTGTATGTGTATTTGTAAAAAAAAAAATCTGAAATTAAATTGTTTTATATTCTTACAGTAAACATTAAAGTCGATATTTATATAATAAAGGATGGAGAATATGCAGCGTTTCTAAAAGGTGTTATTTGATTGTAAATTCTTTTGTTTAGTATCACTGGTTTTGCCGGAGCGGTCCGGTGAGTCTTAATGGTTTTAAGCCAGTGGCTTGCCGCGAAAACGGGGACCGTAACACGGCCGCTTTTGTACCCATTTAAACGGCACCGTAAACGTCGGCTTTAGCCGCACACAATTCATCCGTGAATTTGAAATAAATAAATGGGTAGTTTTTTTTTAAGACAATGAAATTGAGATCAGAGTTATACGCATCTACGGACTTGATATATTATTCACAAAGAAATTCAAAATGGTCGCTTCCTGTCGTTTTTTTTTTGTGTGTTTATTAAAATACCAGATATGTAATTTGTTACAGCGGGCTACCGTTTAAGTGTCTCTCGCGAAAAGCGGCGTACGAGTCCCGTTAATGAAATGCTTTCCCGTAAGGCGTGTGCGCCTATGTTATTCTACAATTAAAATAATAAAAACGTCGGCGGTTTATTTAGTGACAATCGCGTTTTCGTCGGAAAAAAGCGCTTGCAGTGTTTAAAAGCACGGGTCCGAACAGTTGCCATTGTTTCCCGAAGTTAAGAAGCCAGGTTTAGGTTTTCTTCTGTGTGCCCAGTCACGCATAGCAGATCCGTGGGACCGGGAGGCTCCCTTAGGACTGTTCCCCTTACTCGCCAGCCCCCTTTTCCCTCCCGACAGACACTTTTTAAACATTCCTCACCATCATTCAAACCATTTAAGCTTTCTTCTTTCTCCCCCTTTCATGCAGCGGGGCGGAGGGGTGTGGGGCTTTCCTCTCCATAAATAGACTAAGGAGAGGAATTCGCTCTTTTACATACCGGCTAAGTGCCCTCGCACCTCGGGCTTTCGGGGCTGCGGGGCGGCTTTGCACGCCCGTATTCCCGTCGGCTTCGGGACAGCCATGCATTTTATCGCATGGTTTCGTGTTATAGACGCCGATCAATCAGGGCGTAATTGCTTTTTACCTTTTAGAAATAACTTGACATTAGTGAACGACGTGTTTCGTACATTATACAGTAGGTCATGCCGCCAGCCGCCAAAAAAAAAGTTGGAATTTCGTCATCCGTTTTTGTAGATAATCTACGGTGTCTTTACTCCATTAAAACGATCTGGAAAGTATTACCTTCAGGTTTGAAAGCGGTAGGAAAGGTGTGCAGTGAAAACTAATGTCAACACTGCGATTAACTGTTTAAGTGCTTTTTCTGCAACTGAATTTCTGCTATATGTGTCTTATCTACTTTTAGGTGATTTTTTAAATAACGATTCTATTTTCTTTCACAGAATCTAAAACCTTATATAACCTACGAGTGGGTAACAAATTTAAAAGTCGAGTCCTTTAAAAATCTTGTTGCAGGACATTTGGATAGATTGCTGGTTTCAGTGAATAGTCAGTTCAGATATCTATGAAACTGATGCATGTATATAGATACATAACATGCTACATACACTGCATATATACACAAGCAAAACATTTTCGGAATGAAACTTGCAGTCCGAAAGACTTTCTGATGTCTGCCACATATTGCTGAGAAATGCTAAAGAATGTCTGAGTCACTCTTGACTTTGGACTGCCAAACTTGAGGGGGTAGTGTTAAAAATCTCGACCGACGCAGTGAGGTGTGGAGGCTGAGTCTCCCACTGTACAGCTGTAGTCAGACCTTTTGGCGTCAAACAGCAGCGTGGACATTCGGCGTCGGCTAAAGCCACCCTGATTTGACATGGTCCAAACTACATTGTGACGGGGGGGAAGCTGAGTGTAGAATGAGCCAAGCTATAGGGAGTGGCATGTTGATCTCATATAACAGATATCCAGCTATTCAGCTGTCAGGATGTTAGTTCTGTTACCAAATTGTTACCGAATGTAAAATCTGTGTTTACACCTAATGTGACATTTCATCTTCACTTTATTGTGAGGTGGCGGCCGTTCACCAGAGTGCAATATGGAATACCGAGCTGTTATCGCACAGATTGTACATTGGTGGTGATGGGGTGCCTGGTGCTCACGGCGGTCGGCTTTGGGGCTTGTGGCGGTGACACTAAGCCGCAGAAGCCGGTCCGGCCATTGTTCCCGTCTTTTAGGCTCGCTAAAGATTCAGCAAGTGTTTAGCGATATCCACAGCTGCTGTCACAGGGGTTTGCGCAAAACCCAGCCTGAAAGCAACACGCCAGTCTTAACCTTTTTTTTCCCCTCCTTCTTCTTCGCCTAGACGACTGGTAAAAATTGCATCACCCGGTAACGTCGGCCCCTTCTGGCATATTTAACACATGGGCCTGAGCGAAAGGGTCCTGATTGTGAATATTATTTTTAGAGCTAGTTCCAGAAAAAAAAATCCTAAAACCAAATGGAATTTTCCCGCCTTGGAACTTCGTGATTTTTTTAAGCGGGGGGGGGGTCCCCATTCCCAACCCAAACGCATATCAAATCACCATTCCATACCTGTCGGGGCATTTGGGTTGTTGGGTAGTGGGATTGTTTGACCATAGTGTGGCCTGTATTCAAACCCATAAAGTTAATGCAAATACTTCTGTTTTCTCAGAGACTGGTGGCGTCCACCTTTGTTTTGTACAGTCTGAGGCCTTGGAGACACCAAACATTTATGCAACGTGGCATCAAACGCCTTAAAACACTCCTGCTTACGTTACATGCGATTTGAAGAATAATGTTTTTCAAAAATTAAATTTAGATATTCTCTGGGGAGGGAAGGATGGGGTTGTTAGGCCGCCCGGTGAAAGATGAGGATTTGGGGCCAGAGACGGACCTGTCTCCACAGCAACCTCAGAGCAGGTATATCGCATGTCACTCACTGGGGATCGACAGGTTTACTTTCAGCGCGTTCAGTCCAAACAGGTGATGAGCGTGGAGCAGACTTTCAAGGTTGCTCCGCACGTCAAGGGCGTAGGTAGTGTACAATATAATCCAGGAAAAAAAATACCCCCACCCCAGCACTGGAGGTAGGATATTAGCTTTCAGGCTCTGAATTGTGTTTGTGGGCTTTAACGAGGATGACCAGCTTCACGCCTGCCTTCACTGCACCTTGGTGGGTCAGGAGAGCCTGCTGTACTAAAGTCACATGCCCCACCCTTCCACCCCTCCTGCTCGAGGCGAGAGCTCCTGAGGTCTGGCTGGCACACCGGAGCCCCCCCCCCCGCCCAGCAGAGGTCCACTTCAGCCCCCTTCTCTCACATGCAGAGGGGAAGCCTTCTGCTGCCTGGTAACTCAACCGCTTCAAGCTGTCAAAACACTCAGCATGGAAAAAAAAAAGGGGGGGGGGACATCGCTGCCATTCGATTGGCTGATAGCAGCGTCAGTTATGGAGTAGTTGCTTCCTCATTGGAGGAGCTTAGAAAAATGCCCTCAACTTTTTCCCCTATTACATTATAAAACTCCATTGTTTATTGTGGGGACGGTTCCTCATCCTGTGCAATGTCTGCTTTCTTATACAATGATTGTACACCACTGGTGAGCATTATTCATATGTACCACCATTACACCAAAGGTAGGATTTAAACTTTTAAGTATATCTTACAAGTTTTGGTCAAATCCACAGTGGCATTAGCATAAACTTTCCATAACATTTCTCTGTTAGGCCTCTTAGCACAGGAGTTTGAAGAAGCATCATACATATCACCGGCAGCTATAAAAGACACTCCAATATCCTCAAAGTGTATGTATCGAAAATGATCACAAGCTGGGGACGACCTTGATTCCTAGCAGAAAGGAGCTGCTAAGTTTAGCTGGGAAATCCGGGCACTAATCGCGGTTTCAATGTGCTCCTATGCGTGTGCTCCCAGTTAGCCCAGTCCTACTAATGCGCTTCCCACAGCCTGCACCCATTAGCCACTTCCAGATAGCGCCATCCCCATTATCCTACTCCCAGTTAGCCTGGGACCGTTAGCCCACTCTGCGGCTCCGTACTCATTTGCCCAGCACCCGTTAGCCCGCTCTTCGTTATCCCGTTCCTCATTAGCGCACTCCCCGTTACCCGAGGTGCTCCAGGCTCTCTACTCCAGAGGAGATATGCGGGCTTTGTGGGTGGGGGGGGCAGCAGAGGAGTGTGCAGACACAGGCCGTATGTCACACACCAGGCCTGTGACAAGAGTGCGCTGCCTGGGGCGATCTCGGTGGAGAGGTGGCATTGTCTGGGGGGGGAGTGTGTGGCAGGGGGGTCATTTAGTCTGAGTGTGTCTGTGTGCATGTGGTTGGGGGGGGGTGGGTCCATTCATTGTGCAAGTGTGTGCGTGTGTGTGTGTGCGTGTGAGGGAGAGAGAGAGAGAATGAGAAAGGGGAGATTGGATCAGTGGCTCCGAGTGAAGGTGAGGGAGGGGCCGGTCACTCCTTGTGTGTGCTGGGAAGTGTCCCATACAAAGGTAGGATTGTGTCCGGCCCCAGTCAGCATGCTGGTTAAGGAACTAAGGAACTGTGACCGAAATCTTTGCTGGTTCAAGTCTCAGGCAATAAACTGCTGTTGTACCCCAGACGTAGCTTAAAAACATAATGTTTTTATATGTGCATGTGTATGTATGTGCAATCTGTATGTATGTGTATTTTGGGTCTGCGCAATATGTGTAATTGTGTGCACTAATTTTATTATTTATTGTATTTGTTACAGTATTTTTTTGGTTTGTTTCTTTTCTATTGCTTTTTATTTACTTGCTGTTGCAACAAGTAAATTTCTCCAGTGTGGGATCAATAAAGTCTATCTTATCTTATCTTAGTATTTGGCTATATAAACAGGTAAACAAACTGTGTAGAGAGCCTCTTTGGACAAAATAAGCAATTGATCTGATAAGCAATTAATAATTAACAGTTTATGTGTGTTAGTTGAGAGAATATAGTCATAGAGATCCTGTGTGTGTGTGTGTGTGTGTGTGTCTTATGAGTCTGTGTGTGGCAAGGGACTCTGGGACTTTGACAAACTGGTAAGAGGAGGAGCAGAGAGGAGGAGAGAGAGAGAGGGGCAGAGTGATGGATGACAGCCAGAGGAGGGAGGCACTCCACTACACGTGTGTCTAATCTCCATAACGACACGTTTCCCCTTTCAGCAGCAGTCTCCGCCACCGGTGCCTCAGCCTTTCACAGCTAGCAGAAAGTGAGGACCATGTCTGTGTCTGGATTAAGTGGAATCAACCATGAGCTGCAAGACGTATGTCATATACACTTTTATATATAAAACTGGCTGGGAATTTTCACTGTTTATCACAACTTGAGCTGAAATTTACCACGGAGGCATTTAGAGAGGGAGCAAGACTGCTGCCTTAATTATTAAAATACCTTGTTTATTTCCAAGGTGTGTATTCGGGACACAGAGTATAAAGGCTGCAGACAGGAAATGAAATGGCAGGCCCAGGAGATAAGGATTCTGTTGCATAACCATGACCATTTTAGGTGAAGTCTACAGGAAACAAAAAAAAAAAAAACCATAAATAAATATGTATCCTAGTTTTACGCAAAACTTCCCTATGAAACGCAAGTGAATACTAGACAGAAACACTTTAAAACAAAAATCTTTTCAATGAATGTACAGAGAGTCAGCAAAATGCTTCTCTTTCTCTTTTTTACTGGCTCGACGGCTTCCACATTGGAGCTGAAATGTGGATGAAGCAACATTTCACAACAGGAAGTGAGCGGGTCTCTGGAGCATAAAGACAAATAGACCAGTTGGATCAGGTTTAGTGTCTTTACCCCTTCAGTAAATCTCTCAATACAGATGGAAGGAGGTGGTGGGGGTAAACAGCTCATAGCTACATTCAGTGAGTTTGAGTTGACTGTCTCGCTGAAGGACAAATTAGTGCGGTTTCAGCTTTTATACTTCTGGGGGGAGAATCTGTCTTCTTGCCGCTGGTTTTGTGCGGCAAAGCATTGAAATATCGCGCACGGCAAGATTTATGCATGTATACATGTATGCGCGAAGTCAACGTTTTTATACTTTCATTAGCCAACCTTTTAATTAAATCACTGACTTATTTGTGTGTAAATGGTATATCAGCCATAAATGAGACTCTTCAGCCTGAGCTGTGACTGCAGCCCAGTCTACACCATGCTCTGCCTTGACATCAACCCCCACCATTAAACAGCTAATTTGCCCCCCACCCATAAATGCCTCATCTAGACAAAATCAAACATATACTTTATACAGGGGCATGGTGATGTTCACCCAACGCACACAGAAAGGCCACGTTCTCCAAGATAAACAGGCGATGCAGAGTGCAACACAATTAGGACCTGCCTGTTACACTCCAGTGCCTAGTGACAGTGACCTATTAAGCTTATTTTGGGATGCAGTGTACAGTAAGTAACACTAATTAGCTACAATGGCAGTGATGTTGTGAACAACGCTGATGCAGAGCTGCGTGAAGGTCTTACGCCGGGCGCCATGGGTCGCGCTCGCGCTCGTCTCCGCAGATACGCTGAGCGACAGCCTGGAGGCACACTGGGCCACACGAGACTTTCCCGTTTACGGGCCGTGTGGGCGCCCCTGGCTGTTCCAATCCCCGGCCTCTCGCAGACATGCCTGTTACGCCGTAGAGTCAGAAGCTGATTTTTCCTGATGCGTCTCACCTGGATACAGGTACGCCCGGCTGGGAGGGGCGGGGGGCATGTGGGCTGCTGGCGAAGCGGGACCAGATCTCGTAAAATGTGCCTTCTGGGGCCCGGATAAAGGGCTCTAATGGCTGCGTTTAGAGAAACGTGCTTTTTACGATTATCTACACCAGTGACACAAGTGGAGGCAGTTCACACTTGCCCACTGGACCATCACCACACACACACACACTCACACACAAAACAAGCAGACTGATTGTACCAACCAGCACTTCCACAGGCATCACATGTCACCTTTCATCCAATTAAAATGCAACCTTTAATCTAGTTATTTCAGTTTTATTGAAGGTGTGTTGTTTGTTTACGAGTCCCAAGTGCATTCCAGGGGGAGATTTAACGCGGCGTGTTTCCTCCGCTATTCCTCCGAGACGAGCAACAATGCTTCAGAGACAGGGAGTGGCGTGGGGGTGGTGGGAGGGTAGAATTTTTAATACGTGGAAATCTTCAGTACTGGTGGAGAAGGGAAAAAAAAAATCAGACGGAAAGAGATGGTGAAAAAAAAATAATACAGAACAGAGCCCAATCTGTCTGGCTTTAATTCAAAGCACACAGTCCGTAGTCGACCGGTGTGGTTTTGTCCGACCATCTTGCTCATGTTTGAAGGATCAGGCCTCAGTGACATAAGCAAAAGCAGCTTTGCATGTGAGATCACAGCCAATTAAATTTACAGCTTCTCATTCAACGGGAGCCAGGCCAAGATCTTCTGGAAAAGTTGGGTCTCACAAAAGAATGGTGGGGGGGGGGAGGGGGAATGGGCTCCTCACAGCCACACGCGACACGTCCGCAGACGGTCGGCCTGCGAGCTAAACGGGGGCCCAAAAAGCAACATCTAAATATGCTTCTAATAGCGATGACGTAAATGCTGCCCTAGTTTAAAGCCACCACGCCGGCCACTACTCCAAGTGCGCTCTCTTCTGCCACTAATTCATGGGAAACGCTGGGAATTCAAGGTGGAAAGACAACACCCACTGCAATTAATGCATGTCAAGAATTAAAATGTCCAGTGATGTCTGTCTACTCGTTGGACACTTTAAATACAATGCAGTACACTTGTATATCATAATTTCATGCTAATAGACCAATTTATATTATGAACAGTCATAAATTCAATAGCCGTTCAGCCACTGGTGTTGAAAATGATAACATGAAAGTTAAACCCACTTTTTTGACCAACAGACCCAACAAAGGAGAGTCACTATGACCTCCCCTTAATCGCCAATCGGTCCATAATGCCTCTGGCCTGTTGAGCGTACAGACAGCAGGCTCCAGGACGTGGGACGTGCTAGCTCAGCGTGGCCGTCACGGTAACGAGGACACGTCGCACTGAGACAATGGGACTGACAAAATGATGGGGAGGCGGGGAGACACCAAACTAGGAACAACTCCAGCAGCAGTGGCAGGGACAGCAGGGGGCAGGGGCTACTGCTGGCAGCGGTCAGCTCTGGTGGCTGCGAGGAAAGGCTCCACGCTGCCCCCCCTGGACTGACCAACATACTACACTGTGAGCCCCATGGCTCCCAGCGGGAAAAATTCCCTCATTCCCTGCATTCCACACACATTCCACTTCTGGTTTCACCCCGCAGCCCCCACCCCTCAGTACTCCACAGGAGGGGAAGGGGGGCTCGTCAGCCCCCTCCCAAAACAGAAGGCTCTCTTGCATTGTATTGCTTTTAACCATCTACAACTGATTTTTACTTCCACAGTTTTTGTAATTATGAAATAGTGCTTTTAATGAGACGCTGTTTTTCTGAGTTTGGAGGCTCGTTTCTGCACACGTCCGCAGCCCAGCACGTTACGAACAATTTGCTTGACGCTTGACGGAGAAACACGACAGTATTATTAATCTCACACCCTGAAATGTCACAGCAGTGTTTGTTTAAACAGAACAAAAGTGCAGTGCATCGAACGTTCGTTCCGAAAGGTTATCTTCGCTCATTTATGGATATTTATGGATAGACAGCCACACTTTCTATGCGACTCGGTACAGAACAGCAAGAATTGTGACTAACGGCGACCATGTCAGATTATACGTTTCGAATCAAAAATCTCTTGGTCTTCATGTACATCCGCTGTGCCGCTTTAAAAATAACGATGTGTGTTCTGCTCGCCGGCGAGCCGCTGTGTCCTTGGTCATTTGTTCGGCTTTTCATTCCCACGGTAACCCAAACGCCGGCAGCACATGGCAGCATCTGCAATGTGGCCTTGTATTTGAATCCCCCCACTGCCTCAAGACACGTGATAGTTCTCCGATCGCCTTCGGAGGTCAGCTGAGGGGATCCTAGGGGCAAATCAAGTCTTAAATTAGGTTTCAAACTGCATCAAACATGAAGCCCATGCGATTTCCACCCATCAAACTACAATCTGTTTTTAAGCTCTATTATATGGTGTTAGGTTATAAATTACAACTAGCACCCATGAACATTGGACTGCTCACATCAGTATGATGAGTTAGATGCCCAGAGACCCATCAAATGTCCTAAATTATCACCCCTTACAGTCATTCAGCTGATATGTTCATTAAAAGAAAATGATAAAATTATGGATAATACAGTTTAAGATGGCATCCTTTTCAAGCTGGACCGCCACTGAGGCAGTTTGTGTCAGACCTTCTGTACATCAAAAGTTCAAAAGCAGCATCCCAGGGTTCGCGCTCGCCCAAAGGTACAACAGGAGTGTCCCCACTGGGATTCCGAAGTGCACTGATTTGCACCTAATTCCATGATAACAGTAAACTGGACTGATGACCTAAATTACAGAAGCCCCCCCGTCAGCATACTAAACAAGCTTGTCGTCAGCACACCGCCAATCCCGCCACATAGCACGCCGCGATATATGAACCCCAGAATGATCCAGGCATGACATCCACATAACTGACAGACTGTGTAGAGTGAAAGTGAGTGAAACCAAGGATTGGGTTAATGGCATGCGCATGCACATAGGAGTACGGCGCTCCCCGGTGGACCGACAGACACACACACAGGTATTTTCCTACCCACTTAAACGATCCAATATGATATGATAAAACACTTGTATTTGTACTCATTGTAGACAATAAAACCTAATTCTAATGAAATGCCCAGGTATGGCTTATCTGCCAGCTGGACCAATCAGGGTGGAGGAAGGGGGGTGTTATGAAAGCCAGGCAGAGCAATCAAAGGGGCAACTGGGTGTAGCGACCCAGACTGGTAAACAGGTACAGGAGGAGAGGGGGCTGGCCGTTCCAGCCCCCCCCCGGCCAGGCCTCCTGACCTCCCAAGACGATGGTGCATTTCTGATTTAGGAAGTGCTATTCATCAGGGCCCAGGCCCCAGTCAGTCTGCCTGTCACAAGCAGAGCGGGACGGCAGCCGACGACCAGGAGCATTCTGGGAGCCAGTGGTGTGGAGCTCGGGCTGGGAACATGAGTCATGCCCAGCCCCGCCCCCTCGCCCCCGGGCGCGCCCCCCCCGGCGGGGGGGGGGGGGCGGCGGGGGGGGGGGCCGGCCGGGGGGCGGGGGGGGGGGGGGGCGGGGGGG
>JAODKC010000064.1:24332238-24353194 GCA_026777985.1 Mormyrops attenuatus
GCTCTTTGTGTGCGTGCGCGTGTACACAGGAGTGAGTCATGGCTCTTTGTGTGCGTGCGCGTGTACACAGGAGTGAGACATGGCTCTTTGTGTGCGTGCACGTGTGTGTCATGGGTGCAATGCAGCAGGTGCACCATTTATGTTTTTATTTTCTGCCGTCCAGCCGTACCCCCAGGAGACTCCGCTATCGGTCTTAACGCAGCCGCATTCTTCGTCAGAGAGCTGAAGAGCTTCTACCCGTTTCCACACTGCTGGCGCAGTTGCCTTTGTTGCATCTGACAGAGGCGGCACAAGACCCGACGACACCGGCGTCAATCTAACGAAACACCAATGGAAGCGTGACTGCCCTCTCCAGGCGCAGTGACCCAAGGCCGTACCGTAATGCTCACTCTGCAACCGGCCCGGCCTCGGAGAACCGCAAACTCGCGGGGCTCCCGGCCTCCGGAGAACCACAAACTCACCGGGACCCCGGCCTCGGAGAACCGCAAACTCACGAGGCTCCCGGCCTCCGAGAACCTCAAACTCGCGGGGCTCCCGGCCTCCGAGAACCGCAAACTCGCCGGGACCCCGGCCTCCGAGAACCGCAAACTCGCCGGGCCCCCGGCCTCGGAGAACCGCAAACTCGCTGGGCCCCCAGTCTCATACCCAGCTCTGATATGACTAGGTTATCTGTAGGCCAATCTGCTACCTTTCAGTCTGCAGCAATATCGTTTCAAAACTGTCCCTCACAGCCCCGAGGTGGTGGTGGTGGTGGTGGAGGTGGTGGAGGGGCAGTACATCTAACCATTCCTATTGTCCTTCATCTCGCTGCTGGCGAGGATGGATCTGGAACCAGGCACAAGGGGCGCCAACAGAACTTGGGACCCTCAGATGATAGAGAACAGGAGGCCCCTTTAACTCCAACACTCATTAAAAGGGTCTGAGTTGTCAGGCATTTTTAAAGAGCAGGTAGACTGTGAAGGAACACTGACAGCACTGGCCCAAGGTCACGACTCTCACACTGGAGAGGAGAGCGGTTCTGTCCCTGGGTGATCCAGCACCAAAAAGCAGCGATAAGCTGCCCCAGGGGCTGCCTGTACAAGCGCCTGTCACTGATGAGCTGAGCTCGTGACTGACAGCAGTACAAAACCCTCATCCTACCTTCACCTCCTCCAGGCTTCAAACTCCCAGAACGCCATTTAGGATTCACAAACTATTTTCTCAGGCAAGGCAACAAAGGAAGGTTAAACCCTCTATCATGCCAAAAAAGAAAAAGCATATGTATTTTACCTGACTCTTGGGACACTGATATACTCTTAAAAAAATCAGACCTCTGGGCCCACCAAAAGAAGGCCCAAAGAAACTTTAGGCTTTTCCCAAAATGCGGTGCTTCTCTAAAATTTCACGCAAAATTCTCTGCCATCTACGAACAAATATCTTCCTTGTTTTTTTGTTTTTGAATCTATGTCTTTATTATTTGTTCGGTAACCAGATTACACAGTTTGAGGGGAAAAAAACACTCTTTCTGAGATTAGTTTCTCGGTTTATAATGTACGGGCCCACTTGGGTCAGATTGTTGTTCTGGAGTAAGATTAAACTGAGAGAACGCGGGCGCTGCAGGCTGAACTCAAAAAGTTTGTAAGAGTGAGAAAAACCTGCGTAAGACATTGAATAAACAGAGGAATATTCGGGATTCCGCAAAGCGGCAAAAACTGAATTTCTGTTCCGGTTACAGCGTCTGTATTCGTTTACCAGGAATGCTATTTATTTATTTTTACTTTAATGATACTGTAAATTACGGATTACAACTATATTTTTCATTTCTGAAAATCTGGAAGTATATAACAACGATAAAACTCAATGAAACTAAATAAATGGATACAAATCTTAGGTGAGTTTAACGAAATTAATCAATCTAAACATATAACGATTTGCAGATCATGGCATATACAAATAACGTCCCAGTACATCCATGTACATTAAAAATAAGCAAAATAAGATTTACTGAATTAATTTTCTAGTTTATTGTCATAGTAATATACAATAGCGAAATGAATTTGAGAAACAATTCTTGTAATACTCCTGTTCGCTTAAAGAAAACTTTTGTACTACTGACGTGTATCCCCGAAACCAGTATATTCTTGTTTAAAATACGATGTAATACAAGCATATATATTCAAAGACATGAAAACTCACGGGAGGCGAACATAAATGCCGCTTTAATTTTACACGAAAGGACGTCCTCACAGGAAAACTAAGGTTATGAGGAAAGTTTCAAAAATAGGAGAAATTTCGTAGCGCAGCAACTTACTGCGCTACTAAATGAATATGGAAATATTAAAATTTACATGTGAGAAATTAGATTAGATAATATTAGGAACTCCGTATTCTTGGTAATTGGGACACGTGAGGCAAACCATTATGACAAGGAAAAATCTAGTAGTAGTAGTAGTAATAATAATAATAATAATAATATTAATAATAATAAATCGCGTGACTTTCGCAAGCTTGCGTGCTTTTTAAATGCAAGGCCAAACAAGTTGGTGGCGGAGCTGCCCCCCGGTTACACTTAATTAAAACAATTCTCTGTATGGGACATTTTCTCTGTTTTAACAATAGTTTATAAATTAATGACTGGAAATCAGAAACTAGATTTCTTAAACGGCCACCAAATACACGAGCATATTCTGCAAACATTTCAAAAACCTAATTATTTTAAATACATCAAGCTTTGCCATTAGTAGTCGGACTAAAAGTTCTTTTGCTAGACTCAGGTCGGTCGCTTTTATATAGGCTACCTCAAAGTGCCAGGTCTATTGTTCGTTCAGTTTGTCTTTTACGGGGGGAAACACACACGAAGTTCAATGAAAACAAGCACATTCTCTGATATAGTAAAGGTAGTGAGAACATGTCGTCTATAGACGAGCCAGGGCTGCAACTGCACAATTTCCAACATGTGGTTGTTACTTTAGTTTTGAAAAGAAACTAATGATGTTTAAAATCTGAACCCACAGTATGAAAAGGACCCACACGAGAGTAAACAAGAATGAGATAATTGCATTACTTCGTTTTTTTTTTTTTTTGCAAAGAAACGTGCCGGTCATTGTCTTACAATTATACATTTCAATAATGCGTCCATGTAAAATCCAAAGCAGCTTTTAGGCTGGTAAAAGCTCTTAAAAGGTCTTACTTGTACCGTCGGGCTCGGTGTCCTCTCTGGATAACAGGGATTCCGAAACTTAGTCCAAATCGCAGGACAAGCCCGTGTCGGTACAGTGATGTCCGCCTTTTCTCTTTTTTAGTCAGTCAGGAGTTTCTCCAGCGGAAGGGGGGGGGGATGAGAAGAGTGTTTCAATTCCAAATGAAATCAGTTTAACTTGGCAATCGGGGGGCCATGCGATTTGTTTTCGTTCAGCTATTCATTTCGGAAGAGGCTCATAAAAATGGGACTGTCCGTGCCAATGGCTTGTTTAGGAGCAGACTCTTCCGTTCGCTTGTCCGGCTCTCTAACATCCCATCGCCGGCGCTTCCAAAGTGCCTCTCGGTGACTTTATCAAAAGCAACAGGTGTCAAAAGAGCCGTGCGAGACGCTGCCGTGAGCCGTGCGAACCGGACCGTGTCGCTCTGAGCCGAGGCGTGCGGCTCAGCACATGTAAAGAGCGATATATTCCAAATGAATAATAAAAAATATATTCCCGTTCTGTACAGCAATGGAGCAGCCGATCTCGTACAAAGAGATCACCGCCGCAGTTTGCTGATCAGATCCTGAATGACTCGTCTTAAGTTCATCTTAAGTTGCGTGGAAGTGAGTCAAACCCTCCCGCGAAACTTTAAAAACTCGTACGTAAACTTTTTTCCTCCCCCTTTACGATCTCCTCATTATATATAAACCACGCAGAAAAGTATATAACTATTTATAAAGAAAAGTGTAAGAGACGAACGCCTGAGCTGATCTAATCCGCAGCCGCCGGGTTCCGCGCTGAGGATCCCGACTAGGGGCCGAGCGATCGCCTGGCTTGTCCGCCCTCCGCCGAACGGGCTTGAGCAGTCGGGGCAGCCGAGGTACCTGAGAGAGCCCCAGGAGCGAGCGTGCGCACACAGGCGAACTTCATGACAACTTGGGGGGGATCTCCTTAAAATGGCAGCGCACGGTCAGACTTTCTTCAGTAGCACCGTATCGGTGTACCAGGATTTCTCTCTGCATTAAGAAGCCTGTTGCGTGAGAGCCGTGGAAAAGTGCTTTTAACAGCAGATGCACAGATATGTTGTATGTAAAGGGTACTATTACCCTACATTTGGGAGTAAATAAAGTTACATATTACAGTACATTCTAGTATTCACATTCTTTTAGTGATTTTATTGAAATATTATAGTATATTTTTCCATAAATAGCACCTTCATTTTTCTCAAATCCAGTGTAATATTCCCTTTGGTTACACATATAAATGCTTGCGTAATGCATTTTCATAAAGGCTAGAGAATGAAAAAGAAAAATATATCATTAGTGGAAAACATGGTGAAATGCAGAAGTTGTCAGTGTGTCGTGTTGAACACAGACTAATCCAAACCAGGTAACAGCTTACAGTAGGCAAATTCACTGTGACCTTAACACTATACTATAAGTACTTTGAGAACAGTCACCAGGTTTCATAAGGTTTAATGATAATCTGGTTGTGCACTCAACTAAATGGACAAAACAGGCAGTAGCCCAAGGGTTCCAAGATTATGTGGGGCCTGCTGTCCGGAGAATCTAGATGGTCCAGTAAATTGTACATGAGAACAAATTCTGCATGACTGATGTGGTACCTTTGTGATCAAATAAAAAAACCTTAAAACAAATTTTTATTAAGAGTCTCTTGGGAACTTGAATGATAGACTACACTGTAACATCAGAACTGACCAAGTGATTTGCCCCTTGAACCTGTAATACAAACTCCATCCTTCTTGTGTCTGAACACATTGGTTATCTTCTGGCTTGGACCAGAAGGAGAGTAATTGAGGCAATGTGTGTGTGTGTTTGTGTGTGTGTGTGGCGGGCGGGGGGGTTGAAGATTGCAGCACAGGTGTAAAAATCATATCAGTTCATACAAACCTGTCAGCCAGGGGAGGCAGATAGGCCCCCCCCTCCCCTGTGTGAGGCTAAACAGACGTCCAAACTGGGACATTGATATCACTCCCTTTCTCGCAGCTCACGTTCTCACGTGCAACAATTCCAGAACATTCTCCCATTAGATCTGCACTTGGAATTCATTCAGACTCATCGGCCATTGAAAATATTGTTTCGCTAGTTTATTTTCTCCGTTGACTGGCTGCACATTTTCACCCTCAGCCATGGTTCAGACGTCAGCCCGGGGACCCTGCGCCTTCATTAAGGGAGACTGATTCTTCTCGAATGGACTTTTTCATTTTCCTTCTGGGAGCATGCTGTTTGAAGATGCGGGAGTCCGCTCTCCAAAAACCTGTCAGAATTAACGTCGCTACGGCTTTCCTGCTTTCCCTCGCATTTAACCACACGCCTGTTCCAAGGTCCAATTTGGATCGGAACCCGGTCCCTGCCCTGTTAGTAGATACCACCTTGGGGATAGATGTGGACTGTAGTCCAGATTCTGTTCCTGCTCCCTGTGTTTGCTCACCTGACAGCAGCCTCAATGGTGATAATGTAATGTGTCAGGTTTAGAGTGTAACAGCGTTTGGGTGATAACACGCACTGACTGGAGGAGTGATTAACACAGGAACGGCATTGGCGTGCTGACGGTGTTAAAGGTGTTCTCTCCGTGCAAGCCAAGTTAAAAAGTTAGATTATTCTAGATACCTCCTGTCGGATTTCAACCCATGATTCCTTCTGCTTCTCGCCCCTCGCCGTTCTCCATCACGCCATCCGCGGCTTTTTATAAGCACTAGAAATTATTCTCCCCAATGAAAGGTAACACTCTGATTAAAAACTCATTAAGAAAAAAAAATATTTTTAAAAAGGACCAATCTCTCCAAGCTTCAAGTTTCCCAAATATGGGTACAGTGTTATTTTAGGATTCCATACCCCCCCCGCAATCAGTGTGTTTTTGGCGGCCGTGACTGAAACCGCACCGCTTCACGCCCACACCCGGTCCTCCTTGTTGCATGCAGAGATGCCGTTTGCCTCTCAGACCCTGAGCACACATGCAGCTCAGTGGACATAAAAATAAAAATAAGGAGAGAGGCCGCTCTTGGTGATGGGGTCAGTGCTGCACTAAGCCCAATGGGGGGTGTCACTGGATCAGATTTGGGGGAAATCACATGACCAGCCCAAGTGGAAGCCCACAGATGCTCACGAGACCTTGGGATGATGGGGGAGCGGTGGCTCGAATTCAGAGGTTTCTGGATCAGAACCACACTTGGGGCTAGGCCTCCGTGGGGGGGAATACTTGGAAATTTGCACATTTGCACGGTAGCACTCATATCCCATGTATAAACTTGCACTTCTTATAACTGGGTCAAAGTTGTGGTCTTTATTTTTTTGCCTTTCTTTCTTTCTTTCTTTCTTTCTCCTCTCTGGCTATCTTGCATCCTTTTTCTCTCACCACACTGCTCTAAAACTGCAACGCACCTACATTAAAAGACAACGATAACAACACCGGCAACGTTCCCCCCCCCAAATCCTTCGTCCTGGAAACGGTGGGCATCTATAGTGGGGTGCAAACCAATTAACCTGCCATGCAGCCTTTCTGCACCTGACCTGGAGCCGCTGGTGGTTCGACTCTCACTGGAAGGTGAGAAACGGCCTATTTTTAGAGTTGTGGCGTTGTCATGGTGAGGGTACGTGAAGGCTGAGGAAATTCCGTAACACGTTTGGTGTGGGATGGCAAAGAGACCAGCTCACCGAAATGGCATTTCTTCCTAGCCACACACTGACCACTCTGCAGCTGTGGACGATGTATCGAGGGTCACGTCATGCCTCAATCTGGACTACGTCACTCCCTATTTTCTGTAGCCGCGAAGAGCGTGGTTCCTTCTGTGAACGTGGGAGAGGTTCAGCTGAGGTTTACGCATTACAGGCCACCAGCATCACGCTGCTTTGTCAGGTCCGACAAAATTGGTCAGCTGATTCGCTCGGTCAGGAAACGGAAGCCCACGGCTGGAGGCATTTTATTTTTAGTCGCAGAAATTACGTTTTTCTCCGTGTAAAAAGCTGCCTATTTCACCTGAGAAATTATGGTCATGTCCTCAGTGGGATTCGAACCAGCCACCTTAAGGTTTTACATCAGCATCCTGTCAAACGTCAGGCCTCCTGTTTCCCGTCTGCTTGTTTGGATACTTGAGGGTCAGTCTGCTCAGTGGCTGGGAGGGAAGCACAACTTTGTGAGTGCAGAGCATTTCACTCAGAATATCCTCAAATCTCCATAGAGGACGGTGAGGATGTGCATGGGGCGGCAGGGGGATACATGTCACATGTCAGCAGTCCAGAGACACCATCGACACCATCGACAACCACATTGGCAGCTGACGGTAAGCGAGCCAAAGCTCTCCGTTACCTGTACTCAACGGAAATACTGCACCTCCATCATGATGAGTGCACCCTGAGCATGTAGTAAAACCACAAAAAGGATGAAGGCTGATAATGTAGTGTTTATATATATATACAAAGGCAAAAAATGAATACAATGTCTTTTTTTTTTTTTTTTTACAGAAAACTCCAGCGTTTTTTCCCCAACACAGATGAATAAAAGGCAGTACATTTCATTTTTCAAAATTGAAAATAACAACCCAGAACAAAAATTTGTTTCGAAGTTTGAATTTTTTTTCTTACTCTATTTAATAAAGGGGAAAGGGTTGCCCAACCACCACGGTGTTTCTAGGATGCTGTATAAAAAAGTAGACTTAAAAAAATGGACCCGTTCAAATCCAGGATAGATGACGTCAATGTTAAGGATCTGGGGATGAGGAAGAGTGAGTCTGGTGCATTTGTGGCCAGGACTCACGGAGAAGAACACAACCACTTAAAGTGGGGTGCTGCTGTTGCTGAATGGACCCCAAAATTGTGTCAGACATAGCAATTCCGGCATTGTTTACATGTGCTGACTGACTTAGATCACAGCATGAGATGAATTCAGAGGCTGTTGTTTATAACGATGTTCTATGTGAGCTGGCACATTCTAAATCTCTCGTTCGGTGAATATTCAACTTCTCACCTTTCGTTCAGACCTGAAGGACGCTGAATGTTAAAAACAAACCGATATAATGAGATGGGCTGTGCAATATTTTATTTTTCCAGGACTATATAAAACTTTAGAATGATGCAAATGATGATCAGAGACAGATTTGGAGTTGCTTAGTAGGGAAACATTTCACAGCTGGGAGCTGAAAGATTCCGAAGTCCATTATCACACATGAAATTTCAGTTAAAAAAACATGGTGTAAAAAAAATCAGTTTTACCCCACAAATATTAGTGGGCTATTAAACTGATCATCTGTCCAAATGACTTCAATGCTTAACATTGAATGTGTTTATGACCTTGGTAACATTACTGAAACTGGTGAGTCTAAATATGGAGGCCGCATGCTTGACAGAGCAATGGTGTAATACCGGTTATCAGTTTGGCAGTTTTAGACTCATGGATGGAGGGGACATCTTGGGGGTTGGAGGGGGGAGTAAGGTAGGCATACTGACCAACAACCGTCATAGTATGACATCACAGTCTGTCAGTAAAGGTCTTGGCATTAGTTTAACCCTATAGAAACACAGTGCTGGTGGGGTAGGACTCCCTGGATAGACACACATGTCGCTGATTAAAAAAAAAAAACACATTGCAGTCTCAAGAGTCACACACACATTATGAACAGGCTGCAAAACACAAAAAAAAAATCCGAAATTCAGATACCGAGTACAGAGTAACAGTACTTTGTTTAACCACATGGTAACGGTTTTAGGATCTTTGTGTTAACACCTTGTTTTGACACATAACACTTTTCTCACACCTATTATTGTTTTATTCGTTCACTTCTTTTAAAGACACAAGAGAGCGATTGCGAGCCATTTTGTTCAGAGATATCTTTTCTTTCCCCTTGGACATTTTGTGCAAAAAACATTATTTTCAACTATGTCTATCCACCTATGTCGTTTATATAAATATATACTTCTGTCTATGCATATGTATACTTTATAACATTACTGTCTGGGATAGCTGGCAGTCTGCACTCCACCTGAATGCTTCGGACGCAGCTACGAGACAAGTGTGTGAGCACCTGCCGCAAGCCCAGACAGAGACAGAACACAGCGACCTCACAGAAACACCCCGCCGGGAAAGCGGAGGACGAAAATAAACAGGACTGAGAGAGACGACAGAACACCCAAAATCGACGTAGACCATAAACACAGACGACAAGTTTACGGCTTTTTTTTGTTTTGTTTTTTCAAAGCACAAATATTACAACATCCTTTTTAAATTCAGCTTACATAAAGTGTTTTGAATATGGACTCACCTACGGCGGCGGTGATGTCACATGTCATGCGACCGGGGACACTCTCTCTCCTGTGCTTGCATAAACATTCTCTCTCATAAATACGGGAATTCAATGTGACGCAGAAGAACAACAAAAAGAAAATGGGAACCTCATCCGATCTCCCCTCGCCATGTAATGTAGCACCAGAGACATGGGACTTATCCTCTGCTGACCCTCTCTTCTCCATGCCATCCCCTGTCCATTAAAAGTCTGGTTCATAGCACCCCTTTATCCATAAACAATTAAGAAGAAACAACCATAATCTGGGAAAGACAGCACAACAACAGACCACCAAAGGTGTTTTTTTTGCCCTGCTATGTGAAAAGGGATCGCCTACAAGCACCCTGAGAGGGTCATGTCGCTGTGGTGAAGACCATGAATGGAGACTAAGCTTCAGGAGAACATTCTGTACGTGGGACATATTCCCGACACAGGTGAGGCTTGGGCAATGGGGTGTGTGAGTGCGTGAGCCAAGCCGCACAGCCAACAACTCTACGACGTCCAGGCTAAGCCAGGCCTATACACCGAGCTGCCCATACGGAGAACAGCCCTGGCGTGGCCAAGAGTCACGTCAACCTGCCCCGGCAGGAACCGCAATCCAGAAGAAAAGCATTTTTATCACCATTCCTTCTAGTGGCAAGAGCTAGCGACGGAATAAGGAAGCAGCGTGAAGTCATGCAAAGGCAACTATAAAAAGGTAAACCGATAAAGACGAAAGTCCTCATTAAACTTGCCGATAAGTCAGTCGCTGTCAGGCTACACATGACACGCGAGGAGAGAGCTGTGGGGGTCGAACTCTGCCCCTCAACCAGAGTTCAGGAGGCCTGGGCTATCAGGCATTAAAAGTGGAGTACAGATCCACTGCCTGACACTGTCTGGGCCGTGAGACGGCAACAGCTGAGTACAGGTCCACTGCCTGACCCTGTCTGGGCCCTAAGACAATACCAGCTGAGCACAGATCCGTTGCCTGACCCTGTCTGGGTCCTAAGACAATACTAGCTGAGCACAGATCCGCTGCCTGACCCTGTCTGGCCCGAGAGCCGACAACAGCCAAATACAGATCTGCTGGCTGACCCTGTCTGGGCTATAAGACAGTACCAGTTGAGCACAGATCTACTGACCGACCCTGTCTGAGCCATAAGGCAGCAATGATAATTTTAGATCCACCATCTGACCCTTTCCTCCAAAGAGTTCCAGGCAGGGGAACACCATCTTTAGCCACGACTCACAGACACTTGGAGGCAGCGAATCATCAACTCTCCCTAAACAGCAGGAAACAAACATAACCTTTGACAGTACGCATCATAGTGAATCATGGAAGTGTAAAACGAGAAATCAAGGCACAGCACACCAGCGTACATAAAAAATGCATTACAGTTACAGCAGGTGGAGGAGCAACGTCCAGCGCGTGGTGGGGCAGACCTCTGGACTACGGCCTATGCGCCGTTTGGGGAAACATGCTGCCTTTCAGCCTGTGACTCAGTCTGTGTCACCGAACGCTGGAGCCACACTACGGACTTTCTCCAGTGATCCTAGCACACATCTCCTGCCCCTTTACCTGGTTCAAGTCTTTGTGCTTATCTGTGTTTACTGTGCTGAGCCGAGCCTTATGATAGAGGCCATGCTCACCGGAGAGGGGCCTGTCCAAAACAGAGAGACCCACCTCACAACCTGCCTGCTACACCTCCATCCTGAGCCTAAGACACAGCTGCCCCTCCCACTTACAGAAGGTTCAGCAATACCCTGCCTCATAGGCAGGAGGATGGGATCAAAAGCTCAAGTCCCTCAGTGTAGTGGGAATCCTGGTACCTCACACTCTCCCTATGGTGGTACCACCTCCATGATGGCCCACTGAGATACAGGTAGGGTCTTGGGGTAAAGCTTCACCTCTTCCTGTGACATCACTTCCTGTGAGATGTAGAGCTGGGCAGTAAATAGCTTCTTTGCCTCACGTAGGTGGAGCACAGTTTACACAAATCCAATTAGGGAATCAACATTAGTGTCTTACCTCCAAGAACTACCCGACTATGAGAATACCACCTGAAGCAACTTCATGTAGCGTCTTCAGGGGCAGACCCCTCTGTAAACAAGAAACGGCCAGCAACAGAATACAAGTTTGGGAACAGCGCGGCTAATTGTTCAAAGTAGTGACAAGTAGTTAATAATTAGTTAAGTCTGTAGTGTATGAGGAAAATCATCTGTAAATGACCAGCTAGTGTTAAATCACACGGTTATGTTTTGAAAGCAGTAAAGTGATACTAGATACAATAGAGAAAAAAGTCATAGCAGCAAAAAAGTCTAAATCAAAGGCAACGGTGTGTGACTTTCAAAGTCAAATGAAGCTGTGAGTTTGCAGTTAAGTGAACTGAACCAATCATTACATTTATACCGTTCATACTTAGAACAGGACTTTGTATGCAAACCTTAAAGGTGAGTTCAGTGACTGGCACTGGGGATGTTTGTAACCACATTGCTGAGCTGATCATTCTCATGCTCAATAAAAGTTCATATTCATTTTAGAAATAGTCCTCGGCTACACACACATGGGGCCTCTGTCCTGTCCTTTAGCGGGCTACGGTTGTAGGGAAAAGTGTATGAGATCGTTCCTGAATCTGAAAGCCCCCCCCAAAGCCTTTAACTTTTACCGCTTTCCACCAACCCAGCGGCCCGCCGTGTATGCTAAAGTAACAAGACACCGCAGACAAAAAAAAAATACAAAAAAAAGTATTCAACTCTTTTCAACCATTTTCAACATCCTGCAATTATAAGGTCATTGTGCTGTCTCAATATCAAATGTCTCACACCTCCCCCACCCCAAGCACACAAAAAAACTCCATCCCCAAAATGTGGTCTTTTCAAAGAGGCATGCAAGAGTGCAAGAACACATTTTGGGCAGCTGTTGTGTGACCCGAGCAGAGATCGGTTACAGTATTCTGAAACGGGATGGGGGGGGTTCCTAGCATTCCGGGTCGCCTGTGCTCATTTGGTGCTGGAACCGGCTGATGTGCATGTCCTACACCAAGAGGTAAACAACCACACAACAGATGGGGGGGGCGGCACTGGAGCCACAGACGTAGGTGAGGAAGTAGGTTTGAGTTGCTGAGGCTGGCAGAGTCAGACGGATTCTTCCTGTTGGTCTAGGTGCCTGTTCTTCTTGGGCTGATTTATTTTTTTTTTTGCTTCCTGGAGGACCCGGAGGTCAAAGGCCGCAGAGAACTCCTTGAGGGGAACCGGCATGGTGGACTGGTGGTGGGGGGGGGCAGAGAGGGAGGAAGGGAGAGTGAGCATGTTGGAGGGGGGGGCGTGAGACAACGAAGAGATGAGGTGTGGGAGCCCGCAGGTGGGGTCAGGAGGACTCCTCCAGGGCATTTACCACCTGCTCCAGGATATCTGGGCAGTGGTCTGCAATCTGCTGCAGGACAGAGTTGGCATATTCCTGTAGTTCTGCGCTTTCCTGCTCGCACCTCTCCAGCTCGCCCTCCAGCTGCGAGAGAGAGAGAGAGAGAGAGAGAGAGAGGGGGGGGGGGGGGTGTCATCATGGTTCCACATTCCCCTCAAGCTGTGCAGATATGTTTACATCACAAAAAAGGAGCCTGCAAACACCAGGGAGCACGTGCGGGGCTCTCTTACTCTGACAGCAGGGTGGCCAGACACTCACTGCCTACTCCGTGGATCACAGAGCCCAAAATGGCACGGAGGGCTGAACAAAAGAGCCAGAAGGGGCAGCCCAGGTGTGGCCAGGGTGCCCCCACAATGCCATCTGGCGCGAGGGCAGTTGCCGCGGCTTCCTGGAGACCACAGACGGCAATCTCATGCTCCTTTTCAGAAATACTCAGGTTTTAGATATTCAGCAGCTAATTTAACACCATGCTCCCTCCCATTCCCCCAGCCCGGATTCCAACAGCCCAAAATAAACCACCAACCAAAAGATTTGTACAACGTACAGCCGGCATGTACAGATGCAGTAAGGTGGGGGTGGGGGGGGAGATGGCCAGATAGCCAGTGAACGAATGACTCTCTAAACACAGACAGTGCAGTGCTGACGTCCTCCGCATTCTGAGCTCCTCCATTAGGAGTGGTGCTGCTCCTGTGGTCCTCCTCAGGTCTTACAGGAGACGCCACGCTCAGAGCTCAAGGAAGACATGCAAAAGATAAAAAGAGCACAAGCCAAAAGCGGGAAATTACCGCACTACTGATTCCTGACTTAACCATAATCACAGACAGGTTTCTCAGCATCCCGGGATTGTTAAAGGTTTGGGATGATGTAAAAGAGTGATTAGAGTCGGGAGTCGGAGCTCTCGCCCACACGGGCGGATGACGACATCCATCCACACAGCCGGGCCGGGCGGTTAAATTTACAGCCAGGAAGCTGAGGGCTAGGGCTGAGGGACCGCAACCTGTTTGGGTTCTCGAGAAACTGCACAGATTCTCCATAAACATGTCCTCCCCTAAAGTTATCACTCTGACAGCCGGGGTGAGGTATGGTGGCAGTGTGGGGGAAAGCACGAGAGAGATTTAAAAGGCCGACGTGACCGTTTTAGGTCCAGGACAAATCCATGCGTCTCCATGCGGCCCCGGACAGTCCCTGCAGAAACCCCCGGAGGCAGCTTTTCCCGGCCCTGACAGCCTGCTTTCACTGATACGGTTTTGCCGTGTTGGTCAAACGAAATTGCTTTTCAAATCCGAACGTCGGCCAGCCATCCAAAAACCATAGCTCCCTGCTTCTAGTGAGCAGAATATTTCAGAGCCCACAAAATTATTTTCTTTGGCTTTCGGATGTTAAAATGTCAGATTTAACAAGGTTAATGTTAAAGACATCTGTAACAATAACTGGGGGTCATATTCCCATATTTGAAAACATCCACCTCTTTTATGCGTTTTATGTAGGTTTGGATCACACAGCCGTTCCATAATTAATAATAAAATTAAAAAAAAAACAAGAGGAAAGGTCTTAGATCCAGCCGGCAGGAATAATCGTCAGCTGGGTATTATTCGTGGGGAATGCTCGGTGGCTGGGTGCATGAAGAATATGGCTACCTCACACCTATGACATACGACGGGAACTCCACGCTCCGATAGCTAATGCTCACGGGGGACTCGCTGCAGGAGACGCACTGGGAAGTCTTTCCATTTTAAAAGGGGGTTTCAGGCAAAAAAGCAGGTGAGGTCTTCAGCAGCCAATCCCCCCCAAGCTACCAAGGAGGGATGTCCTCCGGTGAGCCCAATTCAGAAGATATGTTATTAAAAACAGCAAAAGCTTTTCTTAAACTGAATCATGTGTGGTAGGTAATGGGGCTTGTCCACCCTGATGTATGACACCTTATGCAGAGTTTTTAAAAAAGGGGGGGGGGGGCGCCCCCCCCACCCGTTAGCATATTACATACAGTAGCGCGGAGTCCGGGGAAGAATGGGGCAGCCGGGGGCTGGCGTTGGCCCATCTGCACCAACACGGTAACAGGCATCGTTCTCACCTCTATGGATTTAGGACAATAGGCACAGACACGGCCAAAATCTCAACGTGTTTACGTCGCACTACTTGTTCATACTGCACTGTTTACGTATTTATTTTCATAATTGTACTCGTATTTAATGTCTTACTGAAGCACATTCATTTGCATTTGTGTTTAATGTGTGTTTACTGGTAGCTAGAATGACATGCAGAGTAAGACTTTACAACAATTAAACTGAAATCAGAGATGTAAAGGTCAAGCTATCCGCTGAGTATAATGCAGGGAGATGTTCACAGGGTTGGTGCTTCCTATAGGCTTAACGGCAGGAGAAGCCCAAGAACGAAGAACAGCAGCAGACCACGGAGAGGACTGGGCGTTCTTCCTAGCCACTGCCGGTCAGTGCTGACCACAGCCCTCCTATTCTCCAACCTTCTCAGTCTTTGAACTCCTCCCTGGCCGCTGAGATAAGATGGTGCTGTAACGGTGAGCTGGAGAAGCCAGGGGGTTAAGGAAAACTGTGACCACGACAACAGTCAGTTGCCAGGGGGGTAATCCCGTACGAGGGGGGCTGTCACGCGAGGAACATGGACAGCCATGTCTGCTGTGTAAAGGTACAGGACCCTGTCATTGTCATTATGACGCTTAAGACTCAGCTGAAGGCCGTTACGGACACCGCTGAGGCCAGGTAAGAAGCATTCTAGCATCTTCTAAAGGACAGACCCACCATCTTTTTCCATCACCATGTAAAATCTTAATTCCCACAGCATCCCATGATCTCACCTTTGCTCTCCTTCTCCAATCTTGTGGGTTTTTTTTTTTTTAACTGAAAGAGGAAATCGACAGATGGTGGAAATAAAGAGAGAAGGAGTTGAGATTTCCCACCCAGCTCGGTCATCTGAGGCCGAGGCCAGGTCTGGGGGGGTGGAGGTTGTGCTTCAGGCCCCCCCCCCATCCCCGCTGCCAGGAGGGGGCACAGCTGTGAAAGCCATCACACCATAAATCCAATACATTTGCATAAAGTCTCCTCCTTCCAAAATGTGAACCTTGTGTTTTATTTTGAGAGCAAACAATGAGTCCTGAAGGGAAAAGATACCTTTTTTCCTGAAATGTACAATTAAGAGCTTCATCTTCTGGGAGCCCCCAAGGCATAAACTATTTTGTAAAAAGATAATAAATAACCCCCCAGCTGGCCATACTGCTGCCCCCACCACCCAAACACACACCACAGACTGAGCTCATTCTTATGCCCTTAAACCAAACCCCCCCCCCCCCAATCTCCAAACCCAGAATCCTCTCTTGCTTGCCAGGCGCTCTATACATATTACTGTGCGGTGTGCAATTTGGTGTTCCGTCCAACGCCCCCAGCCCCCGCCATGTCCACACTCTGTAACGACATCACGGCCTCAGAAGTTCCCCCAGCCAGACTGGGTCTGATTTTCCTCACTGGGAAGTGACTCTCCTCTGGTAATAGGTGTCACCATAACCCCCCTCCCTCCCATCTTGGGGGTGGTCGATTTCTTCCTTCCCTTGTATGTTTTGCACCTAATAAACTGAAACAGCGGGGAGGGGGGCGGGGGACATATGAGCGACCCCCTGACACAGATTGGGGGGGGCTTACAGTTTTGCTTAATTTCCCACAGCGATAAAACGTGTCAGTCGCGTTGGCCTGGCCCAACACGGAGTCCCAGAGGCCGCCCCCTCCTAGGGGACCCCCCAGACACGCCAGTGCGGTGTCTCCCTGGCACCCTTCCAGCACAGGACAGGCTTTCCCCACTGCGGCCGAGAACCTCCTCATACTGCCAAGCTGGGAGGCTTTGGGGCCCCCCCGACACCACCGCCCCCCACCACCAGTCATTCCCACTATAATTTCAAATCTCAAAATACGATCTAGAGGCTGCCTCCTAAAACCATGCAACCAAGGTCGCCTGGTCCCCCGCCGGCTCCGGGCTCTGTCTCTGCGCCCCCTCCGCTGAGCAGGACCCTCTTAATGATTTTCTTTCCCCCCTCCCCTAATTGCTTGGCCGTCTCTCCACACTTCCGTGGGCCGCACCACTGATCTCAATCGGCGTTCTCGTGGGACGGGGGAACTTCCCCGCGTCGATACGCTCCAGGTGCAAGCTTGTATAAACACCCCCACAGGCCATTTCTAACGGCGACGCCTGATTACGGGCCCCACGTTCTATCTGAAATGCATAAATAAATACGGTCGGCACTCCACAAACGACGCGGGCCGGACCTGGCCAGGTCTCCCGGTGTCACCTGGACGAGCTGAAGCCTGTTCAACCCGCTTTCACGTCTGGAACGGCGATCTGCAGCCAAAAAGCAGGCCCTCAGTGGAACTGGCTGACTGAGAAAGTCAGAGCCATGATCAAAAAGGAGTTTGAAATAACTTCTTGCACACGCCCACCACAAGAAGATTAAAGGAAAAAAAAGCGATTTTGTTATTCCTTGTATACATTTTTGAAAGTCTCTGCCAATGGCTATGTACAAACTTGGTCTGGATTCTTATGATGAAGCTAGAGAGATATACTGATGTCTGCTCATCAGTCAAGCGTTAGCAGACTGGGAGTGTCCCCCCTCCCCCGGCACGTCACTTTCAAACCAGCATAGCTGGTTCATCGCCAAACTGCCCCAGCGTAAGGAATATGTTCTTCTTTGTGTTTTGTTGTTTTTTTATATATATAAAAAACAGGATTATATTAAAAAAAAACAAACAAAAAAAAAAAGTTACTGCAAATTACTAGACTTTATCATTTACAGAACAGTGCAGAAGACTTAGGCAGTCAAAAAAAGGGTTTAGAATTTTAGATGATCATGTTTGTGAAAAACTAAATGTGTGTCAACATAACTATTTAAAAATCTCTCCTAAAACCAGCCCAAGATTTCCCGTAACTATCCAATATAGCCACGTATTTTTGACTCGACCACTAGCAGACCTCATACGACTAATCAATACCTCACTAACTTTTAAAACTCAGTTTAGTTAATTACGTGAGCTGGTGGTAAAATTTAAGAAATACATGGAATGGCTGAGGTGCCCCTGAGGAGAGGTTTGGTGGGAAACGGTGTTCATCCAGCCATTCAGCAAGATATCAGTGACTTTCTGAAGAACAGAAGAAATCTGTGTTAGTTTTTAATCATATTACTCTAAATTTGCACATGTTGTAATGTCAAAATGTGTTTTTGTTCTGAGCAAATACTATCCAGATAGAAGGCTTTCAACATTTTCTTTGACTGCCTAACACATTTGTACGGTACTGTATGTAGTGGGATGGCACAGTCATTTTTTTAAAGCCCATCTTTGCCAAAATCTTTCATCCAGTATTAGTACAGAAAAACTCCCACTTGTTCTGTAAAGGCAGCGCATTCACCAGTGCAGCTGAAGCTGACCAGGTCACTCAGAACAGGACGGTCATGTCCCTCTTTAAACATGAACTCCCTGGTCCTAAACGCAGCTCCTCAACCCATCAAAAGAACACAGAGTCCTAGCAGACGAACATCACACAATACTCCTTTAGAAAAGAACACTACAGAAAAAAACAGTTCGCTGATAGAAATGAATACATAATATAATCAGGGGTTCCTACAGCAAATAAATAACATTATGAAAGCATCCACAAGGGAACATCATTGCGTTTGCTCTCAATCTAAAATGGAGAGCTCCCTAGGGAACTGGAGACCAAAGAGATACAGACAAAGGAAAGGTGACCAAAATGTCAGGTGATTGATGCAGTATTGCAAGATACCAAGAGGGGTGATATTCTATTACCCAAGCCAATAAGAATCCCAGGCTCTTAAACTCTGTACACAACAACTAGTACAGCGGAGCGGCTTGGATCCTGCCCCTCCCATCACGAGCGTCTAAGGCAGCACTCCAGGCTTTTAAAAACTGCTTAATAGGCTGCTTAAGATTTTAACTAGCCTGCAGTTCTGTTAACTATTTTTTTTTATTTTTTATAAAAGTCGTTCTCAAACTCCCCTTAGTGCCTTAAAAAAATGACACTTATACCAGCAGCAGCAGGGAAATCCTGATTCTGAACAGGCTTCATCTAAGGGCACTGTTGCACTGCACCAAATACCATACTTTTGGTATTGCACATTTCACTTTTCCATTAACTTCTGGTCACATACCAGTACCAGAAGTGCCTAACCAGCTAGGGGACGATTTTGGTACTTTGGGGTGGGACTATCGGTTATGCAAATAGCCTGCTTCCAAAATACAAGACAAACGCCACCTTGAGAACAGCTGCGAACTCAGAGAACAACGATAAACAAAGAAAAAAAAATGTGTTTACATAGCGAGCTGGTCGGAAGAACAGATACAACAAAAAGATCAGGATGGCATGTCAAGAAGTTAAAAAAAAGAAAGGATTTAATTTAATATAGTGGGATGTGTTTAATATACTAGGGTCCTAGTGATGTGATTTCGTTGTAATAAATATTTGGGTAGTTATAAAACAAAAATCACACAAACCTGTTATAAGTGAATTAAACAGCAAGGATGAAAATGATTATGGATATCTAATGTCTACAGAATTTAAGGTAAGAAAAAGCCAGATTTTAATCTAGCTGACTAATGGTGTAAGAACTGCATGTGCATAACATGCGACGTTGGTATTAATGCGGCGCTGCTAATAGTTCGTACGCCAGTGGAAAACCAACACCTTTCTCGAAATACCAAAAGTACGATACCTTAACCTAAACCTCCACATACAGCAATATGGAAGTGAGCTCAGCCTACCTGCGTAAACGCCGCATTTTTTTTAAGGTCCTACACGAGTCTGCGGGGCATGTAACAACTTCCATTTTCCAACAGCATCATCTCCAACCCATCAATGATGGTGAACAGCTTCATCCAGACTTGGGTCTTCTCAAATAATCCCTATTAATGGTTCCATGGGCCCAAGGTCTTCCTTTCCAAACAGCGCCAAGCCAATCTACACCTCTCTCTCTCAATTTGGCAAGGACCCCACAATTTGTCATTCTACCAGGCCCCTAAAGGGCCATTCGGAGAGAGAGACCCGGCAAAGTTTGGATCAGCTGTGGCTCTGATGGATTGAAGTTACTGCCATGTAATAACAATAGGAAATGGGCAGAACCTAGAACCACAGTTGACAAAATTTTAATATTGTGCAGCACAAATTAAGGGTCTCCATGTTTGAATTGGAATCTTGTTCAGTACTCAATCCATTGGTGATTTAATCATTTCAGGAATTCCCTTTCTCACCCAAAGCGCTTTGTGATTGATTCCGGCTGGCAGACCAAACCTTATTCCTACTCACAGGCCTCGCATGGAAATGACTACAGAATTAATGACCGTCCAGCGGTTTCCTAGAGAAGGTGGGCAAACAGCACATCAGGCCAGCATCCCCGTGCCTGGCGGCACACGTGCTTGAGCTGGTGGACTTTACACTTCTCAATCCAGGCAGCTGGAAACCGTCGGAAAGCGGATCCCCCGGAATACCTCATCGCTCCGTCACGTCTGGGGTTAGCGACTTGGAGGTTCGGTTTGGGTTCAGGAGCATGCAGGGTCAATGACGCAGGACGGCCAGCTTCACCGGAGAAGCAAAGAGTGCCATATATCAGCTGCAGAAGTCTGTACCCCCACACGCATTGCGATGACCCCCCCAACCCCACCCCACCCTGATGAGCCACCTCGCAATTCCCCACGCAGTCACTGTGAACCCGACGGGTGTCTCACTCTGGTCCGCCCTTAATCACTTTTCCCACCCAGGGGGTGACATCACTCATAACGTTAACCCCCGACACATACCCCCAACCAGCCAGTAACCAGCTCCTGTCACATTATCATAAACACCACCACAGAGAGGTGCCCCCACCCCCGCTCCCTACAGACCCCCACTGCCGACGTTACAGTCCTAATAACCTGCCTCCCTGGGGGGGGGCTGGTACTCTCGGAGCGTGGGGACTTGTCGCTGACACTTAAATCAATTAAATCCCCTACCTCCCTGCCCCCGTTCCCTCATGCACCGGTCCCGGGGCCCCAGCCCCCCCCCCCCCCCCCCCCCCCCCCCCCCCCCCCGGGGGGG
>JAODKC010000064.1:24361749-24375210 GCA_026777985.1 Mormyrops attenuatus
GATCCTCTTCCCTGCCTCTTGTCCTTGTTCACCGTCCCCTGAGGTGCATAACTCGCCCCCCCCCCCCCCCCCCCCCCGGGGGGGGGGGGGGGGGGGGGGGCCCCCCCCCCCCCGCGTCTATTCATGATGCGCGCTGCACAACTTTGGTCTTCAGAACTATGGGATACTGAACTCTTAGATAAAGATTAGAGCTCTTTAAATGATTAGGCCACCTGTGTGACCACTTCCAGGTCATCGCCAATTCCAGAAATTTAAGACCACCAAGTCCAGTAATAGTTAACTACAAGATGTTGGATAAAGAAATTAAGTCATATATATGAGAGAGAGAGGGCAGAGCTCAAAGCAGTCTGGTTTATATATTTCATGCCAGTATTAACCCAGTATTCAAAATAATCCCCAAGCAGCTGCCTCGAAAGAGCATGTTTGCGCTTAGTCTGATCGTGTAACGGCATCGAATGCCGGCACTCTCGTCTAAGCCAGGAAAAGAGGTTCTAATTTTCATGCCGACTCAACCCACGAATCTCTCTATTAAGGAAAAGGAAACTTTAGTAAAATACCCTTCCCATATAGGGCTGAAGAATTGTGCTGTTTGCGCTTATAAAAACCTCAGCACAGCCTCGCACTTTCGGCTTCTCCTTGCGAGGCGTGGAGCTTAACGAGGCGGTCCGTCAGAACGCGCCGTGAATCAGCGTGCTTTCTTGGACGGAGGCTGGGGATGAAGATGCCAGGGGAGGCAGCTTCAAGGAATCTGCCTCAGATACCCGTCATATGGATGTTGGCAAATTCCATGCATGGCTGCCTAAGAGCGGGTCACGCTCAGGAAAGCACTAAAAAGGCCAAAATAACGATTGGATTTGAACATTCCTCCCCCCGCCGTGCCAGCAGGATTCAACGAGCCCTGCTGTATCGAAGATGAACGTCCAGCACGTCAGCGGGCAGATCTGTTTCGGCTCCCACTTCGCCACATGCGCGACGCGATCCCAGCAGGCCGCGTTACGGGCCCAAACACACCATATCCATCACGCCGGGCCAACCACGCAAACTGCACTTGTTCTGTGCAAGAGAAATGTTTCAAAGGTACTGGAGGGGAGTTCGACTCAGAGGCCATTTTTAATAAGGTAAGCGAGGACCAATCCCATATGCGGTGACCTGATGGTCTTCCCCAGCTCACATCTTCAACCCTCAAATTCACCCCACTCTGATGCTGAACGATCCTTTCATCCAGGTTTTCTGATACTGGAATCCCCAAAATGACACTAGCAAATGCAGCGGAGAAGAGGACACGGAGGCCGAGATAGCACCCTACTGAAGGGTTTCTCAGCTCCCAGTCAATGAATAACACCTAGTAGCAGGTACTCCGTGTCCATGATCGTATCCTCTAACCCCCCACGCCACAGAAGGCCTAAGCAGAGCTTTAGGTAGGACAACATACACCGATGCACCAACCACCCTTGCCTTAGCTTACATACCACCGGCACTACTCTAAAACCGCTGACACCATTTCACCAGCTGAGGTTTAATATCCCTGTCCTACACCCCGTGCCCCTTGAACTGAAGGAGCCCCCTACTGCATTTGTGGGGAGGGGGGGGTGTTAACACTTTTCTGACCAGACCATCATAAGCAACCCGATGACTGTGTAGAGAGTGGGCAGGTCAGCGCTGTCAGTCACATGAGTGGTGAGGGGCTTGCTGCAGGACTGACCTCATTCTCCCTAACCCTCCTCATATCTCCTCCAAGCAGCTCAAACTCCTGCATGCAGCCATGAATATTCATGAGAGGGCCTGCAATGCATTTTTTAATCCGAAATGATAGATGGCGAACCGCAATTTCACGAGCACGCTGACTGTTATAACAATCAGGAGCAAACAAGCCGTGATTCGGCAGAAACATCTGAATATTCATGAGGCAGCAGCTTCAGCAGAACTGCGAAAGGTCCAGCAATGGCAAGGACTCAGCCTTGAAGAGACATGGAGGAGGATAACTGACTTTTCTGCAAACCTCAGTATCCTGTTCATGGAGAGGGATACGAGAGGCGGCTGAAGAGACCCACTACATTCTCCGTGAGGTCTCACTCAGAAAACCCCGGCAAACTTTGCAGCCCCATCAGAGAACTTTACAGCAATGTGGCATTACTTGAGATCCCCCCTCCACCGACACACAACTGGGCTTCCACTGAATGCCTCATTCGTGACAAAAGCTTCTGAGACTCAGCTTGGTTGGGGAAATGAGCTGTTGCATGTGTGTATGGAGCTGGGGGGAGGGGGGTGTGTGGTCCTTTACGGTTAAAGGTGGACAGATATTGAGAACAGGTGAGCCAGTCTGGCATTCTGAGAGCTGCGATTTGCCATAGCAACCGCTGCAGGACCTCCAGTCTTCAGTCCACAGTTTGTAATCTTTCTTCTTGTCTATAGTGGAAAACTCTTCTGGCTGAAATCCTTATTGGCCGCCCTGCATCTCTGGGGGACTCTAGCTACTCCTGGAGCGTTCCTGCAGCAATCCTTCATACCTTGTGATTAGCAGAATATACGTGATCTTTACACATTTCTCTTGTTGGCACAGGTTGATGAGCTCGGCCAATCAGCACCCTTTTCACGTTTAGGTCTCTACGTTCTGCTTTTTATCTCAAGCCCAATATTTCTTTCTTAAACAGCCATTAGGATGAAAAAAAATAAAGACAGAAGAAATACTTCTACTCCCAGAGGAAAAGCTTGGATTGAATGCTAAGCTCTTGATGTCATTGTGGCTTATGAAGCATTGAGACCAGGGACAGCGGTTTCATGAAAAAGGAAGTGGCACACGCCAATCAAACACTTGGGTAAGGTGATGAGTGGGGACAGAACCACAGAGGAAAAAGACGAGAATGGTGCTTCAATGTAGTAAAGCAGGGTTCTGGGGTAAGAAACAGGAAGGAGAGAGGGGCTGTGGTGCAGTGGTTAAAGACCTGGATAAAAAAATGCTGCTTGGAATTGTGGGAGGGGCCCAGACTTGCGTCATTATGCCGAACACTTGAGCCGATTGATTTACAACAAACGCAAAGCCGAATGACCAGATCCAAAAAAAAAAAACACGCTTTTAACATCTGCTAACCTGCCAAAGACAGCAAGGACATATACAGTGAGGTTTAAGGATGACAACAGAAACAGGCTTAACAGAAGGACCCAGAAGAGAGTCACTTATCAGGGTCCCTAGAGACAGGCTGCCAGTGTCAGTCACGATAGGCGGAAGGCATCTGCGCATGTGCAAGTGCGCACACACGCAGGCAGACATCAGGCACACAGATGCTGCACATCTGGGCATTTGGGACTGATGACTGGCCGACAGCTGCAAGGTGCTGAGTGAGGGGGGGCTGGACTTCATCGCGCGTCCGAGCTGCCCCGTACAGCGGAAAGTGCCAGAGCTGGGGGAGCTGACTGACATAACCACGTCCCCCGAGAAGACGAGTGACTCCCAACCAACATCTCTACACGGACCGCCAACGGAAGGTGGTTTCTGGATCAGCAGGCTTGCGGATGATCTGCGACTCGGAGGGGTTGGCTGCTATTCTGAAGTTCTTTGGTTTTTTTTAAAACACAAATGTGGTGAGTCAGGAGCAAGCAGAACCAGCCTGAAAAGTGGACCGGCATGCTCTCTTTTCAAACACCTTGGTGCATTAATTGCAAGTTAAGAAAATAAGAAAATGGGGCTGATGGCAGTAATATATTTTCTGCCATTCATGACAGAGTGGTATATTCAATTTAAAATGGTGCTTTGCTATACTTCTTATAACTTTAAATATCTTATTTGTATAAGTACTTAGACCCCAGTAGAGTGACTGTTCTGTACTGATATGGTCATAACTCATAATAATAAAAATAAATGAGTCAATAACAGTAAAAAGCCAATAAAAATTAAATACTATAATACTAAAAGAACTAAAAGATGGTGATTCAATCCTAACAGACTCACATGACAAAGAAAAGAATTAAGTGCTGCATCACTGCATTTTCACTTGAGCCTAATTTTTCATTTCTTTCACTCAAATAATACAATGACCAAATACAACCATTTCAAGAAAAGATCTAGTTGGCATCTCTATTTGGGATAAGCTGTAAAATTAAGCACCTTAATTAATCCCATCTCGATTCACAGGACAACAGAATAATATTTTCGATTGATGACTTCAGGTTACTCTGGATATACATCCACTGAACCACAGGAAGCTGTCAAACGGACATATTCACCCTGCTACTGTCTGTTTGTAGCAACACCGAGGGGGTGGGACTCGCACCAGACCCCGCGAAGGCAATGTCCGGTGCATGGTGAGGCACAGAACATGCCAGCGAAGCAACTGCTGAGGCGTACGAACAGCATCAGCCCATAACACGGGTGACACAGATCGGCGGCTCAAGCGGCCCGACCCACAGCGACATCATTAACCGCTTCACACCCATGGATACCTGCGTATACAGACTGCATATAGCGCTCAACTGTTCTGGAGCCGCAAACTTGGTCTCTCCAACCCCACCATCCCTCCTGAAATTAAACCAAACTCAGGACAATCTCTGTACAAGGCGTGGTGCCAGCCTTTGTCCTCAAGGAGCACTCCACCCTCTCCCTAAAAAAGCCCTCCAAACGAGCCTTCAGCAGAGGAAATGGGACTGTAATAATGAACATTAGCATTAAAGTGCTTTTCAACCCGTTTAAACAGGATGACGACTCTTTGTTTGTCCAAAAATGTTCGAATAATGAGAATAATACGTCAACGGGGACATGCATTCTGGTTTTAAAAGGGCCGCCGGCTCCCACCCAGAGGAAGCCTAAAGCAAAAGGCCCCTGAGAAAAACAAAGCTGGCCCAGAGAGAAGTCAAGCAGGCAGGGCCGTGACAGGCAGAGAGTGGAGGTGCGGGGATGGTACATTCAGAGCGGAAGTGATACAAACACTGAGGGCCATTGAAGAGCCTTGTTGCCAGGAGGAGAGCGGAGCGGAGCGGGCGGGCGGGGGCTCCCTCAGAGACGCCCGCAGCCAGTGCCCTGCTGCCCTTGGCCGCTTAGGCGCTAAACGAGCTGAGAGATTTAGGATCACACTTGGACAGGGGAGCCAGGGACCGGGCAAGTACGGAATTTCCCTGTCACTCCTAAATCACGCGGCAGCCCCAGCTAAGAGCCCTGGGGGCCGGCCCGGTTCGGCGCGACCCGTCCGGGCGTAAGTCTGGAATCCATTAGTGCCACGGGCTATCGTAGTGCTGGGAGAGTTCATTAGTGCTGCAGTGAAAAGACAGCAACAAGTACGGGTACCTCTCCAGCCTAGGGGGGGGGGGGGCTCTTCCTAGTGCATCTTTGTCACCAAAACTTTTATATACTTATACAACTATGCACATGTCATTTTAATGACATCATCTAGAGCCAAATGTAATATGTGACAGCCAGGGAGCATATAAACGCAGATTCTCTTGAGGCGTATCGTGAGCGGTGGCGGGGGGGGGGGGCTTTCCGGCCCACTTGATGACACCAAGACCGCGCTGGAGTTACAGCTACTCTCATGCCCGCCAATCTGCGTTTACAAAGAGGTCCCCGTTTTTTTCCCTGAGACCAAACTGGGAAGCAAATGGAGGAACCAGCCGGCCTCTCTTTCCTCTCATTTTGCCCTTACAGTCTGGCTTGCTAGTGTTTTTCCAGATGGATACTATACCTTGCATGGGACCAGATAGACTCATTTAACACAAGCATCCCGGAATATCGTTCCGCTTCATGTAAAACCGCTGGAAAGAAACTCTCCTGTTATCAGGGGTCTTTCTCTTAAAATAGTCTTGACTTGTCAGGATTTTCCACAGCCTGTGGTTCAACACCATTACTTAATATTATGAGTGCTTCCCAACCCCCCCACCCCACCTCCCCCTCTTAACCTGAGAAGCATGTCCAAAAAATGAGATGTACCTCTGGCTGAAAAGCAGCCCATTAACACATAGAGGCGGCCAGTGTGGACGTGCTGGCGAGAGGGACCAGGACTCCAGCTCCAAGTCCAGGAGAGAGTCCCGTGGCCCGGAGCTGACCTCCGCCACCGCCACACAGGCGTCATTTAGGACCGCGCGCATTAAACGTAACACTTACTCAAAGCGCTTTGGGGAAACTGCTGGGAGCTCAGTTGAGCTTAGGTCTCGCCGCCAATAATGCATCCTTAAAAAGCCAAGGAAGTGCCAAAAGCAGTGCGGCGGATTAAAAGGCACCTAAATCGCTGAAGCTCACCTGTAGGTCAATCTGCGAGAGCGAAACCCTCGGTTCCATCACCTCGAACTGATAGGAAAACAAACACTTCTATTTTCGACAGAGCCGTCTGCTTTTTCCAGTGGGGCCTGTTCCCCACAGTGGCTGGCTGCGTCTATCGAGCCCATTTTCTGTGAGCTCGGCCTGATAGAAACTAAGCAAACAGAGTGGGATTTGGCTGGCGCATCTACTGCTCGTCGGGATCCAAGAGAGAAACCAGAAATGTTAATGCGCCGCTAAGATGTATTTTTCTTGAGTGATGCGTCCCGCGAGAGGGGCCGGCCTGTGGCTTTCGGGGGCTCTCGAAGGCAGGACGCTTCGCACGTCGCACTCAAAACAAGAGGCTGGGGGGGGGGGGCTGAAAAGCATCTTTATGCGCCGGCGAAAACAAGCCCCGGGCGCATCCTTGCCGGGACGTGCCGGCGGTTTCAGGAGGGAAGGTTGGGGCGGGGGAGATGCTGGCATCAAAGAACGAGGTGTTGACACGGGCCCTTGACGTCTGAGATGTTAAATGACGAGCTAAGACGACTTCAGAGAGGAGTGCAAAACAAATCGCAGTACCATTTATAAGAGGGAGCATTAGAGCTGTTGGGCTCGCCCCCGAATTTGCCTTCACTCTTTAATGCTCACACTGGCTTTTTTCTGTTACTTACACAAGTCATTTATTCATACACCGGGGATCAGGGGGATTTTAGTTGAACTCCAGCATGTTTTTAAACGATTTTTTAGCGGTTTCACAATCTATAAAGACTTTACATCTTAATGTCTTCCTCCTGACACACACACACAATCACAAAGATTATACATCAGCTACATTTATACACACAACATTTGCGGCCCAATGAACGGAAAGTAAGCAATGGGATCGGGCCGAGTTTTGAAGCGCAACTTGACTTGGGTTAAATCGCATCATTCCCGAAGTACCCCGGTCCCAAATGCTGCTCAGCACCAAAAAACAGCACAAATCAAAGGATCTCAGACATCTGCGATCCTCCATGCAATATAATCCAACAGTTCATGTACTTTTTTTCCCCTGGGTAATTCTAAGGACAAAAATGTGAGTCTTTAAAGGAAACACAGACCAAACGCTTCATTATGTTATGCTCAGGAAGAAGCATGTTGACCAGGAGACCTCCGACGCTCACGTCTGTGCCGCTGTCCTTCCCGTTGGCTGGGCCCCTCCTGCCATCAGGCCCTCCTAAAGGTCCTGGGGGAGGCTATTACTTCAGGCAGGCCTGGGCGGCCCCCTTTTATGGGCGGTGTTCAAGGGCGAGTAACTGTCTGCTGAGGGCACTACAAACTGACCCCAGGAATGACAAGCGAAGGCCAAGGTCTATTTTATCCGTTTCCACCAAATGACGTGAGGCGACCATTCTGTAATGTCTGCTTAACCCAAGAAAATAAAAAATAAAAAAACAGGAGGCGGTTGGAGGACTGCAACAAATCGTGTTACCATTTAATTATTTTTGGTGATATTTGTGTGTGACTGTACTCATGTTCATCATGTAAGATTTAAGAACAAGAAAATTTGGCAGTTGGGTTGGAAACTCTTCAGTTCTTGTATTTTGTCAGATACAGAAGTAGAAACAGACCCGCCATTACGATTGAGCTCACTACTACCCCCTACTGGAGAATACTGGCAAGCAGTGATCTGAAACCTCTCGGGATCTCTTCGCACCACAGAGAAAGCGCTAGAAAGAGTTAGAGAAGGCCTGGTCTGGCTAGCTCCCACTCAGTTAGAGCCTTTCCTATAACCGCAGTTTATTAAACTCTACTAGATAATGATGTTTAAATGCGGCCTGCTTCTGCCAGGCAGCTAACAGGGCAGCGGCGGTTTGCGGAACCGGAAAGTGGAGCGCAGGAGCTCCTGCACTTAGAGTTTGCTTCCCAGAGCTCCCTGACGTTAGGAGTAGGCTGGGAGAGATCTGATACGCGCTAACTCAACCATGACCGTGACAAGATGGGAAATTTCCCCAAGAACACAGAGAGTCTACCTTCTTTGAAAACTCCAGCCCCCCCCCACCATTCACAGTCGACTGAATAATTTATGAAACAGGAGCACAATACCTTGGGCAGAAGGTTAAAGTAAAAAGCACACCGCAGGTCTGGGGACCTACAGCACCGACTGTCCTGGGTGGGGAATTCAGAGCTCTCTGCGGGGACACCCCAAGCATGTACAAAGGGCCCGAGGCCCCGGCAAAAGCACACAGACAGGCATGCTAAGCCACCCCAGCACACCCCCAGCAGAGGAGAGAAAAGGCGCAAATACAAAAAATATTTAAAAATAAGTCAAAGAAATCACCATCACAGCAAAAAGATGAGCGGGCCAGAAACAGGATCTTACAAATAAACAGCATTCAGAGCAGTATGAGTACAAAAGAACAACGAGACGCTGGTGTCATGACGTCTGAACAAGCGGGATTAACATCACTCAAGAATAATTAAACTGCCTGAACACCTAGGGAGAAAACAACGCCACGGGTTGGGGGCGGGGTGGGGTCCCGATCGTCTGGACACAGCGCAACATCCATTTTGACATTATCCCCCCATGCCACACCCGGGGGGGATGTGTATGAAACTGTAGCGGGTGTCGGATTGTAATCATAGTGAAGTCCTCGGGATGTAAAGTTAATGGCCTGAGAGAGGTCCGTTAGCCTCTGCAGCATTACTTATGGGAAGCACCTGTAGGACTGGCTGCCAGCAGCAGAAAAGGGGAACATGTGCACCCCCCCCCATCCCACGTGCAGAACCATCCATCAGGAGTGTCAGTGCAGGGGGAGAACACGAGAACGCTGTTATTTCAGCACTGATATGAGGGCGCTGGATGACAGGGCCTTCCTTAAGAGGCCTGGACATTATGCTGCTTTGCCTTGATTTTCCTCTTCAGAAAATGAAGATCATAACAAAACTGGGAATGGTCCAAAAAGGAGTAACGGTGAGTGAATGCTAGGTGACAGTAAGGAGCCTGGGTATTAGGTCAGAATGGGCAGAATCATTCAAACATACCTTGTATTATTCTGAAACCTGGAATTAATCTATAAATGTAACTTTGCTGTTCATTTGCATACCCTGCTTTAAGGCCCAGAATCAAGCTCATTGTATCAACAATGCAAAGGCATAAAATTCAACTAAATGAAGTTTCAACAAAAGGAAAAAAACACTGAAAGAAGAAATTATTAAAGGAACTCAGAATGGAAACATCACAAGTGTTGTGCAATAACTGGAAAGAAGAAATGGAAGAATGGATTAAAAGAAATGTATCAGACAATATAAACCGGATTAGACAGATGGGCAGCAAGGCAGGTAAAATTCATGACAAATGAAGATGTCCAATCAAACGGTGAATCTGGCTTTACTTCCATTTAAAAAGTTGCTCACCCTTCTGAACAAAATGGCTGCAAAAGAAGGGCATCTGATTGGCTATGCCCAAATGCCCTCCTCATCATCCTATTGGTTGAGAGATGACAAGGTTTGCCCAGTGCAGCATGTGATTGAAAGGAGAATTTGGTTAGTTTGACACGAAGACGCGAATAAAACGTTAGGGAATGCCACGTTGCATTACAGTTAAGCTTTTCTCTATCCATGGGCTATTTCGGTTAAAAGTGGATGAAGACACAGCAAGCTGAAGTACAAAAATACGATTAGGTCAAAGATACCTTCCTCCAAAACTGACAAGCTTCACTTTGAAATGAGCCTCAGAGCATTCAAGGTCCTGAAAAGAACAGCATGCAAACAGGAAAACATGTTCCCTCACGACAGGCTGGGAAATGTAGGGACACGACCTGATCGTCACCTTGAGAACTCAAAATGAAAACAAAAGGCTTTGCAGGAAACTGGCCGTGTACGCAGTCACCACGGCCGTTGTCTTCTGTCCCTGTTAGTTGGTAAATATGTCAAAAATGAGAATAAGATGCAGAGAGAGAGAGATAGGACAGGACTATCCCATCTTGGAGTTCCTTTGAAATGAAAAGGGTAGCATGCTAAAGTAATCCAGCTTTCAATGCTGCAGTATGACAGAACAAACTCCCTGCAATACCGTCCCCCTTCCAACTGGCCTCTAGAAAGAGAGGTACTTCCATGATTGGCCTACATTTACAATTATTTAGCGGATGCTACTGTCCAAAATGACGTGCAAGTGAGGATCAGAGAGCAGGCCCAGCCGGCACGCCTGCAGCAACTGGGGTTAAGGGCCTCGATCAAGGGTCCAATGCTGATATGATTACTCTGCCGGCCCCAGGATTTGAACCCACGCCCTTCCAGGCACAGACACAGATCCCATAACCCGCTGAGCTACACACTGCCCTGGTGGCGAGAGCGCGTGGCTGCATCTCTGGGCACTGGGTGTCGGAGGTACTGCACCGTGAAACGAGCGCGCCACGGCCCGCTGGCAGAGCTAGGCCGCCCGCTCTGAGGTCTGGCTGGTGGCTCGGTTGCACAGGGTCTTACGTTTTATCCTTCTTCCCCCCACAATATGTCACATAACCCTGAGAGGGAGGCGTGTCCACACTGCTCAGGCCAAGAAGAACCAGCTGGGCTCCTCCCTGCTCTGCTTAGATGGACTGCCAGGTGAGATTACTTCAAGTCTATGGGGCATTAGGCACTGTACCATCGCCAAGGTGCCGAGAGCCACATTTTAAGGGGGATCCATGGTATACCTGAGACAGCAAAAGCATAAAACATTAATTATGGCCTACACAGTATTTATTTATAATGTGTGTTAGGCTGTAGTGCTCTGTTGGGCCCTGTATTATTTTGTTTTAGCTTGTGGTGCTGTGTTTTAATACTGTGCTTTATCTTATAGCACAATATCAGTATAGTTAAAAGGAGCAATCCACTGAGCACAGAAATAGTCTTACACAGAAAAATGATGAGGCCTAATTTGTTAGTAAGCAGCTTCACACCCCAATACAAAATAATAAGATGTTATAGCTGTGTGTTGCGTGTTTTATGGGTTGCGAAAGATGGAATTTCCTGTTGTGTAGCCCTGCCTGTAATAATTTTACACATTTAAAATCAAGACATGGCCTTTAGAAATGAAGTAAATATTAAGCGCTGCATAAAAATGGACAGATAAAATACACAGAAAAGAGGGAAACGCAAGCAAGAAAGAAGTGAACGAGGAAAATAAGGTAAACGGCAGACAAATGACATACCAGTTGTGTGTGTATGCCAGTGAGCTTTTACAAAATCGAGCGATGCAGTTGGTCAGATGGACTCTCACCTGATCTGGAGAGGGTTTGTGATTGGTCTGATCGGACTGCGAAGAGGCCTTCAGGTGGTCATCTTCGTAGTTGTCAGCCATCAGCTTCATGCGATTTTGGGTCTGTTGTAGGGAGGGGGAGGGGTGAGGGGGGCGGAGCAAAGTTGTCATGGGTGAGGAACAGCCAGAAGTACATATCAATATGACAAACCAACTTGCCTGCTGGGCACATCAAAACGTAACAGAGTCCTAGTTCAAATAAAAGGTAAAAAGCCCCCAGTCGGGATCAACACAAGCCTTTTTAAAAGTAAATCGACTGTGCGGCTCTCACCAGCTTTAGCTACATTTAATCGGGGGAATCAATGGTAGAGAAAGAAATTTCATAAATGAATAATACGGCATTAAAAAATGAGTACGAGAGCAAAGACAATGAGGAGCATCAGTAAGCTTATACATTCATTGAGAAACACTTTAATCTCTAACTGCCAGTCCTTATTTCCAAGAACAATCCACCAAGAATCACCCTGGTATCCAGCTACCTGCTGAGAGAGGCAGAGTGGACCTCCACCAATAATAAAATCCAAATTGCCCCTGGTTAATACCCATAATGCACCAGAGAATGTGGAACGTTTTCATTGGCAAGCATGCATCAATCTGACCCGGCAATAAAACAAAATAAATCAATATGAAACGGAACAGAAAATATATTATATATATATTAAAGTGCAAGCTGTATCCTTCTACTCAAAGACAGAATATTCTTTTGAAATCTAGTCCTTAATGTGATGGTTGGCTCCCTCTGTTTAGTTTGTCTGCTTCCCCCCCCCCCCAAACTGAAACCCACATACCCCAGTGGTCCATCCAGGCTAATCTACACCCGGTTTGGGATTTGGGGTCCTACTCCCAGCTCTAAGACGGTCCACTAGATAAGAATTATTCAGGGAAAACAGCGGTGGACAGAAATTATTCTCATAATGACTTTTGACGCTGGCCGCTTGGCAACTATCGCTGTTAATTACCTGGCGGGAAATGGCCGGAGTGGCTGAGGGTGGGAGGGGGCACAGAGAGGCACAGTGTGACTCCAGGAACCAATATGGTGACATGTGGCAGGATGCCATCCTCCTGTTTGACTGTTACCTCAGGGGCACCTTTACTCTGACCAATGATCACTGAGGATACAGAGGGCAAGTAGTGTCTTGCGCTCGTTCGCACCCTCTACGCTTGTCCAGCCAATGGGGAACGCACTACCGATGGCTAGGTGACATCATAGCATGTTGAAAAAGGACCTCTGGGCTGTCAGAGGGATGCTGCTTCACTGAGACACACACACACAGATGCATGGAGCGAGAGAGACGGGGAAAGATGATAATACGATGGCCCTGTGGGAGGGGTCATGCAGACCCCCAATCATCAATGACCAGGAGTATCAGAGAGATGACCAATGGCTATGTGTGGATATATTATCACTTACGACTATTAAAAAGAAAAAAAAAAAAAAAAAAAAAAAAACAAAATGCGTGGGGGGGAGGTGGGTATGCGAATGCCACAGCTGGGGAAACAACTCGCAACATCGATGACCGCTGAGCAGAGGCTGTAATGCTGCAACTCAGCCGGCGTTAGCCCCTGTACCAATTACCGTACCTGCAGGGTAGGGAATCAGCCCAATGAGCCAGATTAAGATCTGGTAGAAGCGTGCTTCCGGAAGCTTAACAGGAACTCAGTTTCCTAGGAACTCAGAGGTGAACGTCTTGTACACGTTACGGCACTATGTGCTTGTAAATTTACCTTTAAAAATTCAGCATCATTATCCCTGAGCCCCACCTCACATAAGACAGCGTGACTTAGGACAATTTGTTCCACATGTTTTGCTGGTTCCGCTGTACAACCGGGCCATGATCCGGGCTTTGTCCCTGGAAGTCTGGGGCTTAAGCTCTGGGAGTTTTGAGACGTAATGCCGAGTGCTGGAACAGGCCCGCTGAGAGGCTATAGGCTTAGGGAGCGCTTTAGCTTGCCTACATCT
>JAODKC010000064.1:24382083-24392842 GCA_026777985.1 Mormyrops attenuatus
TCAACCCCCACCCCCTGCTGCAGGTAAAAGCCCTTACGCCTGCATCACACCACAGCTGCCTGCTCTCTTTTTGTTTCCCAGAGGCCTCTTGGGTAGTGAGAATGTACAGGCCACTTGAGGCGGGAGGAGGGGGGTTTTGTTGCCATGACGCCCATTTCCTCTGGAATGTGAGTGTGGTCCAACTGATAGCAGGCTGCCAATCACACCATCAGAAAGGGAGACACCCCAGGCTCGCAGCAAAAGGCTGCAGTAACTTCCAAGGCGCACACAGTGTCTCAACGTAGAGATGTTTGACGAGTGATGGTTTACTTGGATTTTTGTTTTTTGTATATGTGCATGAGTTTGGACCTCTGACGTTAAGTGTGTGACTCTGGCTGAAAGTAGATATGTTTACGTGGTTTGTGTGTTTTCCTGTCACGTGCCCATGCGGTCACGTGCGTCAGGGGGTGCGTTACGTGCTGGCCTGGGTCTGAGGTTAGCTGAGCTGCGTGTTTATTTGGCCTGTGAGTGGCCGTTCTGTCTGTGTGTGTGTGAAGCGTGTTTGCGTTTCGGCCGTGCGTGAATGCTCAGATCGGTGCTGTAACAGCGTGTGCCTGTGTGTGTGTGTGTGTGTGCGCGCCTGTGGACAGTCTGTGGCACTGAGAGGAGGAGCTGAATAATCCTAAAATTACCTTCCCCGGCAGCCCTGTGGCTTGACATCTGCTCCCTGTTAGCTTTCGCGCTCTCTCACTACGCCTCTCTGTATGTCCTCCTCCCTTTGGAAATGAGACATCAGCCTCATTGCTCCCAGGCCAGACAGTGAGAGAGATGGAGGATGAGGAGGTGCTGGGGGGCGCACGGAGACACCTCCCCCCCCCCACCCCACCCCAGCACGCCTCTATATCCCTGATAGTAGGCCACACAAGCACGCAATAAATGAGTGCAAAGGGAAACGGGCATTGAGGAGGGCAGCCTTGGAAGGACCCGAGTCCATGACCAATGGTGAGTCCCGAGGGCAGCGGGCAGCCTATCAGCAGTCAGCACTGCGTGATAGGGACCCAGACAGGCTTACCTGCTGCTTCAGCTGCTGCACCAAGCGGTCCTTCTCCCGCTTCAGCAGGGCCACCTCTTCCTGTGTCTTCTTCTTCTTGGAGGACGACAGCTCCAGGAGGGCGATATTGGCGTCCTTCTCACTGATGGCAGCCAGTAGTGCCTCCTGCCTGTTGGGGGGGGGGGGGGGCGGGAAGGGGGTCAATGCGGGCACGGTTTACCCCAAGGCACCGTCCCCCACCCAGAACAGTTTCTGCGGGAATGCCAGACGGCCGCAGGTGGATGACCTCAGCTCGATAAAATACACAAGGAAAAAAAAGGAAAAAAAACACAAGGGGCCAAATGAATGATGCTATTAAAGGGACGGGTGTAAGGAATCTGCTAACCCATGCCCACGCGTGATGCCCACCGCTGCGCCGTGGGGCCCCGCCCTAGCTTGGCAGCGGATGTGGAAACAGACGCGGCACCTGATTAACGGCTGATGCCTTGGAACACGCCGAGAAGCCACATGACGAGATCCAGAGTGGCGGCGGGGGCGGGGGCACATGCTGGCGGGGCATCGCGAGCGGAACGTGACGCAGGCGAGATAGTGAAGCTTTCAGCGGCACAGCCCCTGAGCGGGTGACTTTTGCACGTTGACCTATAGGTGCGACCCACTCCGATTACAGACAGTGTAGCTTTGAGCGCACCCCCCCCCCCACACACACACACACGAACGCAAACTCCCCCACCAGGATGCAAGGTGTACAGACAAGCCAGCTGCCACGGCCAAGATCATTATGCATGGCTTTTTAATGGCAGGTAAACAAGCTGCACAGAGTGACCATTATTTTGCCTCAGAACATGTTCACATCAGAGTTATTTAGATGCGGGGTGGGGGGTGGATTATTCAACCACAAGGCTGTTTGACTTGCTACACCATTGAATGAGGTAGCGGCGTGGCCACCCACCACCGGAACCGGAGGCCTGATGGGGGCAGGCCGGAGAGGGAGGGGGGGCTTCCCATCAAAGAGCTGGATGCCACCGTGTTGCTGTAGGAAGGGCCATCTTAAGGCTCCCTTAATGCTAGTGCGGGCCCAGCCTCAGCATGTTAAATGAGGAAAATGCTTCCAAATGCCCTGAGCGCCCCTCAGCTGGTGGCTGGGGGCGGGGTGGAGGGGGGGAGTCAGGTCTGAGGTGGGCGGTCAATGCAGGCAATCCAGCTCAGGAACGACAACACTGCTTGCAGTTCTCACCACGAACCACACAGAGACAAAATAGCAAATAACCCCCTAAGTTATCACCCTAAACCCGGTTCAACAGATTCAGTCATGGGGGGCTAGTTTGCAAATTTCCCTGCTCAGAAACACCTTATTCAGCTAATTGCCAGGTTTCAAAGGCAACCGAGACAGCACAACCGAGGTCCTGAACAAACTCAACAAATAGTCTGGATACTCGCAGGCAGGCTCATGACCAAACGAAAGGCCCTCAGCACCTGTGAACTTAATACCAAATTAACAGCTGAACACCGTCACAGCAGAGGAGGAATGAGACTGGAGGCCAAAAGCACTGCCGACAGGCGTAGAAGCGCCCGGTTCCCAGTATAAGGTTAAAGGTGAAAGAGCTTCAAACTCTATAGGTAGCTGGGTAATCAATAAAAGAAAATGCCATGTGGTACTCTGGGGAGCTTCCTGCTTGCCACAGGAATCTGTAATTGGCCCAACCATAGGTCTCCTCTTCTTGCAGAGCTCTTCTATCTATTTCAGGAAACCTTCAGTAGGGCTGATCTGGAGCACAGGTTCTTCCGTTCCTGTGCAGCATAATGATGCACATTTGTGTGGAGAGACTCACAGCCATATTATCACCCCCTTCTGTTAAGCCAGCGGGTCCAGGGACACCACACAGAATCCCAGGAATCCTGGGACTCTGAGGGGGGAGGGCAGAGGGGAAGATGCTGCGAACCGAACAGAGATGAGGGAAATACCTTGTTAAGTGGCGACGGAGTGTCACACACAAGGGTTGGATGGTTAGTCTCTCAGCAGAAAAGAATGGCGATTTGTGGTCAGCTTGCTTTCAACACTTGCAGTTCCCGGGTCTGCAAGACGGCGGTCCATCTATGCGGTTTGGGGAAGATCTCTGGCTTGGACTAATCACCGCTTCAGGTTGGGTGTAGGATTGGGGACAGATTTAAGATTTAAGGTGGAGACAGGCGGGAAGAGTAGGGACGTGTGAATGGAGAAAGAGAAGCGAAGGATGTGGCCAGCAACATCTCTGCACGTGTGAACCCAAGCAGACGTCAAAGGGCCGCAGGGGTCAGGACCACAGCTACGCCTTCTGGATGCTGGCCTTGCTCCTCACCTTCACCCATTTTACACCCTCCCCCACCCCATCACAGTCTTTTACATGACCTCCACCCTGTGGGTCATTTCCTGGCAGAGACTTGAATCACACATTCAAAGGAGAAAAACAAAATCTCAAGGCTACAAATTCACCCCCTCATACTCTCACAGCCATGAACTTTGGGATGGCCAATCGCTTGTCTCGCTTCACTAATGGATCTACTGAAAGAGCAGCACCAGTCCAACCAGAAACACAGCCATAAATTTCTGACTGGTTAGAACTGGCCGGGTGTGACCCATTGGAACCAGAATGATGCCACAGTGGGCACAAAGAGGTTAAAAACAGTTCATCAGCTGCAGAAAATTTACTGTCCGTTGTATCTGACACACTACAGTTTGGCACATAAATATAATATATGGGGCAGACGTGTTAAACAAACGGAGCACTGGACGCCCCCCAAAACATAAAAAATAATAAGGCAGCTCTTTCTCTTTATCCGCTGGCAGGAAGCCACAGCTCAGTTTTCAGAAAGCGTGTTTCGTGCAGCAGGCGTGCACCAAACGGGGGCGGCGGGGGTGAGCGTCAGAACGCAACGATGGGCCCAAACGAGCGGAGTTTTGGTGCCGCCAAATAAGACCGCGAGTGACGCTTCGCCTGCCGTTAGCTGGCTTGCAGGACCATATGCGCGCATACGCGAATTCTCACAGGTGAATATCGACACGCGTCTTGTCGTGTAAAGAGCAATCTCATAACGGTAAAAGGAAGAGTCTATCAAACATTAAAGCAGCCCTGCGTCCCCCAGAGGAGAACCACGCTCCAGATTTTTTAAATCTCCACCTCAAATTTATATTATTGCTCTTAAATGAGATCATTATTTGCATGTGAGGTTACATCACATGTGGCTATAGAGACTCCTTAGCCTACAATCTGAACGCCACCTGCACAACCTCTGCATACTCAGCGAGCAGTCCCTGATGGAGCACCAGTCAACATGTCGGCCAATTACTCATTCAATCTGGGGGGATGGAGGGCCCCATAGCGCCTCTGAAGATCGTCAAACATACAGGAGCTTATTCATACAAACAAGTACATCTCCAACCATGGTCCACAGCTGAGAACGGGACACAAATTCATTTAGAGCCCTCGTAAAACTATCAAGAGCCCTCGACCAACGAATATGAAGGGACTCTTTCGGAAAAACGGACGGGGCCCACTGGCAGTTTGGAGTGGTCTTCCAGGGTGGTGGACATCACAGGAATGTTAATGAGAGATATCACCTGCGCCTTGCTGTAGCACCAGGGGATCCACTCTGGCAGCAACTCCTAGGCTGACTCTATGCCAAGACGACAGCGCTGATATGCCTGTGGAACAGCAGCCAGCATGATGGCCAGTGTGGGGGTGGGGGGGAGGGAGGCTACATCCCAGGGGAGCTTCCTGCTTATCGACCCCCTTCAAGCTCTCAGCAGTCAGATGGCCCATCCCTAATTACCTGCAGCAGTGAGTGCCAGGGAGCAGCAAGATAGAGCTAAGTGCCTGATTCTGTGGCACTGGAATGAGAAGGGGGGGGGGGGATCCCACCCCACCAGCCTCGAGGGACAACCGGCTTCATATCAGCTGGAGAGGGCAGGAAAGTGACACCCCAGCAGGAGACACAGGGTCGGAACGTGACGATACAAGGCTCATCGATTCTGCTACTCCCAGCCTGAGATCAGAATGCTTACCAGACCCACCCTCACCCTCAGCTGGCCAGATGATGAGAAGATCACACCATTTTTGTCCTTAAACACACCTTTTCCAAGTGTAATTGGCAGAAATCAAACCTACTGCTGGTACTCATTCATCAGTCATATCAAGAAGGTCCAGGTAACGTGTCTCCACTGATCATAGCTTAAAGAAAACAGCCACAATATCCGAGAGACATCGGGAATAATACTCGAGTGTGTGTGAAGGGGGAGAGCACTGGGGGAGAGTGAAAACAGTGTGATCAGGAGTGATTTTTACACATCTGGACTGCCGGTATGCCTCAGCACACACTTGCCGGCCATCCACTGTCACAGTGGTTCTGTATAAATACACTCATTCTCTTTCTCTAACACATAAACACACACACAAAACACACAGACACATATAAACACATGTACAAACAAAAATGCACAAACACATACAGATGCATAGTACAAACAGACTTAACAGAGATGCCCCACCAGGGTATGGGCTCCATCGGGGAGGTAAGCAGCAGTGGGTTGTGGTGTCAAAGCCCCGGACCGCCACGTGTGTGCGGCCACTGACATAAGCACGGAATGAAGCTCACACGCAGTACGGCGACCACAGGCTTTTCACGGCCTGGAGACGCCTCTCCACCCAGAGGACAGCCATGAAAACTGATATTTGCAAGTACGCAAATAAAAAGAACCCAAACAATTAAAAAATAACGACCTCATTTGGGGATTTCATTGCGTCACTGAGAGTTCAGATGAAAAGACGACTGCATAAAACGGCCTGTTTATGGGCGTCACACAATAGGCGAGAGAGCGGACCACAGACCAAAATAAGGGTTCCCCTGGCGAATGTGTTTACTCACAGACCCCTGTTGAGCAAGGCCCGGCCACATGGCAACATTTCCCAAATACTGTTGGCTTGCCACACAACACGAAAACAAAAGACGACATAATGAAATTGGGTGATACTAAAAATAATAATAATAAAATTAAACAACCACACTGGCCCCTAAGCCACACCCACTTATGCCAGTTGACCACACCCCCAAGAGCCCACATCCTCCCTCCCCGCTGAAGGCAGGCATAGAGCCAATCCATCATTGAGGGCCTGCTGCCCTCCATGCAACCTGAGGGTGCTTCTCAGTGCACAAATGGTCAATCGCAGGTCCTCAACCCCTCCCCCCCCCCACTCGCGCACACTCTCCTCGATACAATTCCTTTCTTGTGTGCAAGCTGGCTTGTGGCCAACTCAACCTGCATTCTTCACAGCCAGTCAGGGAAGTAGAGAAGGTTGGGGGTGGGGGTGGGGCACCACTGCTGCTATCCTCATCTAGAGCAGGATCTCGCCAGGTTATTTACACTAGCCATCCGAAGCCGTCTCCTGCAGACTTTCAGTAGACAGGCAATAACCTTGTCAGTATCTCTTCTGCGGCCCAGTTTTACGGCTGCCTTCGTTCCATGACAACATGGCACTATTTTATAGGCTTTGTGCTCGCAGAGGCTGGGAGCCCGTCTTAGGCACATCTGTAGATCAAATACAGCCCCCAACCACCGCCTGCATTTACAGACGCATATTCCTAAACATGCAATAACAGCAACAGTACATAATCCGAATCCATATCCGAATGGTGTCATAATCCCCTAAATATTTGGAGCCAGAGCCTCAATAAAGACGGAGATATGAGCCTTATTTACTCCTGCGGCTGATCGGCAGCCTCGCTATACCCCGGATTTACTCGACTCGCTCGCAGCATAGGCCCAGACTTGCTGTTTCTGGGGGCAATGTAAACCACCGATTTAACAGCTCAACTCTATACCAGCAGTTTCAAGCAGCAGAAGCAGCCCTTAGAGAACCATAATTGTTTGTCTGTGTCGGGCACGTTTATGGTGTGACCGGTACAGGCTTCACACTGAAACAAATGGACCCATGACTTTTTCTTTTTTTAAAGACACACTCATGTACCTTGCAACAGGGCAGCAGACCTTTGTCAAATGGTCGCACAGGGCATGTCGGACGCGCCCCAGCAATGGCTTACCAGCAAGCAGAAAAGTTCCAACTTGGATACACAATTCTCAACTCAAGAATGGCCCTCAGTGTGACGACTGTGATTTACTTCTCAAAAAACGCACCGTAATGGGTACATGCTCACTCATCTGAGAGCAAAAGGCAGAGAGGGAGCCAGTTAAAGTGCTGGAATCATGTGCCTTAGGGCGCCAGTAAAGCTGACCGCTGTGGTTCTTTAATGGCTGTGCTGAAGCTTCACATTCAAGACCGGGGGATGGAGGGGTGGGAGAAGGGGGGGCAAACAGCATCACCACCGTGCCTCTGAGCCCCAGTTTACCCACACTAATGTGTCACATGTCAGTCACTTTGCTGACATCAGGGGTTTTATGTAAAAATATCAATTCATGAAATTCTGCAAGTCATCCTGCAGGACAAGGAAGCGCCTAATTCCTGCTTCTCTGTATTCAGGTCTGTCACCTGAGACACTAAACCAGCACAAACCCAAAAAGCCATCCCTGTGATGAGAGCGAGTCATGTGACCCCAGTCATGTGACCCAATCACTGGGGCGTCCTCTGGCGCCACTCACAAAAGCTGATAAGGGAGAGAAAAGAGCAGAACACACACATACATACGGTCACCGCATACAATAAACCACACAACCATCCATCCTACAACCTCATCAATGAGAAAGCAGGCTCACTATACTCACATCTGTCACCTGAGACACTAAACTAGTGACAGAATTATCATCACTTATGAAAACCAACATTCTGGGGGGGGGTGAATGGGCCTTCAGCTCAGTGATCACACACCAGAACAGAGAGGGACGCCAGTTAAACGCCAAAACGCTACGCTGGACTGGCTGAGAATGGTCTGAGCTCCACTGGGGAGCGCAGGCCAGCCCAGACCGCTCCTCACTGCCATCTCCCTGCTGCTTTTCCTTTTACAGGGGTGTAAAAACCCTTCCTTGCTCTAAATAAACCCTGGAGGTTGGGAAGCGGGAGGCTGGATGGCCCGCCCAGCGGTGCCATCGCCGCAGAGAGGGGGCCAGAGAGCTCGGCCAGGATGCCACGTAAAAGCGCCCACAAGCAGCCACGGTGGAGACCGTGCCCACCTCAGCGTTTTACGGCCTGGAGCTCGCCTCCGCGGCCGGCACCACTCCAGCCCTGGTAAGCGGGCTTTATTATACTGATATTGCCCCTGACACCTTTATTTATTTTTTTATTTGCCTTGTGTTTAATTGGGCACGCTGGGTTCCGAGACTAAGCCTAGCCTAAACAGGCGGTCGGTGTTCTGCTGACGACCGCGGAGCCTGGAGCCCAGAGCCATGTAAAAAACAGGACTCAGTGTCATTACCGCTGGTGGATGGGGCAGACGGGAGACCACAGGGGTACAGAGGCCTCCACCAAAGTGCAACACAAAGATGAGCAGCCGGCCCAGTTTTCTCAGGACCTTCGGGAGCAGCCAGGAGGAGACCTGCACTGCTAACCAGAACACAGGTTAGCGTCAAGGTACTTAAACGCTTCACCGAAGTGTCTTAGTACAATCTAGACATTATGCCCATTTACGGCAGAAGTTGTGACACCGCTGAATTATAAGCGACAGCCGAGTAGCTACGCGTAAAGGCGAATGCGGGGAGGATGACCCCATTCGAACCACACAACAGCACCCCCTTCAGGAGAAATGGAAATGTCACACCTGCAAGCAGCTGAATAATGGAGCATTTGGGGTCGGAGACATGCGGCAGCGGGAAGTATGGTGTCACCTTGTGTCACACGCTGGCCCGGCTGGGTCCAGGGATGGCCTGAGTAAGCACCGGAATGTGGGCCAGACATTTAGCTATTTTCATCCTTCCCACGTCCGTTGGCTAGCAGGATCAGTCTCCCCGGTCAACGGGGTTGCCCCGCGTGACACACCAGCCGCCCACGCTCTCTGCCGATGCCACGCTTCCCCCGCCATCCCCTGGCAACAGCAAGTGAGCCGCCAACACAAATGGAATGGCGCTCACGTGTGACAGTGCAGTCCCACAGCTATCGCCCCGCCCTGTCCACATGCCCTTCTGTGTCTCTACAAGCTGGCTCTTCTGAACAAAATCACAGCACAAACCTGAAAAGATAAGTCATCTCTGTGATGAGAGCCAGTCATGTGACCTCAGTCATGTGACTCAATCACGGGAGCATCCTCTGGCATTACTCAGAGCTAAAGCACTAGAGAAAAGAGTAGCTCTCAGGTGATGCTGTTGCAAATGACACACAAGCTCTCTCTCACACACACACACACACACACACACACACACACACACACACACACACACACACACACACAGACCCATACTCATATCTTTGTGGGGACCATCCTTTGATTTCTATGGGCAAAACCTTAATTCCAAGAATGACAACCTTAGCCTGTACCCAGCCCTAACACTAATAAGTAATGAAACAAAATACTGAAATTTTGGCATTATTACTTTTTTCATTGCAGTCACAGATTTTTAGAAAATTGAGTTTCTCCTTGTGTCCCCACAATGTAATATATGCCCCCCCCCCCACTGCCTATAACAAACCACACAACCATCCATCCGAAAACCTCATCATTGAGGAAACAAACAGGCTCCTTCCAGCCTGGGTGCCTGTCTGCTGTAATCAAACCACAGAGTGCCTACCAGGCCCCCCACTGCCAACAAAACACACAAACACTCAGTCCCACTCGGGGCCAATAAAAGTTAATCGTGGTCCCGAAGCCTCCCCCCCGTGCGACCACACGATCCCCGCAGCTCCAGCCGACGGCTGACAAACGGCTGCAAGTCGCACCTAAAACCGACTTCACCCTGGACTCTGTGCCCACACTTTAACCATAGCAGGTAGCGTGGTGGATAATGACGCAAGGTGGGGCAGAGGAGAAGGTCACTGCTGTCAATAAGGCATTTAACCTGAACCGCTTTAGCAGAAAGGCCCAGTTGTATAACGGGGTATAAAAAGCCAGATCTAAAAATGCTTTTAAATGGAACTCGCAAGCAATTAAAGGTAAAAATAACAGCAGAGTTTGTCAGCTGTGGCCTCTGTGATCTCCCAGCCGTGTCTGCAGCCGTAAGGGGACGCTGTGATGGTACACGTGAGCCCTGGGCAGAAGCTGCAGGAGCTGGTCGAGACAGAAACACGCACGTGTGTTTAATCTAGAGCTTGTGTGTGTGTGTGTGTGTGCGTCTGAGAGACAGGGCTAACAAGAGTGAGTCTGCTCAAGTTGGACTTCAACCAGCACCTGGCCAGAGTCAGTCAGTCAGGACGCCCCCGCTCTGCGCTCTGACTCAGACAAATTAAGGGCGCGCTCATCAGCGCTGGAAGCCGTGACAGCCATGGCTGGGGACGGGCAGGGATCCTGATTTAGGGCCCGCTGTCACTCAGGCAGCGCGGCCTGTGCTGGAATGTGCTGGAAACAGAACCCGTCAAATGCGCCGTGCCAACCGTAAGGAGTTAACAGGGAAAAAAACAAGCAGGGATACAATGAAAACAGCGGCAGAACACAAAAGGCGAGAGGAGCGTCACCCCGCGGGCGGCGGCCCTGAGTGAGAGACAGGCAGGGAGACACACCGGGCCCCTGCAATCTGACAAGCTGACAGGCCGAGCTGAGCTGAAATGGGGGGGGGGGGGGGGGACCGGTTCCCAGCAGTGTATAAGGGGGCCCCCGCCC
>JAODKC010000064.1:24407157-24426700 GCA_026777985.1 Mormyrops attenuatus
ACACACACACACACACACACACACACACACACACACACACACACACACACAAAAGCCCATCCACCAGGACACCAACGTGAAGGCCGAGATCAAGACAAAGACAACATGGAGGACACATAGAGAAGGTCAAAGGGAGAGAAAAAGAGGGAATGAGAGAAGAGGAGTATAACATACAGATAAAAAGGGAAAAGAAGGCAGAGAGGAAAGAAAATATAAGAGTACACAAACACACAGAGTCAATGCACAGACAGGCACACGCGTTCACGCACGCACACACAGGGAGACAGAGAGAGGGGGGAATCGGAGATTAGAGCACTTTAACGGAGCGATGATGAGACCCGCGAGGGGTTCGACAGTGCCAACATGCTGGAAAAAACAAGGGCAGCGCAAGTCATGAGGCAACAAAGGGGATTAAGCACACGGCGCCCCCTTCAGCCCTGGCTGCCCATCCATCACCTGCCACTGGACCCTGCTGTCCAAGCGGTGTCCCGGGCAGCCAAGTGTGTGCATCTGCGGCACAGAAAATCATTACACTGTCAACCAATGAAACATCACGAATAAAACAGAAAGGAAAACAAATTATGTTCAACCCAAACACTAATCCAGTCTATTATCAAGTAGTGGCTTGTGCTGTTTTCATATGTAGAATTACTTTCAGAGAGACTGAATAAACGAATCAATGCGGCCGAAAGCTGCACTTGCGATGGCACATGACTGGGGGAGCACATGGGAGGAGCGCTATGGGGATTAGTGCAGGGAGCTAACGGAAGTGACAGGAAGGGCCCCCACGCTGCTGAGCCCATGTCCTGCAGCTCCGATACCTGCCAAAGCCTGGATGCTAAGCGCTTTGGCTATGAGGGAAGCCATGCAGGCCGTAAGGACGGACAAGGACCACTGCTTCACCAACAATAACTGCTCACACACAAACACGCACACACACACACACACACACAAGCATTTGCTACGCTAACGGACTTCTTCTAACACTGAGACAGCTGGGATCAGCTGATTTACCGAGGCACCTCAGACAATGCTGAGGAAAATTCGAAATAGGGATGCAGGGCTGCAGGCAGGTGAAGCGGCCCAGGTGAGCCGATGACTCAGGTGTGACAACACAGTGTGACTGCTGCCCTCTTTTGGCCGAGCCCCCGGCAGCAGCCTGAAGTGGACCCGCTTCAGACATACTTAAGCTTCTAATATACTCACGCCAGTTTCCTCGTGAAATGAAGCATGCAGTAAACCGCTCGGAGCAAATTTACGGCCGCCTGCTTTCCTGTCTCTCTCTTCATCTTATCGACTCATTTTCTTCCGTCATTTCTGAAGAAGGCCATTACGAAAACATCTTAAAATATCTTAGGGGAAGTTATTTGTCTGCTTTTTGTAAAACTCAAACATGCAGTTATTAAAATCGCTTATCTGTGATGTTCGACACTACTAAAACTTTTTTTTTTTTAAACATAATATAATCCAGCAAAAGCCCTCAGACATAAATCTTCGCACAACGTGTACACTGCGGCTTCCAAAGGGGGGGAGGTAACACCGGCTCGAGAGAAGTGTGCACCCCTGGAAGAGACCTCTAGCTGAGCAGAAAGCAGTCCGTCCGCTCCCCAGGACATACTGATTGTCAGACATCGCTAGCCCCCACAGCGGGTGGCTCAGCATGTGTGTCAGCGTTGCCCCGGTTACGGAGACGAGAGGATCGGTTCAGCAGTGTCAGCGAGGGAGCCACACTCTTCACACATTCCCAAGGAACGAGGCCCAAGCTCCGCAGTGCCATCACTGCATTAAGCTGACAGCCCAAGGACAGCCGCGCCAGCGAGGACAAGGAGAAGATCCTGCCATTTCCCCCCGGACCGAACTTGCATAGCGAGCAGTCTGGCCTGACAAAAGACAGCAAGCATTCCGACGCGGGGCGACCTTGCGAGGTCCCGCTGGCTAACGTGCGGCATTCGTATCTCGGCCGACGGGCGCGTTTCGCAAGCTGCTGTCCTCACATACATCACAGCTACACGCGGTTAAACGGAGGTTACGAAAACAGTGCAGAGGACTGCCTTTGTAAACAATGGATGGCGTCGAGGGTGGAGGGAGCAGATGTGTCGTGCATGTGAAAACCGTGGATGGGGAGGGGGGTGGATGGGGGGAAAAAAAATTTAAATAAAAACCCAAAAGGGGGGTCCATCCAAAGGTCGCGCACCCACACTACACCCACGATAAGGAAGTACTGCAACGACAAATCCGAAAGAACGGCCGCGGTCCGCCCCCCTCCCTCGGACTCACCGCTGAGGCGTGGCGTGGCGTGCAGGCCCGTCTCCGGCCCGGTGTGACTCCCGAGCACATAGCTGGTGCTGGTGGCAAATGAGTACTGGTCTGCCGGAGCCAGGGGCCGCGCGGGTGCCGTGGGGAGGGGCTTGGCCATCAGCTTCCCGGCTGGACACTCGTGATGCGCCAAATGGCACCCCGGTACCCTGCCCGGCTCTTACACTGCCGGCCCTCCCCCTCGCCTCCCCCCGCGTGACATCCACAGCGCTTTCCTTCAGTGCACTAGAGGACTCTCTGCAAAGCCCTTTCCCGAAAAGCAACTGAGGTGATTCCTGACAGAAATGTGCGACTCGCACCAGCACACATTGACGGGGGGAGATAGCACGAAGCGAGCTGCATGTGCTGGGGAGTCCGCAGAGAGATGCAGACTGATTGCTGACTGTCAGAGAACGAGATGATTAAGGAAAGAATGAGAAAGAGAGAACATAATGTAAGCAAGAGCGTGGTCAGGAACAGGAGAGTAGAAACAAAAGCACAGAAAACCACCAAAAACACAGCAGAGTGTGCATACACACACGTGCACGCACACATGCACTTAGGCGCAATGCGCTTGCATGTGCTCAGACACACACATGGGGGGGGGGGGAGGATTAGAGTGCCCTGACTGAGCTCCACAGAGAGACCCACGAGGAGGGTGCTAATGCCCATATGCTGGAGGAAACAGGGGCAGCGTAAGTCATGAGGCACGGAAGGGGATTAAACACATGGCGCCCCCTTCAGCCCTGGCTGCCCGTCCGTCACCTGCTACAGGACCCGGCTGTCCAAATTTCAGGCAGCTAAATGGAAAATCATTACCAAAGAAATTTCACAAATACCCTAATAAAGTAAAAAAATACCGTTTAGGTCAAACACGAGCCCAGGCCAGCACACACGTGTGTGGTTTTAATATGTATAACCACCTTCAGTGCATCCACACACCATGAAATGGGTAAGGGGGGGGGCTGAGCAAGCTCACACGGCCAAGCAGTGTATTCGGCAGGGGCACACGTGGGGTTAATGCTCCTAGGGCTAATCCAGGTCTCGCTTGAGCGCTAATGCGGCTAACAAGGCGCCCGGGGCCCCGGCTCCTATAACAGGCCCATAAAGCCGCCATTCACATAGGCTCTTGGCTGCACCTCTTAGCGTCTCACATAAGGGCAGCCATACAGTGGGGGGGGGAGACAGCACAGCAGGAGAAGTTGTCAGTGGCAACGTCCTTCAAATTGAGAGTGAGGAGCACGGAACGGCGATGGCGTTTCAAAGGGCAGCCTCCCACGCGGCATCCACCGAGCGGCAGCAAACGCGGCGCCTGGAAAGGCATCAACACCCCCCCCCACCCCACGCCTTTCTGCTACATCCACACCGTCCCCCATCACTGCCTTACCGCCAATCACTGTATCTGCAAGGAGGCGCTGACCTGATGAAACAACGATTTTGTGAAAACACGATTAAAGCGCCAACCGTTCAGCTGCCATGTTCACAGGTGCGATGCAGCACAGTGCCGACCTCAGTATCGCAGGAGCAGGGGGGGCCTTACAGTGTGGCTGTGCCAGGACAAGCAAAAAGGCTACTGTACCACACCGACTATACCGTGTCTATCAGTGTCTAACTGGTGTACAGGGAGCTGACTGCCCACAGGAAGTGGCTATCTCCATCCAGCTGGCGTCGTACCGCTTGGTTGTGCCTCAACACTAACACACCCTCGTCGCGGTAGACGATCGCTCCCGCAGTGAATTTCCCAGAATCTACCTGACCTAGAAGGGGAGACAGCAATTCACAGGAGGTCTCCTCTGCAAGTCGACTTTCGAAAGATGAAACGGTTTCTGAGCCAAATGTTTTGTTAGTCAAAATAAACCAAATACAAACACGGCGTTTCTTCCTTGACTGTCACCAGATCTGTTGATGCAGCGTCGTCTCTGTCGCATCCGCCCGATCTGTGAACGCGAGGTTGCGCCACGAGACGCCTCCTCCTTTCGCCTATGCAAACTTCAGATGTTTCTCACCTTGTAAAAAGCTGTTCTGCATTATAACACCTACAGCCCGGCGCATTCCTGTCTGAATGGGCGCCAGCGTGCTTTTGGTGGCTCTCAGTTGCCGTAAAGGTCAGCGAGATGAGCACAAGACCACAGCATCCGGAGGGGGGGGGGTGAGCAGCAGACAAGCTGAATCAATAGAAAAAGCAGGATTTAAAAATACCTGCTAAACATATGCATCCACTGGGCAGGGACACTGACTACCATGTGGGGGCATGAACACAAACTCCCTGGAATGCCGTAACGCAGCAATAATGCCTGAAACAACATCGGCGGACAAGCAGGCAAAGTGTGTCGGATAAAAATCAGAGCGCTGAAATACCGCGATCATCTCGGATTATAAAATAGCACAAGTCATTGGCTGGTTTTGGTCCCACTGAAAATGGATACAGCCCTTAAAGGAAACTGACTTGGGGCTAATTATGCTCATGTCACCATGTTCAGCCAGATACTCCTACATCACTACAGGGCCAAGCTCCAAGCGGGGCTGCTTTTATGAAAGGGTATGATCACCACCCTCTCTCCACCACATGAACGCCGCGAAATGCATCTTAATCACTCGCTTTGAAAACACCAGAATAGCCTGCTCTAAGCCCAGGCTAATAAACACACTTTATTGTAATACACACAGCCTTCAAACTTTTCTCGTTTCTGTAGTTTACAGGCTGGGGCGGATAGACTGGACAATTATAAAAATATACTTGCCAAAAAATCAACCTCCCTCACAAAAGTGAACCTGGCAGCCAAGTTCAACAAAGCCAGACGTCAGCCGGTGTTTATCTACTGGGTGCAGGAGCCTTCAGTCTGAGGATTTACTTTGGACCACAAGGACATGTTCCCTTTTCTCATCTCATTCCGACTCCCAAACACTCAAACGGGTTTCTCAAACACACATTGCAAGGTGAGCAGCAAAAGCAGCCGTGAGCCCACACTTAACCTGAACCGCTTCAGTAAGCGCAAGATAGTACAAACAGGAATGATGCTAAGCTGGTGATCAGACAGGCGACTAAATTATAAATAAAAGTGTCACATCTTCTCTAAAGTTCAGGGGTCAGCTCACAATCAGACTGGACAAGCCGCCACTCACTTTAACCCTGAGAGCTTTTTTCTGCCATTTCCCATAAAAGCGGGACTTACAGACGAGATTTTCCCAGGAGGAATTCCAGAGTTCAAGTGTAACAGTATTCAGGAAATAGCAGTTGCGTGATGTGTGCGAAAGTCCCACGTGACAGCCCCAGAGTGGGAGAGCTCTCGCCTGAACAGGTGATTCTGCGAGAACGCTGAGGTTTGCCCGGAAAAAGGGAGGCTCGACGTCCTTCAGCGTCCCAGAATGTCAAAAACAAACAAACAAAAAAGCTGGGCATGGAGAGGGAAAATGCAAGGGGAGCAAACGAGAAGCAGAAGGGGGACGTGCAGCACCAACGAAAACAGAAGATGAGTGAATATCAGGCACAGAGGACATAAGGAAAACAAGAGTGCGGGGGGGGGGCTTTACTCATAAATACTCAGTACAAAAAGGAGGGGGATGAATCATTTCATACCTTGAGCCACTTAAAGGCGAGGTGGCTGAAGTCATGCATTGGTTCATGTAAGTGCTTCAGACAGGCAGTGAGTAGCAGAGAAGCGACGGAGAGGAAATAGAGAAGAGATAATTATATAAAACCAAATGCAGAACGAAGACACAAGTGCAGAAAACGCCCCCCGACCCCCTCTTCCTCTTTGCTGAATGGACTGAGCCAACAGAAACTGGGGCAAAGTGCAGGCAAATGGGATGACAGGTGGATGAAGGTGGAGAACGTAAACGTTAGAAGTGGATGAAAATGCGTTTTTTTTTTTTTTTTTACGGCTGAGGACTGCAGAGAGAGGGTGACGGCGACCAGCATCGGAGGTCCAGGGAGGCAAAGGAAACACCGTCAGCCTGTGGATGTGCATCAGGTCCTGGTTTGCCACAAAAATAACGACCTGACTCTAAAAGATTGCTACGCATAGCATGCACTGACTGGATGGAGTCCATCTTTAAATGAATGTGTGATGTGTGAACTGGATGAAGTCAGATTTAAGTGGGATATCTCAGAACATCACGCTTAGCACAAATTACAGAAAGAGCCGCTATTAATCCCCCAGCAGAAGGTATGGGATGAGAGGTGATCGCTGTATTGGGGGGAGGGGAACCGGATCGTTATCAAAACATAAGGTGGACATCGGTGTGGATCTTACATGTAGGAAAGATCACATGCACACATGACCAAAACATGCTCATATGTGGATCCCACACGTGCCACGGCTAGTCAGCTACGTGGTGACAGCCTGCCAGGAATAAGCGGAATAAAGAAAATCAGCAAAAGCTAAATTTAAACGCTGCTAATACCAAATCACACTGCTGGAGACCCTGAGACCGTCCAAGGGTCTTGCTGTCTGCTTAATACACAGTAATGACTACAGAAGAATCTGGGTCACTTCCAAGCTTAACGGTGTCACGCTGAGAACATCCTGCGAAGCAGCTAATGCAGCCTCGGGGCTGAAGACCGGGACCTCAGGCCCAGAGGATTAGGAAGTATCACGCTGTGACACCCAGGACCAAACCACTTAACCCATAATGCCTCCTCTAGTACTCTCAGCTGTATAAATGAACAAGGGGGGAAAACGGTGAAATTCAAGTCACTCCGGATGAAGGCGTCTGTTAGCCAACTAAGTTAGACAAAGGAGCATATTCCGGAATGGGAAATAAAATCTGCTTTTGCAGACAGCGTGTCCCGCACTAAAATGGTTTTTACGGCTGCTTTCTGGGGTTCTCTTATAAGCAGGTGGCTTGACTAATTAGCCAAGGACAGGACCCACAGAAGGGTCTTGCGGGGGTGTTCCATGTGTAGGGTCAAAACGGACTGAGAAAAGCAAAGCATGGGTTCAGCAGTGTTTGGGGATGGACACACAGCCCGCATCCTCCGGCGCTCCATAGCGCCCCCCCCGTCTCGCTCCACCCGGAATAATTAGACTCGGGAGGGGGGGGTTTCAACAAAACTGGAATCAGGATAGGATCCCAGACAGTGACACGTTCATGAGTATGAAGATGGGGCCACAATAAACGGTCGCGAGACGGCTTAAGGACTCAGAAGCAAGGGACAGAGCCCAGTGCCATGCTAAGCTAACCGGCGTGAAACAGAATGCTCAGGCTCACTCGGATAAAGAATGGCGCCACCTCAATGACACAAAGTGCTGCTCAACACACATGTGGACCCATCAGGGATGTTTACTGCTTCCAGCAAAAGATTAATTGAAAGGAATCGTTTAGGACCACTGCTGGCTTTCGTTTCTGGCCCCTATGCACAGACAGCTGCATTAAGTTCCAATCCCCATTGACGCATTACAAGCATGTAGTCATACTGCATGCAACAGCACATTGATTTTATTGGTGGGGTAGCTCTGTAAAGAGCCAGTCTGAAATTAAATAAAATACCTTGCTGTTTGACTGCCCAGAATGACTTATTTTCCGAATGTGGATCGACCGGTGATGTGAGCGCGTGCTGGCCCTCGCCATGCACACGTTGGCATGGCAAAGCCCTGGGATGTTGGTGCATATTGAGACAGAGGTGACGTTTTCAGATTATGTGGCGGAAGAGACGTTAACTGCAGTCTTAGGCAAGGTCCATGAACCCAGACCAAGTGTAGGCCTTAAACTCATGCAGAAGCTCTAGTCACCGAGGCTGACCTTCAGCCGGTGGGACCTACAAGCTTCGTTCCAGGTTATGTGAAAGAGCTAGATGAAATGAGGATCACCAGGAACTTGGGCCTTTGGAGATAAACCTACAGTTAAACACAAGTGCTCCTCAACTGTACAAGACATTTCAAAGAACCATGAGAAAGGCATTGCAATGGCCACTAGACTCAAGTATGTAAGGAGATGACTGAACACCCAAAGTTAACACACAGCAGTCGCTAATGAGTGTCTCCTGTATTCTCAGACACCAGTCCCTGATGCCATCTCATCCCAATCTTCAATCATGGGTTCTTGGTCACCTTGAACACAATCACTCTACACTGGCTAAATGACTATTTTTTACACTCCTTTTCACTACTCTGCAAACATTCCCCAAATTGCCTACCAACCTTCAAGAACCTATAATCCCAAAAGCGATGTAAATACTGCAGCCAGCACTTGGTGAGCGGCTGAAGTCCTGCCGCCCTCCCTTGCATATACACCAGAAGAGTAATAAGACAGCTAAAATTAAGCACTTCTCAAAAAAGAACTTCTCAAAAAAGTACACGATAATCCAAACAATATGGCCAACTGCTGACATATATGTAAAAAGCTATTTAAAGAGATACAGCCTGATAAAGTTTCAGAAATGTTCGGCCCTTGGCATGGCACATAAGCTGCCCAGATGAAAGCGATGTCGACGGCTTTCCTCCAGTTGAAGTTGTACCTCGTCGCAGACAATAGTGGATTTTGGCGTCACTCTTACGCTATTTAAGAATGGCATCAGCAATGAATTCTCAAAGCACTTTAAGGATGGACTTTTCACATTCCCCCAGTCTTACATGTATGCTTGCTAAATTCAATTTAACATACTATTTCTGTGCAAAGTAACAAAAAGCCATTGTTTTCAGTTCTATAAGAGGCGGACTGCTAGAATATTATTTTTAAAATTGCACCTTAAAAAGTGTTTTCATGACCGATTTATAATGTGCTACAGTGTGAAACCATGTTACCTTTCCTGCTAGTTGCTTGGATTTGTCTATGAGAATGATTATTGCAATAATAAAAATGGATACAGGGACTCTGGCCTCCAGCCAAAAGACAAGCGGAAGTACGGCAGAGAGCGACGGGGAGCAGGTTAGCGTCGCCGTGGCGCCCACCTGCTTCTCGGCATGCGTGCGGGCCGCCTCCTCCTGGGCCAGCACCATCTCCCGCTCCGCTGTGATCTGCACACTCTCTCGCAGCGCCTCCTCCAGCTCCTCGATGCGATCATCCTTCTGTCGGATGGAATCCTGAAAAACAAGCGCCGTGAAATCAGGCCCGAGGACTTCACACAGTGAAGAAACAAAACGCCCAGCGCTACACCCCCCCCCCCCCGCTCTGTTATATATGTATTTTTTATTGAGCCAAACTTCACTGACTGATAACATCTATGGTGTTCACCACACTTGAATTTCCTGTTCAGCATACATCATAATTAGTAGTTATTTCATAGCCATGAAACTGGAGACAAATAAATATAATACAAATTTAAGGTACAGTGATGAAGTTTGAAATAAAACCCTAAAAGACGAAAAACTTCATACAGAAGAGAGGTTTTACAGAACACTTACTCACAGCACATGTTGATATTACGAGATGCGACAGACACTCTCCCACGGTGGTTTAAACCCAAACCCCCTCCCCAGACTCCCCCTGCAGTGATTCATCTGATGCTCTTGCAGTCAGTCTGAAAAACATTTGTGGACCCAAAGCAAAACCATGTGGCTCAACCAAAACCAAAGGGTCGATAAATCTGTTTTATCCAATTTTCTTCATATTCTTGAAATTGTGCAGTCTTAGGTAAAAAAATAAATAAATAAATAAATAAAAAAAATCCTCTTAAAACGATTTAATAACAGAATGAGCTTGCCAAGGGCAAAAATTTCTTGCCAAGTAAACAAATGAAAAGAAAAAAAAAAAAACAAAAAACAATTGAATAAATTATTGCGGAAACCCAAAACTGTCGTCTCGTCTCGATGAAGTCACACTGTGATGCTGAGTGACACCACGTTGTCATGGCAACGTGTAAATCCCCCTGTCCTCATAAACAAAACATCTAGCATCGCTCCCCCCACCCCCACACTCTGATCGTGTTCCTGGCAGCGGGACGCTTGGGGGTCTAGGGGCGCGGTTGACGAGGAAGAGAGAAGACAGATGGGGGACACACATCCATGACAGCATCAGTCAACATGGCACCCAGGGAAAGATGCAAAGATCTGAGCGCCTCCCCACCACCACCCAACCAGTCACCCTGAGGCAGAGAATCTCACATTCATTCCTTACTTCTTAAACAATTGGTAAAACCCTCCCACAAAAACCTGAGCCTTTCCGTGGTGGGTCATGTGGCCTTTGCAACCTTCTGAAGCAAGTTCTTCGACCCACTTGCAGGAATGCAGGTCGCTGCTCACTGTCTGCGGTGGATCTCTTGCCGCCAATCACAGACCGCGGCGCCCAGAGAATCTGCCCGCCCCTGAAGGCAGGATGTCCACACATGCGGTGCGGGAAGACAGATGTCACACTCATCTTTGCTGGTTACTCCACCACCGCATTCCACTTTCTTTACACTTGGTACTGTCTTGTGTTATTCATGAAACATCTACTTGGGTCTGAAGGAAACCAGTCGCATGTGTCCCATATAAAGCAACATATTTCTGCCACTGAAGTCAGCACTTACTGGAAGCTAAGGCCCGCAGGAGGTGAAGGGTCGGGCGGACAATAAGCCGCGCATCGAGCAACTTCTGCTTTACCATCTTTTTTTGGTAATCCGCTCCCTCTCCCCCTAAAGCTAAATTTTCCCAAGACAAACCGCAACAAGCTCCGGGCTGATCTGAAGCGACAGTAATCCCTTTTGTTTGGCCGATATCTCATTACGGCGAATCTTCGCATGCCGAAACCACGTAGGCGATAGAGAGTGACTAGAGGAGGGACCGTAAGGCTAAAATCAGAGCCACGTGTATGTCGACGCGGCAATGCCGGGGCGGGGGGGGCACCGCGTTCTCCTGGCCACTTTGCCGTTTACAGAAAAAGCTTGTAAAAATCCACGCAGTGGGGAACTAGGAGAATAGCTTACAGATGAGGCATGTGGGAGACAGGTCTGTGATGCCTCTCATGTGCTTTGGGGTTTAATCTTTATTTTCATTAATTTATTTTTCTGGAGGGTCCATATGAGTAACACATAAGTACCCAAACAGGGCCACTTGACAGGCCTCTGTCCCACCCTGTGCCACAAACACCAGTCCCACCCTGTGCCCAGATGATCGCGCAGCCTGACCTGGCTAACATTCACCAGAGAGCGATGCAGAGATTCAAACTGAGGCACCCCCCCCCCCCATTAAAAGCAAGGAGGCAAAAAAAACAGAAACAACATAAAGTAGGCTAGCACTCAAACTGGATTCCGAGAAGCTCTTGCCAACTACAGAACCGGGTCAGATGTCCTCTGCAGATGTCCCTCAGAACTCATGTCATGCGGAGAGGCCAGATTTTCACAAGGGAGAGACAATGCGGCTGCGGTCCTCATGGCAAAATGTTTGTGAGCAGAAACGGAACTCGACGGGCGCACTGCCGTGCTGGCTGGGACGAGCACAAGGTCGGCCAATAACATGGAAACATCAAACATACAGACAAACAGCTCAGATCAATAATTAGACCGTTGGAAGTTCATTACAGACAGCAGACTGGGGGTGGGCAAAAGCGGACGCAATCAATCTCCACACCCTCAAACCCTCTGATTTATGATGATCTACAGCTTTTTACGTAGGTTCAGAACAGTCACTATCGTCAGCAATCCCATCATCGAGGAATCCGTCCTCATAGCCGGCAGTCCGGATGCAATTCCCCTCCTTCTGCACCCCGACTACGAGCGACTTGTAGCCTTGCTCACATGCAACGTCTTGAAGCTCTAAATAAAGACGTGGATGGGTGGTGCTAGGGGGGTATTGATTGTTTCGACTAATGAAAACAAGGGTTGAGTTGAGAAAGCTCAACCACCACATCAAAACGACAGTGTTGCTTAATCTTTGTCCACTATCAATAACAGAGAGATGGGGAAGGAGGACTCGAAACAAAAGCAACTGTGAGAAGTTCTTATTTCAAGTCAGGTCTGTTATGTGGTCTTCAAAAGCACACCAGAGCGCAGAGCACTAGGCCCTGAGGCATGCACTGACTGCAGATCTTAAAGCCCTGAACACTGTTTACTTTAACCAGCCCTCTAACCTCATTAGATACGGCTCTTTGAAGACTGTTTCCTCTCTCCCCTTTCACTTGTTGCTCATCAGCTGGACTGAGGATGTGCCCCACCCTGCGCTTTACATATGCTCACAAGATGGGCCAGATGACTGATACACACAGAGACGCCACAACACATGTTGCAGGGGATGCCGTTCGTCTTTCTCTGTGGGCTGGGATTTTCAGAATTCATTGGGTGATGTGCTCAAAACAGTCACCACTAATATGAACACCACCTCTGCTTCTCCATGAGAGCAAAGTTGTCTACTTCTGACATCTTCTGAATTACTTTCAGGAAGGATGAGGTTAGTCATTAGGAACCATCTCCTTGGTAAGTTTACTTATTTACAAGGGAGTCCCCCTCAAACATATTATAAAGGTAATTTCCCAAAAATATCCCAAAGAAATCAGATTACTTCAACAATAGAAAACTATCTCATTGCATAAATTTGTGTGTTTATGAATGAGTTTTATATGGTGCCATCAACACCTGGTGACCAGACAGACACCGTTCCTCAATATCGTAATGTCTTCTCTTCGGGTGTCAAGGCTTCCTATTGGCATCATCGAGCTCGACTTGATTTAAAGAGCCCATCCATATTGCTGCTGGTCATCCACTTCAGCTCTTACCTTCGAATTTTCCAAGCATTACAGGTTTCTCCAATGCACTGGGTCCTCTCATAATATGCACAAATTAATGTGCATATTAATAAATGACTGGACCAAATCTATTTGTGCTTCAAGTGAAAATTCAGGTTAGTTTTGATTAAGAATCCACTACTAGCCTGGTTGATCCATGGTGTTCAAAACCACCAAAAAGAATTCGCCCACCAAAGTTCAAATCTGACAAACCTCTGCTTGTCCAACTCCTTCACTGTCCAGCTTTCATATCTCACAGAAAAAAAACACACACTGAACAATTCTGATCTTTGTTCTTTGAAATTCATCAATAATTTGGAAGATTGGAATTCACCACAGTTATGCCAAGTGCTAGTTTGCAACATATTTCTTTCCTGGTGGATGCTATTGCTGTTCATTCTTCCAAGGCAGAAAATGCCGTCTATAACTTCTCCACCTCCACCAGTAATACTACATTACGACCTTTATTTCTCCCCCCAACACAGTCCCACCTTCTCTGTCTTTCCTTCAGATTGTCTTCATTTGCTCCTGTAAATGTGATGTCATCAGAAATTCTAAAGTCGATGTCTATTCCACAACTGCCTTCTATCAGTCCAGAATCTTTCATCATGTATTGAGCATAAAAGTTGAATGGGTATGATGATATACATCCTTGTTCAACTCTACCCATCTGGAGCTGTGCCCAGTATACAGAGTCAAGAGGTTAGCATACATGCAGTGTGACAGTCATTAGCTAAACTCCGCAAAATGAAACCACCGTACATCCACAAATACTAGCAAGAACTGACATCTCTCTACATCCCCCTAACTCTCTCTGCCTCTACTAACAGCAAACGAAAAACGTCCCCCAACTCAGCTACAGTCCAAGGGTACTGATCTTAAATCTACTTATCGTTTAATTTATATGCCAATACTGTAAATCTTAATATCATGGCAAAAGCAACTGCATAAAAGAGAAGAAAACACTAAGGGCTGCTTCATTTGAATCCATTCATACCTTTGTCGACACAGGATAAATCTTGTGTTTTTTTTTTTTAACGTACCTCCCCATGGGTCGTCATGGTTTTCTCTGCCCCCCCAGAGCACTGAATATGCATTCCAGAACTCATTTCAACCTATTAAAACAAACTTTTTAAATGTTTTGATAATGAACACAGACATGCCTTGTATCCAGCTCATATTGGTGCAGAACAAAAAGTATTGCATTGATTATGTCAAACTTCCCAACAAGATCTTTTTACAGTAAATCTCTGCTGTCAAGCTAACCGCAATAGGATTAAAATGTGGCCCATAACTCATAAATGTTCCTGAATACTGTTATACCAAACTGACAGCAACCAAACCCCCACAAAGCATGCGGTACAGAACAACTGCTACGAGCCAACAGTGCTAACGGACGGCAGATGTCAAAGGTGGAAAACTCTTGTGGCGGCTAGCGAGAAAGGAAGAGCCCTCTGTTCATTTGCTCCCAGCCCTTCTCCTCTTTGATCCAATAAAAGGCTTCTGTTCTATCCCGCTTTCATATTAGCATTAATATCATCTATAAAGCAGCGTCGCAGACTAGAGATTTTTGGATTCATTAGCTCTGATGGCTAATCCATCAGTTGCGGGCTTTGTGTGTTTTAGTAGGCGTACAGACAGTACCGGTGTGCCTTTAACAATGAGGATGGAGCATCGCAATTAACTGAGAAAAATACCCAGTATGGTTCTTTGCATTGTTTTTCCCTGATAGTACAGAATTGGGACTTACGCACCTACTGATACATACATATGTACCTAGCGATGTTCCACAGAAAAATAAGTTTTTGCTCGCCCATAGACAAGCCCAGACGCCGAAACCACTGATGTCATAAGCCCACCAATCAGAAAGGGAAAGCGGCGGCCATGTGTACGAGACACACTCCGTATGCACAAATATTTGATATTTACCAACACCAAGGCTCAGTATAAAAAGCACCTGAATGTGTTTTTTATGGGGGGGGGGGAATTAACAAGCAGTCACCTTTTAAAAACAACACAGGCTTTACAAAAGGGTGAGAATGTTAAGTGTATACTTCTGAGGGCTGCTTCTGTAGTGTACTAGACGCCATATACATTTATACTGTATAAACTCAGCAGAACACTGTATGATTGTCCTTCTGTTCGGCCCGGCCTGACTCAGGCACTTCATCCCTTCACTACAAGGGCCAACCATTGGATGAGAGCAGCCAGGCCAGAACCGGTCAGGAGTGCGGCCAAATGGACCTTCAGGAGCAGCCGGGGCGCCAGTGGAGGGCTTGGGCCAGGGCATGCGTGGAGACCCAGGGGCCCAGAAGCGAGTGTTTCCCCTCCGCTTTCACGGCCTCCAAAGTCAACAGCAGTGGCTGTGGACGCGACCAACACTGCCCCTTCCCCCAAAGCTCCCTGTACCTCCAACGCTACTTTTTCCCTGAAGTCCTCAGAAAGCCTCAGAAATTAACTGAAACACAACAGCCACATCTCTGGTGCCAGCCCACTTTCACTCCAAAGGAATGGAAATGCATGAGACATTACACTGACCATCCAACTTGCCCTGAGCTGACTGCTGGACCTCGCCTCCCAGTCACACTTTGCTACAAAGGCAATCACCTGGACTGCAGGGGTGGAGAACTCAGTAATTTAGGCCGATGATGCTGACGTGAGAGGGTGTAAGAGGGAGGAAGGGTTAACTGGCACAGCGGGATTTTGGATCCCGCCCATCCAAGCTGTAATCCTTCAACTGCTCAGCTAGGGCAGAAATCTACAGAGGGTTAGTGGACCACGTGGCTCTACAACTGCCACTAACAAGCCGGGGGTCACCGAATGAGGATGGAAACACACAGAGAAACGGCCGAGGAAACAGGCAGACGAAACCTAAGAATCTGATCACAGAACAGACGAAACCTAAGAATCTGATCGCAAAACAGACGAAACCTAAGAATCTGATCGCAAAACAGAAGAAACCTAAGAATCTGAATGCAAAACGGAAAAAACAAGGAGGAGAAAGAAAAGATAGCAAACGAAACCACAATCAAGGCAGACCCAAAGGGATGCTGCTTTCCTGAGCTCTCATCATGACAGGAAAAACACACCATCTTCATAACTCTCCGGTGTGTAACTCCCCCCTCCCAACAGACCAAACCCCCACACCACTAGCTCCACCAGGGACCAACCTGGAGAAGGGAACCTGCCGCCAAACCCAACAGAAACCCATAGACATGGCCTAATCTGGGCCGCGGCCGCTGGAGGGACCGGCGGAGCGTGGCTTGGGCACCGCAGACTGTTGCTTCAGCTGGGGCCGGGCTGCAGAGAACCTCCTGACAGGCGGGGCCCGCTTGGGCGGTGGTCTCTCCCGCTCCGCTAAAGTGCTCCGCTTCCACCCCAGGGCCGTAATGGTCGGCCATGACCGGCTGAGCCTTCCTCACACTAGGCCAGCTACTCACCTCCAAAAATCACGGCATGGGAATGAAAAAAGGGGGGTGGGGGGAGGTCACAATAGCTGTGTGTGGTTTGGAGAGGGAACCTGCTTCTACTTCTACTCACGGCACACTCAGGCGAGCAGCCGGCTCTAAGGGCGGCGAGCGGAGCCGGCAGAGAGGCCTCTCCCTGTGAAGGGTCTTGTTGCCGTTCTGCGGCTTGGGGAAAAAAAAAAAATCTCAAATGAGTGTGATGGGTTTTTCAGCTCTCAAGGAGAATCCCACTCAGACATGACAGGGAGGACCTGGCCCACAACACTCAGAGCTCGCCCACAGCTAATCACTCAAATTTCATTCAGTAATGCTCAGCAGCAAATTCGTCCCACAGTGGAAAATTACTGTGAATCATAATTAAAAAAAAAAAATAAAAAATCACCAAACCTGGGAAAACTGAAAATCCTTTCTCAATATAATAGCATAGGGAATAATAGCATAGGGAATGCACAAATAACAAACGGGAGTCTACAGTAGGGTTAGGTATCAGTAGGTTTCTGATTTCTCATACTGTTCCTAAGTTTGCTCCCACATGTGTGTGTGTCCGTCTCTCTCATGGAGATCGAGATGTTCTTAACGTTGCACTTATAGTCACTGAATAGTCTTGTGTCCTTGCTTTGTTAGAAGTTCTTCTGTAGCAGTTGCTCAGGTCCTGCTCAGCCCAGCCTCCTATATGCATAGGCGACTCCTGAGCAGTGTATATATTTGTGTTGTGCCATTTACCTCATTTGTATATTGCTTTGGACAAAGATATGAAAACGCTTTGACGATGAAAAGCAGTAACTGGAGCATGACTGTGGTCCGTGGTCCGGCTGTTGGAGGCACAGGAAAGCATGAGGCATTGCTCTCAGCACACTGGAGCCGGTTGGGTGTCCCACCACGGGACAACAAGCTCCACAGGAGGGTGACTCACCTTCACCTGCTGGGAGCTCTCGTTGATGTTGTCCTCCCGTTTACGGGCCTCCTCCATAAGCTGGGCATTCTTATTCTTCTCCACCTGCTCCTTGTGCTTCAAGTTGGCCACCTTCTTACTCTGGTCCTTCATCTGCCTGCAGGTGGGAGCAGATAAGGGTCGAGGTCAGTTTGACTGCGCGGCGCCAAGAGAGCGAACATCCGCGGGGAAGACCGCGAACGGCTTTCAGACTCGAGACTGACGGGATCAAAGTGGTTAAACAGAACTGAAAGTCAATCGAGATGTTGAAACTTGTACAAGAACTTGAAAGAACTGGTCCCATTTACAGAGTTGGAAGCTGCAAGCTGTGTTCCAAATGTAACACAGCATGTTTCAATCTCACACTGTTTCCCCCCCCCCCCACTCCCTCCTTTATTATGATAAGGGATGAGAAAATATAGGATGCTACAAAAAACACCCAAAAGCAATATAAACATTACTGCAGATGAGAAGAGATGAGACTGTTCTGTTTACCTTCAATCAACCCAAAGCAATTGATTCCATTCCAGTTCTGTTGCAATGAAAAGCACATTACGGGCATTACAAGCCTCTTCCTGTTTACTGCATCATGTAGCCTGGATTCCGCACGCCCGGCGTCACAAGTATCGGTTACAAAGAGCGTCTGACTGCATCAGGAAAACCTGTCCACCTCACCGCACTCTCCCCGCAGAACAGATGCGAGAAACCACCCAGTCGGCCAGGTTTTCGCAGAGCTTAATGATTCATGTTACGACGTCCCGGGATCCTTCTCCAGAGTCGCCATGGCAGAGTCGAGATGCTAAACCCACCACATGTAACCGGTGACTTATTTCAGAGGATTATGGGATGAGACAAGTAGCCCCCTTACCCCATTCCTGCATTCCGGGAAAAACTATCCACAGTTGCTCTGTGCTCCAGCAGTTGTGGCGCGGTGAAGGTCTGCGAACGCCATCTGAGACTGATGCGATGCTCCCTAACAGAGCGATGGTGTAAGAAGCAACCTGGCTCCCATACACCGTGGCCCCCACGAAGAAGGCCCACGGGCCAGATCTGACCAGCCGGAAGGGTCCTGATGCGGCAAAAACGAGGCCCTCGTACATGCGGCCCTCACTCAACTGAACTAGGCTTAGGTGCCAGAAGGATTAAGCTGGGGTCAAAAAACAACAGAAGCAGCAGCCTACTTTCTGACTGATCGAAAAGGTTTTCATTTCGCATTCTCCATTTTTATTTCTATTCAACTATTTGGGGGGGGGGGGGGGGTCCACCATGGCAGTTAAATTGACAAAAGGAGAAGAATTCGGTGTCACCGTTCACACAAACAAACAGAGAGCAACAGACAAAAAAAAGCCACACCGACTATACTAATTTAGAGTATAAGACTCGATAATCCATTGTTTATGCTGGAGCTCCAAACAAGCTAAGTTCGCATGGTGCGAGTTCTGAAGTGAAAGCAGACATACGGAGCTGACTGCCCTGACAGGCCACGTATAACAGCAGTGGATGAATCATGACATCAACCAATGTCTCTCCTGGGGTACCCAGCATGCTCTGCTTCCTGAAGGGCCAACTGTCCAGGCTTTCACTCTGACACATGCCAGGAAAAGAATGTCAGCACACTGTGGACAACACTCAATGAATGTAATACGATCACATTCTCTATAATTGGTAAAACCTGCGAGCAGCTTTAACGAAGCAACTAATCATCCAAACAATGAATGATGAAGAGGTATGATAACAGGACCAGCCAGATAACAAAATATACGGCAGCCATCTGAAATATTAGCAATAAGTCCCTTTGTACAAGCAACCGGCGACCGTCGAGGGTTCAGAGGGCGAGGCAGATGCTGTCCTGAACCAGCAGGCCGAAACAGCCAAGGCTGTCGGCATCCTGCGCTTCTCTTCCGCTCATCCGAAGGGGGTCACCGGCTTTCCCGAAAACGGCGGCCTTTCCGAACCGCGTTTCCACGGAGACACGGACAGGCATCCGCAGCAGCTCATAAATACCCAGGAATGTTTCTCTGGGGCGGGCCCACCCCCCAACCGCACGCTTTCCGGGCCGTCCTGTACGTGATTCTCATGCATGTTACCTTTCATATTCGGAGTGATTTAGCACGCATTCGGCACAGGGCGGGGTGTAAGGTCAGGGCTGCACACATGAGAGATCCTTGTGCTGGTGTGTGTGTGTGTGTGTGTGTGTGTGTGTGTGTGTGTGTGT
>JAODKC010000064.1:24428821-24448491 GCA_026777985.1 Mormyrops attenuatus
TCACCTTTTCCCGTTATCACCCCCCCCCCCCGCCCCCACAACCAGTCAGAAACCCCGAGGACTGGATGAACGCCAGCACCAGTCACACGACCGCAGTGAAGAAGAGGAGTGCGAACAGGAGATGGACAAAGCAGACGGAGGACGGGCGAGAGGGCCTTGATCAGCGGGCTGAGACCACTAAGCGGGCTCAGCGCGGCGGCTGATTTCATCCGGCCCGCCTGATGCCACGGAGACTAGGATTTCAGAAAATGACCATGAAAGGTTCAAAGCCCCTCCTGGAGGCGATTCGAGATAATCTTGCACCTGCCGTCCGTTTAGTGACTCAGGCTGACTTAAGAAGCACATCTCCTGGGGGGTGCCAGGGGATTAAAGGCGCCAAACCCTTCACAGCTCTCACTCTGTACTCAAGGGCATTATGGCCAGTGGTCAATGGCCAAGTTCAGCCACTTGTGTCACCCCTGCTAATAATCAGGCAATGGTGCCATCCCACTCTGTAACACTAGCCACAGTGCTAAATCAGGATGTGCACACTAATCACAGAAAATGTATGTAGACCCAAACTCATTAAGGCCAAACAAACAAACTACATATTTTAATAAAAAAAAATTAACAGCAAAACTAAAATAACTCTGGGTTTTGTGACATTCCAGATGATAAACTAAAATGGAAAATGTAGATTGATGTATTAAATAATACACCAATGAGGATTAATGCATTAAATTCGACGTGAGCGAGGATGAAGACTGGGTGTGATTAAGAAAAGCAAACACAGGATGTGGGACAGCCCTGATTTTTCAGTGTTCAAAATTCTGCTTCAACTCACTCTGACAAATAGATGACAGAATGCTTCCCCACTGAGACGGTCTTGTTCATTAAAATGACAGTCAGACATCTACAGTCAGGATAAAGCTGCCAACTCACACAAACCAAAAAATATTTATTTAAAAGTACCCTGGATGTCGACAGATTCTGCTGGAGATGGAAACCAAACCCCCCCCCATCAAAACTGCCATCAGTACCAGCCTGGCGAATACACACTCAAGATGACCACCAGGAGTCCAGACTCAACCACGGCTTTTTAACAGGAGACCGAAGGTGGCTATCAATAAAGTACATTAAGAATGATACGAACGACTTATAACTTAGATGCTGAAGTAATGCACTTTTTCGGGCAAGGAATAGATGAGGAAAAGTGTGGTGAGAAGGGGGTGAAGAGGCCACTAGCGCCACCTAGCTAACACTCCGCTTAGAGCGCATTTCAGCACTCTGCAATCCTGCAGCGGCCTTTCCATGCCGGCGTCACGCCCCACGACCTCACTTACCTCTCCCACTGCCTCAGCATTTGCGCTGACTGAGTCGAGCATGCCCACGCCGACCCCCACCAACCCGAATTGGATAAACAGCCCAAGTCAAACTGGGACAAGCGGTTCGTAGACCGACATCATGACCGGTGCGATCAAAGCGTAATAGCTGGGGAAGAAAAAGCCACAGAGAGAGTGCACGGGCGCACAACATATCATGTGACGATTGTTTATTCAATTTCTTTTATTTGGCATCGCCGTGTCGGCCGGCCGGTCAGCCAGACGACCGCGGAGACGGCGGCCGCACTGGAACTGACCAGAAATATCATAAAAAATAACATAATACATCGAGAAATAAGCCTAACCCTATCCAACCTCACACTTTCCAGCCACACTCTTGGGCAGACAGAGCCGGCCTTCGCACGGCAATGGACTTTCATTTCAGGCTTCTCACCTAGACCGGGGGGGGGCGGGATACAACACGAAGGAAACCTGTCAACATGTGAAGCTCAGTAGCTCGGGGGAGGCACTGATTTCCCATTCCAAGTAATTGAATTCCGCGTGAAGATGGAACTCGCCATCCATCCCGAGCTTTGGGTGGGGCGAGACCCACCCCGGAACAGCGAGCCAGTGCTAAAGGAACAGGCCGACCACACGGGAGTGCCGGGCCGGGACGCCACACCCCCCAACCAAGGCTAGCAGCTAACTGCTGTGGGCCGACGTGCGCCACAACGGGAAAAACAGACCCCGCTTTCTTTGTGTCGAGCTACAGTGTTGCGCCTGTGAGTCAGACTCGGTTGAAGCGAGGGCAGCTCACTTACAAGCTCCAGCCTTTCACATCACACCACGCATCACTGGGACAGGGAACTTGAGCCCAAACCCATAAATTCTTAAATATTCATAACTGAGACATACCTGAATCTTTATTTGAGCTTGCTGATGCCAAAAGAATCCGGTTGTGTTTCGTTAACCCACATGAGCACTGGTCCTTAGACCTTAGACCCGAAATACTATGCTTTACTGATCCAGATATCAAAGTTTTTTTCCTGACACTTGGTAAGAACCTCACTGCAGCCAGCCTTCTTCAGTCTGTTACAATCGCTCTCGAAGTGCAGAAGCCAGGTGCTTCAGGGAGAATGTACCTCGCAGCTGAAGTGGATCTGAAGCTCCTGGCAAGACTTTTTGGGCTGGACAAGGAACACCTGACAGCTGAGAAATGTCCAGATAACGGGGATCTGGGGTGGTCCCTCTTCAGGTCCATGTTCCCATGGACCCGACTATCAGTCGACCCACCGCACTGTGGCATCATGGACACAGAATTGAGACAGAGCTACTAACCTTGAAGCCAGGCTGTGGTGAAGTCGGCATTCCAGTGCAATGATTGAAGGAAGAAGAAAAAACGGCAGAGTTTAGAGAGGTTAATCAGCAGAGAAACGCACAGAGAGTCCAAAGTGCTGCAAGCGTGGGCCAGAGTCACCACATTCACAGGAACAGCTAGGAACTTAGAACAGGCGTTTTCACACTGCAGGAACCGTTCAGAAAAAAAAGACTCTTTCTCCAGAAACAGGAACTTTTGTCCCATTCACATCACAGGAACTTAACCCGATTGTATTTACTTGTAGGCAGTTCCGGAACCCATTTTTTAGTCACCTACTCCAGACTCGCAACTTTTGTTCGAACACAAACTACTGGAGAGGCACTTACAGCAATAGCTTACTGCTTGGTTGACCACAAGCATCAGCAGAGCAAAAATTAAGTAGACAGAATTATTTTTGTATTTCAGTTATATTTAATGAATACATATATTTTTTTGCTTGCATCTCCATATTTCTGCATCAGAAAAATCGATCAATAACCAATACATTTTTTTCTAATATCCCTGGTGCCACACGTGAAATTTGCCAGTGCTGATTAGCGGAATATGTCACACCATTTTTTATTTTGTGGAACCGAAAGGTCAATCGGCCGGCCAGATTTAATAATGAAATATAAACGTTGCGGGTCGTATGAATAAATTATAAATAAAAGGCTGTTTAGTTTCAAATTATGCGTGGAGTTTGAACTACAGCTTTTTGTGTCTCCCAAGCTTATTTAATACAAAGGTCCCAGTTCCTGTTGTGTGGTGTGAAGGCGACACGTGAAAGTGGCCAGGTGCTACAAAAGTTCCAGGTTGGTTCCGGAACTTTGGTGTGAAAGCGCCTACTGAGACAGAGAAGCAGGCAGAGAATTAGACAGACACAGACAGACAAACAGAGAGAGAGACCGGCAGGCTGGCTGACAGAGAGAGACAGTCTGGTTGACAGACAGACAGACAGACAGAGGCAAAGAGATGTATGGACAGCCTGGACGCAGAGTCTCTCTTAGCTAGTCCCAGAGACACAAAGGACACAGAGTGTCCCCCAGGGGGATCAGAAGGTGGGGTGTCGATCTGGTACAACAGAAATGTTATGAGGACACCATTAGCAGCACAGAGCCACCTTATTTGTCCAGCTCTCTGCAGTCCTCTCACAGTGATTTAAACTCACTTTTGACCGTGCCCATGCCCAGGGGACAATGAAGAGCCCAGAACAGGCATTACTCAGAACAATACAGAGCTCCCAGCTACTTACCTCTGCCAGTAAGACACAACAGCCCTACTATCGAAACAGATCACACACACGACACTTCCCAAAGTTTCAGTGGGGAAAAAAGCAGAACAAAAGATCAAAACATCTCAGTGCGTCGCCTCCTATCGCGCGACACAAGATGGAAGCAGGCAAACAAACCAAGACAAAAAGTCTTACCTGCAACTTAAACTGTTTTATTCAAAATTCAACACATGTCGAGAACACAGACTTCGCCTCCTGTTGAAATTTAGCCTTGAGAAACCTCAAGGTTTTGTTCCCCCCTTTAGATCTGTTCTCGTGACAAGCTGCTCGTGCTTCAGTGGTCGTGTTCAACGCACCTTGAGGAGACCGGGGTGACACACCAACCTGCCTAGCACCAATCAGTAACAGTGGCCCAGGGGCACACAGCCAAGTACAGCACCCGGCCAGCACTATTTACTGTTATATTCACCGTCAAGACAAAAAAAACAACAACTTGTTCTCCATTTTACTAGCTCAGATCCTGGCTTTTTGCTAAAACGATTCATGTCGAGCATCACATCAAAGGCCCAGCAGAAGGTCCCTCGTTGGGGGTGAGACCAGCACTCTTTCAGCTTTAGGTTCAGTCGCAGTCACCAGATTGTCTGTACCCCCTCCCCCCCACACCTTCACATGGCACCAAGGGACCCCAAGGCCCTGGGATCCATCTCCTGCAGACCTTTTGAACAGGCTGACCACAGCCTAAGCAGAGCATCTCTCTCCATTTCCCCAGCAGACAGCGCAGCAGAAATGCAGGCCTCTTAGGACCTTAACCATGCCGGCCGCCTTCGCATCAGGAAGAATCTGGTCCACAAGGGCCCCTTGCTAAAAACAAAGCTTTGATTGAGAGCCATGCGCAGGACCACAAGATGTCTGCATTAATGACACCGTGGCGGCTAATTTCCAGACACATAATTTCACACTAACGCCAAATCATGTTTGTTTTGACTGAGCTAGTCTTTAATTATTCATTTCTTTTATTTATTTATACAAGGAGAGAAATCCTATATTTCTCTAAAATTAATTACTAGCAATTAAGTAACCTAAAGAGCAGAAACTCAGACGTAGACACACACATCCGTCAAGTCTCCTGACATTCTGCCTCCTGCAAAATGCTGCACGGATTTTAAGTTGCTTAAAAGCTGGCCAGATCTTTAAGAATTCCCTTAGGGAACAGACCCAGACAAAGGTCACGTACAGCACAGAACAAACACCCTCATCCTCCTTTCTCCAGCCCTGGAACTCTTCATCCTCAGACACGATCATCATCTTAGATCCTACCATCACCACGAGCTGACAAGAGAGCCAAGAGGAATCCCATTATTCAGGGCAGGCGTGGGAGACGGCCTGGATCCTCCCCAGCTCCCAATATACAGTCAGGAACTGCGGCTGGGCTATAGGTCCACAGAGGTCAAGCGACAGGCTCCACCTTAGTCTCCCGGCCAATCACATCCATCCTGCAGCAGATACTATTCAAATGCTCCCGTTCAATATGGCTAATGCATGGCTGACAGCTGCAGTAAGACATCGAAGGAGACGTGTACACAGTGAGTGCCTTTTGATGGACAAGCGATTAGTCCAGCATCTACCCTGCCTTACTGTCTGCGGACCAGATCACTGTTAAGTTAAGAGGTTACTAAAAATGGCGGGTCAGACAGATAGAAGGACATATATACAGAGCGACACGTACAGAGATATGGAAGCTAACAGCAAGCCCCCCTCACCTCTCCAGTTCATTGATCTTCTTGTCTTTGTCATTCTTCTCGTTCTCCATCTCGCGCAGGATCTCCAGCAGGCGGTCCACCTCGGCCTGGGACTTGCCGGCATCTTCGCGGTGCCTGGCCACGTCCCGCTCCAGGTTCTCGATGCGCTCCGACAGCTCCGTGTTCGCCTGAGCCTCGACAGCGGCGTTGTGCGCCTAGGGAGGGAGGAGACGATGGTCAAGGGCCGCGTGGGCCCTCGTAACACAGGCACGCTAACCACATCTTGGCAAAGTGTGTTCTCTGTGTCCCCAAGGCTCTGCAGCATGCCTCGAGACATCAAGCAGCTTATCAATCAACGCAAACAGAAGCTCAGCTACACCGATGATGATTGGTTGGTTGGTCAAGAGTAGCCCACTATGGATGAGGTGGAGCATATAGAAGCAAACCATATTCCTTACTCGACACAGCAATTTTGTTGTGCTACATTCAAAACATGTTCCTACTGAAAGAATGGCTAGGAAGAATACCTGCGTCTGCCTGCCAAGCGCCCCCTATAGGTTCTTCAGTAGTACTACCAATCTTGACACCTTTCATAGCATCATCTCCATCCTTGCCTATCCCATATCCTTGAAGAATCTGCAAGGCTGAACGTGTACACAGATCGCTAGGGGGCCAGGATAAACGGACGCCTTCCCACCCCCCTGCCCGAGACAGTCCTCACGCTGCTATTTGGCCGATGATCACCTGGCGATGAATCATCCAGCTGATGGTGTTTGAGCACTGCCCGCAAAACACGGCAACGCATTATAATAACAAACGACGTCAAGAAGCCGCGTCCGAGAGAAAGGTCTGGAAAACACAGACACCAATCAGCGGGGGAGCTTCCGCTGGCCCTCGATAGCCAAGTGCACAGCCTCATGGACTCAGCACAAGCATGTAAGCCAGGTGCCAATCCCTGACGTAACCTGCACACGGCGCTGGATAAAAGGTGGCAGCTGGGCCTGACAGTAATGGGTCCCCCTCAGGTGCTGGAAACATGGCCAGACATTCACATTACGCCAGCACCCCCCCCCCCCCCAGGCCCCCAGACACCAGGCCTCTTCATTTGCGCCCTTTTTAATAAGTAATTATATTTTACTGGCCACATTATTTAAGTCGACATTTCGGGGCCCTTAATTCGCTCCCTGAAGTCGGGGGCCAGAGCTGCATGACTTTCCACAGCCACGGCCAAGACCTGTCATCTGCTGGGGGGGGAGGTGCATGTGTGTGCGTGCCGTGCAGCAGGGAGTGTTTGCAGCCTTACGGTGTACACAGACATGCACATGGAGGGGGGGGGGGCATTAAAAAAAGGCGTGAGAAACATGCAGTACTGGCAACAGCCTTTGCCAACATGATAACATGATGCATAAATGACCTTCATATTGGTGTTAAACTACGATGATATATCTGTCAAACTATTTCAAATCCTTTGCTAATCAACCCAGCATTTGCAGTAGCTTGTCTGGCTAATCAATACCTTACCGAGTTTATTAATTAATGAACTTAGTTATATGAGCTGATGGTGAAATTTAACAAATACACAGAATGGCTGAGCTGCCCCTGAGGAAAGGTTTGGGCCCTGAAGCGGTGTTCATCTAGCCATCTAGCAAGATATTTTTGGAGAACAGAAGAAATTCACATTTTTTTGTGTTACTGTTAATTTGCATATATTCTAATGTTACATTGTGCTTTTTTCTGAGCAAATATACATTTACTACCCAGATACACAACTGTAAACATTTGCTTTGCATGCCTAAGACTCTGGCACAATACTGGAAGCGTGATGTTTGCAGAGCTGCCTGCTCGTGTCTCCAGGCTGGAGAGGAAGTCAGATGCTTAGGCACCTGAGACTGTATGCGTGCCCCCGTCTGTGTGCTACAGAGACACAAAGAGGCAGAAAGCGTGTCAGGTTCATGAGCAAACGAGGGTAAAGAAGAGAACACAGGAGGGCCCACCCTTCCACCGATCTGCGGCTCACTCGTCTGTCAGCGGGGCTGGTAAGCAGGCGTTACCTGGCACCGCGGCCAGTAACCAGCACCCGGCAAGGTGTCAGGTCCCAGGACCAGCCGCAGCCAATGGCTGGGCTCCCAGAGAGGCCTAATGAGTTCAAGTGTCTCGATATGGGCGGCACTCAGGGACGAAGGGCTCCAGTTAGTCAGTGCATCGATGCTGTGCTAGCTCAGACAATTCACACTGCCAAGTAACCTATTCTTGGACTGAAAACTAGAAAGACTCACATTTTATTTATTTAGCAGACACTTTTATCCAAATCATTGCAGCCTGACATCATTCTTTTTTATTGAGACAGCAGGGTCAAACAGTACCTGGAGCAATCAGGGATTAAATGCCCTGCTTAGGGCCGACCCTGGCGTTCGAACCAACAACCTACTGATCACAGTCACAGTGTCCTAACCCATTAAGCCATGCAACAGCCCCCAAACCTTCTGCCCTGCCCTGTTCTGGCCATCGCATTAGAACACAGCAGCTGTCTATCACTGCTGCAGGTAACGCGCCCCCAAAGAAATGTCATGCACCCCCTCTACACACACTGCTCCTCCTCCTCGCCATCACCAGTGCTGCACCAGCCAAAAAGCCTCCAGAACAGCACACAGGACAGAGCATCACGCGCAGGAAAGAACCAGGGTCGCCGGCTTGCAAACACCTGACGAATCAAAAAATCAGACGGCCGTAACGGAGACGCCTTCTATGGCGCTGTTCATTAACCCACCTGCCCAGACAGCTGCGTGCGTCTCACGGGCATGGTTACTCGCCGCGACGGCTGCGCACGGACTTGTATACGGCTGTGAAATTATTTGTTTAGAAAAATATAAAGCGTAACTACAGACTACGAGGCTGACTGTGCGTGGGTGTGTGTCCCTATCGGTAGCTATGCTACACTGGTGGCAGTGAGAGAGAGCGTCTATACATTCAGGTGCAGATTAAAAGCCCAGACTCTCATTACGGACGGACCCCACATGTCAAGCAGAGCACGCCGCACACCGCTGCCAGCACCGTCCGCCCGCCTGAGTGTGCGTGCGCGAGATGTTTTGCTAGCTGTCCGGGCTTCCAGTGAGGGCCCAGGAATTCGCTGGGGGACTCAGACTTTTGGCGATGGCTCTGGAGGGTCAGAGGCGGCGTAACGGACTCTGACGTGCATCTCCACTGCGCCTTATCCTGTAACGCAGACGCTGCTCCAGGAGTGGCTGTCCTCGATCGAAAGCGGGGGCGGGGCCAAAGCGTCTCGCCTGAGACGCCGGAACTTTCCGCCACTTGTCACCACGTTATGGGGTGTGGGTGTTTTGCTGCCTGTTCCCATTACTCTCGGGATACTGGCTGCGCGGAGGATACGGGGAGCTGGGAGCAGGGGCGTGTGCTGCCTGTGACACAAGGCAGTGGAAGCATGAAAATGAAATGAAAGCCATTAATCAGAGGGTGTGCGAGCCCTGAATCCCACTCCCCGCGTGTGTGTGTGGCGAGCCGTCCAGTAGGGGGCATCTGTGTTGGCGCGAGTGCCTACTTCATGCCGGAAAGCTCCTCGTTGGCATTCCAGCAGCACCGCAGGCTGTGACGGCAGCTAAAACAGCACCCCCTGACGCACACCCCCCCAGGAGGTACTCCCAGCAAGGCTGCATGCATGCAAGATGCATCTGTCCATCCACAGCCTGTGGCTCTACCCCTTCCCTGTCATAGCACAAGACATCCCCCCCCCTGCCCCGTCCCTGCCCCCCCAAGCCCACACTCCATCTCACGCTCACACACAGGCTAAACTACAGCAGACACTGAGCAAGATGAGCCAACCTCCTGAAAGTGTAGGCCAGCGGGGGTGGGGGAAGGCAGCTCAAATTTCCATAAAACAGGCAGGGGGTGATAATGAGGGTGAGGCAGCAGGACATAGCACGGGGAACACAAGGGGAAGCTCCCGTCACCTTCATGGACACCGTGTCCAGTTAGCACTGCTGAGAGGTGGTACACAGAGGGATAAATGCAGAGGGGGTGGGTGAGATGAGCTCATGCTGCAGCAAGGGGGGGGGGCAGGCAGAGGCACACGCACACACAGGCACACATACACGCACGCACGCACGCACGCACGCATGCACGCGTGCGCGCTGATTCCATGGCAGGCGGATGAGGCCGACTTCACTTACAAGGCAGCAGTGACGGCCTGACATGAGTTCAGAGCACTTCAGGAGGAAACGAGGGAGGGGCAGAGAAAAGGATGGAGGAGTGAGAATGAGAGTGAGAGGGAGAGCAACACTGCATGATGAGCACGGGGGCAGAGAACATGGTGAGAGAGGGAAGGGTACAGAAAGGAAAGATGGGAAACACGCCGAACAAACGAAAAATGGCAACATTAAAGATTGTTTGGCTGTAAACCTGGCTTTATCACCAAAAACAAAAAGGCAGTGATTTCACACTGCAGTAAAAAACGAAGCATCAGAGCAGACGAAGCGCTGCTTCGTAGCGCCTCTGGGGCGGCAACGTGGGACCGTGGGGCCCAGCCTCACCTTCTTCAGCTGGTTGTCCAGCTTGAGACACTCCTCCTTCTTCTGCTCCAGGGTGATCTCCAGGCTTTTCAGCTTGGAGTCCTTCTTCAGGCTTGAGGAAGCCAGCGAAGACGCGTGCTCCTTCAGGTCCAGCAGAGACGTCTGCGCAAGTCGGAGGGGGGGTTTGGGACACGAGCCTATTAACTACTCACATTTTTTATTCTCACCAGTTTGTATTATCGTCACCATTATCCTACATAAACAGAATGTCTGGGCAGGATGATGCTGGTGGTGAGCAGGCGGACTGACATGGCATCTGCCACACACACTACAGCAGAAAATGCAAAAACACAAGGAGCACATGATTCTCGGGGGGCTGCAGCTCGGACAGACTGACTGAGCTTCAGGGCACCAGAGACGAGAAACAAACACGGCCAAATAAGGAAGAGGCTCCAACTGGCCTCTACTGCTCCGTAATACCTCTGCAGTGAGTACCGACAATAGGGGGCGCTACACTCTCCTCTGTTCCTGTGACTCTTCATACTTGACTTGCTGTAGGCCCAGATAGTAATTTCCGATTAGTAGTCAGGTCAGGTTACCACTTCAGTGGGTGGGTAAGTCTGGCTACGCTTTGTTTTGCCTTGATTTGGATTGGTGGATAGTTGGGGGTAGAGAGGAGAAAATGTGGCTTGATGGTCAGGCCTGGTCTGGAGGAGGAACGTGGGGATAATGTCGCACTCGCTCCCAGCCTCAGGCTGCCCGCACGTGGGGGCGCCCCCCCCCGGGGGCGGCACGCCCCGCCCCCCGCGGCCCCCCCCCGCCCCCCCAAATGTTCACCCATTATAATCAAGCAGCAGGGGACATCCCACTACGCTCACACTCTGTCATGTCTGCTTAGCACCACCCTGACAGCCACGCTCGCCGAAAACTGGCTCACCTCCACCACCCTTTATTTCCACACCTCTGCCTTGCACTGTAGGGGGGGCTTAAAGTGTAATAGCAGCTTAATTGCCCCCATCTCAGGGCGGTCTGTCCCGTCTGCTCCATGGAGAAACTCAGGATTCCTGACGGGGTTGTCATAGCGATTAAAGGCAGATTGGTGATTCAGTGCACCAGCGAGCGTCCAGCCCAGGTACTCCATTCTAATGCCATCATGGGCGAGAGAGAGAGAGGCTGGGGCAGAACAGTAAGGAGGAACTTAAATATGAGGTCCTGCCACCCCCTGGGATGGAGGGGGGGCTGTTAGGCAGACTGTATGTGGCTAATTAAGCCAAATAAGCCTCATAGGGGTTTGGCTTTAAAACATTTTATTTATTTAGCCGGGGTTAAGGGCCTTTTCTAGGGGCAGCATGTGGCTCAGTGGGCTAAGCCTGTGTGCTTGTAATCACAAGGTCGCTGGTTCAAACCCAGCCTCAGCACGTCTGTGGGTCCTCGAATAAGGCCCTTAACCCCCCAGCTCCCTGGGCACCGCTATAGGTGGCAGCCCTTCGCAGACAACTTACTCTGTAACAAGCAAGTTGAGGGAGGTGTGAAAGACAATTACCCTACAGGGATTAATGAAGTATCAATAATAATTATTATTATTATTCTCAGGGGCCCAGTAGTGATATCACGCCACCCACCCTGGGATTTGAACTAGCGACCATTTGATCCCAGGCACAGAATCCGGATCCACTGAGTTGCACATCATCCCCAAGGAAAAGCTGGACTCAGACTGCTGAAGGAGGAGATGTGAATGGAGACTGAAACTCAGTCATCACAGTCTGAGCACCCTGACTCCATTCTCTAGGCAGGCATGAGGAGCGCATGCAGATCCAAGGGCTTCGCCTCAGTTTCAGGCTCTCCACCAAGCCTGGGTGGAACGTCAGCATGAGGAATGCCGCAGACATTAATCACACGTTCGCCGGTCGGGAAATCCGCCAGACTGTCACGCAGCCTTTCCGATGCGTTTGGCACCGTACGGCTGAATGACGCGGACCTGGATGGCCAGGAATTTCCTGATGTCCTTCATATCTTATGTAATTCTGGAAAAAAAGAACATTCGGGAAATGTTTCCTGGATAGACAGCCAATTTTGGTCTATCCGAAGAATGTGTACAGGGTGTAACGATGTGCTTTCAGCTGTTCAGAATCTATTACATGCCTTTGCATTTGTACTTTGTATGAGTTATATGGAAAAAGATAAAAATGCAATTTATCATACGAATATGAAAACATATGTGTTTTTGTCGTCCCTGCCATCAGGTTCCTGTCTCTTCTCTATCTATTCCTTGTCCAGTCTTTGACAAATTCTGTTAAAGATCTCAAGAACAGGGAGTGACAAACAGTCACAAAACCGCTTTAGCATGGCCTGAGACTAGTCCCAATGTCCTCGTTAAATGTTTAGTGCCAGATCTGGTGGTGACTAGCTGGACCCAAACCCTATAAATCTATCCTGCTTGATTTAGGAAGACACTGTTACAGATATCCTCATTGAAAAGCTCTTTAAAGAGTCACAGGGAAATTAAGGTTTTACAGTAAGAGCTTCACTTAGAGTGTCAACTTCTGGCAAATGATTTGTCATTTGTAAAGAAAAGTCATGAGCGGTGACTGATGAAAAAAGACTTCATGAACAGGAGCAAATATTGACAGACAGTCTGTCTTCACCAACCCTATTATGTCAACAAAGTGAAAGTGTCTCAACCCTTCATAATCCACACCTTCAGGTTTCTGGAATCTACAGACTGAGCTCAGCTTAGATAAGTTCAGAGTTCTGCACAGTCAAGGTCTATCCCCATTGCCTCTTTGCATGATTTCAGTGTGATGGTTCTGTTAGGTAGTCACAATGCACCTTAAAAATATTTGGACTGCACCTTCATAATGCTTTTATGTTGCATTCATAAACGTTCAGTACACCTTCATAATGTATTCATTAAGTATTCATAAAACATTCATAAACATCATGTATGTCTACCTTAACATCCTAACATCTCTTAACAGCTGTAATATACATTAATAACAAACATTATATAATAACAAACATTATAATTGTATAGTCATGTAATGTTTGTTATTCATTTATATTAAAGCTGTTGAGGTATGTTAGGATGTGAAGGTGTACTTGCATGCTACTTATGCATTTTCTATGAATGCATTATGAAGGTGCACTGAATGTTCTATGACTGCATTATGAATGCATTATAAAGGTGAACTTAATGTAAAGCGTTACCAAATATTTAAGCTTTCTAACTGAATACCAAATAATGAATGTTTCTGAATGTATTGAATTAACTCTGAAAGGATAGAATAAGACAGCAGGATCTGTTCCTGTTTATCTGTTTGCTTGCTTTACATTGATATTTCTAGCACTTTAGATAAAATCCCCGGTAGAGGTCTCTGTCCTGCATATGACAAGTGTGACAGGTGTATGGTTGATACAAAAAATCTGTTTCAAATGTAACTCGGGTAATTCTGTATATTGCATTTCTGGCCAGAGGTGGAGATTTCAGATTCAGAGAGTACAAATCCAGACCAAGATTTAGTTTCAACCAAACAGTTGAGTATAAAGAGTCACAGTCACAGAGTTCTCAGCTTGTTGGTTGAAACTAAATCTTCGTCTGGATTTGTACCCTCTGGACCTCTGTTTCTGAAAGATTTCAGGTTGGGCTGTCACTAAATGGATAAACATCCCATTACTCATTGACTGTGTATAAATACAGTCTCCATGACACACAACGCCTGTGCCGTTAATGGCAGCATCCATTGATAACCTTTTTCCCATCTGCTAATTTGCAACAAGATTGAGGGGTTGGGGTCACTTTGTTTAATTTGAATTAAATTTTTTCAGCATCTGAGTGCCATATTGGCTAACACCCCACATAAGGGTACATGCATTGAGGTGACTTAAGTCTGTTGAAGGCAGTTACCACGGCTGAGTAGACAGACATTACAGGCAAACAACCTGCGTTGTCTTAACAGTGCTAAAGATTAACCGATTATCAGTCTGTCACTGCACAGGAGGACTTAAACCCTGGGGTGTTTTACAATGTGTCATTCAGCCTTTTCCCAAAACACCGCCACCTCAGGACTCCTGTTTGGAATCCCACTGAACAACTTTCATAACTTATTTATTTATCAACCAGCTGCACTGGTCACTTTTTACATCGCATGCATATAACAATGGAACAATTGCCTTACATTGTACTCCATATATTCACTGTTCATTCCACATCATAGCCACAGCATAGCCCTACTTGAACATTCTACAGCATATTTATTTATTCATTATTGTCTATGTATGTCTAATATCATATTCTGTGTAAAGCTGTTTATAAAGGTTTGGACAAATGCTATTTCAATTCACTGTATGCCTGCATATAATCAAATGACAGTTAGGATTGTCCGCTTTGACAGTATTAAATTGTGAATGATTAAATGTCTCCATGATCTGATTTCATGGAGAGATTGTTAGTGTCGTGCCGCAGTGCAAATTCTATCAGTTGCATTTTTATGGCTCAAACACGCATCTGAAGTCGTTCTGTTAGTCAAATTCATTCAACACACCAGTAAACCAATAATAGCAATAAATAGGTAGTGCCTTGGATTTCTTCCTCTCTCCCTTTCGTGCCCTCATCCAAACATGCAACACCTTCCCTATTTGGCAACATATTGGCATGAATGACATGGAGGGGTTGGTCCCCAAAAAGAATTCGAGATCAGTAATATTTTTTTCTTTTAGATTTTGTTACCTTATATAGTTCCATTTTTTTAAATAGCGGAATTAGTTTGGTTGTACTGTTTAGTAACTTGCAAAGCAGTCTTAAAAATCAACATGAAAAACAATTATAAGATCGTGAATCTTGATCCTGCCTGAAAAAATGAGTGATTTGATATTATTGCTATATCACCCACTTGAAAGAAAAATGATGTTTGCCTTGACTTGACTAGGTGTTGCCACAGACTGGGCAGGCCGGCCTGGTGTGTGGGGGCTGCTACCAGTTTCCTCTTCACCATTTACATTTCTCTCTGTCTGGCGGCCTGGCGCGCAGGTGGAGATTTCCATCTTCATGGCGACTTGGCTCACTGTCACAATCCCACTGCAATGCAAAAGGAAACAGGTCCCGGTTCCTGTATGAAACGCAGTGCTCACATGCCTTTCGGCGCTTTCCACTGCCGTGGCGAATCATGTGTTATGCTTAATCCCTCGGATGGAAAGCATCAAAACGCCGCCCCAAGTGTTCACTCAAGGGTCATGCATCCACTACAGCAGCAATGGGTCCTGAATGAGAAAAAGCACTTCTCTAGAGTTCAGGGCGAGGGGGGCGTAATTATACAGGGACTTTTATTCCTCCCCAAATTAGATAAGAGGGATCATTTAAAAGAATGAAAAAAAAGGATCCTGGGAGTGCAGATAACTTTGTAGGTATTTGCAGCCTGAGCAAAAATGTGAGCAGAGAGTCTGAGCCACACAAACTGCTGACCTCCAGTCTGGATCTGTCACCCAGGATGTGGAACGCTAGTGTTCCCAGTCACTGCGTTAGCTTCATTTGGGTCTTTGTCGGCTTGATTCTGTAAAACTGTTTGTGTATGGGACAGTGGGTTCTGGTTTAGGTTTTTTTCATGGCATGTGAAAATAAAGCAGATCTATCTGGCTCCCCCAGTGACAAGCGTCTGGGCTTTTCCTGAGTCTCCATGGCTGATCATGGTCTGTTTGGGTTGCTCGCTTGTGGAAGATCGCAGATTTGTCGGAAAAGAAATTCCGAAGTAATAAATATCGTGCTTTAAAGGTGACAATAACACAATAACTGGCTTCTGAAACTTCAGCAGAGGCCATGCAAAAGAGGACAGGTGCAGAGGTGTGTCTGACCTGGCACTCTGAGGTTTCCATATGGACACTGGACTTTTGCATGACCTTGAGTGATCAGCAAGCCTGTCGTTCTCGTCAGTGAAGCTCCTCCGTGTTTCTTAAACCCCCGGCGACACAGTGTTACAACATCCAACAGAAAATGTCACCTTGAATATGCATCTTTTTTTTCCCAGACACCCTCTCCAAAAGGACTGCTGCAGCTTATGATGGGATGCACGGGTCAGAGATGTCGTCCCGGGGCTGACATGGCGTCCGTCCAGCTGTTTGATGGCCTGTCACTCCAGCTGCTTTGCAGATCAGCAGGCCGTGGGACATGCAAAATGTTGCAAAGGGAACTGATACGTAAAACATTTAGCTGACAGTGTAAACTAATGCTGCAAGCTGTTGGGATGAATTATGCTGCATGCTAAAAATATCAATTTATCCTAGTACCAGTCACCAGAATAAAAAAGCCATTATCAGTGTAAAGAATTAATTATAAGGGAAACGTAATGAAGTGGAGACCTATCGCTCCTTGTAACAGTGTGTCTCCATCTTTCGAGGCACATTAACTGCAATGTGGCAGCAGCATTTAGAGATTCTGCGAGGTGATAATTTGCCTGAATTAACGCAGCATTTTATCACCGCGTTACAGATCCTGCCAGTTCCAGCAAAAACAGGCTTTCACTACGGCTGATATTGCACACATTACAGACTTGCCGTCAATGCAGGATTTTACAAAAGGACTGAGGCAGCAGGAAAAAAAAGCGCATTAATTGTGACGGAAGGAGGCAATTTGCCTTTTCAAATTTTCCGGCACGTACATGAGCTTAGGAAGCGTAAAGCCAAATAATGACAAGGCGTACTTTTAGTCCTGCATGACAAGCATTTCTGCACTGGCAAATGAGGTTACCTGGTCTTGGGCTTCGGAGTTATAGAAGGGTAATCTCTGGTTAACTCTCATGATAAGGCACCAGTGGAATCCTATTCCCGAGAACTAACATGAAGTAAATTGCACACAGATGATGTCCTGTATATTATAAAAAAGTGAAATCCAACACATAAGCAAAATTAGATGGAAATGTTCGCTTGAGACTAGGATTTGAAGTGGTTGTACTCATCAACAGAGGAAATTGAGTATTTTCACAACAGAAAACACAGTTCATGTGAAATTATCGTGGGGCGACACTTTTCGCTTTGTGTTGGTTGGTGCTGCCCTTATTTTAGGTAATGAACACTGAGGCCTCACTATGAATCCTTTTATTATGACAGGTGATATCGATAAATAAATCAGTTAGTGCAGTTGAGTGCAGCTGTGAATCCAGTCTGCAGGGCTAGAGGACGGAGAGCAGGACAGGGACAAATGTGATGTAACTGTGACATAATTAGCCCATGTAGGTTTCTGTGTGGCTCAGCGGGTTAGGACGCTATACCTGTGATTGGTATCAACTTTAGTTGCTCCAGGTACTAGTTGGCTGTGCCTTTTCAAATGCTGCTTGATTAACAATGTCGACTAAATAAATAAAATGTAAACATTAGGGCCAGTAACATGTGATTCACCTGAATTTAGCTGTGGAAAAGCAGTTGAGACTATATCTTGCTATGCTAATAAGCTAACAGGACTCCCATCATCCTTTTCATGAAGGACATGTTCACAGGACTCCCATTATCCTTTGCATGAAGGACACTCTCACAGGACTTCCATCATCCTTTGTATGAAAGACATTGTAACAGGAATCCCATCATCCTTTGCATGAGACCATGCAGACTGTGCCGCTTGTGCTGAGGCTCATTGACAGCACACAGGCTGAACTGAATTGTGTGTCAGATTCAATATTTCTGAGCTACAGCTTTGGAAGACCAGCAGTACTTATGAATGATGCTTTTCCAATTCCACTTGTGGCCACCTGTGTTGATGGGATGTTGAATGTGCAGCCCCCTCCCCCAAGGCAGAAATAGGGTGCACTGAGCAGGGGGTGAGGGGAGCAATTCAGAGGAAGAGTAAATCATGCCTGGATGAGGCATGACATTCGATCAAGCAGCAGAATAGCCCAGCCTCCTGACGTTTTCATTAAACTGCTGTGGCTTTCACATCCGCTGAATTAAATGATCGACAATGGGATCAAATTCAATTTTCACGTCCAGCCTCTTCTACAACTGTGTGATCTCCAAAGCCTTAGAGATGACTGGTGTCTAAATGACAGCAAGTCGCAGTTATTTGGTGTCACAAATCCAATATATTCTTTTTATAACTCCTCAAACAATCTGACGAATGTGATAAAAATTAAACAGCTCTAAGTTAAGGCATAATTCAGGCCATATGAAGCTCTTATGAAGAACCTGCAGCCCACAGTGGCTTACATTAGCATTTATGAATATTTATACACTACTTGGATGGAGTCAATCATCACAACACTGAGCTTGGCTTTGGGAATCTAGAGGAACCTGACCAGAGACATTCTGAGGAAATGCCAACTCTATTATTATGAAATGTGTTACTAAGGTCATATGTTGGGCCTCGTCAGAAGCAGGACCCTTCATTTCTGTGTCACATTTAATAGCAACTCCTCTGGCTTACAAATCTACATCTCATCCTATCTCCTGCTGGCCATTCAATTCACCTATCATCAGGACATGCCTGTGACTGCGTGGTTGCTGCTAATGAACTAGGTAGCTGAAGAGTAAGTCTGAAGGTGGTCCGTGTGTGTGTTCCACATTCACCCCAACCCCCCACCTCTTACCTGTAACCGACACCCCAAAGCCACATATCTGTAGACAAGGCCACTCCAGGACCACTGGAACGACGCATCAGGTTTCTGGAAAAGAAAGGATGTCGGATTCAGTCACAGGAGCCTCTCAGCCTTTCATCAGATGGAGTGAGGCGAATTCAAGGAAGGATTAGAAGATCGGCCACTCCAATGAAGACCTCTTAGATGCAGATTAGCCCCCCCTCCCCCCCTTCCAAGTAGACCAGCACCCTCTTGGGGCACAAGCCTAGGTGAACTTTCACATGCCTGTTACGTGCCGTAAGTTTCCAGGCAGCCTGCGGATCCTCCGGACCTCCTCCCTCATCGCCATTCGCCGGCTGCACCGTTGCTCCGCCCCCTCGTCCGGACCCCGCCCACGTCTCCGCCGATGCGCCGTTCGCCATATCCGGTCCTGGGAGAGAAAAGGCCGCGGCAGATACTCTTCGGCAGCTTTTGCTCATTGTTGTGATTATTGGTGTGCTATATTTGGATTACGATTACTGTGTATGACTGTTTGTGTATTCTCGACTACTGACTTCTCGTTTTGCCCTTTTGTACCTTCGCTCTGGTTTTGATTGTCCTCTCGTGTTTTGGACTCTCTGCCTGCCCTCCGACTACTCTCTCTGCTTGCCCCTCTGGTTACCGTTGCTTTGGCTGTGTGTGTGTTTACGTGTTTTCACTAGGTGTGTGTAAGGAGTGACCGCTGTTTCAGTTTATGCGTTTTACGTGGTGCTTACTGTTGTTTGGTTAGGGAGACAGGATCAGTCGTTGTTGTTTTGTTTGACTTTGTTTCATCCAGGTATAGTTAGAGCGGGCTGGGCATTCGGTAGTTGTGTTTTGTTTGTTACTTTGGCCTGTGTCACTCCCAAAGTCTGTTACACCTAGTGTTTGTGCTGTGTCTGTGAAAATAAATATAAAAAAAACTACAAAAAAAGATCCCTTTGTGTCC
>JAODKC010000064.1:24448591-24469589 GCA_026777985.1 Mormyrops attenuatus
CGAGGAGGCGCTCCTGTGGGGAGGGACGAGCCACAAAGAGGGTCCGGGCCCATTCCGCGAGTGCTCAGACCCCCCCCCCCCCCCACACACACACACACACGTCATTAATCTCAATTTGAACACTACAACCAAGCACTGGATAAAGCACCTGTTCTCCAAAGCCCTACTGACGCTAATGAAGCTCGGCTCTTGGGAGTCCATCCACATGGGGGCGCCACTCACCCCAGACAGCTGGAGTTTCCCTCAGGAGGGGCCGCTTGCTCACGCATGAAGCGGACTCAGCAGAAAACAGCCCGTGTCTAGCTCTGCCTACTTCAAAGCGAGACGAGGGCAGGCGGGCGGCCTCGATAACAGGCCCGTTACTGCTGCAGAGCATAACACTGTGACAGAGTGAACTGCTCAAATGCAGCAGCTGGTGCAGACGCAGCCACAGACGCAATTGCTCGAGCCAAACTAAGTAACAGGCGTCGTGATTGATGACAATCTCTCAGGCTGTGCAGCGTCTGGCATGTCCCACTCTGCACTGGCCCTGGGCCACCGCCTCGGAGCCCCGGTGACACCCAGCTCCCCCTGACCCAAACAAACGGAGTCGGGTACGAGGCGGACACACGGGCCACATCCACGGAGCCAGGGCCTTCAAACACGATAGCATCCCTTCACATTCATTTCATTTAAGCTCTCTACAGAGATGGGAACTGATGCTGCCGCCTTATGCGCCATGTTAAGAGCAGCCGTGCATAAAGCATGATGGGACATGGCGTTTGGCATGCTGACTGCCGAGAGCAGAGGGAGGGCAGCTCAGCTCTACAGTAAGATGCACAGCGGGGTTTAAGACGCAACTTAAAATCCGGCTCAGCATGCATTCAAGTCAACTCAAAGGCAGCAAATGGGGAAAAAAACAAGACTGAATAAATCTGACTTTGAAATTTTTGAACCTGGAAAATGCATATAAATTCTAAATTTCAGGTGACAGAACTAGATTTAATACTCTCCCTAAATGCTGCTTCTGCAAACATTACATACTAGAAATTGCAAAAGGTTAACAATTTCATTTTATTTGCACACCCATGTTTTAACCAATGGGAGTTTTATTGATGGATGAATAACAGACAACATGCACTGCAGCTACAATTAATCATTTGGTCCGCGCCATCAGAACCTCCGAGCCCAAAAGCCGCCGGCAGTCAGCGGGACCTCCACTCATTTCCACCTTTCGCATGGTGATTTACACATAGCCCCACCGATGCGGAGGGGTGACCTTTGACCTAGCTAGCGTGAGGAGGTCACCCCTGCTGTCACAGTGAGGGAATCCTGTTCTGGCAAACGGGTTTCAGCACACTGCCAAAACCCCCCCAACGACAAAAATGGCCATCGGCAGCTGGCAACAAGCACCACCTCACAGGGGCCACAAACAGCTGGGGAGGTCTTGGCTGACCCCTGACATGCTGAGATGGAGCTGATCCAGGTCGCTCACCTTCTCGGCCAGCGCCTCCTCCAGGGTGGTTAGGGCGGTGTCCGTGTTGGAGGTATCCGCCTGAAGAGATTTGACTCTCTCCTTCAGGCTGCTCATCTGCTTCTCCTTGTCCCTCAGCTGCTCCTGCAGGTTCTCGATCTAGCAGAACGCATGGGGGGGGGGGGGCGTTATCAACAGAGATCCACCGGAGCGGAGCACTCGCGGATACAGACACACATTTGCCCGTCCTTCGGTAACATGGCACAAAACATTAACTGCTGTTGCCTGTAAGAAGCAAAAGCAGCAGAAGTGACCTAATTGAATACAGTGGAAAGTGATATTTATTCTAACCAATACTGATATACCATAAAAATGCCAGGCACACCAAACGACCATCACCCTCTTAGAAAACAGCACAGAGCGAACTGGAGCCATGTCTATCATTTCCCTGCACACGGACTGCCATACCTCACGGCTCTGGATGAAATTATTATATTATTATTATACGATAATTAAAACCAAAAATAATAATTCATCAACAAACAAAAGGTCCCAAGTTCTGCTGGCAATTTGTATATTATTCTCTTATCTAATACTGAAAAGCAACACACACCAAAGACAAACAGGATGATAAATGGTGTCGGTGAAGATAGGCATTTCGGACCCGGCGCCATCCATCATAAAGGGACAGCTCCGTGAAAAGATGGACCTTCCCCTCGGACTTTGCATTTAATTAAACAGCCACTTGATAACCAGCTCAGCTGCTTCCCTATTGGCTCAAAAGAACCACGTCAGTACATCAGCTTCTGAAAATTTAAACGTTATCGCCGCGGCCAAGCAGGCCGAGAAACGATAAAGGGCGAATGAACGGACAGCGAACGGAGGAGCCTCACTCTGGCTTTCTAGTAACGCAAATGCCCACATTTTCATCTGTGCTTTATGTACAAGAAGCTGTAGCCGTAGGTCAGTAACCATGGGAACGAGCTTCGCGAAAATAAAGCGACAACTGAACGCCGTGCGCCCCCTCCCTCCCTCCCATATCAAAACAAGGGTGAATAATTTAGCAGCACGATCAGGAAATGGGAGCAATGATGGCCCCACTGTTTGGGGAGCTACGGGTCTGAGAGCGGCTCCTTTGCCTGACGACTGGAGCTAGGAGACCCATCACAGGGCACCGCCACTCTGTCAGACGCATTTTGCTACCGCCTGCTAGTTCTTCAGTAGCTGCCAGAATCGACCCGAAAGTTTCTGCTTTTAATTAATCAAAAGCTTCCCTTCAAACAAGAGGTAATAAAAAAAAAAAGTGAAAAATTAAAAATCACCATCCTTAAATTTATCCAGAAATTAATCTCCTGCTCTAGATCGGAGAAGAAAAGATAGGGTGGGGTCCGCTTATGAATTTAATTAAACGCGGTGGATATTTTGGCCGAGCTCTGCAAATGAAAACAGAAAGCGGTAGTGAGAAAGTGAGAAGAAACTTGATAATGAATTTGCCCGGTTTAAGCAACTACAGCCGTTTACCGAGTCATAAAACTGGAGCGAAGTTTGTTTTTTCAAATCACTTCAGACGTTTGGACAGATGTTCTATCAGAGCTGAGAGTTTTATGCGGACGTTTTAACAAGCTATTTTCTTAATAAGACACACTGCGTAACTGTTTGCTCGCTCAGTCGGCTGGCCTCCACGGTCACATTCCCGCCAGAGCAATGTGATTCCTCCATCACCCCCTACTCCATAGAACGTGGAAATGGAGGGTACCCCCCAGGGCAAGGAACAGCTTCACAAAAATACGGAGACGCAAAGCAAACCCTGCCGTGCAAGGGCCTCCAACCCCTGGAGATGAAGAGAAGACCCCCACCTGTGCCACGCATAGAGCCACGATGTGGCAGCAGGGAGGGAGAGAGGGAGGGAGACCCAGCAGCTGTGGGACAGCACCCCAGGCTGCATCACGCTACGCACTCAGCTCAACAGATACAGTTATTCCCCTGCGTGCTTCACTACCTGAGACTCTACAATAGTGTTTCTCAACTCAGTCTTCGGAGACCCCCAGACGGTCCATGTTTTTGCTCCCTCCCAACTTCCGGGAGGACCCCAGGAACCAGTCTGAGAAACACTGTTTTACAACGTCACCTACTTTTCTGGGACTTGAACCAACCATCACAGGCCCAGACCTATAAAAATTCGAGGGGAGCATTTGCTTTGCCCAAAAAGTCACTAAACATGCAGGGGGTATTTCCAGCCCCCTAGTTGCCAACATTCACAGACAAGAGGCGCAGTCCTGAGGGAATCAGACAACCGTTTACGAGGATTTCCTGCGCAGTCAAATGCTGGCATCTTCGTGACCTACACCCTGACAACATAGCAAAGGAGAGAAAATGAAAGAAGTAGTGAAAGAGCAGCACAAAAAAAAATGAAATGAAGCGCATTCAGTACACCCCTCTCTGGCCAACAGGACCGCTCACTCAGTCTGGATGCCTACCCGTCACACACACTCAGGGCTCTGCTTCACAGCTGCGCACACACACACACACACACACACATATAAAGGTTTGTAATTATATCTTTGTGGGAACTCTCCATTCAGTTCTATAGAGAGAACTCTAATCACAACATGACAACTTTAACCCCTACCCAGTCCTAACCTTAACCATAAGTAACCAAACAAAAAACGAGACTTTTGGCATTTTTACTTTTCTGATTCCGTTCACAGATCTTTGTGGGGACATGAAAAATGGTCCTCATTGCATCAAAATAACAGGATTTTATCACATTGTCGGGACATTTGGTCCCCACAACGTAATATAAACCTAATCCACACGCACTAACTGTCATGCAGAAACACACAGCCCCCACTGCACATACCCAGGTACCAACAGCCATAGCAAGCTGCAAAGCCCAATACCCTTGCAGTAAATTCATTATCTGTGTGCCCAACAGCCTTTTAGAGCTCATGCCAGCATGTTACATACCTCACACAACCAACCACCTTACTTACAAAGCATAATATTGTCCGTGTCCGATGAAAACTGATGATTATGACTTTTACTATAGATGGAACACGCCCATCCTCCTCTGCCTACTGTTTGACATTTAATTGACCAATGAAAAGATGTTTTATGAAGTCATCTATTTAACTAGTACTATTTAACTAGCTAACAAGTCTTTGCAAAACACTAAACTGTCCTTTGACAGCTGTGTAAAGAGAGATTTATATGTGGTGCTAAGGGTGTCTATTTTAGGGTTATTTTGCAAAGTCGTTTGAGAAATTCCTTTATTTTAAGCTCCTGAAATATTGGATTTTTGGAGATGCATGTTTTTCATTGGACAGTGATGATATGCTGCCCAAAAGCACACACTGGGGGGGTGGGCCTTTGGTAACATTCAGCTATTGCCATCCATCCACCCATTTTCTGAAACTGCTTATCCTACTCAGGGTCACGGGTGCAAGGCAGGGAACCACCCAAGATGGGGCGCCAACCCACCAAGATGGGGCGCCAACCCATCGCAGGGCACACTCTCAAACTACACACACCTATGGGCAATTTGGTAACTCCAATCCAGTTTTTGGACTGTGGGGGGAAACTGGAATACCAGGAGGAAACCCCACGACGGCACGCAAACATGCAAACTTCACACGCATGGAATCCTGACGGAGACTTGAACCCAGGTCCCCAGAGGTGCGAGACGACAGTGCTAACCACTACAGCCCCTTGCTGCCCCATTTAGCTATTGCTTGTTATTATTTACATTTGGCTGAGTTAGGTGTGCTGAGTGCAGCAGTGAACCACATGTGCTCTGTGTGCTAAAATCAACGCAATAACTGCATCCGTCACCGAGGCACCAGAGCAAGGAGGTCAGGAGGACATTATACATCTAAATCACAGCGTCCTTGTCTGCCTAGATGATCACGTGGACTTTCGGAAAACTTAAAAAGAAACGCAAAAAACTGAAGTTGGAAAGACAAAAAAAAAGGTTGAGAAAGGCTTACAAGCCGAGTTTGGAATTGCGCGCGGCATCTCTGTGCTCTGGGGCAGATCAGAACCAGCTTGATCAGACAATCAGCTCACTGCATGACACAAGGGAAACATCCAGTAACGAGTCCCAGGACAACCAAGCCCACATGTGAATCTCTAGACTGCCTCGCATACTGGGCTGCATGGCCCAGCGGTCACATGGACAGCATCAGCGACTGTATCAGGGTCGTGGGAGGGTCACATTCAGCAATATGTGGCCCAAAGGCAGAAAGTATATATGGAGGGATTCATGCACAGCACTGGACACATCCAGCAGAGGGCTCTTTACCCACCGTCTGAGCAGGAGATTGATGGAGACAAAACCACAGCTGGAGCAGACGCTCGGAAAATAAGATTAAAATAAGACGAAAAAGTGTTAATGGAAGGAAAACGCCAGCCTGGCACATGAGCAGCCGCCTGCATACGTGCCTGCTGGTCAGCCACAGCGCACTGACACAGCTCTGTGTACTCTGTAACAGCATAACCCAAAGAGGACTTCCCTATAAGCCCCGGCCCTGAACCAACATCGCCTGACCACTTGTCCTTCAAAGGCACCCAGCCATTCCAGGGCTGCTCAATATCCTGACATGTCGGGAATGACCAAAGAAGAGCCCTGACAGGCTGCTGGGTAACAGACACCCCACCGGCCAGCAGAGTCTCACTTTCTGTCCAAGCGGCTAAGCGGCGGGCAGCTCCCATGCACTTGGAAAGTTCCGGTAAACCCCTAACAGCCACAGAGTGCCGCTCTGCTTTGCCGACAGCCTAACGGGGAGAGCGACGGGGCCTCCCTCACACCACGCGTGCCAAAGTCATGCTTAATTTAGCGGCTTCGTTAATGTTTCCAGCCTTTGCAATCGACACTAAAGAAATCTCCCCAAAAATGAGGCAGCAGGAACGATGAAAGAGAGAAGGACAAACGAGGGGAGAGAATTTCTCGGCCATCATGACCATTTTAATCAACAAGCACGGGCGTAGAATTACCCTGGACCTGCGGGGGCGGTGGCCTCGTCTGCTCTGCATCACTTGTCCATTGTTAGTTTACATACCCGCAGCACCCTGCACAGCTTTCTTCTCGCATTTGCAAATGTTATTTTTTCCAGGTTGTCCTGCCCTGAACTGTCTCCCACAGCCTGCCATCCAAACCGCCGCTCTCAATATTTATGCTGGCCTGAGTTCACACCAAGATTTCCTCCATCCTTGTCACCCCGCCGAAAACACAGAGGGCTATTCCTCTACCTGTTAATAGGGTAAGTGTCTTTTGGAGGAGGTGACGGGGACGGCAGACAAGCTTATCTGGACGTCAGCGTGCAAGCTGGCCGCTTCAGAGCGAACCCGAGCTGACGCCTCCTCATCCGCCAGTGTCGCCGTGACAACTGCCAAAGAACAGAGGCACAGAGGACCGCCCACAAACAGCAACGGGCGAGGCCCCCCCCCAGGCACGCGCCAGCTGCCAGCAGGAAATCGCTGGGCCGCGACCTCAGACAGGAGTGCTCCAGAGGAGAGGCAGCCCAAGGATTTGATCCAAGATGAAACAATCCCCGTTAATCCCCTCTCAAGCATCCTCTCAAACACCGGCCAATGAAGCTAGGGGACGGGCACCTCTGCCCACCCCCAGCTCGTCCAGCACAGCCTCTGTGCCCCCTTAGCCCACCTTCCAAGGTGCACAAAAGACGTTATAAAGATTATCAATAATTATGGTAGTGTCTTTAACGCCGGGAACAACAACACACTATGGATAGGCTTATAAGGGCCAAATGCACAGAGCACAGCCACAACTACAACAGCTATACTGCCCCCAAGCCCTCTCCATGCCAGAGCAAACCTCTCCTGCAGAGGGCTTCCTGAGAGCAAGACACTCAACACTACCCCTCAGAGAGGGGGGCACCAATGAGGTAGCACACTCATTCCTATCCCCATGGCAACCGGTTACCTGCACCGGTCATATGGGCTTGAAGGGCCATGTGGCAGGCCCATTAAAGCATCCCACGTCGAGCCTTGGGGGTGGGGAGGGGGGCTGCATGGCAAAGCAACGACTCAGGAATAATAACGGAAACCAAAACAGTTTCTTTCAAGCAACTGGGGAGAGCTGTCTAATTTCAAAAGGAGCGGCATTCCCATTGCCTGTCCAACCCCCCGGCCCGCCTCCAGGAATTACAAGTGGGGGCCCTGGAATCTCGATTAGCTGCGCCGCGCCACTTCTCGTCTGTGCTCTGTCTTCGCGGGGAGGCCCTAGGGGCCTGGAGGCAGTGCCCGGCACACGTTCCCTGCCGCGGATCGGTACGGCAAACCGGGCCAAACGCGGCTTAGGGGGCGCCGGCCCCTCCCCAGTGAGGCACGTCACAAAGACAGATAAGCCAGGCCTGCTTGCTGCCGCAGCGCCCCGAGGACAGCGCCGGCGAGCCTATGTGCACTGCAGCTACAGAGCACCTGCTCTGTTTAACACATTGTGGCGGGCCCAGGGTCAATTGAGAACCTTCTCGAGCTGCTATCACATTACAGACCCAGCCAGGCAGCTACCTCACGCCCTGAAAGCTGCTCGTACCTCAGTTCACGTATCCTCCCACAGTGCACAGGGGGACAACAAAAGGAGACCAAGAACAACCAAGGCTGACATCAAACACGGCCTGTGCGCCATCTTCCAGCAGCTGAGGGGAGGACAGCATTTCTAACCACATAAACTGATACTCACAATTACATTTCCAATGATTCCAAAAACCCATTACCCTCCGAGAGGCCTGGTAACTTCTTTGCCAAGATACTTAAAGGCAACCTGCTCCTCAATGGTACTGGCACTCAATGAATGATGAATCCCAGACCAAATCATCCTTCCCTCACTCACCCTGAGGGTCCTGAAGGAGTTTTGTATCCATCTGCAGTGACAGACACTCTCAGAACACAATTTCTTCACATATTCCCAACGATGACTCCTCTACATGGGAAGCTTAGGAAATCCAACCAAGAACAGAGCCAGAGTGATACCTGCTGGCCCCGACAAGTAACAGCAGCTAATAAAAAGCACAGCTGTTATAGCAGAGGTTGCTGAATCACTGCTGAAGGGACGTCCTTGCTTTGCTCATGCGGCCCAGTCAGGACTCCTCACCTTCTTCTGCAGCACGTTGACCTTGCGTTCCTTGACTTCCAGCATGTCCTTCAGGTCATGGATCTCCCCATTCAACGTCCCCTTTTCCTCAGACATCTCCTGGATCTGCTTGCTCTTCTTGTTCAGCATGGTCTCTTTCTCCTCCAAGCGGAGACGCAACGCGTCTACCTGCATGAGAGAGATCGCGGTCAGCCACAAAGGGGCACACTGCCGGGAGTCCCCTTCACACTGATGCCTGACCCATGAATTTTACAGCCATGAAGAAACTACAGGACCATGACGCTAAATGACCTCATTTTATCCTCACCTTACCCTTGCAGTATTTTAACACCTCTTATTCTTCGGAAAACTAATACTCCAAACATCTGCGTTATAATAAAGAAAATTTCTATTTTTAAAGAGCCATAATTTCATCTCAAAGATCACCGTTACAAAAAACAAGAGAACAGTCTATTAGGGACCTTGCTAATACGAAAAGAGAAATAGTGGGCTTTGCTCAAACCATTATCCACTACCACCCCCTAGTGGTCAAAACTAAAGTATCACAATTTGAAGATGAGAAAACACCATTTTAGAGGGTGATCAGTGAATCAGAAACCCATTTCTTCAACATCAACTTTCCGCCACCTGTCTTGCATCTTCACTACAGACATCCACCGCACTTACCCAAGAAACCAAATTTCAACGTCAATTTTTCAACTTGCATAAAATGCTTTTATTGTTAACTATTCAACTCTTTTTGCAAAAATGTCATTTCTCACTTACACTGATAAGTCTGCCTTACACAACAAATCAGGAACATTTGGTGTGGTGATATATGGCATGAATATTAAAATATTTACAAAAAAAAAATCAGTCAGAATAAGCAGCTACACTCAGTTCCATGTTCATGGTGATATAGGGGCTCACCAACCAGATACTCCTGAAAACTCATACCCACTTAAATGCTCACAGATTTATTGATGACATCTCACTTGTAACAAGCAAGGGCTGTGTATGTACTGACCCTAGTGGCTGAAGTATGTACTCAAATTAAGGTTTTTTGTTTTAAGTGGTCACATGTAGGTTTTAGTATGGCTAAATTGTGTTTGAAGGAAAAAGACTTCTTATAGACCTACAATACATTAATAAAAACAGAAGCAGATGGACGAAACATGACTTCTAAGTTCTCAATATTTTGAATGGTTGAGGCTGCTCCAGGTGATACCGAGCACAGGAGTACCTCGGTCTGCAGGATGGCTGCGCGCTGCTCCTTGGCCGTCAGCGACTCCTTAAGCACCTCGATGTGCTGCTTGCTGTCTGAGAACTGGTTGGTCAGTGTCTCCAGCTTGGTCTGCAAGCCCAGCAACTCTGTGTCCTTCCTGGAGAGGTCCTGTTTCACCTGGTCAATCTGAGGGCATCCCCAAGGGCAGGAGGGAGAGAACAATGAATCAGGTCCCATCCACAGCCTAAACGGAACCACGACTTCATGTGGGAAAGATTAAAACGACACATGGACCTACACCAGCCTGTTGTGCCTGGGCCTAGAGACAGAGACAGGTCTCAGAGTGAGTATAAGCACCACAGAGCTTTAGTTACAACGATAAATACACAAGAAGCAACTAGCCTCCCATTATTGATTAAAAATAGATAAACAGGCTATATTTCCAGCTGTGTACAGCTGCACAAGAGTGACTGCAAAAAGATCAATGCCTTTATTTACTTAATAAAAAAGTACTGAAATTCAAGGGATCCCCATTTGGATACCAATTATCCTATGACTTCTGCAAGTAACACATAACACATTTGACAATCCCCACCCTTCTATCTGCAAAACTGGTTCCGAACCAGCTGAGCAGGCAGTGGAAGTATTAACTTAATTGACCGAAAGGCCGAATGTTCAGGTCTCCAGAGAGCCCCAGCTGCCGTATCTTTCAAAAAATAAATACACACGGCATCTCAGCTGTGCCCTTAAATAAATAATAAATCATAATCCACTTCTGAGTCCCGTAGGGGCTCAGCAGGGTGCTGCCTCAGCAGTGGCATCAATAATTGAAACTTCTGGTTGAGATGTGCAGAAGGCAGGCTCTTGCTTCCCCATTGGCTAGGATGAGAACACATGACTGGTGTACTGGAGGATTACTGGCCAGAGCTGAGATGCAGTTAAGTTGATATCTACACATGCCAACACACAATCCTCCCAAATGATACCTCATTTTACAGTTGTATGAAACATCCTGCAAAGAAAGGGTGACAGCTGAATAGGAAAAAAAAACCACACACACACACAAATAAAGTCAAAGAATCACTTTGGGGGTCCAGTTTTGCAAGTGGTAGCCATGGTTTCCAGCAAAGTTGATATAATAAGTGCCCTATGGTCATTTTTTGTCAATTTATATTCAGAACGTGGTTATAAATCCTGGTTCAAGAGGAGGGAAAAATCCCACACCCAACAGGGTGAACCCCTTCGTTTGAAATTAGTATGGTGTGGGTTCCATTTTGTGATTTAAGTCCACGTATAAGAATTGGTGTACAAAAATAAAACAAGCAGAGGAGCATGGTCCCCCGGGAGAGGCGCCACTCCACAAAAACGCAGCCCCCACATGGCAAAATTGCATGCCGGACAGAAAAGGGCCAAGGTTAGGACGGACCTCCAGATACCGTGAGTCTACCTCTGGATACCTCAGAGAAGAGACATGCTACGACCGGGGTGGAAGGAGCTAATTCAGCCAAGTGGTCATTAGTGTTCAAAGCTCGACCTGACCAGCACTAGAGAGTGAGCAAGGAAGCTCAAAATCCAACGTCAATCTGAAGAAAGAGCATGAGCAGAATGGAGAAAAGGGGAGCACGTTTGGGAGAAGGAGAGACAGACAAACGGAGAGCAGCTTCTGGGAGCCTAGTGTGATGCCAGCCACTTCCTGCTAGTTTGAGAACTCTGCATTCCTGAGGGGGGAAGGAGGCCCTGATGCTGGATCAGCTCACCGGAATATAACACTAACACTATAAAAGTTTCTCTGGCACAAGGAACCAAGCCTGCCCACGCAGCCACAGTCGCTAGCTTCTAAGCGCCTCCGTTTCCACTCAGCTCTTACAGATCGCTATTAAAATTAGAATGAAAAATGCACAATTCTTTCCGAAATTTTGACAGTTTCACTAACTACTGACCGCCTGATAATTGATGACTAGCAGCTTAATCTGTTTTGGTTCTGATACCACCATTCTCAATCATCCATCCAACCATTTTCTTGCCTGTCCTATGCAAGGTGGCGGGGGAGTCGATCCCAGAAGCTATGGGCATAAGGTAGGGAATGACCCACGATGGGGCTCATTCTCAATCAGGAAAAGGTGTATTAGAATTACACCTAACTAGACATGTGACTTAGTATATTAGCATGAATGCAGAGCCATATTACACTACGGCTTTTACATGGCCTACATGCATTCCAATACGTGCCTCATCCCTGAAACTGCCACAACACACAGTGCGAGTTAGCCACAAGCAGCTGCAGACTTTTCAGTGTCAAGAAGGCAGAGCTCAGGGTGTTGATATTAGCTTGAGAGGTGGCACTGGCTCTGTCCGTCCCATGATGCTTTGCATACACAGGAAGCCTTACTGCATAGACCTCCCGCTGCAGCTCAGTCACACGCTTTTTCAGTTCCTCCCCCTGGGCCTCTTTCTGAGACAGCTCCTCCTTCAGCTGCTCTACCTGTCAGGAGAGTGTGTTGTTAACCACAACACTGACCATTTGGCAATATCCATTAGGTCACATGATCACACCACCCAGGAGAGATTCAGTGCTCCATTTCCAAGAAGTCAAAAATTCAAAAAATCAGAAAAAAGCGATTCCACCACAGATTAAATCTGGGCAAAGTAAAGACGACAACTTTTGAGGGTTGTCCGCAACAAATGCAAAGTCAGTTCTACATTTAGTTTGATCTCTACAAAAAAATGGGATGAAATCTTCACCTGACACACGTATCAACACCAGCATATGGCTTAACAGGATAGCTAGCAGCACCACGGGCAAACAAAAGCATCCCTGATTCGAGATGTCATTTGTTGCCCATCAATCGATGCTGGAATAACACTGATAAAAATAACCACCACATTACTTATAATAAATCATGAATAATCACAGTAATGATAAAAATAAAACCAGCCTAGAGGAACAGAAACAGAAGCAGGTCATGGCTGAGACTCCACCTTGTTCTTCATGAACTTGGAGTGACTGCGGTAGACCTCCATTTGCTTCATCTCCTCCTCCCGCTCCTCCGTGCTCAGGGCACCATTGGACTTGAGCATCTGTATCTCCTCCTCCAGGTCCCGCAGGCTTCGCTCCATGGAGCCGATCTTAGAGTCCTGAAGGCGGAGGAAACAGGCAGTTTGACAGCATCTCTGCATGACCTACAAAGCATGGGATTGATTAGTACGGTCTGCGGATTAGTATGAGGGAACCCGATCCAGAGGTGCTGCTTCACTTCCTGGATTCAGCAATTTGCTGACAGGGGCTGAAGCTTTGCAGAGACTGTTGAGAAACTCGTGCGGCCTGCAAAGCAGTCCCATGCGTAGTCAAACGCAGACATACACCCTGCTCTCTCTCACACAGAGACACACACCCTGTGCCCAACTTTACCTTCATCTCAATGATGGTCTGCAGGGCCTTGGTTTTGGCTGATTCTGGGGCTCCCTCATAGCGCCGATGCAGTTCCTGGTCAGGCAGAGAATGAGTCGCCAAAGGGGAAATCATTCAGAATCCATCACACACCATCCAGGATGATCTTTCCCACTCGTCCCTATAACTTGTAAAGCTTTCATCTTCCCCTTGTTTCCACAGTTTCCTCCATGGAACGATGAGCTCTGGCGACCTCTAGTGGCTCAAACAATCCAGACATTTCCTGTAACCTCATCTGCTTCTAGGGAAACCAGACACCAGACATTCTGCAGTGGCAGAAGATAATCAGTTTAAGCCAGGGCTGCAGACAACTGACAGGCGTCCACGTTGAACGAGAGTGTGACTCCGGAGTCAGAGGGATATTTCAGCTTCAATGACACTTGAGTGGTTTGTTCCAGCCCCTCCCTCTGGGAGAACAGCTCATTACAGAAGCACTGCGAGTCACACATACGCATGTGACTGGAAGCACATTTCGAGCAGTCAGTTTTTTAGCAATTTCAGGAACACAAAGCTAGAGGAGGGCCTTAAACTTCAACGGCGTTTTGCTCCCCGTCAAAATCATCTTCAGGGGATAAATTTCAAGGTTAAGGCCCATGTCCCACAAGACCCATCGTGCTGCATATTCTGATCCACTCTTACAAAGCGGAAACAAAACCTAAAATCCAAATATCTAGCTACAGCTCTCATGAAAACAAGGTTGGAATAAATGTGCCACATTATAGTATAGGTGAAGTGTGCTTTTCTTCCCCCTGAAGTGGCTTAAAAGTGCACACACCAAAAAATAAAGAAATCAATGGTAGGAAGCAATTTAAAATATCATACCACTTCTGCCTACCGGAGTCAGTGCTGAGGCTGAAATAAGCCACATAAAATACACCATGCTATTGATCTCTCCAAACGAGTATCCAAGTTCGCTTTAAGAGCAGCATTGACTAATAAGGCGCCAGCGTGCTTACCATGCAGTTTGTCTTCCGCCTGAATCTTAAGCCTTTTCATCATTAACAAGGCCTTGTTTTTCAATGCTATCTCTGTCAATCAGATGCTCGGGCACCAAATATAAGGTTTTCCAAACCCTTCGGTGTTTAGTCGGCAGTGCCCCTATTGTGAGTGTGCACAGAGGCTACGAAGTCAACAGGAACCAACAGATCGGCCAGTTGGTCCATCTCAACGTTTCTTAGGCAGATGTGGACACCAGTCACGCAGCCTTGGTTATATGTCGACCCCTCCTGGATTCTAGGCTGCAGCTGCTGCAGATTAGGGTTCGCTGCAGTGCAGACTTTGCAGTGCATGCATCTGGGAGCCCACCTCCCCTGGCACTGCAGATGCAGTGTACAGTCAGTAGGGCCAGGCGTTTAAATTCCTAAAACACTCACTGATCTTCATCACAAAGAGCCAAGTGGGATCTGAGACAGTAGGTGGCAGAGTGTTTCCAAGCTGCTGAGTTTGCTGGAGGTTAACACCTCTGCACCCTCCCACCCTGCCTGCCACTAGGTATACATCACCTGCATACTAATGAGCGCAGACCCCTCCCCACACTGCGAGAGAGTGAGTGAGCGACCTGCACAGCCCCTTCTCACACGGCATCTGGGATAGAGGCCCAAAAGTGCCTGCCGACATCGCCGCGGAGTGACGTTTGGTTTCAGCCTGTCTGGGCACATACAGATAGCGGGAGCCGGCAGTGACGGTGCGGAGGGGGCGTAGCTGATGGCCATTTCCTCCACTGCAGTGATTCATTCCCCACCCCAGACTGATCTCAGCCAGTTTGACGCTGGATCCCATTAGGAGGACAATCGTCCGTCACCTAACTGAGGGCACCTCATTCGCACTACAGGCCGAGTGTGTGCCGGACAGTCACATTACCGCTGTCCCTTAAGGATTTGTTAGCCCTGCTTCCACAACATATCATCATTCAGAGTGCGTGTGTGAAATTGAACACTCACATGGTACATACTGAAATTCTTCAGAAGCCTACTACTCAGTCGATAATGTAGTGTGTACCATAAATATGCATGAAAACATGCATGCACTCAGGCAAACAGCAGTCACTACTTGCTGTCCTCCCTGACATCAACAAAACAAAATTAAAAAATACATATTTGAGTCAACTAATGTAACTGGGTATCATCTTCTATTTACATTTATACAGAGACAAAAATTTCTGAGTGAGTGACCCTTTATGCCACTCCAGTGCCTTTGTGGGACAGAGTGGAGTCCATCGGTTGCAAACATCGGAATTCCGCAGAATGTATTATGTCATTCGGATACTGTTCATCCAGAGATGTCGGAGTCAGAGGGGAAATGTACCCCACCCATTTAATTTGTTTTCATTCACCCCCCCCCCCAGTAAGGACACCTCTGTACATGAATTAAGTCATGTCTACCCCAATATCAATCAGTCTACACCTTTGCGGTTACATACTGTGTCATCCATGCTGAAGATTTGGGCATACTACTCACCACATACTACATTTCGCCTACTACGTAGCAAACAGGTATGCAATTTTGGACGCACCCAAAACGGTGTAAATGGGTGTAAATCTGCTGCATTGGCCAGTGTCATACAGTGCTGCTTATACAGTGCGGGCTGATGGCAGGAGGGACCGACCTCGCGCAGAGCGCCGACCTCCTTCTCCTTCTGCTCCAGCAGGCTCTCCAGGTGGTGCACGTGCATCTCCGCGTCGGCCAGACGCCGCGTCCGCTCGTGGTCCTCCTCGCTAGCCTTGGCCGGCAGCCCCTTGCTCTGCAGCATCTCCAGCAGCTTCTTGATGGACTCGTCACGGGCGCTGAGGGTCTGTTTCTGCGTCTCGATGCGTAGCTCCATCTCCTCCAGTGTCTTCCGCAGCAGGAAGAGTTCCTTGGCCTGCCGCTCGTGCTCGCCGTGCAGCCGCTGGAAGTTCTCCTCGGTCAGCTCGGCACCTAGCGGCTCGCCAGGCCGCGTGCTGCAGTCTTGCTGGAACAGCTGGTTGAGGTCACGCTGGATGCGTAGCTCGTCCTGCAGGGCCTGGATGGTCATCTGCAAGTGCTGCGACAGGGAAGATGGAGAAATTGATGACAGAGGAATTACAAAGTCTAAAGAAGGAAGCCTGCTACCATACAGCAGCAACTGACAGAAAATGCAACTGTCATAAACCAAACAAATCAGTCAGAAATTAGGTCCACACCCCATAACCCCACACCCCACCACATTGATGCGGTAACTTGTCAAGAGGGGGTGCTCTCATAACTTGCTAGCCATACACTGCAGCGCCTGCTAGCTTGCCCATTAACATCCCTACTTCATGTCATTCACAATTCACACAAAATTTGAAGATTTGGCAGCTGAATAAACCCTGCAGGTGAAGACTTTGGCTCAGAGGTACAGAGGCCCCCCTGGGAGGATTTGAACTCACAGTCATCAAGGTGACCAAAAGTTCTTAAACGGCTCTGCCATTTCCGCTATGACGGTCAAACTGAGCTGAACTGCAGGGAATATAAGTGGCCATGAGGGGGCAGCACAGTTACAGAGTGACAACAAAGGCGATGCACTGTGCAGGGAGCGCGGCTGAGCTTAGATAACACACAGTCCATCCCTCCACTACCAAGCGCAGAAGATCGACCCAGCACCACCAGTTTGGAACCGCTCACTGGTGGATAACCAGCCAACTCAGCAGTGAACGTCACCATAAAGCCAATCACAATCTAAGACGGTGCACTTGCCTTCCTCCCTGGCCTTTTACAAAAGTGCTCACCAAAAATGTGATCTGCAGCCTGCCTCTTTCACTCTAGGCACGGGGGGGGGGGGGCTCGCAGTTTCTCTCCCAGCCATAATTCCACAGGCGACCCCGGTTGCCAGGCAACGCCAGCCGTCTGCAAGCACACGGAGTACATGTCTGTTCCCTCTAACGCGGAGTGCCTGGCAGGCTTGAGCCAAGAAAAGGCCACCTTCAATCCTCAGCTGAGCCATCCTGGTCACACCTTTAACCCACCCAGGGATGTGGGCGTCGGGAAAAGTGGGAAATACGAGTCCGGGTAAATATATACTCAAAAACACATGCCCGATCACCTGTTACGACACAGAACAAACAACAAGATAGATGTGTTCCAGTTTTAGATGAAGTGCATAATGCAGAAAGGTTAGGGGCAAAGGGCTAATTAGACAGCTGATTTTATTTATCCTTTATTTTACCAGGAAGGTTCCATTGAGATACAATATCTCTTCTTCCAGGAAGTCCTGGCCAAGACGGCAGCAAATAAGAAAACAGACACAAAAAAAAGCCTCATGTCAATCACCACTCTTCCCGGTTCAGCATCTACCAGGGGGAGGCTAAGCCACTTGCCCGTCTAAAAAAGATCAAACCAGAATCACATCTCAGGAATCAACCTTCTTTCTGAATCTCATCTTCAGTGCCGTGCATCTGAGGAGCAGACACACTGCTCTCCCTCTGAGAGAGTGAGTACGGGTCAGGGTTTATCTTAGGGCTTACATACAACACGCCCAGCTGAGGGGTAAGAATGAAACCCCCTCCCAGGTATTCTACGCAGCCTAACTCCCTGCAAGCTCACCCTGATTGGGATCCTGTCGTAATCAACCATCATCTGCCTGCATATCAGTGACCACTCTTCCACTTCTAACCGGTGATATTAAAGCAGCACAGTGTCCCGCAGAGACAGGGCAAAGCCACACACAGAGTGCGGTCAGCATAAGAGAGGTAAAGGTAGAATACGGTTCCCATGTCAACCTAGCGCACCGCCATCCCTTGTCACCACGGGAACGCGATCTGCAGCTCGAGGCTCCAGGACACCAGGCGTGCACTCAGACAGGCTGACGTCTGCAGACTGGGGAGAGCGCCGTGAGACACACGCGTGTGCCAGCTGGCATTAGCATGGAGCTCGTGCGCCCGGCTTCGTCTCCATGGTCACAGGGCAGGCGAGCGGTCCCACTGCTGCACCCACCATCCAGATCCACCCCAAATCCTCACCCAGGACACCCTCTCTACACGGCTATCTGAACCGATCGCGTGTCACCATGGACTGATTTTCACACCAAATGGCAAACAGCGGCAAAGAGGGCATAGAGGCCACACAAGACGGACACTCAAGGGGCAGAAGAAGTAGGGAGAAAGAAGAACACCAATACTATCGTATTTCCCCACAATGAGCTACCATCAGCCAGAGGACAGAAGCCAGCTCAGGTTCAAGGGGATTGTGAAACTGGACCATGCTACAGCCACTAATAAGAAAGTGGATCATGTGACCAATACACTTTCCCAAATTTATACATCAGAGCATTTGGCTGACAGTTTAGGCAAGTACACAACAAAAGGACCTCCTGAGAGGAAGCACAACCTTTGGCCAAGAGTGGCAGCGCAGACCACCAAGGCATAAGTGCTGCAGTTAGCCAGTGCGAAAGCAGTTTTAAGATGCTGAAACATTCAACTGAGAACTTCACAGAACAAATATGTTCCTTACTGAGTACAGTAAATAGATCCAACAAAATTAAAAGCACTGGCAAAGTGAACGAGTAGGGGTGGTGTGCGGCTCAGCGGGCTAAGCCTCTGCGCCCGCGATCAGAAGGTCCACAGTTCGAGACTGGCCTCAGCAGAACAGTCATATCTGCGAGCCCCCAGGCAAGGCCCTTACCCCAGCTCCACGGAGGCTGTATGTGCCTGTCCTTCGCTCTGATCCCCAAGTTTGCTCTCACTTTAACATATGTCTGAGCAGGTGAAGAGAAAATTTCCTCTTGGGGTCAATCAAGTATCATTCTTTTTCAGAGGTCATGAATGTACAGTGAACACAATATGTTAATTTAAGACGTGCATATCAAGAAAAAGTATTGACAGTTTCAAACTGATGATCAACAATACAAAAGAAAAAAAGTGTTTCTCCGGTACAAGGTCATGTGAGCGGGGAGCCTGGAGGATGCACAAAGGGACACCCTAGACATGATGCAAGTCCATGCAGAAACAAGCATGTTACTTTTAATACATATTACATAAAAACAGTGAATATATGAAACGCTGTGATGAGTTGATGTGCTTTCTGGTACACTTATTCTGACACCGGAAGGTTCTCCTGGCCTCCCAGAGGTCTAAGTTCAGCGAAGAAGTACAAAAATCCACCCCAAAGGACAATCCACATGTGTTCGTCACACAGATGCCACTTCAGGCATTTGCCGCAACGGAAAGCAGCTGGAAGGGAAAAGGCACATCTTTTAGGCAGTGGAACAGAATGGGGCCAGCCTAAACTAAACTTTATTTAGGTTAGGAAAGAAGCTGTACACAAGAATTTTACTAAAATCTCACCAGCAGATATCCCTCCAAGCAAATCGCAAAGTGAGACGGTGGCATCCTATTCTCCCCAGGCCCTTTCCGAACGGAAACATTCCACATGCGAAACCGGGACACGTCCGACTCAGTCCACTCCCTTGCTGCTGGTACACATAAACACAAGGCCGTACTGCCATGGACGGTTCCCAACGACAGCAGCAAGTCTAAATGGAACAGCGATGACAGTCGATAGCAACGGTGAACTAACAGCCAGCAAAAAACAAAATTAAAACCGGCAACTAGTTCATGCCACCACTTGAAGACCATTTCATTGTGAAACACGCTGCAGAAATGACCAACGGAGATCCATCAGCCCTCCAGAGAAATGGAGGATGGTAGATCTGCCAAGACGCATGGCAGCATCTCAGAAGGTCAAAGGGACATCTGGCTGGCTCCAGAGGCAACAGAGCATCAAGCCCAGGGACCGAGACGGAGAAGCAGCAGAGCAGAAATAGGCCTTGTTTCAGCTCCATAATGGCCGCCACCCCATAGCCCATCCCTGATGCCTTACAGTTAGCTAAAGGTGCACTAAGGGCGACAAAGTGAATTATTCAAAGAACTTCCCCTAGGAAGAGGAGGTTGGCAGCACTGGCTGAGGCGGAGCCCCGCCCCCTGAGCCTGCTCAGCAGCTAATTAGCACTGCAGAGTGACCTAGTGACAGAGGGGCAGGTCAAGCAAATTCAAGGATCTTGTCGAGCTTGAGGGGGTCTACTTTATGCATGCAGTCGGGGTGTGGTAGTTGGGAGGGGGGGGGATGGGAGGCTGTCAATCCCAAGACATCATTAACGTCATTACACCATTAAGCACGACACTTGACAGACCTTAAATTAAGACAGTTTAATGGAGTACATTAAAATCAGCAGTGTAGTACAGGCTTTTGGTCAAGCTAAAATACTGCTGCCTCTCGGCCCCCTCCTCTACTTCTCTTACACATGTTCTGTCCGTCACCCTGACCGAACATCTGATATTCAGCGTGTCATGGCCACGGAGACCCAGATCTTGTGATCCATTCGGAGACATTTTATCGTTAAGGTGGGCTCATCTTAACAGTAATGTAGTCGCGTGGCTTTGTGCAATGTCGGCAAGCTACAATGAAGGCTTTTCACTGGGCCAAAACAAAGACTGGCCTGTCTTAGCTCTAAAAGGCTTCATTGACATACTGCTTCACGTGATTACTTATCAGCCTTTATCGGAACCAACAACTCCTCCCTTTAAATAGATTATTAGACAGACTATTTTTATAAATAAACTAATGGGGAAACACATGCGTCAGAGATGAGTCACAGACAGTCTAAACCAATAGCATACAAACAGTCATAACAGACAACAGCACCAGATAAGCGCTGCAGAAGCCCCAACAGACACGTCCCTGATAACATCCATCCATCTTCTAACTGCTTATTCTGGTCAGGGTTATGGGGGGGGGGGGGGGGGGGGGGCTGGACCCCAGGGCCCAACCCGGGGGAACCCCCAGGAC
>JAODKC010000064.1:24469689-24485746 GCA_026777985.1 Mormyrops attenuatus
CCCCCCCCCCCCCCCCCCCCCCCCCCCCCCCCCCCCCCGGGAGCACATGGCACAAGCCTGGGGGACACCCTGGACAGGATGCCAGTACATCACAGGCCACACACACACATAACCACACCCACAGGTTTGCAATTATATCTTTGTGGGGACTGTCATTTCTACGGGGAAAACTCTAATCCCAACATGACGACCCTAACCCCTACCCAGCCCTAGCCTTAAGCATAAGCAGCCAAACAAAATACGAGACTTTTGGCATTGTTCGTTTTGTGATTGCATTCACATATCTTTGTGTGGACCTGAAAAATGGTCCCCACAACATGAAAAGTAACAGGTTTTCATTACACTGTGCGGAACATTTGAACATGCAAACTCCACACAGAGCAGAGATGGGATTCGAACCTCCAACCCTGGAGGCATAAGCCACGATGTTGGACTGATTATTATAACACAATTAACAGACTAAACAATACAAACAACATTTTTGAAAGTTTGTATTTGATACATTTGATAAGCTTAGAGGCACTCCAGAGAGGAAAATTCCAGCGAACAATAAATGTTTGCGTTCATGGCCTCTGCTTAGGTGCTGAGCCAATGGGAGAGCAGGGTGAAACACGGTGTGATGTAAACGCCCCATGATGCTCACTGCAGGCTGCTCCTCTTCACTGCAGCCCATCTGGACTCAACAAGAATGCCGTGAAAAGGGCGCCGTCAGCTTTTTCCACATATTTCCACTTTCTCAATTAGCATTTCTCCCCTATAGGCAGTGCCCCCCCCCAGGGATAATCCTGATGCCACAGGGTGAGGGAAAAGGTCATAAAGGCCTTAATTAGCCAATTTCAAAGTTCAAAAGTAGCTTAAAGTACCTATGTAATAAAACAAATTATGTCAACTGCACTTTGAATAAAACAAAAAAAAGATAAAACTATTATTTTTAAAATCATTTAGGGGAATGGCTAAGCTTGGGGGTGGGGGACGGTCTTTTCCTGTATCCTCAGTCAGGTGCCATCAGGCACAATCCAGCCACAACAACTGGGCACACATACAGGTCTCCCTTGGCCCGTCCCTCTCTGTCAGCACCCTCCTACATGCTTCGTAGATGGACCGGATGCCTCTGCAAATAAACCACAGGCTGCAGAAGAAAGGAAAACATCCAGAAAAGGAGTGGAATCCACTGGAATTTCTAGTGCACTTGGTCAGAGGAGCCACAACACAAAGAGGCAGACCAAAAAGAAGCACAAAAGCACAAAAAACATCGACATGTTATATTACAGGGAGATGGACGTCTCAGAACACGACCAATCAACCTCTGACCTTTACCCCCCTCCCTCAAAACAAGGTCCTACAGAAAAATGCTTGAAAGGTTGTTACAAAATCACATACACACACATAAACATTCATGTGTCGGTTTGCATGAGCAGCAGACAGTTGCTTTTTCCTCTGCAATCAAGGCACTGACTTGAAGTTAAAGCTTTGATTTAAACACAGAGGCCTTCTGATTTAAACAATCAGCTCTTACATAATCACAGGTTACACAAGCTAATACAATTACGTAACTCAAGAGGAAGGAGCTTGTTTCAAGCTGACAGACCCTTTGTGGTTGTGCAGGTGACCAGAAATGGGCAGTATTTCAATGAAATGCATTCAAAATATGTATTTAATTACTTTTGAGTATTTTCTAATTTGTTTTTCACCGGATGGAAAAAATCTGAGAGATTGAGATTTGAGAGATTGTATTTTATGTATTTAATATTTAAAAATTTAATATATAATTTTATTTTTAGTATTTTAAGAACCTTCGTCACCTGGCTTTCGGAGTTTTAAATATGGTGACTTTTAAAACTGGTGCCATTCTCACACTTTGACGGTTGGGACCCCAGACTTTGCACAGAGTATGTCAATGGCTTACTGTGGCTAAAGGTTTGGAAAAGTGGGGGGAGCCTCCAACAGCCAATCAGATTTCACTCATTTTAATTTAAATTTATATATCTATACCTGTTCACAAAATTCCCGTTCTGGTTTAATATGTCATTTCACTTATTTATTTTCTGTCATTTTAAGAACATTCATCACCTGGCTTACACTTATCACCATCTTTGGCTAGATTTTTTTAGATCTTTGGCATTCTAGGTAATTTCAACAGGCATGCTCAGGCAGTGGCATCTTGTGGTTTGTCATATGTGGAAGCCTTCATTAGAGATAAATCAGGCTAGCTACTTTTGTTCTTAAAGATAAAATGAGCCTGTAAAAGTATACATCTAAAAAACATTTTCTTCTTTGAGTTTGCACATGTTCAACACCATACTGTAAGACAAAGCGGGACGTTCTCGCATTATGGCAATTAAATTAATTTAAGAGAGCACTGATGTGCCTCCTTGCATGCACACGCACAACCAGCACCCCCGCCAACCACCACCACTAATTCTGTGGGAAACACTAGGTATTAATTAAGGGTATAATGGTTCTGACACCAAGATAAACTGCAATACAAACGTTCACAATCTTGTATTGCAATTCCGGAACACGGAACCGCAATATCCACCCCCCCCAACCCCAACCCCAACCCCAACCACAACCCCAGCCCACTGTTGCAGGTGCAGCCTGTTAAGCTCTCATTACATTACTAATTACATTTTTCAGTTCACAGTTAGCACTATAATTTTGTATATATTCCACATTTATAGGGCGGTAACGGGACACATTCGTCGTGAACTGTTACTATTTCACATGATATTTGTGGTTTCAAATCACAGATTACTTGTCTTTTAAATACAAAATACTGTTGAGAGAAAATTTATTTGATGCCCATCTCTGCAGGTGACCTGGCCCTGGTTCTGAAATCCACAAGGGGTTCTTGTGAGGAACAGGAGACTGGGCCTCCATGAGATGTTCATAAAAATAGTGAATCACATAGAAAGCTGATGCAGGGAGCCACAAAATAACTGCAGAAAATTTCAGGCTGGTTTAATGGTTAAAGAGGCCAAAAAGGTCACACATAAGGCAGCAAGATCCTGGCATAAAAATCAACAGGCTGAAAAAAGTACCAAAGGTCCAAAGCTAGACGCTCCTTTCCTGCTCCAGAGTAGGGCTCTCCATCGTTCATTAACACATTTCAAAAAGCAACAATTAATTGATTTTTGAAACACTACTCTTAGGAAACCTGGTACTCAATAACATGGGAGAGGATAAGCATTATATCAGGTTGCACAAGGTTGGGGGGGGTCACTTAGGTAAAAAGAGCAGTAGATGATCAGATAATACCTTTCAACCCCATTACAGCAGCAGCACAGGGACAGCGTGACTACACTGTTCATACTGATCAGCATTCGCAAACAAGCCACATCTGTTCCTAGTGGCCACATGGCAGAAACGTCCAAAGGTTACCCCAGAGTTTCATCACAAACACCATAAAGCTGTGCTCACACTCGTGGCTGCATCCTTTGGTAGGCCTGGAGACCCTCTCATTTTGAGACATCGTGCTGCGCAGCTTAATATCATCAGGGGTTATAGAACTCATCAACAATGTTGAAGTTAAAAATCAACCACAATGACATGTCACAGAGCTAAGATATCTCTGGGCCATTTAAAGGAGGAGGGCCTGGGTTTTATTAATGACTGAAAGTGCAAACACTCCCCCAAATAGCAAAAAGGAGGCAGCCAGGCTTCCGTCTAAAAATAAATGCCAGAGTGAGCAGCTCACCGGTAAAAACCTGACACTGCTTTGTGCTGTTCTGTACAGAGTGAGGCTAAAGTGAGGCTACTGAATCATACCTGTCCAGTGGAACCTTCTGTGACGATTCCATCGCATGCAAAAGGCAGCTCCCACCTAGTGCCAGAACATCTCTCTGGCGTGTGGCTGAAATGACCGGAAGCAGTCAAATCGCACGGCCCCTGGTGCAGAAGCGGGGCAGAAAGCACATTTAACTCCCACATCTTTTACCTGTGCTTCTCACAGGGCCATCCTTGGAAAAGTACATCTGATTTCAACCTAGTGGTGCACCGATATGAAAATTTTGATCAAAATCCACTATATTTTTGTCCAGTATCGCAGATGCCAATAACCAGGTAACCCCTGAACCACTCCATGGGGTGGGGCTGACAGACCACATTTGTGGAATGAATGTTGCACCATTTCTTATTCTGTGTAAAACTAAAGATAGATGACTGACTGATCAGGTTTAATAATGAGTCAAAAATATGTCGCAGGTTATACAGAACTTCTAAAGGGAGTTGCCACCCATCCCACATGTCATGGGATTGTTCCAATAAAAATATATAATTTCACTATAAAATATAATAAAAAATGTAACGGCATGTTCCCTGCTCAGGAAACAGTGGGGTGGGGTGGTAGTTTTGCCAGATTGAAAGGGGCAATACTAAGCAGTGGATGAGCCAACAAAATTCCTCATCCTCCACTACAGAAAATGGTTGATCATCCAATGCAATCATCTCCATTATTTTAGTAGCTGCGTCTTTAGTTCTGGAACACTTTCTTTGAACATTGATAAAGTTTAAATATCAGCCAAGACTGTCACATCTAACCGATGCCAACATCTTGATTTTTAAAGAATATAGGCTGAAACCAATATGCTAACTTTTTCCATTACTTGACCATTGCTCTAAAAGTTTTAGTATCGGCGGGCAATACTGGCCAAGACTGACATATCGGAGTGATACCAGTATATTGATTTTTAATGAATTTTGGTTGATACCGATATGTTAATCAATATATCGAGCATCTCGATCTCAACCTCACTTATTAAAATAAATTTAGGGTCCATAGGGGCATCTGCCAATCACAGAATAAAACAGGGGCATGATTCAGACACATCTGTAAACCCTTCTCAGCGGACAGCCATTTCCTGTTGTCAGCCCTGAAGCAGAAAAGGGGGCAGAGGAGGAGAGTAATGTTTCTTTACAGGTACAGCACACTGAGCACGACCTGCGTCCTGCACAGCTGGATTGCAGCCTTCCAGTGTGTCACTTTTAACCTAAACCTTCTTCCTGTGCCATTTTAGGCGTCTTCGTGACAAGATGACATCACTTTGTAAACTGAGATCACACATCATCTGAACACAGGCTGTCTTGAGGCATTCTAGCAAGGAATAGATTCCTGGATTGAACAATGCTTTGGAAGAATTCTCCCCAGTCCAGCTATGAACAACCCCAGTCCAGCCATGAACAAAATATGTGCATTGCAGTCAGCCTCCCTGACACTAGAGGGCAGCAGCACCGTCCATGGTAGTTCTGTGTTACCTGACAATAGTAACGAACCCACAGCTGATCCCTAACCCAACTCAATGAGCAACTCATCCAAAATAACTGGATCTTTGTTGGAAATCTTTAAGGTATATTCAATATAAGAGAAATTTCCTAGAATTGAGCAAACCTTAAAAAAATTATCTCCTTTGACAACATAAAACATATCCCATAACCACATCAAACATACAGTCGCCCCATAAATCCTTGAAGAAAAACTGAAGGACAGATCAGCCAAACCAGTCTCATCAATTCTGCTGTAGCATTCAGGAATATTCAGAGTAAAATTGGCTTCTTCATTGGTCTATTTTCCAATCATACTTCTTGCACTTTTCCAGTTACAATCATTATTCATTTTGGGTGAAATGTAATCAAAATCAGAGTATATATCAGACAAAACAGCAAAGAGTTCTGTGAAAGACGGCAAGGCCTGGAGAATATCCATCACGTTGACCCTCTTATAGGGACAAGCGAACAGAGGACACCAGCATGGCCTAAATGGTGTTCTGAGTCAAGCTGATGGTTTGTGTAATTAACCAGATGTGGGGGTGTGGGCGAAGGGACTGGAGCAGATCTGAAAAAGCCATCACCAATTAGAGCAGGCGCTGATTAGATAGCTGCTACTTAAGCATTAAGGCAAATCAGCACCATGCTGGCTTTTTTCTTGTAAGCCAGTGGCGGCATTTAAAACATGGAGGCAGAGCGAAGGCAAATTACACATCTTCCCAAAACACCCAAGACTAATCATTAACATCCCGCCAGCACTGGTTGCTCCCCTTTGGCTGAGAGAAACAACAAAGAAAAACTCATCGGCAGAATCTAAAGGTCCGAATCAAGAATCAAAATTGTGGCAAGAGACGTACCGCATGTTCTGACAATCCTAGCCGGTGAAGGACTAATGCCTGACTGGTTCACAGAGATTAAGTAAGTCATGGAGAGTCTCTAAAGTAGCACCGCGCTGAGGAACAGCAAGGCCAGCATGCATCTTTCCTACTGGCAAGGAGCTCAAGGAGGGGGTTGAATAAAAAGATATATCTTTCTTCTTAACCATAAAGCCCCATCTATTTTCACTCCAACGCCAATATTTACAAAGACACAGTGCATTGTTTACAATGAAGGTTCCATGCAAATAAGGTCCTCATCTACAAATCAAGGCTAAGTTCTCTCACATACCAGCCTACCGAGTCTGCTCCATCAGAATGAGGACATACATTACAAATCTCTCTCCACTTTCTCTGTGGTCATTTTCTATGCATATAGACTCCATGGATTTAACACTAGTGCCAAATCTTGCCAAGTAGATGCTTTTAACCAGTGTCTTACATGTGTCTTAGATTTATATAAAAATTCTGGATATTAGCACTCATGAAATTCCTCAGCACCCTGCTCACAGGTACAGCACCCAAAAGACCCTTCCAGAAATCAAACCTGAGACCCTCTGGTCACTGATCCACTTCAATAACACTAACACTACCTGCTGATACTACGCGTTAGGCCGCAGATCCGCACTCCCCGAACGCAGAGTGAGGCGGAGATCTCCGGTCAGCTGGCACGTTTCTTGAAACAGGTGGCTGGACCCACCCATCCCGTTGTGGTTGACATGCTCCTCCACTGTGCTTTGTTGGGAGCCTGCCAACCAATCAACCTCACAGCGACAGCACAGCTCCAGTTCCGACATGCGGACATATACACTGATACACTCCCACCTATGAAACGCCTCAGGGAAAATGAGTACCTGGAAAGTTTTCTAGACAATAACTAGGGAACACCATGAAAAGCAAAGCAGCACAACCTACACCAGGAAGGAAATCATCTGAATAGCAGAAATAGAGCAAGGTCAAGATCTTCTGCAGTAGATCCCACACTTTAAATGGAAGAGTGGAGAAAATCACTTCAAACTTCCAAGGAAAATATCTTGCACTGCTTGCTTGAACAAAGTCGGATCTATGTGATATTAATTCACATGACCCATGACTTTTGGTGGAATAGGCAGCCAACAAATCATCTTAAAACTTCTGGTCCCCTGTAATAACAGTATCGTTCCCAAGCGGCCAGCCTAAAGCAACAAAGCAAAAGTCAAGGAAATTCATCAATCCGACTTCTGGACCAACAAAGTATCACCTTGGTATAAAATGTCCATTTCTCACAAGCAGCTACCCTTCACAATAAACACAAGTAGCATAGCAATGAGGCCATAAGATTATAACAGGTTGAAAACCTACATAGCAAAAAATAATTTTGCGCATTTTTATTATTTTTTTTTAGCCCTTTAAGTGCCAAGTTCTCTTTGGCAGTTCAATCAGGTTACTTTACAATATCTCAGTTCATCAATTGAAAGCCCTTTCCAATACCCAGATTGATAGGTACTATTTGAACATGCAATTCAGACCACTAACGGCACTTTTCCACTGCCACCAGGAACCAAGCCTTACCCGACCCATACTGCGAACTGATGGTTTTTCATTGTAAAGTATGCAAGTTGTACCCGACCCATACCCACGCTGAAAGCGTGCTTAAACCGAGCTGGTTGCATCACCGCCCTCTGACTGGTTGAAATAAATGGGGACAAGAAAGAACCAGTGATCTGCGTCCATATGCACGGATTATGTGAAGAGAAAAGGGACATATTCTATATATTAGTAATTATTAGTACCATCGCACATTGTGATGCATTTATGTGCATGTGAACTTGTGAATATTCAACCTACTTTAAAAAAGTACTTTAGAAAGGCTGAACGGAATGGATTCATAATGCAAATTTTCGCAATATAATGCTAATTCCGGTACCGTTTGATGCTAACGTAACATGGTGATTCTCACAGATGTTTACCGGACATAGTAAATCGCAATGTACACCATGCATGTTTTCGGCTTTCCATCACTGTCGCTCTCCAACCTGGCCACGATACCATGCCGACCCTTCTGCAACAGAAAACCGAAGTGAGCTGGAACCGCACTGACAGGTCAGTACCTGTATGGCAATGAAAAAGCGCCATAACTGGTATCCCTGCCATTCTCATAGAGAACCCCCTACAGACTACAGTTCACAATCCAGTCTGTGGGTGTGCACGTACATGCAGGTAAAAAGGTCACTTTGCTGCTGTTTCATGACAAGACCCACAGAAGGCTGGGGGCTCCTCCTAAGCCACAGGATCATCGCAGCAGTGAACTTAATCTGTGTGAGGTACAACGTCTTGATTTGAGGGCAAACGTGCTGCAGTGCCATTGAAGAACAGACAAGTAAAGACACCTGATCACTGACAGAAGCTTGCTGTTCCCGCCCACGACCATATGCTTCCCCAGCTTCCTCCACCTCCCACCATGACCACCTTCCTAGTTTTTCCAAGAGAGGAGGTCTGTCTCCACAAGCTAACATTAACCAACTGCTGTTCCCCCATCATAAACAATGTCATATCTGACTGAGGCCGGCAGCACTGACGCCATCAAAAGGCATAAGGATCCCACTTGTATTTACAGCCAGACTTTTCACTTGTTCACACATATCTTATATATTTTGAATAGCCAGGGCCAATCCTGTACAAAATTAATTTGTCATAACAGTAATAACAGTGGCCCCAATTTCACACCCCCTTGTGATACAAAGCCTTCATCACTTTATCCTTCTGTTCAAGCATGCTTTGTCTCACAAAGGGTTTCATTTCATAGAAATGTCAAATGATACAATAGGTTGGTTATTCTCACTCCTTCATGGACAGTGATCACCTGTGAATGAACGCAGTGTGAACACAGACAGACATGCACACACAGACAATACAAACACTAACACACAGGCCTCACTGCCGGCTGCCATCTGTCAGGAACTCCGTTTACTCACAGCTACTGCGGACACAAAGGGTCCGGTTTTGCCAGGGTAGTGGGTCAGCAAGCACTGAGGCCTTATGCACGGACTGCCTCCCTCCCCTCCCTTCGCCACCCCTCCCTCCGGCCCACTAGACACCACAGGAAGTGAGGTGGGCACCCGTTAAAAGGTGGGGGAACATGGCCAAGCTGGCCAAACAGAACAGATGGAATGTGAAGCAGCTGGCGATTACAGAGCTCAGCTCCTGGGCTCCTCTCTTCATGCAGAAGTCGGCAGGTTAGAGTTACGCCAGGCTCCAGTGGGGTGTCTCTCAGTGACGCACTAAAACATTCGGACGGGTCCGATTCGGCATGGAAGCCATGGAAAAAGCAACAAAACCAGCTGAAGTACAGTATGCTTAATTCTAAAGAAATGTCATGCAGGGAAAAATCGTTTATCAATAAAGTTCTCTCTCTGCCTCACACCAAAACCACATAAATGATTTAAAGTAAACACAAGAACAATAAGTATAGACTGCAGAGCGCACTGCACAAGACACGTGAGTGTCCCTTCCAAATTCCTGCACTAGTCCTGGGCATAAGGACCAGCTTGTAACCGATGCACTTTGCTTCAGCAAGAGAGGATCATGGAGTATTATTTTCTGAAAACTTTTCTGGAAAACAAGGTCTGATATCCTACAAGGGTCACAATTCATTCAACTGCTACCTTTATACTTTCATCCTTTCATCTATTGTACCATAATAAATAAGGTACTAATTGTATTTTTCCCATTTATAGTTAGGCAGGCAGGCAAGCTGGGAGGCCCCCCGCCAATCTAAGCGAAAGGAATGTCCAGCAGTGACACTCCATGGCTCATTCCATCCATTCCGACTTCCAAGACTGACTACGGCTCACTTTCAGGAAGCCTGACACCTCACCTGTATGCTCTCAAAGGCATCATGTTGGGTCATCTTTACAATAGGCTGTCTCACTTGATTCTACTGCAAGGAGGCAACATTTGAGAAGAAGAGAACAACAACAACACCCCATAAGAGCAGGACACCGTTATTTGATTATTGTTTTGTTTTCTGATTCTGAGTGGGAAAGACAGCTAACAATTACTTCCATATAATTGAGTTATTTCTAAAGAGCAGGGCTTACATTCACCCGCATGGCTAATTTACATTCGCATCTGTAATCAGCAGAAGAGGCCCATGAGAATATATTGAATTTGTTTGGAAATACATATATGCAGAAGTAAGACAAACAGCACAGCTTCCTGGTCTAGCTCAGCTCCGTGTTTATAAATAAAAGGCACCTAGAGGACCTGCACTCACTGCCAGACCAAGGGGAGGTTAGTCAAACATCGCTTCTTGTTTGACTCTGTTAGGAACTCAGGGGGTCTGCGGGCTGCCATAGGTCTAGGCCCCAGTGGTTTCCAAGGTGACATCCTGCCCCTCTCACCCATTTTGGTACAGAAAGAAATGCACACCGTTCCCAGCTACTTTAAAGCCATAAAAACAGAAACCATCACCCTGCCAAATGGCTCAGAGGTGACACAAACAGAGAACAGAGAACAGATACACGTCTGAGGTTAACTGGAGAAAAGTTCTAGGCGCAGAGATCCACAGAAAACAACACAGATTCACCAACCGTCATTCCTTGTCGTACTGTACTTGTACACCGTCTAATGGACATGGTGTTTTCTCTTGTACCAACTGTTACATCTCACTACTCAACAGTCCAATCAGCCATATATTCAGAAGATCTGTACACATATATGCAGCCTACATAGTGCCAAATGCAGACAAATATGAAATGCAGTTCCAAAATATGTATAATGCATGTAGAACATTCCAGAAACTAGGGCTGTACAATATGACTAAAATCATATATCTCGATATAAGCCCTCTCATAATCCAATAATGATATGTATCATGGCTGCACCTCGTATTTATGGATTTTTTTCTACAGATCAGCTGCAGTAGGAATTGGACAAAAATCTGTAAATAAAAAGGAGCGAGGTCAAAAATGTAACGCAATCCACAAATAGATGGGAAGTCATCCACAGTTATGCAAAACCATTTTCATGTGTACAAATCGCTCCGTATTTTGTGGATATGATTTACAGAACACAAATAAAAATACTTATTTGTGGATAGTGATGCATTTGTGATTTTTTTCTACAGATCAGCTGCGGTATAAGGAGCTCCTAAGAGATCAGGGCGGGAGAATATTTTTTGAAATAGTTTTGAGTTCTCTCACCATAGTTTTGCATTAAACTACAGGGGACAATGCACACCAGGTAACTTTCATGCATGTGTTTTTATACACCTTTGTACATATTTATTAATAATTGCATTTACTGTTAGCGATTGTAAACAAGACAGCTGGGCTATTGAAGGTGAAGTGCACACACAAACATTGAAATATCAATTAAAATTTGCCCGTAAAGAAATCTGGTAGACCATGGGGTGTTGCTTGCTTTTGTTGAAACTTGAAAGATATTACAACTGGAAAACTGAATATAATGCTAACTTTACCGCAGCGTCATACCCGTTTTGGGTATACCTCCCAGGTATTCTCGCTTGATGATGTATGTGGGGATATGCGGATCTGTACTGAAATATTCCAGAAAGCGAGTTTAAAACTTATGAAAACACTGCAGTAAAGTTAGCTTTGTATGCAGTTTTCTGGCTGTAATATCTTTCACTGTTTGTAACATTTTTCAGTGTCTGTGTGTGCATTTCATGTTCAATAGTCCAGCTGTCTTACTTGAATGGCTCCAGTGCAATTATTAATAAATACATATAAATCACATAATATTAAAGTTACATGGTGTACATTGTCCCCCATAGTTTAATGCTTAAAGCACACTTTACAGGACATGTCTGTATTATTTAGGTTTATCCATGTCATCATGATGTACAAAATAATAAGTGGACAAGGGTAGTGGGATTGCAAAACTTTTGCAATTGAACACACAACTATTTCAAGAAAGAGGAGAGAAGTCACAAATGTAACAGATAGACCAGACGCGATCCACAAATGTGGAAAGGACGTTTGACATGCTAAAATTGAAAATCGCTCTCTATTTTTGTGGATATGATTTTACACAACACAAATTTAAAAATACATATCTGCAGATAGTTCAATATTTGAGGATCATGGTACAAATTTGATAATAAAGTCCAATAAAAAACTTCCATACAAGTGCCACATCCCAGGTGGTGGCGTGTAACCTTGCAAAACTGTCATCCAAATGATGAAAAAATGTTGCCATATACAGTGTATTTTGCAACACCACAAAATAAATGATAGAACATAATATGAAACAAGACATTTTTATTTCGTCACCTGATATATAGCATCATATCGCACAGCCCTACCAGAAACGTGGGTCCTGCCCATTCAACTAGAATAAAAGGGATTATTGCCTGTCAATAGAGTCAGCCCTGGATATCGGGCTGTGAATATCTCTGTGAGAAGAAAGGTACAACAACTGGACTTTCACAAAGTTGGATTTTAGATACGCTCACAAAGTGAGAAGCCTACCCGTCTGGCTGTCACACCGTAGGGGCAGCAGTGAATGGAGATGAGTTAACTATTAGTTACAGCTACACCGGAACCGGAGAGACTGTACAAAAGTAAGATAGCTACCAGAATGCAAATTCTTTCCTTGGGTCAACCATCACAAGGCTACGAACAGAGACGAGAAACCACGCCACCACTGTACATGTGTTACATAAGAACATAAGAAATTTACAAACGAGTGGAGGCCATTCGGCCCATCAACCACACTGATGGATGTTAACGTGTGTAAACGTGCAGAAGCAAACACGATGCATAATGCTGTGAGACCTCACACAACTCATTCTGACTGCGTCAACACGACACGGCAGGAGCAGAGTGAAGGCCAGGTTCCCTGCAGCACACAGGGAGAGTGAGAGTGCATCCTCCAGTGCGTCAATCAGCCCGCCTGCCTGCCCGCCCCCACCCAGCCAGCCACCCACCCAAATGAAATTCCGGGCAGGGCACAGCCAGGCAGTGACTCATTCACCCTTTATTGTTCCCACTGAAACAGCCAGCCCTGTAAACGGGCTCATAAAGATGGCACGCTCTTCCAAGAAGCCATCAGTCCATCATACCAATTCAATCATCACACTCATCATCTGCTGCAACAACAGAATTAGTATATCTGCACCTTTCACAGATAAAGACCAGCAGCCAGCTGATGAGCAATGTTCTCAAGCCCCCTCACACCCTGCTGGCCCCGAGCAATGACCCCTGATGACCCCGTGTAGGTCAAGCACCATGATGTCCCATCTGGCCGCCTAAGTATCCAGTTCACATCAGCAAGGTGTTTCTCTCTCTTCCCTCTTTCTCTTTCTCTTTCTCTCTCTATCCCTCACCTGCCGTTTATAGACTTCCCACCTCAGAGGAGTCACAAGGGGAGGGGAATTCAGGACAGGGTGGTAGGAAGATAGTGGGTTCACTAGGAGGAGGAGAATCAAACCGGAGCCACCTGCGTCAAACCAGGCAGCTGGTTATAATAGGTGCCCCTCACATGCAAAGTCATACACATTTAAAATTGGGCTTTGCTGTTCCTGCACACATTAATATATGACCACCACTCAAGATGAAGGTCTTGGGGGGGTTAAAAACTGGCATTTTATATGCAGAGCAGCCCATGTCATTAATAACATACTACCCCCATCACCACCCAGTAGGAGTGAAAGAACCTACAGATCCTAAAGGCCAACATAAGGAGGTAGTGCTAAGACCATCTGGTACCACCCAACACTTCAGCACACAGGTAGGTCCGTCTCTAAGTTCTCTCTCTACATGCCACCAATAAGGCAGAGCGGCTGTCGCCTGAATGGAGCTGTCCAGCGGTGCACGTCCACACCAAACACCAAGCATCTGTGCAGCACCCCCCGATCCCACCACTGGCGTGGCCTGCACAGAAAACGCTAATATTCTGTTGATAAAGACACCACAAACGAGGGCCTCCAAAAACATAATGACTCTCACTCGTCATAATATCATTATGAAGGAATGGAAATGTGGATGTGAAAAGCAGCATTATCCTACACTAGCCCAAACTCTACCCAACACGACAACAGAGAGAGAAACCTGTCAAATCAATTTTAGGCATGCTGAGCATTTTGCTCAACGTGCCTAAAAACGTCTCATCTTTTGCTGAATAGAACACAGACTCACAAAGCAGCCACTGTATCAGGCTCATGAGATGGCCCCATGACTCTGTACCACCTTTTAACAGCGACCCTATCAGGCGCCATATCTGGAGTAACCAGACAAATGGCTCTTTTAATCTGAGAGCATCAGTCTACAGTGAATCAAGGCAGTTAATATCCACTCCCCAACCTCCGAAACCCTTGCTGGCAATGGCAGCCGCTAATGATGCAGTTTAAACATTATCATCATGGCAGGAGAAATGGACAGTACCGCAAGGACAGAAGATTCTGTGCTTTTATGGTTAAAAAAGATCCACCAAACCTGAAAATACAAAAACCAAACTGCCAAGTCAAACCTCTCCACGCTGTCCATGTCCCCCACCCCGGCCTGCGTCTCTCACCTGGGTCTCCTCCTGAATCACTCGGTACTGTTCCTTCCACACGGTCATCTTCGAGACCTCATCCTTGCGCAGGGCACGCTCTTTCTTCAGCTCAGGGCTCCAGAAGGTCTTGATGGAGTTCATGGAGGAGCTCAGCTTGCTTTCCTTCATGTCCACCTCTTTGCGCAGCAGCTCATTCTCCCGCAGGACCTCCTTGAGCTGTGCCTGCAGGTCCATGATGGTATTGTCCCGCGCCTGGCGCAGCGAGTGAGGCACCGTGGACGCCAGGCCCGAGGGCATGTGGTGGTCCCCAAACGCAATGGAGTCGCTAGGACCGGCGTTGGGCGGTGCCGCCGTGGCGATGTTGGGGCTGCTGCCCATGACCGCTCCGCGGACACCATAGGGGAGCCGACCGCCGGAGCGGCCCAGCGTCATGGTGCTTTTGGGTTGGTCAGGAGGTGGTGCTACAACCTCGTTGTCACTAAGGTACATGGGGCCTGAGGCAGCATATGCTGCGTTCAGCGACTGAATGTTCTCCATAGAGAGCGTCTTGCCTCCAGAGCCACCCGCGCCCCCACCGCTGCCACCCGTGCTGTTGGTGCGCCGGTGCCCCAGACGGGGTGAGCGAGGCAGCCGCGGAGAACGCCCAGGGCTCTGGTTGTTGCCCTCCATCTTGCCCACGGAGCGGGCACTGCCATACATGATGCTGGGTTAGACCAACACCTCTCACACACAAAAGAACCAAGACCAAATCCCTCCAAAGAAACACTTTTGCCCTTTAAATTTTTTATTATTTTTTTTAATTCTCCTGTCTGAGACCGGATGACAAAAAAAAAACTTAAAAAGCAAAAGAAAAAGAGCAATTATTTCCTTAAATTTTTCATGTGCTGAGAGGACCTTCTTTGGTGAAGCGGTACTTCTTCTGGCGGAGGTCTAGGAGCCTGGATCTGTGCAGAAAAGACCCGTCAATCACAGGGTTCAGTCACTCCATTGCTCCCAAACGTGGAACAGCACATCCAACCTACAGAGAAGGAAAGAACAAAATCAAAATAAGAGTGGAAGAAAGCTGCGCTCAAACACCTGCAAACAAACAACCTCGTAAACAGGAATCCCCACTTTATATGGTGGCCCAGCTGGTGGGTTATAAACTGACAGTTTGATCAGAGTCCAAAGAGCCCCCTCCCCCGCTTTGCAGGAACCCTACCCCTCCATGTCATCTAAGAGAGCCGCCACTGCAGTAATAGGTTCTGTCACTACACTGTGCATTCGCCTTTTTCAGAAGTCAGAGCGTCAAAGGCTCTGTGTTAGCACTTAAAATGCTAGAAGACGAATAAACCGCCCCCCCCCCCCCCGGGCCGGGGGGGGGGGGGGGGGGGGGGGGGGGGGGGGGGGGGGGGGGGGGGGGGGGGGGGGGGGGGGGGGGG
>JAODKC010000064.1:24485846-24504370 GCA_026777985.1 Mormyrops attenuatus
GCTAAGGATGTCGATAAGCCTCTATGCAAACAGTGCTACAAAGCTGCGGCTACAAAGTCAATTAGCACGTCAAACTTTGCGAAGCATCTTAAAGACCGACATCCCGGTCTTCATGAGAAGTTTCGCGAGGTCGGTAAAGCTCGCGTTCCAGCAACACTGAACTATTAAACACTTATCAAAAATGTTAAACTTGGCCACCCAATACTGGCAAACTCCACACAGACTCACCTCAAACCTTGGCTCCTGACAACACCCATGCAACCAACCCCCACCCCAAAGATGACACATGGCTCACACATGCAGTAACAGGGTAGAGAAGCGCAACACTTCCAGAAAGGCCATGCATCCACCCAAGGAGGGTGTACATGGATTGCTACTCAACACCCCATTACATAATGACCTGCTCAGCTGACTTACTTCCACTTGGAAGATGATTCTCTATATACATACACTCACTCATTCATTCCTTTAGTCAAGTTCCCCATCACTTCTCTACTCACTCACTCTTTCTTTCCCTCAGGCTGCTTCCCTTTTCACTCTCTCCCTTTCATTTACTCACATGCCCAATCACACCCTGTTTTCCCACACTCACCTGGCCCTAGCCCTCATCCACCACAGTTATAACCGGCTGTCACACTTCTGTGCTGTGAGAGACAGACCTAGAGCACACGGCCTATCCTCCAGATTAAAGGGTAGTGAAGACGTGACCACCAGCGGCACATGGATATAGATGTTGCACTGGAGGAGGTTGAAGATTAGGGAGCAGAATGACGACGAGGGTTTCCCATTACACTTTTGAAGACACCCACCCAAACAAAATTACATAAACAGGCAATGACAAACGTGTGGGTGTTTACTGCTAAAGGCTTGCATCTCCTAATATCACGATTAACAGATTTCCTACAGGTTTTTCTCTTTTTATCCTGCACAAAATGATTTTCCACATTATTCACAGCAAGCCACTGTGCCTGGGAGTAGAAATAGCATAGAAAGGACTCACAGGACACCCTGAGCTGCAGTAGATGCCGGGTAAATATATTTTGCTGAATTTTTGTATGTAAAACACATAAGTTTAAATATAGCAGTCATGTCAAACTGACCTCAAAATGACCCAGCCCTGGTTTAATAGTTACTTTTCCACTGTAATATAAAGCCACCGAAAAACACTGCAACACGTCTACGATAATAATATTTCATTTGTGAGTACTCTCGCTGGAGGAATACTGCCACAGTGGTCAACTGTTTCTGCAAACAGCATTACTCTGACAAACACACACACACACACACACATTTCCACAAACATCTCATTATAAACAGTACACTGGCGCTTTACCGAGAGATCAGCCCAGGAATTCTCCCACAATGCTCCGCAACAGGAAGTAGACGACGAGTTTACTGCACACTGCACAAAACCCCACCCTAACTGTGACGCAGTTTCAATGACTGAATGAAAATCCATTGGCAACAATTATGCAGCTTACAGGAGCCACACGTTGTCATCGCTATGGAAATGGGGCTTCCTGTCCTGCACGCTAGCCATTACGAAATCAATATTGGCCTAGCCATATCTGTGCATTACACAATGCACCTGGTATCTAATAACAGCCGGATACCGCCTGGCTATTTATATAAACAAATTTAGACTTGAGTATTTGAGGACACAGTGAAACTATAGTAGTAAATGAGCTTTCACTGATACACCTCTACTAGAGACCCAATATAAAGATGAAGGCATCACCAACATGCAATAATCAACAGGTCCAGCAGGCCTCTGCAGGCAGACAAGGGCTACAGGCCACCGATACACACTAATCATCCCAGTTAAACGATGCCTGGCCCCGGCTGCAAATCGAGCCTCACTGACTACATCACCAGCAGAAATGAAGTAAACAGAAAATAGCAGGGAGGACTTCAGAGAGAAACAGTGAAGATTGCAGTTTGGGCATTTAAAGTACAAATCCACAAACACGCAAATAAGCTCATCAGCTTGTGCTTTCCGATTGATATGAAAGTCAAAGTACAAGATTAGCTCTTTATTCCAGTGCGTTTATTCAAATTAGCCTGAATTAGCCTTCGGGTAAAAACCTAGAAAGGCATTAAAGTCGAACATCCCAGTAGACTGTCCCCAGTGATACTGCAGCTCTCTGGATTGTGTTCAACATGAACAGGCTGCCAGAAGTTCAGGCAAGCAGTGAACTGAGGGCAGAACAGGTGGGAGTACCCCAGTATTTGCAGTTACCATCAAATATATCTATTTGATGATTCTGACCACACCATGTTTGGCTAATCAGTACATAATTAAGTGAGCTGGTGATGAAATTTAACAAATATACAGAATGGCTGAGATGCTCCCTGGCCGATTTTCATAACCAAAGCTGTGGTACAAGATACAGTAAATTTTTGTAGAATACATCCAAGTCAAGCTGCTTTTTAATGACTTACTGCTTATTTGTATATGCTCTGTCCTTTCCCCAAATATACACTTAATGATCAGATAAATTGCTTTAAACATGCAATATCTTTAACTGATCCGATTAATAACTTTAAACTATTTTTTGGCAGCTAAATCTTTAGCACTGCACTGTACATTGCAGGTGTTTGAGAGTGAGCCCACAGTTTCACCAAAGGATGTACTGATTTTAAAGATGAGGGACACTGCTGAACAAGGTTCTCTCTTAGTTCACAGTTCCTCATTTCCCCTAATTATCAGTGAGCAATTATCTAATCATAGGTCTCTTCTTCTGCACAACATCCATGTAAGCGGTGAAGACTAATACAAACCACTTCATCCAGCCTGCGGTATAATTTGCTTGAAAAACAGTGCAACTTGCCTCACTCCAGTCACTTAGATGCCTATTAAACAAAGCAATTTCAGTCTCAAAACAGCCGATTCTAAATCCGAGACTCTATATTTGTGCAATACTGAATGCAAGTTTGTGACTATAATAAGGCATAAGAATAACCAAGAACCTTGACCTACACTCAACACTTCCCCAGGTACCCCAGACTGTTTGGGATGTACTTTTACTGCCCTTCTGTCACCAGGGAAATGCCACAGGGTGACATCTTCCTTTATATGCTTTAAAAGACTTTGCCTCACATGACATGCTTTAACAACAAACCCACTGTTTGCATATTACTTCAAAAAAGCTTAAAGATAAAAGAAGCCATCTGACATTCTAAACATGATTGCCAATTAATAAAAGCCAGAAAAATCAATCCACCTGTATGGACGCTCATCTAAAACTATTCACCTTTTTTTAAAAAATAATTAAGCCTCTAAATAGTTCTGCATCAGTGTGCTCTACTATCACACCATACATTTCATTCAGCAAAAGTACATTAAAAAACAGTCATACCATGTAAATGTGTAGGTAGGAAAGTGTAACAGATGATTGCAGGATCATCACTCAGGAGCACAATCAGCCCGCAGCCATTTTCCCTGGCAAGGCTCCTTGTTTAGTGAGAGTGCATATATTGATTCTGTTGAAGTGAACCATACCCCACTGCTAGAAGGTTCCGGGGGCCAGGCGGAACACAGCAGGGCCCATAGGTTTCCTTTTCCTCAAGGCACAAACTGAACACGGCACATCTAACACACACAATGCTGAGAAATATCCTCTCCAGGTCCTATAATTCCTCTAAAAAATGTTTATAAAAGAAAAAAAAAAACCATTACAGCATTCCAATGGCACGTCCATGCAGACTGGAAGCTATGCTTACTGATCTCACTTGACCAGCACTTGTGTCTACACCCGGCTTTCAATAACTCTTGTATTGCCCATCTTCCCTGTGATCTTTCAAACATCATTTGCTCACAGCTGGCGGATTAAAGACCCGTTGCCATTTAAACTAGTGCAAGTATAAATAACGCCAGGTTATAGTCAGTTGCTATGAACAGAACTTCATAAAGGCTGAATGGGGAAAACACATAAAAGCATTGGTGACAAATTTAAATCCCATCTCAGGCCAATCTGACAATATACAAAAAAGAAGAAAATTGCATGGTGGTACCTCTGTACAAACATTCTGTGCAAGTCCTACAAATAAGACATTTCGGTTTCACAGCTTCCATTTCTGTCATTGAAGCACATTTAATAATGTCACAGTTCATGAGCAGAAGAGGGTCACAGACTAAATAACCATTTTCCAGCAGAGCTGGTACACACTGATCTCTGTTCTGCTTTCCTGGGTGGCTATAAAGTCAACCCCTTCAGTGGGGCCACAGTCTTGGAATAGCAGAGTCGGAGAGGTGACATCTAGCCTGCTGCTGTAATTCCAGCCCATTAAACCAGGACGAAATGCACCACAGAAACAAAAAAAAAGATTTCCACTGCCATAGTCAAAAAAAGAACTATTTAATCAATGATATGACTGAATTATCGGGACATTCTTAAACCTTAGGATCGGGAAACAGTCCCATCAAGAGGTCCAGCAAATTCAGCAAATTCCCTTGTCACTATTCCAAAGTATATAACTTGTTACATACACTAATATTGGATTGCTATCTGTATCTACATACCTGCATGCGAGTACTACACACGGACTCAATTACAAGCAGAAATAACAGGGTCAGCAAAATATGTCAAGATCACTTGAAACCTAACCTCGTTTGAATTGTTCTCCAGTGAGGCAGAATGGTGGAGGGACTAGGTTGCTCTAGGTTTTGCACTGTGTATTTTTATTCTCCTGACACTGAACAATTCTGTTGTCGCAACAATTTCCCACAGAATTCCTGGAAGTCGATGATCCCATCGTTGCTCCTCGGAAAGCCCATCTGAAGCCATCGCTTCAGCATCATAAGCTACCACTTCTCTCAGCATGACCTCCTAAAACACTGCGATGAAGACTACATGAATGAACCTGTCCCGCTGGTCATCAAGGAACAGCGCTAACTGCAAACAAGCCTGTCATCTGACAAGTGTCAGTCAGGTGTCGAACTAGCTTCCCAGGCCTAGTGTTAATGTATAACACACAAGACATATTTACACATCATTATTTTTTTATCTCTATGTAGCCTATAGGCACATTTCTATATCAAGAAACCAGGTGAAAAATTGTTATATAGCAAAATGACTAATGCAGGTGCATCAGTGTGCAAGGCTCTACAATGAGAAGTGGGTGACGGTGGGAAAAAGTAAAAGTGGAGGGTGGGGAAGTTACATACCGAAAAGTGTCTCTCACATTCCATTGTTGCAACAAGTATTCTAACATTAGCAGCATAAATGACAGGCAGGGCAGAAATAACTAGGGTCTCTGCTGGCAGGCTGTGCTAATGATAGGTGGGGGCGTGCACACACACACACACACACACACACAAACATTTACATATGAAACACACAAGCTGAAAAACCACATTTCCCCTATTCATTTCATGTTGTGTTCCAAGATGATGGAACAGTCCGCTCATATCGATACCTTGTTTTCTATCTTTATTTTAACCATTGACCGGGTGCCGAGATGGATGTACTGAAAGGATCCTGCAAATAGCAACTCAAAGAACTATATCCAGGTGCTGTAAGAGGACACTTAGGTATGTAAAAGCTGGGGTAGAAGCAGCGTATGATCATTCAGCCTGGCTGTCTGCCACTCTAAAGGCAACATCTGAACTGTTTCTAAAACTCTACTGTTGAAAACTGACTGAAAAGACCACATATGGAGATAAAGTGGGATAGTCCAGCCTCAACTGTGTTTGTGCAAAGTGGAATCACAAAGCATCAATCTACTGACTGGCCTAAATGGACCAACCCAGGGTCAATAGTACAGCTGAGTTTTCCACAAAAATCCCACAAACTAAAATCCAAAGCATACCCATTTGCTAATCTGAAGACTCAACACAAGAAAGTCCACGATACACTTGTCTCTGTCTGCCTGCTAGCATTTTGTTTATATATTTGGGAGAGAGTGATTTCATGATGGAGCGTCTTCTGGAGATGGCCAGAAGCATGGTACTCCTTGTTAAACCGCACAGCCCTGACGCTCATTGTGATCTGCCCTACTTTTGGATTTTAAATATTTTTCAGAAGACTCCTACACTCATACACAGGAGACGGATTTCAGAAAAGACAAAAACCTGCTAGTTTACTCTCCCTCTCAGAACACAGACCCCGGAGCTCCCGGCCCCGTCATGGTCTGAAGCCTCAGGAGCTGAATGGAGGTTGCCTGAGGACTGAAACACGCTTCTGATAGGCCTTAAAGGAAGCCCAGTCCTGCCCCGCCCCTCCAGAAAAATAAACAAATAAACACACTCTCACACAGGTGAGAGAACCACGATGCAGGGTCAGAAACATCAATCCCTTCTGCAGCATTTGAGCATTCCCACCTTGCCTCTTCATGAGGTAGGTTGGGCACCAGGTGTTCCAAAGCATTTCTGGGTGGGGTTAGAAGCCTGCAGATAAAAATGATGTACACCCCCCCCTCCCCCAACCCCCAGGAAAACTTTACTGCCACTCAGCACCAATGATATCAGCCTAATAGCATACAGGTTGACACCTGTTCATCATTCCTTGTTTGTTATTTATATTCATTTGTTCATCATTCATAATATGGATCTCAATCCTTCTTCCTAACATTGCAGGAAAATAGAACCAACATCCAACCCAAAATATACTTTTGTCTGAAGAAATACAGTTATTTCTACCACTTAAAATGTTTCAGACATGCAGGAAACAAAACCAAGTAAAGGTTTCTATTAAACAGACAGGGATTTTGAAAAATGAACATATTAATTTTTAACGGGTTTGGTACACAGTCGTCTAACAGGAGCTAAACAAAATAAATTTTAAAAGCAGTACATGTAAGGCATTTATTTATTTATCTGACATTTACTCATTTACCTGACGCTTTTATCTAAAGTGACATACAGTAGAGGTGTTACGATTTATGAGAGCTCCTTGGGATTTGAACCCACAACCGCAGCTTTGTTAAAACAATGCTATACTTGGTGAGCCACAGGAAATGCACATACAGCCATGCTGTGGAATCTCAAATGTGCACCTAAAACATGGAGGTGGTGACACTGTCTTCACCCCCTATTAGCAAGATGGAACAAGAGCAGCGCACCAAGAACAGGCCTGCCATCACACCACAACTGTCAGACAAGGTGCGGAGTAGCAACTTGATTTCAGTGTAGGGAGGCTGGATCTGGGTGGACATCTCACGAGGGTTAAAATCCCTGAGGATCTTCCTCGTGTTCAAGCATGACTTGACTCGTTTTGCCCAAGAATAACTTCGCTTGGCTTCTGCATGTAAAAGAAACTGCTGCTATCTTTGAAAAGCACTGCAACCAGAAGAGGAGCCAGAGAATGATGTTCCCTACATGAGGGAGCAGAGACACACCTGACAAACCCACACGCCTTGTGACCATCCAACGGCACCATTACTCATGCTTTCATTCTATCTCATTGGTTCGATTTTAACAACACGGCTGTCACGCACACAGAAAACATACTGACGTGGATCAATAAACATTCTGATCAAATTTCTATTTAAACTGCATGTGAGAAGTTTGCAGTCATAGACATTGTGGCAGGCTCACAGCTAGTGAAGTAGACTATTTCACAGTAACAGTATTTTACCTAACAATAAACCCGTATTTCTTCGAAATCTGATCAGAATCATAATTAACCTTTTAAATGTATTAAGTTTTTAAATGATTATTTAACAGTGTTTTGAAAGATCTTCAGCGAAACAAAACCCCCATTTGATCTTATTTTTGACCATACTAATGCATCCATTGACCAATGTTCCCCAGCTGCAGGCCAAGGTGCGCGTTTCCACGCCCACTGCGTGTATCTATTACCCGAGGCTACCCGAAGTGCTACGGCCATGATCCGCCACAGCTTTTATCGCTCTCGGCGACAACTATCTGACACCAATGAAAGGTGGATGAAGTCGGACGTCACGTCTCCGGGAAAGAAAAAAAAAAACAGAAGCTCGATCGATAGGGAAACTTGTGGAGCCGTAAGGATTACAGTAATTTCCACCATGATCCTGGAGGAACTGCAAGCCGAACGGCAGGCAGGGGTGGAGGGGGAAATCCTCAACGCCGCGCAGTCCACCAGCCCCCCCATTGCCACCGCCACCGAAAATTACGACTTCACCCATGCCTTTCTAAAATAACGTTTAAAAATAGTCCATGGAAATCCGTATAAGCGAATTGGTAATCAAAAAATCATACTCCTTCATCTCTGATGGGCGGTAACATGCCATCTGGAAGTACTGGGAATAGCGGTGTAGACCAGTTACCTTTACGCCTAAAACTACTACGTTTGAGCGCAAACGGAGAGCTATGCTGTGCCGTTTGGCAAAATTAATCTGTGCTCGAAAAAAATTAATTACTTCCCATCCCTGATCGTGGTATGAGAGTCTATTCTGAGCTGCTCGTCATGGCGAACCGTGTCCGTCACAGCCCCCCCACGCCACCACCGTTTAGGTTAGCCTAACTAGTGCCACCTACGTTACGGTCACTTTTGCATTTGACAGGGTTTACCGACTGGCCGAAAGCGTGGCCGGCCGTATGCTAGCCAGCAGCAAGGGCCGGGCGAGCAGGGGTGCCGATCCCCGCGACGGGGACGCGGAACAGCGGCCGGATCGGGCTCTCGATGGTCACCCCAGTCCGCCAGTCGGGACGAAAAGGCGCTCAGGCGGCGCCCCTTTAGCCCGCTAAGTAGCTAGCGGATTACCTGGCGGAAAACGCCAGTGAAAGGAGACACCCTTCACGGCTTTCGCTCGATACCTCCCCCCCCCTCACCTCTCCCTTCTCCGATATTCCGCTCAGCACTACGGAGCCCCCCACACACGCTGTGATTACGACATCCACTTCTCGCGCACAAGGCGCCTTAAAAAGCCCTGTTTTCCAGGCAGTTTGAAACGTTACGCGTGCCCGTCTCCCCCCTGCCCAACCGGCGCTCTGACTTCTGCTGAGGAGACAATGATGAAAACCAGTTTAAAAAGCAGCCGCCTACCTCCTCGCATATCCCGTCCGACCGGTGTGAGTTACCGCCGCCGCGCCGCATCCGCCGTCACCAAAGGACCGTTATCTGAGAAAACGTCTCTCAGTAAAATATGCCCCTTTAGCGTAACAGTTAGCTAGCTATTTCTCCCCTTTCCACCCTCTCTCCCTTCCCCTGCCAGCACTACGAGCAGCTCCCTAAGCCAGGGCGCTCCGGTGACGTAAGGATCGCTAAGCGCGTTCACGCCTCTCACCTCCACGGCCACGCGGGAGTCCCGGTGCACTCCGGACACGCTGCGGCGCCATGCTGAGAAGGTCGCTTTTTCTTTCCGTTAGCGGTTATAATGTAATTTTCGTTTGTATCTAGTATTGTATCTGCTGCTAGTACGAGTAAACATTATTAATAATATCCGTTTCTGAAATATTAGCAATTCGTAAATCTGTCATTTACGTAATGCTGTTTCAATCAAGTTACGTTCTTTGTTTTGTTCGTCCGTTATTATACTACAGGTTTTTCCCACGCTCGTATTGCTTGTTTTGTAAGTTGTAACCTCTCGGTAAACTGTCTTTGGAAAATAAATATTCTTCATGATTCTTTATAAAATACAAGATCACTATTGCAAGCGGTTACCGAAAATGGATGAATATTACTGTTACAATACAAAGTAATGTATTAAAAACTTAATTCATAATATGAATAATGAGTTATCGCATTATTATTTTCACCATGTGGTTTATTATTGTGTACGTTGTTCAATATTAGTTGTATCTTCACTGCATGCAAAATATTCATCTTACCGTCTATATATTTCACGAACTTTGCGTTCGTGTATGGATTATCTCAACTTGAGGTGTAATACACAAGATATCCACTCGAGGTCAGTATTTTCCACACTGTTGCTCTTAAGATTGTTCAGTGCGGTAGGTCTGTCTTGTTTGATGTAATTGACTAAATGGTATTAATTATTGTATTTCAAAGCGTATTTTGTCTTCTCCTGTATTCTGTAGTACCCTGTATCAAATCTAATACTCAGTTGCCAAAGTGATTTTTGTGAAGGAAGTTATATTATACCTGCTTTATAAGTAGGCATGATAATGCGATGACTGATATTGTTTGTATTTTCATAAATTACCTTTTCACTAGTGTTGGGCAAATAAAGCTTCATGAACCATTTGCTGTATTTTCTGACCTCACTAGATGGTGCTCTCTGTTCATAAAAGGGCTCAAAGCATGCATCAAAGCAAACAAAGAGCACCATCCAGTGGGGTGAAAAAATATAGCAAATGGTTCATGAAGCTTCATTTGCCCATCATTACTCTTAACTATATTTCACTATATTTAGTTCTTGCATTGTACAGGTTTATCCTTCAAAAGTACAATTGTTTATTGGCCTCTGTACATGTATGTGGTTTGTAGTACATTGCAAGATGTTTGTGCGATGTTGAGAATGTTTTTATTATGTGGGCAGTGGTGGCTTAATGGTTAGGGAAGTGCCCTTGTAATTAAGTAATTGCACGTCCGAATCCCTGACCTTGCAAGGTATCTCCCCCAAGCACTGCTCCGTGGGCACTGAATTAGCTATCCCCCTGCTATGTCACAATATCACATATGGGTTAAATGCAAAGAATACATTTTGTTGTTGTGTGCTGTGGTGTGTCAACAATGACAACTAATCAACAAAAAAAATTGTTTTTATTACCTGCAGATCATGCTCTGTGTTTAGAGTTGATTTTCAGTGTATTTTTTTCAAGCAGCAAATATGTGAGATTTAGTGAGTCACGATTTGCTCTTCCTATCGACAGCATCTTCTATGCCAGAGGATTTTCGATGTTTCCTACATATTTGGCAACAAGGAGCTTGCTGCCCACTTTAACAAAGCAATCTTTGTTGCAAGGAGTTCAGCAACAGTACATAAGTCCCATTTGTTTGAATTTTCTGAGCAGGACAGGGGAGTCAGATGGATCGGATGGTTTGACCATTTTGGTGATATAGACCTCTACATTAGCACACCACTCAGGTGCAAAATCAGAATATTCATGTTCTCAGGTGACAGTAGTTAGCAATCCATTACACCTCCAAGCATCCATCAGCATCACGTGACATAGGTCATGTGACCTATGACATGCATGAAAAGCAAAATCCTAGAGGGCTGTACCAAAATATCTGGACAAAAGTAATGCTGTTATAATCTTTATTGCATTACATATGATATATGAAATATAGCATACATGTAAAGTATAAAATAAAGCTGGCATGATGAATGGGGTCTCATAGTAAACATACTGTATGAGATATTTTTGCTTTGGGATCACTGAACACTATACACTATCACTTAAATTAATTCTTCACGATACTACCATTTTATATTAATGATTAAATGCAAATGTTAAATTCATGCACTATTTTCTAGTCACTAGTGAAGCTGAATTAAAAATAAATTAAACATTTCTGACACTACAAAAACTTAAGATGCCTTTTATGCACAAATACAAACTGTTATACGTGCTTCTCGCATGACACTGTTGGCGCGCATGAACAAATGCGGAGAATTGTGATGGTCAGCACATGCTAGGTGGGGTAAACCTGAAGGTAAACACAAAAAAGAGCAAAGTTTTGTCAGAAGATAGATTCATTTTACATTTAATTTATTTAGCAGATGAATGAGTGAAGCAGATAGAATATTCTTTCCAGGTTCTTTGGAGAGCTCAAAAAAAGCATCAACCATCTACAATTACCATTTTATTGGCCTGAGACACCAGCAACAGATGTATCATGGTCCTCTGCGAATTGTGGTGGATTTTTAATAGATTAGATTAGATCAACTTAATTGACCCCAAAGGGAAATTCTTGTGCATTCAGCGGCGAGGCACGTAGAGCACCGATGAAATACATTTTCCACAAAACAGACAATGTGCAAGTATCTAAATCAAATATTTTTTTATCTTCAAGCCTGTGTTGGTCTATCACCTTCTGGAAATCGCCCACCAACCTGTATTTCTGTGTATTTTTCACCTGCATTGTCAGTCAGGTTTGGGATACAGTCCAGTCTTCTGAACTCCAAAAGCAGTGATGAAGATGTTAATAATCACAGTTAAAAACACTAGTCCAGTAGCTATGTTGTTTATAATATCCAGCTTCCTCTGGTTGGCAACATTATTGAGATCCTTCCGAGCTTAAAAACAAAACCAAACACAGCCTGATTAATTTTGATGGTTAAACAAACGCAATTTTAGCAAGCTGATGTTGCAGGTAGACTTTTTGCACAACAGAAATAGCCCAAAACTATCTAACAGGTCACAACATGTTCATATAGGTTGCAATAAATAAAATCACAAATAAACAAAATGATCTTTGTTTATTTGAATCAAAGGAGATAACAGGCCACTCCATTATTTAACGGTCAAAAGGCCTTAAGTTTCAGTCTGCTTCTTACCCATGACCACAAAGAGAGCCCCTGCCAGGATCTGAAGGAGGAGGGAGGCCCCAATCAGCACCAGAACAGTGATGTAGTACTTGAAGCCGGGTCCTTGCTCCAGAACAGCCTTCATCTGTGATGCATTGGCCATCAGCAGCGCCACATCCAGCATGCTCTCTGCTACACTCTTCTTGGTGGCATAGTGGTTCATGTTGATAGGGGCCAGCCGCTCAGGCTTTGGGGGATGGGTGAGGGATGGGGAAGAATGTGGGTATAGAAACCATGATCACAAATCAGCGAGACACCACTGTGCAGTGACAAATTTCCCCTAGTGCAAATTCTAGCAAAATTTACAGTGGAATTTCAAAATTTTTTATCGCTCTTGATAATCTGAATTGGTCTGTATCATGTAATAGTAAATTTATTGGTTCGTCATAGAATTACTTGGAAAAAGTATTTTAAGTAGGTAGGCTGTACCAGCACTCTATTTAGACTACTATGGGTTAAGTGTTCTTAGTCTCTGTGGAGGTGTAAAGTGTTTTCACACTAGGATGACCATCTGCATAATCAGTAACAATGCCTTTTGCTCTTATCTTGCCTCAGCGTTTAATTTCTACTTTGAAATTATCAAGTGCACCGCTTTATTAAAGATGTACGTTTTCATTGTTTTCCAGCAGATGGCGCCACATTCACAAAAAAACATATAAAATGCCCACAGGGAGTTAATGTAACATTTGAATACGTTTTATTCTGCAACTTCCTGTCTGCAAACTAACTCTTTGGATTCATTTAAGCATTCACATTTTTCAAACTGATTCTGAATATTTGCATTTTCATCGCTGGACAACAGATGGAAGCGCATTCTATAAAAATAAATAACTGGAAGTGGGGGTTGCGTGGTGTGAGGTGTTGAGAGACAGCTAGAAAACACAGAACCGGTCCATGAAGTGAACTGTCCCGTGTCACTACATTGTAAATATTACAATCGCGTGCAACTTCCGGAGCATTATGCGTTTCACATGCATTTCCAGTGAGCCTCCCGCTGACTGTTGGGCCCCGTTGTCGGTCCCTGAGGGGGGTCACGTGATTGAACCGGAGCCGAGGACAGACTGGCGGACTCCTTGCAAGCGGTCCGTAGCCCCTCGGGGTCACATCCACAGGATGCGTGCACACTTATTGCCTCCAGTTAACAAAAGGCCGCTTCAGGTGAATATACAGCGCGGCACGGGAAGGGGGGTGTGACTTTTTCCAAAGGAAGCGAGGAGGTATGGCAGATGAAGGAGAAACTGCAGCACTTAGTACGTATGAACAGTTTGAAGCGTAGGGAGCGTGGTACAATTTGGACAGGAATATGGAGGGAATATATAAGTGAAAGAGTATCCTGTCTTGACCAAAAGAATCACACATAACCATATTCACAACCTTCATTATGTCCCCCTTTATTATTTTTAAGAAAGTCATAAACTCATGGTAATGTGCACTAAGACATTACAAAGGTCGTAATACGTTTGAAATATATCGTGCATACCTTTGTCTCAATTTGCAGCGCGATAATCAAAACAGGAGTTTGTTACAGAGTAATCAATGTAACCCATGCCTGCTTAAATCTACCCCCCCCCACCCCCATCTGTTCTGAAAACCGTTTATCCTGTTCAGGGTCGCGGGGGGTCCGGAGCCTATCCCAGAGGAACAACCCACGGATGGGGCACACTCTTACAACATTCACTCACACCTACGGGTAATTTGGTAACTTTAATTAGCTTCATCATGTTTTTGACTGGGGGGGGGGGGGGGCGGAGAACCGGGGCACCCCACGACGACACGAGGGGAACACGCAAACTCCAGGCGCATGGAGCCCTGGCGGAGACTCGAACTCAGGTCCCAGCGATGTGCACCACCGTGCCGCTCCCCCCGGTTATATCACGTATTATATTTAAACGAATCAAACGTAAATGCTTGCTGTATAGAAGAGTGCGCAGATTTGTTTGTACTTATATCGTGTTACTATGACGTAATGAAGGCTAAGGTTACTACACCTTATGTGACCTACACTCAAAAAATAGGACAGCGACATTAGATTTTATAACTTCACTTCCAACCTTTGGCCAGAAGAGGGAAGTGGACTTTAAGAAAGGTTAAAAAGATGAATTTAAAGATGTCCATGCGGAAAACATGTGTGTTTTAGCTCGCCAAAAGACGAAAATAACCGAAGCCTAGATGATATTATCAAATATTCTGCTGCATTTTATTCAAAAGTATAACATCAAAGAATGTTAATGTAATCCATTATCAAACTACACAGTAAATCTCATTTTACCCTTATAATCAAATAGGCTACATACATGGTTTAGATTCTATATCCTGAGATTCAAAAGTTTACAGATGTTTTTTTTTCTAGAAAAGTTAAAAACCCACATATTTTAAGAGTAAATCGGGTTTAACCTAAATTAGGAATTAGGCATGCACCCAAATACCACACAGGCTGTCATATTAGTTTTGTGCATGTCCAGGATTATTTCTTTTTAAAATAAACACCACCGAGGAGAGGTCTAGGTTATTATACAAAAGGGGCCCAAATATGTCACCCACACAGGAAGTCCACCTCCCCTCCAGCCCATTGGCTGCTGTTCCATCCAATGGCGAAAAGCAGCCGACGAGGAGGGTTGGCTTGAATAGGTGACATTTTTACCCAGTTGCCTGCCATGTAGCTGTGGGTAAGGGGAGTTCTCCAGTAGTTCCCCACTCCCAGTTCCCTTCACTGATTGTACCCCCAGCAAGTCTGGTGTGTATCTTGTGTGTATGTTCCCCTCCATGATGGCTGGGTTAGTGCAGTTTTTCCCAACCCAGTGCTTGGGGACCCACAAGCAGTTCAGGTTTTTGCTGCCTTTCGATTCCCTGTCTGTGGACTGTCCAGCAGGGAGCAAAAGCGTGGACCATCTGTGGGTCCCCTATGACTGGACTGAGAAACACTGGGTAAGGGGATCGCTCGCTGCTCCCAGTGGGACAGGAAAGCCATGCCTGTGGGTTATCGCTGCCACATGGCCCTCTTCATCCAGGCAAAGTACTGGGAGCTCCCAGTGGCAGCTGGCAGGAGCTCTGCATACAATCCCACCACTGACTTCCCTTCCTTGGGGAATGACCCTAGATCAAGGGGCCCTGAACTGGTGCCTTCAGTCCAATTCTTAGGCCCTGAGTGACACTCTGGCTCTTCTACTGACCCACCTGAATGGTCCTTTTATGCACTGAGTATCTGGCATGTTCTCACATAAGATGCAATTTATCAGGTTAAAAGGGAATTCCCTAGTTCAATTGGCATTTTATCGTCATTCAAGGAAACATCATTCTCTGTTATATAAATGTGTTCATTGAAGAGAACATGATTTGTTAGATTTTGGCATATATATATGTATCACACACATAAACTCACGCATAGTGTGTGTGTGTGTATATATACATAATGTTGCAAATAGCATTGTGCAACAGTGCAAAAGTCTTAGCAGTTAAAGAGAACATTTAAAGGTGTTTCCAAACAGTTATTGATATCTTGCTGGATGGCTAGATGAACACTGCTTCAGGGCCCAAACCTCTCCTCAGGGGTACCTCAGCCATTCCAAATATTTATTAAATTTCACCAGCAGCTCTATTAAATAATTATTTTCATTTTCTAAATAACCCATTGAGACATCAATTAGTTATAGAAGGTGTTGAGGGGTTTCCCTAGTTAATTTGTAGTTATTTAATTATATTCCTTTAGTTCACTCATTTATAGCTTTTATATTTAATAATTTTATATTTCTTTCTGTCCTTGCTACTTGCTTCCTCACATCATATTCTTTGCCTCTCATACAACTCATTCCCACCAAGGCCGTCTGACCCCCTGGCTCCAGGAGTCTGTAAGAAGACTATAGAAAAAGGCCCGCTTCCCTCAGGGGGGGCAGAGACAGATGCAGACAGACACTTTCTGTAACATCTTCATTATTAATAAACTGCTTAAGCTTAAGGAATCTGCCTCATCATTCGACTCAGAAAGAACCTGAAGTTTCACTGAAGAAATCTATCAGGTGGCGTCACAAACAGGATCGGTGAGAGACAAGGCAGAGAGACTAATTAATGCTGGATGACTGAAGACAACAATTAAGCGCGCAAATCAATGGAGGTAAGATCTTCCTCCTATCTTTGGCTGAAGGCTGAAAATAGCCTCCCCCCTGCTACACCCGATCAGAGAGTTGTCTGATGAAGAATAAGTAAATGTAAGTAATTGTCAGGTATTTCTATTTCTTGTGAGCTCAAAGAAGACATCTACTGTATCAGTGTGCCAGCGGTTGAGTCAAAAATACATGGGTGTATTGGATGGTTGCTGCAGATTCATGAGCTTGGAAGAGTCTTTGAAATGGCTAAGCTGACACACTGACAGATTTAATATCATTATCAGTTTTACAACAACATGAAGATCATAAAAAAATTCTTTGTTTAAGAATTTTGCAGTACTGTGTATAATATATATATATACCGTGCATATACACCATCACACAAATTTCAGCTATAATTATAATGTAACTTTCTAAAATACATTCTTTTTCAGCACTAAGAAATTCTTTAAAGCACACAGCTGTTTTGCAGCTTATTATTATGTGGTTAAGGCAGCTAAAATTACACGCATAAATATTGCACCATAGTATATACTTTGCACCCTACCCTCGAGTAATGATCCAATCACAACCAAAGCTCCAGGTTTGAATCCATTGTTGTATGGAATGCTGGCTTGTGCTACTCCTTCAAGTTGAAAGTCATGTTAGTGGAGGCCTATATCAGATAACCTCTGCCCAGCTTGTCAGCATAGGACCTGAGAAATACCGGCAGTGCTAACATACAGTGGATTGATGAGGGATTCATGCCACGGCAAACAATGGCCGCCTCGAAACTCTCAGGCACTCGTAAATCAGTTTACAACATAGCTTTGACTTTAAGTTCCATTCCATTCTTGGCTCTGTTCTTATGGTTGATGTGCTACTCTGTGTCATTAAATGCTCATTTAGTCAATTATTAGAGAATAGGCTGGCATCTAAAGAGCGTGTTGTAGTGAAGAACCTGTTAATCGGGGGGGGCAAAAGTTCAGTTTGCACGAGGTAAACTATGGAATTTAAACCTGTACACTTCGGTTAGAATATGGAGCCATATAGATGGGTAGAGTCTTGAGCAAGGTAGTAGGCCTGTATTGGTTAGAGAAAATGGGTCCTGTCATATAAAAGGGTGAAACATAAACCTGACAGACAACGGCTTTGAGTTAATGAGTAGTAAATGTCACTGCTATCTGACAGTGGGGGGGCAAACAGGTCCCTGGTGTCACCACAGTCTGCGTCTCCCTAGCCTGCACAAAGTGCCTTGTCACTTGACTGCCACACATAAAAGGAACAGGGCTAAACAAACCAGGGGCACCCCCTACCCTACCCCCCCCCCCCCCGCGGCGGCCCGGGGGGGGCCCCGGGGTGCCAGGGGGTTAAGCTACAGGGGCGCAGGCCCGGTGGTGGGGCTGAGCCCGGGAGATGTGGCAATGGACCCATGAACGGAGAGTAACGTCTGGGACCAGAAGGCAGTAGATTAAGATTTTGATTAAAAACTGAATGAAGCTGCTTCTGATTGTGCAATAGCTGGTGGCTGGTTAAAAGGAGCACAGTGCGGTTCCCAGGCCAAATAAATACACAACGCTTTCTAAGAACCCCCCCACGTTCCCGGCCATGAAGCTTTTCTCCATGTTCTGGGCCGTCCCTCTGTTCAGGGAGCCAGAGCAGCTGCACCAGCACCAAGGATCACATGTGAAATCACCACCAGCAGTGGCCCAGTATGGCGTGGTCATGCCATTCCTAATCTGCCCCTCCCAGGCTGGGAAATATGTCATTCTGGATCCTTTGGCAGGTGCCGGCCCCATTGCCCCGGTCAGTTTGCAAGTGTGCTGGCTTGGGTCTTAGGTGAGGGCTGTGAAGTAATGCTGACGTATGACATAGCTGAGATACTGCAGCTACCTAAAGTGACTCTCAATTCTGTTCGTGGGGGGGGGGGGGGGGGGCCCCGGGGGGGGGGGGGGGGGGGGGGGGGGGGGGGGCGGGGGGGGGGGGGGGGAGGGGGGGGGGGGTGGGGAGAGGAGTGTGGAGTGGTGG
>JAODKC010000064.1:24514348-24534348 GCA_026777985.1 Mormyrops attenuatus
AATATGAAGTCCATTTAAACTGTGGTACCTTAAAACCGACAAGTTACCCCGATAAGCCAGTAACCCCGCTTCGTAGTACAGGCCACTGGAGTACAACTGCTGTTGTATCCTTCAATGAGTCACTGAACCAGGAGCTTCCTTCTTTAAAGAACTTCTTTGGTGCACCGTTCCAAACATGGAAGCCATCCAGTCAGAAGGCTAGTCTGGGCTTGCACCACCATGTCAGCTGGGAGGGGTCGTTCTTGCCCAGGGCACAGACCTGTCAGACACAATTCCCAGCACAAAGATGCCCCTCCTACAAGGTTCCACTACCCCCTACCTCCTCTACATCCCCCCCAGCCCCAACAGCCACGCCCTTCACAGACACTCTGGGAATGTTTCAGCTGTTCTGTACAAGCAAGAAGTGGAGGCCTTGCTAGAAAGTGTCAGTACCAGACAGGATCAGGAACAGGGAGACTCCAGCCATGAGTCATGAGCATCTTGTCATGAACCTGGGCCCTTTAGACCTGACATTGTATTCCACCCTAATGGCCCAGAGATTTGTAAGAAGATTTTCCTTTAACTTTCAGAAAGATAGGGGGGGCACCATGACGAAAAAAACTAGTTTATATAGCTCTTCTGATGCCATCCATACCCAGAAGGTCGACGGTTTGTGCGACGATGGAAAGTGCAGAGCATTACCGTAACACCAAGTGAGGGCTTTGCATCAACATATATTTGAAGAGTTTATTCTCAAAACAAATATAGCTTAAACAATGTGAAGCAAACACACCCCCTTATACATTTCATTTTTGTCACATAAACATCTGTTTTCTGCATTCTGCATGAATACAATAGACCAGTGTTTCCCAATCCGGTCCTCGGGGACCCACAGCAGTCCACGTTTTTGCTTCCTCCTAGCTCCAGGTAGGAAAATGTGGACCGACTGTGGGTCCCCAAGGACCGGATTGGCAAACACTGCAATAGATAGACTTCAGCAGTATGGCGAAGGGGGACTTTCCCACTGCTCCTCCAGAATATGAACCATATAATCCACAAGAAGTTATTTACTCCACTCTAGTTAAAACATAAACATGAGACAGTGTCTTCAAATCTGTCAGCAGAGAAATGCACACTGTACCCTAGTCCAGACAAGCCTGCATTTTTAAATTTGGCATCTGCCTTGGTCAGACTCAGCAGCCTGTGATTAGCTCTAAAATTAGCTGTCTGAAATGTGGATGGGCATTAAAACTCCCTTTGATTCAAAATAATGTGCACTATAGAGCTATCTTCTGTGTTTGTGAGACAGCATCTTCAGGGACTTCAAACCCCCCCATGTTCCCCAATGTTCTATCCTCTCCATGGGAACAGTTCTGTCAGGGCAATGTGATAATCTCTATGCTTCTTTTAATTGGCTAGTACGCGCATGTTTTGTTAATCCTGAGCCACATTAAGGGTCCTTTCTGCCTTAGCAGCTTGTCACTAACTGATATTTGATGGATGATCCCCGTCGTTTTAGGGGTTGGAGGTGGGCGGGGGAGGGGGGGCAGAGTAGCATTTTGAACCTCTCTAATCATCTTCTACCAAATGCATGGAAAATACCTCACCGAAGTGTGAAAGCAAACAGCCATCGCTCCAGCAAGAAAGAGGGAAGGGAAGGGAGCAGGAGGGAGAGGACTGCATGCCTGACGGCACCATCCTGTCGGGAAAAAAAAAAAACGCTTTTTCACTCACCTGTAAATCGGCACGTCCTCTCGTCGCTGTCATGGTGGACGACTGCCGGGGGACAGGACTCCGTGTGCTCAGTTTCCTAATGTCCCGTTCTGCCGTCTCTTGCCCAGCAAAAAGTTTGTGGCCGACACACGGAGTGAAAGGGGGGAAAAAAACGGCTAAGTTGGCGGAGGCCTTTAAAGAAATTCAGGGCACCGCTCCACACAAACAAGTGTGTTATTCATTATTTTTTTCACGTCTGTGCTGCATTCCGTAATGATGGGACTTGGAGTGGGATGAGGTAGCGGGACAAAAAGAGAAAAAAAAGTAGCCGAACAGAGCTCTTTTAAGCAGAATGCAAACAAGCCACATAAGCAGCCTGTATTCTACGGCTGAATACCATAATAAGCATAATGCTCACATTTAGTCTGATCGGGCCTGTCTGCAACATGGGGTCTAAACCTTCTATGTGTCCAGGGTTCGTTCCCAGCAGGCCAGTGCAAAGACCTAATTCATATGTGGTCATATGTTCCATCTGCATTTATTTAGTTGCCTAGAATTTTTTTTTAAACTCTGCAGCTTTTCAGGGACTGAATTGGGCTTATTCTTGGCCATCAGAAATGAATGAATTCCGGGAGCAGATTCTTCAGAGGGTAAAGCCTATTACTACTGTTTACTTTAGTGTTTGTTGTGCTTTTTGAGGACACACTCATCAATCATGGCACAGTTTTTTTATACATAAGGCACAAAACCTGTACGCCCACTTAAGGCGAGAAGCTGGAGTGCTTTTATCTCACCTCTCAGAATGCTTTTTTTGTCTAAAATTTTTCAGGTCTCCTGGGCAGAGAGAGAGAGTGACCTCTAACCACAGGGACATGGATGCGGAAATGCAGCACTGAGAGAGTGGGAGATGTGCCCAAGCTTAACATGTGAGTAACAATGACCACAGAACTGTGTGCTTGATGATCAGATATGCAAAAAACTTGTGTTAACCCATCACTAGGCAGGATTAAGCTCCAACAGAGTACTTTTAACCAAAGAGCAGGCAAGAAAAACACACTTTAAAAAGGATTGAAGTGACTGGCCAAAGACTCACAAGTATACAATATGCTGCTTGGGTAAACTTCCCATTAAGATTAACTTTTGGCGTTAATGCAATCATAGAAGAATATTTTTTTGCAAAACATTTAAGTTTACTTGTGTAAACTTGTGGTACTGAGGGTAGAGTCACATTTAGCACCCTGAGTGCTCTCCAAGCATCTGTGGCCTCATTCGATTCTTTTTCGCATGTTTACAACAGGTCTGACACCTTTGTGCCATAACCCTTATTTGAAACGGGCACAGAAGGCCAGCCAGCATCTGCAGTGGGATACAAACAGTGCAGTGCAGGGCTATACATGCTTCAGGACATGTGCTTCTGATCAGAAAGGCGCTGTGCTGTTGTGGAGTGCTTAGGATTAGCTGTGTCTGCTATAGACGTTAGTATAATTTGGTGCTAGGATAATTTCTTAACTTTAGTTAAAAAATCATTTTGGTAAAGAAAAATACATATTATTATTATTATTATTAGTAGTAACAGTAGTAGTATTAATGAAAATAATAATGATAACCACAACAACGACAAGAAATACCTTCATTACAGAGTAACTGTGAAGCTTTTGACCCATGCCCCCAAAGCATCATGGGTATTTACGGGAACTTCCTGGCAGAGGAAGAGTGTAAGGCCAGCCAGTGCTAGTCACTTATTCAGCGGTCCCCACTATTCTATAAAGCGCCTTTGTGTAGCACTCACTCATCAGCCGGGTGACAATTCCTGCCTAGCACGCTGGCTGTCACCGCGGCACTTTGCCAAGGCCGGACTGCATTCCCGTCATCCACAAAATACAAGGTGCAAAATGCTTCCAGTGCTCCTCAGAGCCAGTGGAACCACACGAAAGGGGGGTGCTTCCCCAAGCCCAGGGCTGTGCTCCGTTCCTGCCATGATGGACGCCTCAGTTCTGGAGTCACAGGAGAATCATGTCTTAATTTGGCCTGGATCGTCAGAAAGGACAATTTTCATGTTGTATCTTATATTGGATGCTGGGATAAGGGCTGAACGTGTTTTTACCAGAGACATGACCCCCCCCCCACCCCACTGTCTCCTTTCAGTTATTCACCTCTGCTCAGTAGGCTGTGTGCAGCTCACTCGCAAAGGGAGAGGAGACAGGCTAAAGGAAACTGTCGCATCGACATGTGCTACTGACAGGACTAAAGTGGGATTACAAATCAGCCCTGGACTTTGGGGTCCCCCATGGCCCCATGGTAAATTTTGCCGAGTGGGGGGGCGGGGGGGGGTTCAATATGCCAGATGGTCAGTCCAGCCCTGTCTACTGAGGCCCTATCCATAGGAAACACAAACATACCACATTATATGGTTGCATGGACCACTGTAGACCCCATACTTCTCCCTACTGTGTAGCTCCCTTGCAGACATATTTATCCATAAGGGGAAAGAATTTCTGCAATTTTAAGTGTGTATGCAACCAGATATTCTGAAGAAATTGTTCACAGGTACAACAGCAGTGTCTCTTCTAGGGCCTGATTCTGCGATGTTTAGAGCCTGTTGTTTTTTCGCTGCTGCACTATCTTTACCCATTTTGTTGATCTTGCAATTTGAAAACAAAAGACTGAAATAGTCTGCTCTCTTTGCGTTTATCATAAAATCAGTCGTACTCATCAGAAACACGTAAGACCACTGCGGCACAGTTCCTCAAGACAATCAAGCCGCACTTTCCTATACTTTTAAGTACCACCGTGTTATGCACATACGATTTATGTATTTTCAGATATATTTCCCAACTGACACTAATTATTGCTTTGCTAGTTGTTTTGGTGACAGTGAACAGTAGATGACAAAGGGATGTTCATATCCAAACAAGTGGAATACACAAACATCATTTCAAATAAATGAGGTTCCCAGCTAGCGCTAAAATTAAATGTCTGGAGAAAGATGGATATCTTAAAACCTGTAGCATTTTTTTAAAAAAGGAATAACAAGGTTGTATTTTTGTTTTCTTATTTTTGAAATAGTGACTGTGTGTGAGTTTATTTGCGGTGTTGGTTCTATACACAGTCATTAACTACACCAGAGTCCTTTACTTTGTCCCTGGCTATGATGACTTACAATTAAAAAGAAGAAAATAGATTCTTCACTAAAAACAACTTAATTTAGACATTGTTGAATGTCTTTCATTTATCATATTAAGGATTTATTTTGTGAGCTTCAAACACAAAGTACTATCGATCTTCTTTGCTGAAGACATAGGCCTCTTCAGCACCCCCTAGTGGTGCATTGGACTACAGCATAGTAGGTAAACGGCTTTACAGCATGTCGGACCGTGCAGGCTGACTTTGAAATGCAATAGCATGAATAAGGGCATCTCAAGCAAGAGACTAGCTATGCACCTTCTGGTCATCCTGTCATCTCTATAGCTACCACTGTGAGCAAATGCAAAAGCCCCACATCTTCACCTCAGCACCACATTGCTGCTATCAGATCATACAATGTGTGTATGGGAACACTGGCCCAACATTCAACTTCATGCAGGAAATGCAACTAAATGTCTTTTTCCCCATTTGTAATGAGCTTAGTGTGCTATTTACAAATATGACCTCTAACAAGAGATGAGATATGATTCAATTTTAAAAGCAGCTTCCCTTTTGTCCCGATTGAGCTATATTTCCTGGTATTGTGGACTGTCTTCAGCAGAACAACATAAAGATGGCAAAGGGTCTGCTCTCACCCTCAGCCCGTCACAGATCAAAAACGAGACCGCAACTGGAACACTTCATGAAGACAAGTGATCTGTAGCAGGCAAATATAAAGACAATATGTATTGAATATGTAAATTGTTGTAAGACAATCCAAAATAAAGCAATAAAACATATGGTACTGATTTGGGCCAGAATAATTCTCATTACACAGCTCCAACAGATATAGCATCATTTTTCTATGATTTTGATGCTAAGAATTATGTTCTGCTAAGAATTAGAGATAACATATCCTGGATATATTAGACAATGATGTCAAGGGCAGAGGAGGGGGTCTCACAGCAGGGGGGGCGATGTAAGATTTGCCGACCAGGGAAGAGGGAGAGTTCTTGATAAATTGTTGCAAATTTTGCATGATGGTCTGTTAACAAAAGGGGCACTTCATTAATTTTGAGGGCTGGTTTGGGGGGGGGGGGCCGCGGATTGGTAAGTTTTGCAGTGGGCCCCTTGCCATGATGGGCCAGGGGGAGGATGCCTCTCTGCCCCCCTGCCCTCCTCCACTACTGAGCTATGATCAAGCGGAGGAGGCTTGTCTAAAGACGAGAAAGCTGTTAATGTCGCAGTCTAAGGTACTGTTAGCTGTAACTGTGGAAAATGAAAAAATCTCTTTTCCTTGTGAATTCTGAAAATTCTTCCCTTGCAATATTGTTTAACTTTATGACAGATGTACAGAAGATGACCTGCAGGCTTCCCTGCCTACTGCTGTCAAAAAAATAAAACAATTTCTGAACTTCATAAAATAAGAATTTCAATCTTATAGTCCTTTTTTAGCGCGCTAGCGTTCTTTGTTGAGTCTCTTTTGGAATTGCTTTTTCAATAAAAGTAGGTATGATTTTAGACAGGCAGAATCATAGACAACTAAATCTCTTGTTTTTTATATAAATGTATATGTTTTAGACAGGCAGCATGACAGACAACTAAATATGGTTTTAAAAAAAAAAAAACATGGGTGAGGGTCTCTAAGGACCTTGAATGATGGAAAAATTGAAGGAAAGCTTTGACTTTTGCAATATCATGGCATGGGCAGGGATCCAGCATTCCCCGTGAATGGAAAAATTGCACTTGCTAGTGATACCTGACCTTTCTTCATGACTGAACTGCTCTGACAACCAGGAAATTCTTCCATTAACTTTAAGAGCTTCGCTCTGCAGTTTCCATCAGTGTGTGCAAAATAGAACATAGGCTGATCTACTTGAGCAATCCTGGGCGATGTCCACTTATTTAAGTGTGTGCAGCCTTTGAAGGTACATAGCGATTCAGAGAGAATGATGACCCAATGATGACAAAAGAATGAGAACCATAAGATTTTCAACCATGCAGAAATTTGTCCAATATACTTCAAATATTATGTCCAACTATTTTTTTGATTATTCACACACACTGTACATAGTGCCTGAAAAGCTAGCATGCATATTTAAATTAAAACATCTTGTGTTGGCTTAAATAATTTCACTTATTCCTTTACATTAATACTGCTAGTACCAAATATATAATATGTGTCTCATATTTGAAAGGTGAAACTGTGATGTTCACAATTTAACGTGAACTAGGAAAAAATCAAACTGGAATGACAATAATTTTATTACTATACAACAAATGAATGTGAGGCTCACTTTACCTTCCTAATTTGCAAGTCAATTATTTTGCATGAGCTCGAACAACATTGTTGTGTGCTGAAACAGTACATGTGCGACCAAAAACACACGGCAGTGAAACTTACTGTTTTGAAAACACATATTAATCGGCTGTGCAGTTTTTCCACCTTGTAGTCGTGGGTTGTAACTGCCTGCACAAGTGGAGCATAAACGCTGCTTTCACTTCCTGCAAAACTGAACAGGAAGTATGTGGTGAGACAAGGTTATTATACCCAGAAAGGAATTCAGCTTTTTAATTGCATTTCTTCATTTGCGTCCTGACAAATTATTCTTCCTGAATAAAAAAAGCATGCACTTTTTGCAATCCTTAAAATAATGTTTTTTTTATCAGTTGATTTTTTCAGCTTGTTTTACCAAAACACCTTGCTGTTTCTGCGAAAGTGTTGCCTTCTTAAATAAGTACAGTGAAAATCACATTTTTTCTATGCCTTAGCTGGCTTGTAACTCACGGCATCAGTCTTTGCAAGGAGCCAGTAGCAGTATACGCAGTTATGGGCGCGCAAGAATACATTATTGCTTTTTTCTCAGATACATGTCAACCTAAAGATTACTGTTTGAGTTGCATGGCGACTTGTCGGGCATCATTGTCTCACATTACATGGCTTGGGGTTTGAATCATACCTTTGCTGTTTATGTGGTGTTTGTATGTTTGTATGTTTGCTCCCACAGTTTCTGCCAAGACATGCAGTCAAGGCTAATTGACGTCTCTAAATTGCCCATATCATTTGTATATGTCAAGTCAAGTGGACATCCCTTCCAGGGTGTCCACAGCCTTGTGCTGCAGGGAATATGCACCAGACAGCCTGAGTGTTAAGACCGTTTTGCTGCATCCATTAGCAAAAATGGTTAATGAGAGACTTAAAAGCATCAAAGTTCCAAAGGGACTTCGCACCTACGCACAATACATGCTGAGTAAACCTAACTGATCAGTCTTACTGCTTCTTTGAAGACATGAAATGCTGAAGACACTATCTCTGTTGTGGCGGCTGAGGTGTCCTTATTAAAATATAAAACCTAGTAACATCCAAGCACATAGGATTCATGCAGTTATGCAAAACATGAATCCATTCAGAAGTACATGAAAACGCAAATGTTTTGTTTGCCATCTTCAGAAAAGTTTCTCCAGAGCAAGAACGTTCACTGAATGTACAAAAAAAATGCATGATCAGTTTCATTCATATTTTGCCTCTCGCATTTTTTAGAGACTTTAAAGCTTTGGGAAATTCCTTGTGTTGCATTGCACTATGGGACCATTGTTCGGCTCTAAACAAAACAGACATGCCCGCCTGCCCGCGCGCCCGTCGCGATAGCAGCGCTTTCGGGTCGATCATGTGACTCGCGGGGGCTAGGCGAGCCGTTAGCGTCTACGAATGCCTTTGTCCGTTAGTATTGTGGAGTTCTCTCGCGGCGCGCCCATTGGAACCCTGGGAATTGCAGTTCCGGGGCGGCGCGCTTTGTCTTCTTAAGGGCAGACTACACATCCGATGAGCTCACCCTGATCATGCGCAGGCGCGGTAAAGAATTTCTCCCTTGCATCTGGAACTGTGAGAGGGGGAGGATCCGTCGGTTTATAGGTAAAGTCGCCATTTGGTCAGTCCGACATGGGAAGCGGCGACGAGTGAATTTACTGGGAGTTCATCTCCATTTAAGTCTTTGAATAAAGCATCACATGTGTGGAATATTTACTGAAGGAACTATGTAAGCAAATGTTGATTTTGATTTAATTGTCCGCGCACTTCTAGCTATCGTTGCTAACGAACTGAAGGCAGACCCTTTTTCTTTTCCTTTTTTTGTTTTCCTCTAGCTGTCTGGTTATACTGGTGGTTTTTATTTAGTAATTATTCGTGTAGTTAGTTATCTGTGGTAGAGTAATTTGTAATATTTTTTATCAAAGTTTTTTTTGTTTCCTCCTAGTGGCTGTCAGAGGCAAGAAACCGGAATGACAGTGCATTGGTAGTGTGGTGCTGGTTGTTAGTCAGCTAGCAAGCTAATAAATAATATAAAACACCGGGCATTGAGTGTTGGGTCCTGAGCATGGAGGTCAGCCCTGTTCTTTATTTAAAGACTGGGGTGGGCCAGCTTCGTCTCGTTGTCGCCCGCCTGCCTAGTGACTTCCAGGCCAGCTAGTGAGCGGTCTCCTGCCCGTGTGACAGATTTGTTATCCATCCGGAGCCGAGATCCGCGGGCCCCGCGAGAGGCCGCTTGGCGGTGTCACTGCCGGTTTCCAGCGGTAAGAGGCGCCGGCTGGCGGTGCGGAGCTTGTGTCTGGGTGGCCCGGACAGCTGGACCGAGGATTGTCGGTAGAAGTGGCCTCGGTTGGCGAGAATGAGAGCTTGAGAACGGAGCCGCGCCGATGGGGGTGCCTCGAACCTGTCATCCGGTATCCGTTTTTTTTTGGGGGGGGAACAAAGAAGATCCATGTGTGATTCCTTAATCTTACCTGTTCTGTCCGATGGTCAGTACTAGACCGGTCGGATAGATACACTGGTGTCGATATGGGAAACGACCTGAAAAGGGGGGGGTCGAATTTGAAAACACCGCAGAACAAAACGGGATACTTTGGAATAAAGTATTGTCCCGCAAGATCAACCCTGTGCCAAGAAAAAAAAAATAGCTTCGGGTAGCTATTGTTTTATAAAAGCAGTGCGATCAGCGTTTCGTGGCTAGCCAGCTACATTTCTCTCGCCGGTGTTTGTAGCTGTCTGCTGTATCCGAGTTGGCTGCTAAATATCGTGTAAGTAACGCATTTTCGGCACGAATATAACCCGATTGTTGATGGCAGCTTATGAGCCATGTAGTTGTCATAGACTTTCTGTGAATATCTCCAATGAGCAGATGTGACTGATGAATCAAAGGATAGGCGAATGCTTCGTAAAATAACCCCTTGTATTTTTCCTGTTCAATCTGTAGAGGTGTTGGTGATTGCAAGAAGTAATATTAGGTGGTTACTCGCGCCGACCTCTTATTTTAGGGACTGCCGCAGCAAATGAAGGCGCACTAGGGTGCTTTTGCATGCATATGTCTGGTTTTGTCATAAGCAGTAAATGACTACTCTGGAGATTTTGGTGTCCCCTTATCGAGCTGTCGCGGAAGTTTGCTGCTAACCACCTTTTAACCAGTAAGTCGTTCTGTCGGGCCATCCAGCTACGCGCCTTTCGGGGAAAGAAAACGTGGTTTTGTGGGTGACGTGCGTCTGTCGTAATGCGCATGTAGTTAATACGGTGGAATAGTTTTCATTTTGGTTTGTATCTCTTCTAAGGTATAGTTTTAAAAAGACGCACAGGGGAGCCCGTTGATGCGGTCCAGCTGACGCATGATGGTTTGGTACGCCATCGGTGTCCGGCGTCTGTATATAAAGTAACGCCGAGTGGCGAGAGCGATGCAGATTTGGTTTAGTAATTTTTTTTTTATTACTAATGGTTTTATGGATATTGAACGGTTCAACAGGTATTTATGACTTCATTATGTGAGTCTATCAGGTTTGATTTCGGCCAGAGAGGCGACCGACTGCAGCATCACGTCTCGTCTTTTTTTTTTTTTTTTGCTTGGTCACCTAATGCAGTTAACATTTTTGTTATAGATAAAACTGCAGACGGGTGCATCGACCGGGTAGATTGCTCTGGTTGGCATTCGATCGTATTCATTTAGTTATTAAACATTCACCGTATTAAATTATTGTTTAAGTCGGGGTGGTTTGCAATCAGTATACCACGTAGTGGCCGGGTTGCTGGGACTACTTTTAATATTTCAAATTCAAAGCAGATTGAGTTACATGGTCTATTGGGATGAGCTCGCTGTACTTTTAAATGGTCCGGACCTTAATAGGTTTCGAGTTACAACACAGCCGGGAACCTGACTTCGTTTAATCTCCATAATGTAGAATACATATGCATGGAATAGAGTAAGATTTAAAATTTATGGCGACACCTCGCCTTACAATTTTTTAGCAGTAGTGCATGCTTTCAGGGTGTAAGGTTAAAATCATAGCGGTAGAAGCACATGTGGCGCCCCCGAGCAGTCGGTAAAAGTTGTCGGCCGGAGGAGTGGCGACCGCCTTTGGTTAAAATACTGTTTATTTCCCGATGAAGACTCTTTCGGCCGGAAACTGTCGCAATTTACCCGACAGAAGTATTATTATGAATGTGTTCTTTGTGATAATCTTAATACCAGTTACATCCCTTCACTATATGAACGGGACAACACGTAGATTACTGGGTCATTGTGCAGTTGTTTCTTTGTGAACGCAATAATTTTATAAATTTATTGATCTTTTTTCTTTTGACTGATGCCTCTCTTAAAATACATGAATTGCCATCAATAAGAATATTAAAGGCAGATAAGTTAGTAGCTTAGCGTTATTTGGGACACTTTAGCAATTCTAATTTTTGTCAGTTTTTTAATGCTTCCTTTTAACTTAGTAGTAGTTTGTGGTATATGAGAAAATCAGATTGTATAGTCAGCACTGTGTACTTTAGGTATGCGTGAGATTTAGGGTGTCATCTACATGCCAGTTATTGCACATGCCTCATAACGGGGGAACACCACTGTAAGTGAAGCCATTTAGTTGTTACTGGCTAATTGGCCCCACCTCCCCTAGCTTAGATGGTATGAAGTCATTTGCTGCCCTGTTCCTGTACTGTAACCACATGCCATTCTGCTGATTTGTATGTTGTTCTAGTCCTATGACATCCATATGATTTTGTTCTGTTTTTTTTCCTCCCTCGTCCCTTTTTTTTTCTTTTCAGTGAGCCTGGACCGGACATTAAGTTTGCCATCAGCCCTCTGCACTCCCCATCGGCAATCTCTTATACTCAATGACGGCCTTCTCCATGTCGCTGCAAGATGGGTGGCGTGGATATGATTGTCCCTGTTTGTACGCTTCAGCAATGTTTGTGTTTCTGTGACAGTGTTTTGTTCTTTTCCATTTATAAAAGAACACCCCCTCTCCTGGGGCCTGACCCCGTGTGCTGTAAACTTCTTAATTGCCTTTAAGTGACATCCAGCACGGGGCTCACCAGTAAACCCCAGTTCTGTCAGTCTTCTTTTTTTGTATATTCTTCACATCTTGAAGCCAAAGCAGAGGTTTTAGTATCTTTTTTTTTTTTGGCTTTCCTTAGTAATTTATTTCTGCCGTTTCTGCTCATAAGCACACATGGAAAATATGTCGGAAAACCCCAACAAGGTTGTGACTTTCCTGGCGCCCCCCCCTCCTCCCCAGAAGAACAGCAATGGCGCTAGCTCTGACACGCTTGTCGCCGAGAAGGTCGGCCCGGAGGTGCGGCGGCGTCGCCACACCATGGAGCGCGATCTCAAGACTGCAGAGCACCGTTTTTTTCGCCGGAGCGTCATCTGTGACTCGAACGCCACGGCCCTGGACCTCCCCAGCAAGGCCTGCTTCCTCACTTCCCCACCTGACTGCGAGCTCAACGTTATCCGGCTGGATCTTCTCTCTGGCTTCTCTCTGGGATCGGAACCTGGTACGTGTGTCAGAGAGGCGGTGGTCGGGGAGCTTGCGGAGGACATTGCTGCTGACGACGGGCTGGCTGAGAGCCGCAGCATACAGCCCCTCCACTCCCACAGTGGGGATAAGGAGCTTTCCTCTAGTTTACCTGAAGAGAGAGGTCCGCCGGAGGCTCTGGAAAAGGAGCTATTGACGGAAAAGCGGGAAGAGGAGGAGAAAGAGGCTGCCAAGGCACGGGCGGAGGCTGAACAGAGGGAGGAGGTGGAGACCAAAGCAGTGGGCACCTCTCCCGATGGCCGCTTTCTCAAATTCGACATCGAGATCGGACGTGGCTCCTTCAAGACCGTCTACAAGGGCCTCGACACTGAGACGACCGTGGAAGTGGCTTGGTGTGAACTTCAGGTAAGTACTTCGGCAAATAATTTTGAGCCGCCCATAAATAGGCTCCGTTTTGGACCTCTAAATTTTTATGAACCTCCTGGACTCAACTCAGTTCTGACAATGGATGGCTGGAAGCACTTCCACAATTACGGGGGATTATAAATACTAGCAAAATATGAAGATTAAAGCAAAATGAATGTGGTGTGTCTCTCTCTCTCTCTCTCTCTCTCTCTCTCTCTCTCTCTCTCTCTCTCTATATATATATATATATATATAAAAAATTTTGAGTCCAGTCATTCTTTGTTTATATTAAGTACAAAAACATGCATTAGAAAATTAAAAAAATACAAAAAGGCTGTTTTTGCTAATCTGTCAGCTCAGAGTCAGAATCTCTGAAATTTTATGGGATTTTCGTCTGGCTCTCGGGCACAAATCCCATGTTTATAAGTATATGTCATACTGTAGAGTTAAGCGCACTCTAAGCATTATGATATAACGGCTTCAGAAAATGCTCAATATCCCAGGTGACACGTCTGGATCCTCTGACTGTCGTCTCCTCTCTGAGTTTGTCGTGTATTACTGATGATGCTTTCAATTGGCCCTCTTGGCTCACTTTGCGGGGTTTTTTTTTTTTAAGACTCTGTCCTTATGAAGTGCCAAAAGTGATTTGGAAAGTCCGGGATTAGTGCACCGTCTGCTGTGTAAGGGACCCTTAATTGGCGGAATTACTGGTCATGTGGACAAGCCATTTCAAATGCAAGCTGGGTACTCTATAATTGTGTCTCAAGGGTTGAGTGTAAATTAAGCTGTTGTGTCTAATTACAAATCAGACCACTGGAAGGGAACAGGAACAACCCCCTGCTGCTATTTAGTAAGATAATTTGCTTTTTTATTTCATAATTTGTTTGGCTGAATATGTATTAATCTTGGATTGTATTGAAAAAAGCACTGTTCTGTGACCTCCACTCCTGTCAATTTATATTGTTGCCTGTCTGTGGGGCTTAAGGAAGACAATGCTACGTGCATTCACCGAAATGATTCTCCACGTATTTGTCTTGTTTCGTACATCTGTTATTTCGCACAAGTATGTTTTGTTTTTTTGGTAGTTTAAACAAGGAGAATAGGCCTAGCTGAGTAAACCATACGTGCACATTCAGGGCATGACCTCGATTTAAGTGGTTTAATGTGTTTTTAATACTTAGACATGCATTCAAAGGGTAGTGCTCATGCATAATGAGTGAGGATTTACAGAGATTTCTCTAGGCTTGACAGGAGTTATAGTGTAAATAGCAGCTATATGGATTTGGTGCGAATGGGTGATGAAGGTACTTCTAGCTTGTGAAAGTATATGTAGTGTTTGATTGGAGACTTGACAAGTGTTTGTATCAGTGGCAAGGCATCGGGAACAAGTTTAAGGTGGGGCTGTGAATTCAGAAGGTGTTACAATGGACCCCCGTCGTTGTCCTGAACGGACCATAAGGTCCTGGGTCTCTTGTCCCAGCAAGGGGTTAGCAGCTCTGCGTCTGTGCTGGTGGGGTGTGTGTGTGTGTGTGTGTGAGAGAGAATCTTGTCCTGCCACCTGGAAAGTCTTGGGATTAGGCTTGGAGTTGGGCACTTAAATGAAACTGTTGCCCCCTCCCCCTTAAGGCATTTCTGTTTTTCACTCCTCCCCTCTTGTCATTTGTAGCATAGTGTTGAGGTAGAAAAACCTTGCAGTTACCCACTTATTCAAATCAAGGGAGCAGGTCCTGTGAATTTTAATTCATAACCTTGAAGTAAACTACACAAATGGTAATTTTTTTTTTTTTAAAACATTTCCAAATTAATTAAATGAATGAAATACAATATTGGTATTGCTTTCATTTTGAAATTGCTAATATTCATTTAAACAGGCAACTGTAACTGCCAAAATTAAAAATAAAAAATGTAAAAAAGGTAAATAGTGTAGAAAGGAAGCTTTTTCACAATTCGGTCCCTTGCCCACGCAAAGTCTTCCGTTTGCCATCACTGGGGCTGTCCCAGTGATTTCCCCATTGTTTCTGCTGACTAGTTTCCACCAGGGCTGTGGCAATCCCTCGACCTCCTGTGGTTTGAAATACTGTGATGTCTCTATAAGGTTAATTTTGATTTGGTAAAGCCCCTCCCCCAAATTTGAACTAACATTGTTAGGAAGCCTCTTAAATAATGGTGCGTAAGTCAAGCGAATGCAGCAGCTGGGTTTGGTAATATAGTGCTGAGGAGGAAGTGAAAATGTAGGTCAGAGTTTGCTGCTGCCGCTTGCTTCCATCTGGCTGTATGAGTCGCGTTATCATGTGGAAATTCACCAGAAAGGAATTTGAAGGCGGAGCTTTTTTCTCTCTCTCTCTCTCCTTTTTGCCGTCACATTGTAGCAACGTCCTTAAAGCCATAGTGTCGTCACCTGTGAATAATGCAAGGGATGGGTGCAGAGGAAGAAAGCCTACCCCGTGGACCAAGGCCTTTGCAGTTTACTTTTCATTTGTTGAAATTCACTAAGTTCCGAAGGAAGGAAGATGACTGTAGGGGCTGGGTTTTCTTAATTTAGCATTGCCGAAAGATTTGTATGTGTGTTGCTTTAGTTAGTCTAGTTTGGTACTTTTTTTTTTTGGTTTGGCATAGTCAGTTGGCCTTGCATTTATAAGTGGGGCTCTTCAACCTGTGTAATAGTCTTTGACTTAAAGCAAAATCACAGTTTAGTCTGATTTATATGTCTGAATCTCAGGCTGGCAGAGTCCCAGCAGTGACCGGACTTTCTGGCAGTTACTCTGTGCTTGAAAAATCGATCTTCTAAAATTCCTCCCTCCCTCCCACTCACAGGACTTTTGCTCTCTCCCAATTCCCTGGGAGTTAGGAGGGAGCAAAAACGTGGACCGTTTGAGGTTCCCCGAGGACTGGTTTGAGAGACACTGTGCTAATGGGCCTGCCTCATATGCAATAGCAATGTTTACTTTTCCTTAAATATATGGCAAAGTGTAGCTCAATGTAATGTGTTAGGATTGTTCGGTTACTAGAGGCTGAAGGTTCAGGGTCGAAGTAGATAATACTGGCCATATCCAATGGAAAATGCCTTTCCTTGCTGAATGTCGTACTAGATACCTAACAGGTCACGTAAAGTAGGGACAGTCATCCAAGAAAGACATACTAATCTGCTGTAGATTTCCATGCCTGTCTGTGAAATGCAGGGGCCTGGCCTGCCAAGGCTTGTTTGCACTCCCTCCTCCCTTTGCTGGGATGATCTATAGCATGTGACTGAGGGTGCTCCAGTTCCACTGATCTCCTCAGGGTCACCGCTGACGCTAGTGAAGAAAAGCGGCTCTCAGCTGTGCCTCTCTCTCTCTGGTGCTGTATTGTGCATGATATGAGCCAAAGGTCAGGGTTGGGAGGGATGGGTCGGCTGTGGGTTCTCCTGGGCATTCCAGCGCTTGGTTCTGCCCTTGTCCGCCTAGCTTTTCTTGGGTATCTGGCCTCCTTTTGGTTGCCTCCTTCAGCTTTGTGACTGGGTGGGGGTACTTTGTCATTGCAGTGCACTGGTAGCTGATCCAGTGAAATTCTGTTTAAGTGATTACGTCTTGTTTTTCCCAAGAACCTCTGAACAAGCATCCAGTTTTGTCATCTCAGGCTGTCTACTTGCTCGCACACAAATGATACATCAACTGGGAAAACCATTTTCCTTATTGCAAAAGCAGCAGGAAGATGTGATTTAAGAGCAGCATATATGGTGTTGTGGCTGGATGTTGGCATCAGAGGGTCCCCTGTCTGACCTGCTGCTGTGATTCTATGCTGTTGGTGCAGTTTAAGTGGCAAGAGTGATTGGGCCTGTTATGAAGGGGAGGAAGCATGAAGAGATGAGCACCTCCCAGGCCTCGGAATGAGGCTTAGGGCCTTGCTTCATTTAAATGGGCATCATGGCCGTGTAGGCCCCCCAAACCCTATTTGCTCTCTTGCATTCTCCACATTCCACTGGAAGGACGTCAGGCTGCACTCAGGACAAAGAAGACTGGGGGGGGGGGTCGATATAGTGTTCCTCTCCATTCCCACGTCTTTTGTTTTTCCTGAGGCTAATTCCAAAATTCAAACTAGTGATACTAGAATAGTGCCTCCCCCCCACCCCATGTCAAACAGTGAATTTGTTTATGAGGAATTCGGAAAGTACCTGCCCTTAAGTAAACGAATAATCAGAAACGTTGTTCACATTTTACTGTAAATCAAAACTGCTTAGGGTAGAGACAACCCTGTGAACCACCAGTCTTGTTCTAATGCATCATTTCCTCTTAATGTTAGCTTTCAATGGTCTCTACGCATTGCAGTAATTGAATAAATCCTGTACTTTTCCACTAAATGGAGTCAGAATGATTAAGGACCAGACTACTCTCTATGCAGTGAAATTAAATCTTCCTGTCTGTGTGTCCTGGATAGGCTTTGTCGATGCTTTCTTGCACTGGTTGCTATGTTTATACTATGCATTTTTTTTCTGTTTAAAGGTAATATAATAGATCACCCACCCATCCATCCATCCAACCATCCACCTTCTAACTGCTTATTTTGGTCAGGGTTATGAGGTAAAACCAAATCTGTGGTTGCTTTTTTTGTGAGATGTGAGATTTTTGATGTATGTCTAATACTAGATACAAGTTGTTCTTACTGTATGGCCTATCGTTTGACTGATTTTTAGGAAAAATATGAATTGAGCAGAGAGTAGGCAACTAGCAATGAAGAAAGTGGTTTTAAAAATGTGGTTTAAAGCTGGAAGTTGTTTACATGCTATGTTTAAAATGTTCCTCCTGTTTGGTTATCACTGACCTCAGTGACTGAGGTTTTTTGTGGGTACTCCTGTCTCTCTTTAAGTGGTTCTCCACTTTGCGTTTGTTAAGAACCCTACATAGCTGACAAGGGAACACTATCATGTTTCAAGATTAAAATGGGTACTAGTATATAGTATAGTAGTGTAAGATGACAGAAGTTTCTTATTAAACAACTGCATTAAAAATGTTTAGCACTAAATCAAATATTGTCTCTGTCCTGTGAAAAAAATGTTACTGTCCCTCCATACCTATCTGACTTGGGCAGTACAAGACCGCAGTGCTTTCTAGGGTGCTGCATTTGACACTTGAACCTACTCAAGGCCTGCTAGCTGATAAAATGCAAGTCAATCACAAGGCCATGTTGGCCATGTTGTTTGTGCTTATTGTTATTTATTCATTCTGAAATGGACTTTATTTCTCCACGTTCAAAGGTCACGATTTTTAAAAACTCTTAATTCCGTAGTTGGCGTGACCTTTGGAGATGCCCTAGAGCCAGCTGGGGCTCTCAGAGGCCCTCCTTCGTACGCTCGGCAGAGCAAAGGAAGTGCAGGGCTAAAAATACTGCTGCCTCATCTGGTGTCGCTGCATGATCCGGACTCGAGCCGATGGGAAGCGGTGCTTAATTGTTTGGATCCAAGGGAACCTTGCATAGTGATGTCCCACCAAACATTATTGCAGCAACGCTGTTGCTGACTTGCTTGTCAGTCAAGGGGCCCTCATGACACTTATTGATAACCTGTCTTCTGGCTTGGCCCTTATTTGGCTGATGTGGGCAGAGGTGGGTCCTTCTGAATTTGCACATTCCGGTCACTTTGAAGTGGTCTGAAGTTGAAGTGCTAATGAAATAAACTGGTCATTTGGGCGATGGTGGTTTTACTTTGAGTGGTTTTAAGGTGCTGTGGTTTAGCGGGCAGTCTGGTAGCCACTTCTCATGCCATGCTGGAGTGTATCGTCCATCCTGTTGATCCGAAGGTGTGAACGTATCACTGAGGGCCTAGTCACACTCGGCCCAGTTGCCTTGCACCATGCCTGAGCACAATTGTCCCCCTCCCTTCTGGCCTGCTGGTGTGCGTTCACATTGTATTTAACAATCCGTGCCTGAGCACGCTTTTGTCATGACCATGTGGCTTTTTTGTGTTGAAGAAAATATAGGAAGGAAAGTGCTATCGCAATGAAGAAAGTGGTTTAAAAATGTGGTCGCACGGCACAATGGAATTCGTTATTAATGTCTTTATTTTGTGGACACAGAAATTGTGAACATGTTTGTGAAATGCTTGTCATTGTTATTTCACAGTGCAGTTTTGTGGAAAAAAGACTATCCTTACAGCTTTTCTGATCCATTCCTTCTGGGTCCAGTTCACATGTACATGTGTGTGCCCGATGCATCATTGATGTCATGGCTGTGTTCCGTGCTTGTGCGCGGTAAGTGAACATGCTAGATGCGTACCGTGCTCGAGTCCGACTAACCGTGTTCGGGCCCTCCTCTTCAAGCCGGCCCGGCATGATACGGTGCAATCACACTAGTCAAACAAACTGAACTTTGGTGGTCAAAAGTACACGGGTATGGTACGGATCATCAAGTGTGAGTACTTCGTGAGTGAGTACTCCGTCTTCGTTATTCTCTGGGTCTTCCTGGAGAGTATGATTTTGGTTGGGATGTTTCTTATGGATCCCTGCTCATGACACAAGGATAAAAATTGTATATCATGGTCACATTTTAATACGTCGTGGGAACAATGATGATAAAAATTACATATTGTGGGAATTAAATATTAAAATGTGGCGATATTTTACTATGGAAATAAATAAAATGCGATCATGATTTAACTAAAAAGAGGGAACAAATTATTATTATATATATATATATATATATATATATATAGTTAATACATTTTTATCGTTGTCATGTCATAAGCAGGACTTCACAGTTTGTCTTAATTTAGTACAAATTTTTCACTGTTCTTGTTTTCTTTTTAGAATTATGCTTCCAATTATTAAGCCAAGTCCCTTCGTGTATGTACTTGTCCAGTGGAATGAAAGGTTTTGTAAATCTTTAAATTTGTCATCTGACACTCCTTTTTGTCATGCCATACCATCCTGGTGTTTGTTTATTTCAGGCGGTCAGGCTTACAACTGCAGTCAGATGACGCAGAAATGAATCAGGAGCTGTGGAATATCAAGGCC
>JAODKC010000064.1:24535512-24549549 GCA_026777985.1 Mormyrops attenuatus
GTGTATATATATATATATATATATATGTGTATATATTTATATGTGTGTGTATATATATATATATATATGTGTATATATGTATGTTTATATATATATATATATATAATGTATCATATGGAGATGGCTTCCTGTCTCCAAAAAAAATTTAGACATCATATTTTATATAAAATCTTTTTTTTCCTTTTGTGGTGGGTGGGGGGGGAAAATTCTCACAATGTGAGTTTGACAGTTTGTTTTTTGTTCCTGTGTGTGGGGTGGGCTGGTCTGGGGATTCAAGTTTAATTTCATGCCCCACTGTGTTCGCCAGCGCCGTCGCATTTCTGTTCAGAAGCGCTGCTGCATCTATAAATAGATCTGCGGTGTTATTGTGAACAGGACTGCTGGTGCTACCAGCCAGAATCTCCAGCACATGTGACACCGTGCTGCAGTGCCTGCGAGCTCTGCTCAGAGCCCTAAGAAGTCAGGTCTGCATTTTTCTGTGTAGGTAGTGTAGTAGTGTATTGCTGATTGGAGATGGGAAATGTTCTTGTTTCCTGTTGATCTACTGAGCTACATTGAGGCTCTGAATTATTTATTCACATCTGAGATGGAGAAAACTTCACACGTGCATGCCTGCTTGGTTAAAAAAAAAAAAAAAAACATTGGGGGGCTTTTCAGTTGGTCCAAAACAACCTCTGTCAGTAGCCTACTGGTACAACACACTTCTCATTTTGAAACTGGTTTGTTAGTACAGCTTTGTATTATAAAAAATACCCAGAAGATAGATTAGGAAGTTTGCTTGAACTCTTGAAGGTCACAGTGCTGAATCTCCCCCATATTACCATTTAATGGTGCCCTTGTGGTGTTGGGTGTTGGTGTCATAGCTTCTTGGTGTGCTGGATTATATTGTTAGGTTGCTGGCCATGTTGAGTGGACCCCAGCTGCCACCCTAGATGGCTTCCTGTCTCCATTGAGTAAGCGATGACTCGGGTGCCAAAGTGAACCCCATACGGATGTGATTAAATTTTCAAGATGACAGAAAATAGGTGATGCAATAAGGGAAAGATGGGGATGAGGCCATGTGCAGCATGGGTGGTGAGATGTGTGAGATTCACTGGGGATTGGGGTCGGGGCGTGGTGGTGTGTGGCCCTGCTTAGGTGAGTCACTGCCTTGGCTTTCTACATGTCAACGTTCCTGTTTAGGCCTGCGTTCATCTCACAATGAAGGCTGCCTGTCATCTGTTTGTGGGACCCAGGGTTTCATTGAACAGAGAAGGCTACTGCTTCACCATTTGGCTGCACATTAATGTGTGTGGACGGACAGTTTATTACCTGTGTTTGTGTTTATTCTTTTGTCGTGACCAATTGTTAAGCAGCATTTCTGCTGTGAAATGGCTATTATGAATCACCATCTAGAATCGTGTTTGTCACAGGTGATGTCAGTGTTATTGAGCCATTAGTGTTCCTCCTGTTTGGGTAAATAAACCTTCCATGATGTATCAATGTGGAAGGGATTAACAAGGTATCAGTCTAAGGGTGGGAGGAATATCAGTTTTATGATTAATCATGATCCTGGTTTTGATGATTCGATATTTATTCACAAAATCTAATTAATTTCCCTTTTCCCTGTGACGACTTTTTTGGCTGAATTTTACTTGTATTGATCCTTCTATCATATAGGTGGCCCTACTTTCTCTCTTACTTGTAGGAGTGTCGCAATAGTATTGTGCAATCGCCTTGTGCTGCCATCTTGGTGCAATGTCAGTCATGGTAAGTCTAGTAGGGCTTTATTCTCACACCAGTCATTTTCAGTACCCTGCATACAGTGATGCAAAATAAAGTTATAAAAGTAAAATTAAATAAAAGAAAACTATGTAAGAGAAAATATTATTGTGTCTGACCTGCTGTGAGTTATTAGAGTATTGCTAATTATTTGATTTTCTTCGTGGGTAACACTGACGCAAATGAAAGTGATTAAAAGTCTGCAGGTATAATTTATTTCTGGCTGGGTACAAGATCTACAGAGGGAAAAGTTTCATGATTAATCTGTGCCAATACCCAGCCCTTTATAAGTTTGTTTCTTTTCCTTTTCTTACCCCTTTCCCAACTCCCCTGTCCAAGGCCATATCTAAAGTGACTCTGTTTGTTTCCCGTCGTTTCTGCCCCTCTGCACCCTTCTTCACTCAGCCCTTTTGGATTGATTTTGAGTTGTCCTGTAGAAAGCACACTTTCTGCCTTGCTATAAATGGAGTCCAATCTGGGGCTGTCTGGTGCTCTGTGTTTACCGGTTCAACTTCGCGTATTTTCCGTGAACTCAATTCAAATCTGTTCTTTATTCCAAAATGCATGAGGAGTTTGTAACCGAGTGAATACCGGCTTGAGTCACTCCCTTTTGTCGCGGTGGGGGGTCATCAAGTCTCAAGGTTGCCGATGCAGGTGTGAACACCACTAGACGAGTGACGTAGCGTCTGCGTGAACTTGACCAGCTGCTTTCAGAATGGTGCGGCCGTGCTCTGCCAGGGCCCGAAGTCCAGATCATCTTCTGCTGAGCTGACGCTGCTCTGTGGTATCTCTAGTTCTCTTCTCTCTCCTCCCTTCCCCAGTGACTGGCCTCAATGTCCATGTCACTGTAGCAGTTACTGAAGCATTTGAGAGATTTTGGCCTTTTTGCATCGTTCCTTGTGCCTGATGGAGTCCGTTTATTACGCTTCTGATCTGTTGTGCTGTATTGCCAGAATACTCACCACAAACCAGCTTTTCTGGGTGTTAAATTGAGGAAATCGAAAATGCAGCCAATTATAATGTGGATTACACTGCAGAGCAAAGGCAGGTTCTGATGAGTCACTCACTTGCGTTTCTGTCTTATGTTAAGCTTGGGCTAACACTTATCATTATCTTCTTGTAATTCCACTCTCTTGAGTGTTTTATACACAGCTCATGCTTTTGTACGAAGCGGCTTTGCCAGTTAATTCTGTTGTGGTTTTCCTCCTGTGCTGAATTTGTGATTGTCATTGACTTAGTGAAGGTTCACACTGCAGTGGGCGTCTTCGTCTTTCTCCGTTGTGAATAATGCAGTCGGATTTCCTGCTGTTATTGCTGCAGCCTTGCCTAATAAATAGGTAAAAGGGAAGCTGAGAGAGACAGTGGTGTTCCAGTAGGCTTTCCTGTGAACGAGTCATGGTTCAATAAGCTGGGTTATGGTGGTAGGGTCGGCCAGTGACAGAAACATGGCTCCGTCACTCATGAATGATGGTCACGGCTGTTTCCCAGTGGCTCCAGGCTCCAGCTTTGAAACCCAACTCCATGTTCACTCTTAATTTGTAGGCATGGATGTTTAACTTTGGTGTCCTAACCCTCTATCCTGCCACTTTTCCCCACTTTCTCACTGCCTGTTCTATTAGGCTCAGTGGGGGGGGAAAAACCAGTTTGCTGTTTGAAGATGCCTAGAGTTGACATGCAGTTCAAGTTAGCAATATGTTTGGTCATTGAAAAAAGTGTCCTTTTGGACTGAACTTTTTCCCTTGTCTCAGGGTCAAGTGAAACCTGAGATCTGAGGATTTTGAGAAAAAAAAGAGATGCCACTTTTTCTCTAAGTGAACCATAGTCATACGATATCTACAAGGTTATTCAAATTTTCACTAAAGTTTCATTGTTCCTAGGAGTTCTGTTGATGTGGTTTTTTGTGTGAACTGCCTTTGCTAACAATTTACACCAAACAGAACTGGTGGACTTTTTTTTAGTTTTGTGTAACATTTTAAGCTGTTAATTCCACTTATGAATCGTACAAACTAGGCAATGTTCAGATGAGGCAAGATGGGTTTTAGCTTCGGGCAGTTTGGTTTGCATTTACTTATTTGGAAATACCAGTCAGTGCAGGTGTACACAAGCACATGCACGCAAACTGTTAACTTTTTATTTACGGGTGACATGGCTATTTGAATGAGAAGAGATTCTATACTGTATGGGATTTTAAGAACTGAGAATTCCCCGGACTGGTCTTGGGTGTCGCTGTTGGAGGTGTTTTCCTCTTTGTCTTAAATGTGTCTGTTTTATTAATATTCTGGATAGGGCTGTACAATATCACATTGTTGATATGGCGCATGCGCAATAATCACCAGGGCTTTACATGCCAGGCGTAAACATTTGCCCGGATGCCGGCTTTTCGGTGCTATCCGGACATTTACTCGCGTCCACAATTTGATAAGCAGATTAGTCGTACGCCTAAAATATTAACGAGAGTTTATTGTGATGCGCAAAAGTTCTGGGACTTAAAAATTCTGGAACTTAAAATATGTGTCTGCCTTTGCTTGGGGGGAGGCCAGATGGTGAGGAATGCGGTGGGGCTTTGGCTGGTCTTGACAGCTGACGGACAGACAGGCTGGAGACTCCACCTGCTGAGGTGACACTGCATGGCCTGCATCAGGCTTCACATGCTAGACAGGTCATACTCAAGGAATGAAGGCTGTAGGTTCTGATGGCGACTTGGGTCTCGAGGGATTCTCTTCTCAAATGTCTTACCATAACATTCAGGTCTTCAAGGGGGAATTTTAGAAAATTACTAAATGATCTGTGTCTGGACCAGCTGTAGCTTTGAGATGTGAACCAATAAAAGCGTATGTCATGTATGAGGCGTCCAAATTCAGTAAATCAGCTACATGTGGTTTTTGTGCTTCAGTCCTCTTGGGTGCAGAATTTTATACATCACTGTAAGGTACAGCCAACACCATGCTGTCAGCCGTCCAACCTCCGTTGCTTCTCTTTATGCTGGGGTTTTTGCAGCTGTGTCTTAGTTATCATTTCCTGGTATGGCTGCCTTGCACCCCAATCTTCTGTGACAGACTACCTCTGTTGAGAGTAGCCAGACCGGTTTTGTTGCTGCTCAAACTCAACAATCCCCAGGGAAAAAGAGCTTGAAGTCTAGTTGGTGGACTGGCAAGTGAGACGCCTGGAGAAAATAGAGAGTCCCTAGGGTCAGTCTTTCAAGGAAGACTTTCTTCTTATGAAGCTGCCCTGGTGTGTTGCACGTCACTAGAAATACCTTATTGTGGAAAGAACCTTGGTTGGGTTTGAAAAGTCCCGCATGGATACCTGCTTGACCTCCTTTGTTATAAGCTCATCGTAACTTTTTATTTAATGCGATTACCAAATAGATTACCACAGGCACATTTTTTTAAATTTTGGTTAAGTGAGAGTTGTTATGCAGGCTGAGTCTTTATGGTCTGCGAAGGTTAGGGAAATTTATTAGATGGATAATGGTACTTTTCATGATATGCTAATATGTGAAGAAGGTAAGGTTTTCAAGCAGCTGTTTGAGAAATGTTAACTGTATTAGTCTTATGTCCCATAATTGCAACATGCACTATAATTAGTCTCGACCATTGAAGTATTTTATTTTCCCAGGTTGAAAACTTTTTTTTTTTTTGTCTTTAATAAAATTTTGCTTAATAGCAAGTTTGTTTAGGTATACAATAGCTAAGAAAACACAGCCAAGAATAATAAGCCTAAAACTGGAGATAGGATATTGTAATCAAACTGTTTGTAGTCTGTTCGATTCCCCACGTGAGCATTTCTGTCTTAGTTTTAGACATGTCAGGTTGCGTAATGGTAATGGGTCACTTGGGTAATGTTTCTGCTGCCTTGTCCCATTTTATACACTCTGCTTTTAATCAGGTTGAAAAAGCTTTGCTTTGTGATTTCCTTATGTTGGTTTCCATAATGATGATATTTCTGTTCGGTCCAGTTAAGATGAAAACCCAATATTCTAAAGGATCCAATTTCTATGTACTATGGTTATATACCATCTCAAATCAGAAGTAGTCTGTTAATGGCCTAAATATGTGTTAAGCCAGCAAGTGTTCAGGCTGGGTATTAGTGTATTTAGTATGAACAAAGGGCAGACAGTCAAAGGGTTGTCTGATAACTTGCTGGCAGTGCCTTTTTGTGCTGGATTAGCTGCAAGCTGCATAAACAGCCAGTTAAGCGATCGGCTGTGCGTAATCCTATGAATGCTTACATTAACTAATTTGCACAGTCTTAGGACATATAAACTGTATCTGGTAATTTTTGTTTAGCCTGTGTATTGTGATGTAGTGTGTAGAGCAGCGATGTAGTGTGTAGAGCAGCCATGTAAATTTCATTTTCGTAAATGCGGAGTAGGATCTGCCAGCAATTTTTTGGTATTCAGCTCCATGAAATGCTTCCAGGAGCCGCTCAGCCAAGATGTCCCAGCAGACGTCAGCCTCCTCTTGGCTGAACAGGGCCTGTTGTCCTGTTCTGAAAGAACTCCTCCTCTTAGTGCATTACTTAATTCCAGCCTTTGCTGTTGGGCTCAGTTTACAGTGAAACAACCTAATCTGGGAGGTCACTTCCAGTCTGTCTTTCGGAATGCGATGCTTAGTTTCTTCACCAAGTCAACACTTTGATTGGCTATATTCTTGTGCACATGAGAGTATTTCTAGCCAAGTTTAAATTTACTTGGACACAGAGTGAGGCCAGCATTTATCATCCACATGCAGGTAAAGTGTGTGGAGTTTGTCCTTAATAAAGACAAAATTGCTTCTGTTAGGAATAGTGAGGTTTGGTGATGTTGGTGAAGCAGGTGGCACTCTGTCAGCTTTTAATGTTATTGCCTTGGCCTTCAGTGCTCGGTCACCGAATTGCCATGGAAACAGTCAGGTAATGGTCTGTATGCCTAGACACAGTGGGTTGAGGTGAAGAGGAATTTTTTATTTTTTTTTTTTGGCCGAGAGTCCCTAGGGTCAGTCTGGATCTGTGGTTATGTTGCCACAGTTGAGCTTGCGGACTGTGGGTTATGATGTGGTATCCGCCTGTTTATAGGTGGGACTGACTTTATACCGCACTGGGGGGTTTATACCGCACTGGGGGCTGCATGTTGAATTGTAAAGGAGAAGAGCAGCTGCTGGCAGTGCCTGTTTTTTTTTTGTGTAATGCTATATCCCCATGCAATGCATTACTGACACACATGTATGTCTTTAAATTTAATAGCGTGCATGATTCCAGCTGTGTTCTCTAGAACTGTCTTTTGACAAGCAGGAGTCACATTACTAATGTAGTCTATTGAAGAATTCATCATCCACAGTTACAGTAACCGTGCATTACCTAAGGAACTTATTTGTCCCAATTTTCTTAATTTTTTTTGTGTGATAGGCTCTTAAGACGGCTGGAATCGAGAACGGGTATGTACAAAACAAATGCAGCACATACAGATGACAGAGAAAAGCAGCTGCCGTAGCAAAATATGAAACTGAATGGGTGCAGCTTTTTCTATTTGCAAATAAACCAGAATGACCAGCTTATTCTTTGCCTGTTGTCAACACCTTCTGAAGGAGTCTAGCACGGTCAGCTGAAGCTCAGTAGCCAAACATGCAATGGCTTCAACATTCAATGTGCGGCAAAATACTCAAGGAAGAAGAAATGCAGTCCGTCTTCAGTGGGGAGAGGATGGCCGACTGTCAGTAATTGCTAATTCAGCTGTTTATTACAGTATATTGAGTACTCTTTGCAAAAGAGATTGATTTTAATTGTGCTGGCAGACTTTTTTTTTTTTTTTTTTCTTTCCCCCCTGAGTGACTGATGGATCATAATTCGTGTCCACTTGCCTCTTCTGCAAACTAAAATTTTGATGTTTTGGTCTAGACATCTTCGTGGGGCTTCTTCATGTGACATATTTTGACCAGGCGTGTTGCTGCTTGCCACTGATCAAAGTCGTTTTTCGAGATCGGGCAATTGGCCCGAGTCACCCGAGCCGAGTTGTAGAATATTGCATGCTTCCTTAATGGAGTCACATGGATTTGGAGGTGTGTGACATGCATGGCGACTTCATTCTTTCGGCAAGTGTTGTTGAATGGTCAGCCTTGCCATGCTATTTAGTGTATTTTCGGACCTTGCATATATAAGATCCTATCAGAGTGTTTTTTTTTTCTTTTGCTTTGGCAGAAACCCAGGAATACCTTCAACAACACAAACGTCTTGCTGGGGACAGGCAGAGGGATCTCTGTCAGTGACACCCCTGACCTTTTTCTGTTAGTGTGATAGAGATCCTTGAGTTACCCCTTTTTATTAAATGGAATTTCCATCTGTGGTCTAATCACATCTCTTAGTATAACACACAGGATCCTGGTACTGGGCTAACATCTACTTCTCGTGACTCATTTTATTTTGTTCTTTGATTGAGGCTTAAAATTAACGTACTTTTTGCAAATTTATGGTGTTTCTGTTAGCCATTAACAAAGCCACCTTTTGATTAGGCACTATGCTACAGGCTGTTGGCATGAGTGGGGATGCATCTATTTGGTTATATAAAATCTGCAAAATGTATTTTTTGAGCACTGAGGTAGCAGTATTACGATTTTGTAATAGTGCTCATGTAGTGTCTTGACTGCTTCACTGCCGCTTTAAACCCCTTGCCTGGTGAATGGTTACGGCCCTGATTTGGTTCTGAAGTGTCGTCTGTAGTTGCCCGTGGATCAAATACATTTCTTGGAAAGGGTTACATTGAGTTACACTGGCCGCACAGAAAACCCCTTCTGAAGATTACATGCAAAATCAATGTTTGTTTTCAATATGTTTGCAGATGTAGTTTGTGTCTGGTGAAAAGCTTTAAGGCTACTTGTGAGAATTTACATTTACATGCATTTATTTAGCATGCGCGTTTATCCAAAGCAACTTGAATTTGAGAAAGCAGTTGGCCAGTCCCTCGAGAAATTGGGTTTAAGGGCTTTGCTGAAGATCCCAACAGTGAAATCACTCTGTCAACAATGAGATTTGAACTAGGGATGGGCCGATCCACATTTTTTCAGTTCCGATCTGGTTCCGATATACGATCTCTTTTTACTTTGTTGTATGTTTTATATATAATTTTTTTTAAGCTAGTAAATACAGATGGGAAAAAATGTATGCCAAAAAATATTTAATTAGGCTACTACAAACATACATAACGTACTGTTCCACCTTGTTTGTACATCTTGTTTTAAGCGTTTTTGAGGCATTTGCAGTTCAATATGAATATCTTCAGAGCAAGTATACACAAGTGGCGAAAACTTAAAATGCAGTACAATTTTTCTCCCACTGGCGCCAGCACAGTTACACTTTGTTGCGATGGCAGCCCCTCTTCTATCATAAGCTGCAGCGAGTCTGCAAAACAGTCCAAGTTAGCGACTCCCAAATCATCCATTACTTTATTTGTCTCGCACAGTTGCATGCCCTTTAAGTGGGATTGTCCATTAAACGCTATTCCCACTTCTCAAAACTTTATTTTACAAAGACTGCAAATCGCCGTGCTACTGGTTTCTGTTAAAAGCATAAAATACTCCCAGATCGTCACGCCTTATCTTGCGCTCCTCATACTGTGAAGGGTATGCGCATGACGTCACTGCACTCACACCCACTGAGTAGCGAAAAAGACTGAGGGGCAGCGTTAGTGTTCGCCTTGAATGCCACAAAAAACACATGTAAAATGGGAAAGAGCTGTCGTGCGATTGATTGTGCAAATAGCTCCTATTTCGTGTTAAATTGAACTTTTTAGAGATTGCCAGAAACTAAATGAGTAAGTATAGGACGTGGATCAGTCACGCATGGTCGATACCCGATCCGTCTAATAGGTCTAGATCGGCGCCGATACTGTTCCGAATATCGGATCGGTGCATCTCTAATTTGAACCAGTGACCTTCTGACCACATGCAGTGTCTACCTGCTGACGCATACATTTCATTCAATGTAATCAAGCCTTTATATTTCCAAAGGGCAGCAGTAAACTGCTTTCGTCTGTAATACAATAATAGCAGGTCGGAATGCTAATTTGGGTGTGCCCCCACCCCCAAAATCATTATTTTTCCCTTTGTGCATGTAGAACAGTGTTTCCCAATCCGGTCCTCGGAGACCCCCAGACGGTCCAGGTTTTCGCTCCCTCCCAACTCCCAGGAGGGAGCCGTACCTGTGCTCTGTATTGAATTAGATTCCCCCTCTCTGCTTGGATAACTAACTTTCACGTGTTTGCCCTCGGGGTCACACCTGGTTGTCAGCCGGTGAATGAGATCAGAAGGAGCGGAGAGCAGTCTCAAAGTGCAGCCTGGTTTGGAGGTGTGATTGGCATGCGGGCGGCAGTGCCGGCACGCCCTGCCATTCCCATCGCGGGGCTTTGTAATGCTCCCCAAAGTGACTGCTGATAGCCTAGTCTGAGAGGGCTTTTAAATGACTCCCCTCCCATACTGCCTCCTGTTCGCAGAGCTGTGGGGAGAGCTGAAGACTCTTCCTGTTTCTTCGCAGTCTACAGTGCAGTGTCCGTTTTTTCATAACTTTAGTTGTGTACAACCAATTGCTGGGTTGTATTCCAAATAGGTGAATTCCTCCCGAGCACATACTTAAACAGATATTATCACTGACGGAATTCTAATCAAAAATGTGAAGGGGGCGGTTTCCCCCTGCTTTTAAGTTGAGCGGTATGGGTATGGCGTGTTGTCAAAGGCTGCAAGCCATTGCACGATGTCATCGCTGAGCTGTGTCGTCATCTGCATAGCTGGCTCGCAGCTGGCTTGCTCTCCCTTGGAGACGAATGGCTTGAATTCCAAGTTTTGCGACAGACTTCCTGTCCTCCACCCAGCACTAGTCTACCGAAAGCCAACATGTTCACGGGCTTTTCCTGATGAAGGAACCCAAAAAGTGACATTGTTTTAGGTCTTAATGCTCCCTCCTACTGGACTGATGTTATCTTTGTGCGTTCTTGATGAAAAGGATTATTGCTTGTTCCATTTGAACTCATCACTTGTAAATTCCAAGTTTCTAGCCGGAAATTTCATCTGGAACGCCCCCTGAAGACTCACGAACTGGGAGGAATCAGCACAACCCTGAGCTCAGAATCCAAGATGGCTGCGCCCTTTATCAACAGAAGTTAAAGCTGTGGTTTTATACCGTTTATTAGCACTTGTCATATTTGTGGCTCATCAAAACGGTCAGTCGTACACACAGTTCTGTCCAGTCGCTATCTGTGGACGTGTTGCTATGGTGTTTTTATGTGCAAAACAAAGCGCGATGATATTGCTAACAATAGCTAAAAATTATCCAGGCTAGAACTACGGCCCGTTTCAGAAAGCAGGATTTCTTTTGCTTAGCCGGACAACTTGTCGGATTTAAGGTTGTCTGGGCGTCACTGCGTAAGTGAACGAAGATAAAGACCATTTAAAGTGGGGTGAATGAAATCTGATAAGCCAGAAATCTAGCTTTTTGAAATGGGTCCCTGGTACTGCTAAACGGCTTTCCGACTCGCTTTTCTGGAACCCGGGTAACTCCGGAACGCAGCATGAGATGTGGTGTCTCTGTGTTGGGGGGGGACTGCTGTCCCAACACTGGCTCTACACGCTTGCCAGCAAGGTTATAATTTGCATCTGTGTCGCTTCAGCGAACCATCTTCCATATATAGATGGACAGTTTAATCTCCTCATGCCTGAAGGCATCGTGTATCTATGAAGTGAATTACAACACACTATTTTTATGGAACTACAATTTTTAAAGCATTGGGGCTCGGGGTGGGACATTCCTGATAGTGAGAACTGTAAAACACTTGTTACTGAATGCAGCCCTCCTGTGATAAACCTTAGCTCTTTGTGTGTGTGTGTGTGTGTGTGTGTGTGTGTGTGTGTGTGTGTGTGTGTGTGTGTGTGTGTGTGTGTGTGGACCAAATATCCCCACAATGTGGTAAAAACCTGTTGTTTTGATGTTGTGGGAACCATTTTTTCAGTCACTACAAAAGGAAATTCAATTTTATAAAAATCTGTGACTGCAATCAAAAAGCTAAAAACACAAAAGGACTTGTATTTTGTTTAGTTACTTATGGTTAAGGTTAGGGCTGGGTAGGGGTCAAGGTTGTCATTGTTGAGATTAGGGTTTTACCCATAGAAATGAATGGAGTCCCCACAAAGGTGTGCGCGTGTGTTTGTGTGTGAGAGAGAGCGATCAGCCAGGCAGGCGAGCGAGCAACCGTGGTGGTCCTCGAAACTAATCAAATTTTCTGCATGACTTTACTGGGCTGTGACTGATGTGGTGTCGATGTTTGTGTGGAGAGGACAGTCATTCCCCAGCAAAATAATAAATTTGTATCTCCTTGTTATCTTCAATTGCATCAGTCAGAAATATCCAGTGTTTAAATGTAAAATAGCTGTAACGTGATGCTGATTTCGTTGCATCCTTAATGTTAATTGCATTACGATGTCTCTGAGCTCTTTCTAATTTGATGGGAACTGTTTCACAGGAAAACCAAACACTTTAACAACAATTTAAGATCCCGATCATAACACTTTGGTGACCGCTTGGGGGGGTTTAGCCAAATTTTATAGTTTATGCGTAGATGACGACATACCAGATAAATGCATCACTCTGATTCTTGGAAAATAGTGGCCCTGATGTGACTGGGCATCACTAATTCAGTGATGCGGTAATGCTGTATTGTCCTGATTTGTGGAGCAGAGGACACGCTTCACCGCTGGTCTTAAAAGCTGTTTGGGGCCAGACTGAGAACCCTGAGTTTTGAGGCCCCAGGTCCATTGCTTCAGTGGGTGGCTGCTAATCACTTCTCTTCGGCTTGTGATGAAGGGAACCGGCGCCGTTTCTCATGAGATCGGGAGATAAATGTTCAAAAGACGTTTGAGTCGCGGGTATTTTTAGAACCGGCTGTATGGAGTTGGGTCAGTGTACAGATTCAGATCAGAAAGTTAAAGGCAGCTGCTGTGGGGGGGGGGGGGGGGTTGGATTTGTGATTGATTTCTGTAATGTGCCTCTGTTCCACAGCTCCGCAGCTGAGCCCAGTTGCTTCGCAAAGGTAAATGTCAGAGCTTTAGCCTTTAGCTTGAGCTTGCAGTCTGTGGTCCAGACCGCAGCTCATTGGCTGTTTCAGGCTTCAGTGTACAATGTCATTACAAGTCTGTCAAACAGTAACTGTTGGGGCCACCATCTGTCCTTTTTGATGCGTATGTGGGACTCCTTGTTTATTAGCTCCAACGTCAGGACAGGAAGTAAGACCTTTGTTTTAATAATGATTTTCTCTTCCTCATCGGATGTTTTTGCGTCACGATTTATCACAACATGCCGCATGTAATCCAGGTCCACTCAGTCCATCTTGACATAGTCATGTGACATCCCAGGGAGACACAGGTGTCACAATATTCAATATCTTTCTAATAGCCTTTTAGAGATTTACTTTCCTGTCACAAAGGAGAACTTCATTGACGTAAGCTGTTGCATGAGGGGAGTCTCCAGTCCTCCTGCATTGTTTTGAGTTGTGGAAAACAAAAGATTTTCCACGAGTGGCCGAAATAAGGGGATTTAGCTAGAATGACGGGTACAGTAGCTTGATAATGACGGATATAGTGCCAAATAAACCACAGCTTCTGCTTCCTGCTATAGGGATTGTACTTTCTTCTACAATGCCCTTATTAACAAATAATTATGGCTTCCGACATTTATTTATAATAGCAAAAGGTTTTCCTTGTCCCGAACCCTTTTGGATATTAATTATTGAATTTCTCTGTAAATGCTCATGACTTTCCCCTTTGTGTACTGTGTGTAATTCTCTAGATTTTGCACACTGACTTTAAGCCAGTTCAAGCAAACTAGGGCTTGTCCATAAAGCCATAATTCTTTTCTCTGAACCCAGATCAGCTGCCGAACCTTTTTGTTTTTGCTATCGTCAAGCCTGTTTTTGGATGCTATGCCAGGACATTAGTTAGTGCTACATTGGCTAATCAATTTAGCTAGTTTAGGTCTGTGGTCTCGCCCTTCTCACGTACGTCAATCAGCTGCTCCCCTGGTTTCTGATTGCAGTGGAAAAACACATAAATCCAGCCTTAGTTCTTGTTTGGCCCTTTGTGTTTTGTGTAAAAACTGCATTGGACAAGACTGATGGTATACACCCCTCCCGTCCCCGAGGTAGGTGACAGTGACTGTCCCTTACCATGCTTAACCAGCCGTCGCTGTGAACAGCAGAGCCCCTCTCGGCCTGTTTGGCTCCCGTACCCTGGAAGGCATTATGGTGGGATGGCGTTGGGGTGG
>JAODKC010000064.1:24549649-24569098 GCA_026777985.1 Mormyrops attenuatus
CCCCCCCCCCCCCCCCCCCCCCCCCCCCCGTCTTTCCATTCCTCAGTTACTAGGCAGCGACACTAGAGGGTCCAAGTGTCAAGTTCAGAGCTGGGCCCTGAAGAATTTTTGCGGCCTGGGGGAGTGCTCTCCCTCTTTGTGACTTGCTTTGTGTCCATGCTTTATTTATAGAAGGTCTCGCCAGTTCCCAGTTTGATTGTGCTTGCTTTTGTGCACGTGTCAGCGATGCTATGTATGTGGAAACACGTCCTGCTTGTAAATGTGGGCAAGTTCATTTAAAGATATGTGACTGCATTCAGCTACGATGCAGGTTAATGGCCTGGTCACCCTGGCAGTGTCACATTATGGCGGTATCCCTTAGGCTTGGCTAATGGAGATGAGGGTGATGGGCACCACTTATAGCCTAATGGCTGTTCATGGCACTTGGAAGGCGAGATACAGTTGCAAGAAAAGCTTATGTCCGATGCAGCAGATGGGGGCAAAGTTGGAGGGCTCTGACGTCACGGTAGCCACTAGTTACTGAGCTATTTAATTGGCCCCCTCTTGTCCTTATTGACAGGACATGCCTGCGGAGTCTCCATTAGCTGCTTGTTGCTACATCTGAGCTCGACAGGCAGCGGGGAAATGTCACTCCCCTCTCCTTGGCTAACAGATTTTCAGGGTTGGTTCTGGGCCATGATCGATACTCCATCACAGTCTGCTCCAGCACTCCACGCATGTTCAAATAACAGGCCTGTGCAGGGGTACCAGGCTCTGCTAGGATCTACATTGTTGCAGTAGTTCCAGATCCAGGTCCATGTTTTAAATCCTGACCTGCCGACAGTTAGGTTTGCTGCGACTGTTTGTTGAAGTGGGAAGGACCACAAGCCGCAGGCCTTAGACGCAGGACACTCAGAGCGCAAGTGGCCGTCCGCATGGAGGAAGGACACATGGACTTTATGACAGGAAGCTAAATGATGCAAATGCAAAACTGCTGGTCCTTATGCAGTGCATTTCCTTCCCTATTTTAAAGTCTCAAAATCTGAATGCCATGTCACAAACAGAAGCTTAAATTGATTCAAAACATGTATCTTTTTAGTTGTGTCCCCAGTTTCATTTCCTCTAACTACTCTGGTTTGAACTCTAACAAGCTTGATAACCTGTTCAGTGCACAAGAAGTACTGTGTACAGGAGTCATTGAATCGGCTCTTCAGGAGTGAAAACTGGGAATAACAGCTGGCTGTAAACTGCTCAGTATTTACAGCAAGCAGGCCTTTTTGGTCATAAACTCCTGCAGCACTGAAAATGCTGTAGGTGTTATATTCTTATATCTTATTTAAAAAATCCAGCACGTAGTGGGTTGTGGATATTTCCGTCCAACTCATGTTAAGTGTTTCTGCTGGCAAGAGAGTGCATGTAGGCGGTGTAGTGCCATATTCTCGCGTCGAGCAATATGCTCAGGGTTACCGTGACTGATGGTAAACCCAACTTCCCACTGCTCCGAACAGCTTCAGCCTGCATCCATGGGTCACCTAAACAAACATCGAGGCGTGCAGCCTTCCGGTTTTAACCGCGCGCTCTGGGGTACAGCTGGTTTACTCAAAAAGGCAGGAGTCACTGGCAGTCAGCCGCTCCCCCTCGCAGTTGGGTAATGGAAAAGCACGAGGGCCTAGATACATGATCTGGCAGCCCAGATTCCATGCACGGTAAACACTCGCTGCTCATAAACACAGGCCGCATGTGTCTCTGTTAATTTCCTGTAACCCGATAGACCTCTTTATCTACGTATTTCAATGCCTGTGGCAATTAACCAAAGTTGCCCCCCCCGTGGTGTAGGGTATTTCTTTCTTTAACTGTCTCCAGATTTAGGCCAAACTTTCCATTCTCAGCATTTTCGCTCCACTTTGAAGGTGAACGTCAGAATGTGACCATCTCCAGGGCCACTTTAAGCAGAGGTTTTCTAACCTTAGGGCCGACACTGCTGTTCAGTGGTGTATATAATATATTTCTATGTACGAGTGAAGCTTATGTTGATTTATTTAGGGCCAGTTCATCTTTCTCTAAGTGCTGTGGAATATCTCTGGCTTCCTGTCAGTCATGTGACTGGAACGTTGTCCATCAGTGTTTTGGTCAGTAACCAGTGGCCACTTGGGTTCCCCTTTCTTACCCATTCAGTGTTGTTAGTGGAACAAAGGCGATTTATCCCTTTCTGTGGTGGATGGGGCAGTTTCATATAAGGCTTGGCCCCACTGATGAATCCTTAAACCTCACTGCAGGCGAATGGACGTTAATTATGACTCTGTGGCCTCCTATGAAGATTGGCTTCCCTAACATTTGTTGTACAGATGGCCCCGTAGAGAGAAAGGTGTGTACTTTTTGAAAAATGTTGTAGAAACTGCAGTAATGGGCAGCCAGCGGAGTTCAGGGGGCTGGGGGTTTATTGTGTGTTTTCCTGTGATTTCAGAGACCCAGTTTATGGATCACCCTCTGTGCTGGCTCATGCCCACTGGACTGGCTGTAGGCAAAAGTAGGTCACGGTGCAGGGAAGGGTGTATGGGCAGCTCCCTGCGACATGTCGCCCCACTCGGCCAAAGTGTGCGCTATTGGACGTAGTGTGTAGCCTGACAGTAAGAAATGTGGTCACTTTAATGTGTTTCCTGGGAAACACAAGCCTCCTAACTGCCGACACTTTTCTCATTTTAACCTAAGGAAATACTTCCGGTTATTTCATGATATGTCATGCCTTTGCTTGCTGAACTGTGCATTGCAAGGCTTTTCAACAAGCCCCACTGTTTGTTTCCTTATTGTAGCTTAGATGTCTTGTCTTGCTTACAAGGTTTTTTTTGAGCTCTCAAGGTAAGTAGGACCCTCACATTGGAGACATGCACATTCATACTAGACCATCATTCAAATTGGAAAAGGAGGAGGGAGAGTTGTACCTAATGTTGTGGTTAAAGCCCCCCCACCCCACCCCCTATGAACATGGTTGTTGATAATTGCTCACTGGCCTTTTGTGTTGCCTTTTCTTTACTCCTTCTGGGTAGATTTTGTTTTTAGTAGAGAACAAATCAAGGGTAATGAGTCTGGCTCAAAGTGGGCCACGTTCTTCAACTTTGTTCGGCTTGCTTTGCATTCTGGGATAGATTGCTGGCTGTTAGGCCACCCCTCTGCCCATTGAATTTGCACTGCAGGGGAGGGAGCAGGGAGAAGTGCACCTGACCCGTCCCTGTGAGCGTCACGAGGGCCGGGAAATTACCTGGCAGCGGGCCTTTCAGAGATCTGGTACTATTCCACAGCTGATGTAGTGTCCCCTGTTTGGTTAGTAATTCCAAATTGTACATGTGTGTTCACTGTGAGAGCCTGTTAGATTAGGCCAGTGTTCCTTTTCTTGGATAACTGCATGAAACTCTACAATATGCCTCAGTCCTTTATCCAGTATTTGCACTGTTTACGGTTTATTTCCATATGTATGTCCAGGACTTTTTAAAACTACTTTTTTTTATTTTTTTTAGCTCAAAATGCATTTTTCTCTTAGCTTTTTGAGTCCTGTTCCTTAACCCTTCTTGAGTTGGAGAAGGTCATCTCTCCACCACTATGCATGGGTGGTTTTTCAGATGAAGCCTGGTTCTCTAAATGAGAAACCCTGTTTATTAAATGGCCCTTCCTGATTGGAGGGTTCGGAGCTGGGGGTGTGTCTGTCTGCGTATACGTGTCTGAGTGCATGTGCAGGCAATGTCACATTTTAGCAGCCCTGCAGTATGAGGCACAGTGAACTTGACAAGCGGTATCATGACGGTCATCTTCTGTTCTGTCTTTAATTATAGCAGCTGTGTGCTCACTTACATTTATGGATAAGAATAATAAAATGGCTTTCATATCAGTTAAAACAACAAACCGTGAATACCTGCCACTGTATTTTAAGCAGTGGGGTGCTGTGTTACTTGTGTTTAGTCAAAGTCTATGCCGATGTGTTTATGTAAAGGCACGCACGCCTTTACATTATCGCTCGCAGCTTAATTTGTCCCGTTTATTCATCATGCTTTGCTGGGGTGAATGTTTAATGTAAAAGCCACTGTGGAATTTTAAGTTGAAAGACTTGATTCAAGACGTGAATGGAAATAATGGATTTAACTGTGTGACGGCTGTTTTCACTCCTTGCTTGTCTCTAGGTGGTCTGGCGGGGTGAAAGTTTCTCTCCTGCTTTTACAAACTGATCAATGAACAGCTGCAGAAACTAGCTTTGAGACTCGTTGGAAATGTCCCTTGAGTAGACGTGAGAGCAAGCTTGGGGTCTGTTCTACATGTATGGAATCGACGATGCATTCAGTAAGCCCCCCACCTCATCTTCTGAGCCCTGATGGAGGAAAGGCCAGTAATCCTTTGCCCGACCTGCGGGACTAGTTGCTTGTGGATGATCGGTTTATCGTATGCCTGTGTGGGGGGAGTGAGACCTGTAGGCGGCTGCCTCTGACACCAGGGCACAGGCCATGACTCTGACTGGTTTGGCTACATGTTCTGACCAGTGGGAAGTCGGTGAGATGTACAGAAGACTGTGACGTGTGTGTGCCATCAGAAGGCCCAGTCGCTTATCCCTCTCTGTGGTGCCAGATAAGATAAGCCACTTAGAAGACATGCAAGATTTAGCCTAGAATGGGTTTCGGTATACTCCTTACTCACTGTAATTAGTGTTGTTCATCTCTGGCGGCCTTGTGATGAACTTGGCCGGATTTGGCCTGGCCTTTTATGCTGGTAAATGGTACTTTTTTTTTTTTTTTTTTTCTTTCTTTTATTCTTTTCACACTGTGCTAATTAAAAAAGACAATTGCTCTCTCACAGCTGAGTTTTGTGACCTCTGTCTCCTTGGTAGTGGAAAGAAGTGATGCAACAGGCTGCAGCTGGTGGTAATTTGCACTGGGGGCCATACCGCGGGCATCATGGGGTTTGCCGGCTGGGGAAGCATGGAGTGTTGCTGAGATGAATTTGCTGGAATTGGCTCGTCCTTGTTCACTATGCCGATTTTAGGCATTCTTGTTTTTTAATTTTCTTTCTTTAAAGCAGAAGCCAAACAGGACTGGGCCTGTGGTTTAGTATCAGTGCCTTGTCTGGTTTGCCTTGTATCAGAGTGCAGTAGAATCCTTTAGAGAGGCAGTCGAAAGTGGCTGGTCTGTAACATTTCCAGGATCACTTCCCATGTTCCCATGCTCTGGGATGGTCATGTGACAGTTCAGAATCTCAGCATCTCATGCCAGGCAAGCAAGACGATAACTAGGCTCCTGCAGACTCATGTCTGCCCTGCTAAGCTGAAATGTAATTAGCGTGTGTGTGTGTGTGTGTGTGTGTGTGTGTGTGTGTGTGTGTGATTGTCCATTCCTTTTTAATGAGCTCCATTGTCAAGTTCCCGCAGTGGCCAGCTGTGCATTATCACTGTGCTGCTCTATTGCTGAGCCTGTCGCCTTGCTCCTTCACTGCAGGATCGCAAGCTGTCTAAGTCGGAGCGGCAGCGCTTCAAGGAGGAGGCGGGCATGCTGAAGGGCCTGCAGCACCCCAACATTGTGCGTTTCTACGACTCCTGGGAGTCCCCCACCAAGGGCAAGAAGTGCATTGTGCTTGTGACGGAGCTCATGACCTCGGGGACCCTCAAAACGTAAGCCTGACCCTCTGCATATTTTCTTTTTCAGTCGTTCAGCTTCTGACTTTTTTCCCCCCCTCCTCATGTCAGTTTCTTCCAAGAAAATAACAAAAATATCCATGCCTGGGTTCCTCATGTTGTGGATGGGTGGTGCCTTAGCACCAGCAACTGCAGTGGATGGTGTTAGTGATGGACACAGAAGGGTGGCACCCCCCTGTGGACTTGCAGTTCAATGTCAGTATTCAGAGCCCCTCTCTTGCACCTTCTCCGCATTCCTACCACCTTAACAGCCCAGTGAGATGTTTAATTAAAAAAGGATATTTTTACGCTGACACAATTCGCTCCGTGATTCAGGCTGCCGGCCTGCCTGCCGCCGCATGTCTTCCCCCATCCGCTCTCCAGGCCTGCCTGCCTGGGCCGGCCCGGGTGGAGACGCAGCGGGAACGAGCCGGGAGCCTACCTGTGCCCCAGCCGCCGGCTGCTGCAGCGGTTTGCGTGATCAGACACGACGTCTGTCAGAGTGGGTTGGGGTGTTTTTTTTTTCTCCCCTCACCATGGTCCAGCGATCACAGGGATCACTTTTTGCTCGTTGGGGAGGAATCGGCGCTAGAATGGCGAAGTTGGCGCCCAGTGTGTGTGCACTGACACCTGGGATGTCAGGATTAACCACCAGCGATGGGTGTGGCCAGCACTTCGACTTCTTCGGTGGATAAACCCATTCCTTACCTCCGTTCGAGGTTTTCGGTATCCTACAGCTTTCCGGAAAACCTCTGACTAATCGGTTTAGCTTCTCTGCGTGCGCAGTGGCCATCCGGTTTTATGTTTGGTTAAACCGTTGGTATGAATTACCGAAGCCACTGTAATACAATAGGAAAATGCGAGTTTTGTTTCTAATACTTGGACTAGGTGTGGCTCGTGTGTACGTGCAGAACCTCATTTGGGCTGGGTAGCACGCGTGGGCCTGAGAAGCCTGCAGTGATGGGGCTTCCTGGACTATGGCTGACTGCTGATGATTCCATTAAGGATGCCTTATCTAATGGAATCACTGGGATGCAGTCCCCCGAGACGCGTCCTGGATATGCCACTCTGGAAGAAGCACTCGCCTCGACAGCCTGGCCTGCAGTGCCGTCTCAGTGGTTATGGTTTACTGTTGTCAGAACAAATGCTGCACCTGTCAAGCGCCTTTGAAGTGTATGAGAGAGAAAGAGAGACTTCAGTGGTTTAGCAGCTGAGATATGTCTTGCATATTTTGTCATGGCTGTGATTTGACATTTTTGTTTTCATGTATATTTTGCCCCCCAAACTGGGTTCAGAATTATCGGTAAGGTTGCCAAGTGCTATCGTCTTCTCAAAATATCACCCTGTCTGCAGAAGCGTTATCACAGGTAACCTTGTGAAGATACTGCCGTTTTCCGCCTTGACGTTTTAAATGGATTAGGTTGGGTTTGGAAAGGCACCTGGGCTTGATTTAGGAAAATGCTGCACTAAAGATCAACTCCTTTCTGCTTGGTGGGGCAGAATGCTGGAGATGAATTCAGATTATAGTACACCCCTAAGGGTAGAGCGCATTTTCAGCTGTTAACGTAAAATGTGCTGGGTGTCAAAAGCCCTGTGATTTCAGAATAAAAGTACACAGATGGCACACAGTAACCTAAGAAAGAACTTGTGCTTTTTTGAGGAGGGATGTGTCCTTCTGGTTGGAATCCCCCAGGTGTGTGACGTTTGTCGAACCTCTTTATTGTGTCAGTGTCAGAGATTCCCCCCCCATGTGTAATTCCGTCCCCTTGGCCTTCACGCTCCTCAGGTACCTGAAGCGCTTCAAGGTGATGAAGATCAAGGTGCTGCGCAGTTGGTGCCGGCAGATCCTGAAGGGGCTGCACTTCCTGCACACGCGTGCCCCTCCCATCATCCACCGGGACCTCAAGTGTGACAACATCTTCATCACGGGCCCTACGGGCTCCGTCAAGATTGGCGATCTGGGCTTGGCGACGCTCAAGAGGGCCTCCTTCGCCAAGAGTGTCATAGGTACGAGTCAGCAGGCCTCAGTGGCCATCCCCGCGTCTCCTCCCAAGCTCGCCACGTGCCGGTTGAATTTAAAATATATTTCGTAATGTTTGATTTCTTCACTAAACGTGAAGTGACCGGGTGAATGGGTGAATTTGTAAATATATTTTAAATTCAGTTTATGAATGTCATCCTCATTTTGATTGCTGTTTTGGGAAGCAGAGCTCAGTTTTTCCAGCCCCCTCCCTACAAAACCAAACATCAGTTGACCGTAGCATCTCCAGTTTCGTGGTGAAGAGTGTCCACCCTCCATCAGGAAACTAGAGAGCCAAGCGGCCATCTGTCACTTTCAGCAGTTGAGGACAGCAGTTTTTCACTCCTGTCATCATTTCTCCCTGTGCAAAAGTGCATATAATGGGGACCTGATAGGAGGAGCAGGTAAAGCCTGTAAGTGTGTGGGGGACAGGGCAGCATAGCAGGTCGCAGTGGCCGTGTGAGGGCAGTGTAGGCCGTACGGTTTTCGGTGATCCCTTCTAGTCGTGTCTGAAAACCTGTGCTCTGTGCTCTGTGAAAGCTGACCTGTATCGAGTGGAATGTAACATCTCTTTCTCGAAGGGTTTGCCTCATCAGCTTTTTCTTTTTTCTCCCCTTCTCAGCGTTTTAAGGTCACATGATTATTTTGTCTGATCATCTACCTGTCTTTTTCCTTTAATCGACAATTTTTTTCCCCCTTTTTTTGTTTTACATTCTTGAGTATTTTTTTTTAACTATAGGCTATAACGTCAACTCTGTCGCTCAATCTGCAGTATGGATTATATTATGTACTGCAGTTTCAACAGTAAGTATACAGAGAGTGGTCCTGGTAAGTGAACAAGCACTACGTGATCTTTTCAAAAACAAATTCTTGTATTTTCCCAAATAACTGGGTTTTTCTTTGAAAGGCCTTTGGTTTAGTTTCCAGTGCTACTGCGGTGTACAGAACAGCGCTGTTCAAACACACTAGCTATGGGATCTGCTTCTGTTTAGTCCCTAACTACCTAAGCTTTGCCTTCTCACAGGTTCGATGAAAAGGTAAGTTATGCAGAAAACTATTTATATGCTTGTTTATTTAGGGTATGGTGCACTTTGACACAAGTTAGTTCCATAGCTAGTACCTCTTCACTTATTGCTGGGCTAGCTTGATTCTTGGGGGTAAAGTAAATTACCTATTGGCACCTGAAACTAACCTCATAACTAGGCGCCTGTAGTCAGGAAAGGAGAGGGAATCTGACACTGGATTTGTCTGTTTTTTGTTTAGTTTTTAACCTTCCGCCCGCAACATTCCCTCTTGGCCTATTTGACTTACCCTTGACTGGTTGGTGTAGCGTTAGCAGTCTGGCACAGGCCTTGAGTAATCGACACCATTTGGGCCTCACAGCCTGTTCTGTGCACCAACACATCTCTCAAGACCCCCCCGAAGGCCTTACAGAGAGAAACTTGTGCTTCATTCACTGCAGATTGACTTAGCGCGGCTTCCCTCCCCTCTTTCTTTTGTCCCTCCCCCTTCCGCTTTCCTCTGTCTTCTCACAGGGTCTTCTCCTCCAGCGACTGCCGGCTTCGTCCGCCCCCCTCTTCCTCTCCCTCCTCCTCCTCGCCCTCCTCGGTGAGTAGGCCGGAGGAGTCTGCAGTCTCAGGCACTGAGAGTTCTGAATCGTTCTTTTGGTTTAAGGTACCCCTGAGTTCATGGCTCCTGAGATGTATGAGGAGAAGTACGACGAGTCAGTGGATGTGTATGCCTTTGGGATGTGTATGCTGGAGATGGCCACCTCTGAGTACCCGTACTCCGAGTGTCAGAACGCGGCACAGATCTACCGCAGAGTCACCAGTGTAAGTCTATCCTCCCTCCTGCACATCCCTCCACCTTGATCTCCCTCCCCGTGGCCATGCTCCCGTTTCTGATATCACCTTCCTACGCCCCAAACTGCCTCTCCACACACACCCAGCCTTGGTGGTCTGGCCTGTGTCGATCTCTCAGGCGCTGAGGCATTTTGGTTCAGTTTCAGAGCCTAGGACCTGCTATAAGGAAACATGGTGTTCTTTACTTTACGGAGAGGGGAAAACCAGCAGTGAGTCTCAGGGTTAAGGATCTCCTAGAGTGATGGTCACATGACGGAGGATGCACACGGAGAAGGTGCATAATGGTTAATATTTAGTGTTCAAATATAGTTTTGTTCGTTTTGTATGATGGTCTTTTCTCTGTGCTTTAACTTGCACAGTCTGTGTTTTGCTATGCACAGCTTTTCATTGGCGTAAACGAGGTTTCACAATTTGAACTGTGTTCTGCAATTCTAATCAGATTTTCTTTTTGGATTATGTTGTCTAGTGTAGCTCAAATGTGGGTTTAAAACACACTTAAAAGACCACTATTCAGAAGTCTGTGAACGAAGTAGTCCAACCTTCTGTGCATATTAATAGTAAGAGCCAAATGACAAATGGAGATCCAGTCTTCTGCAATGCAAAATATGTCATGTAATGTGCTGGCAGGCCCCATCTAGAGAGCAGTTTGTCTTTTTGCTGGTCAGACATGTATGAGCTTCAACCTTGTGGTCTCATTTGGCTTTTGTTTGCTTTTAAAATCCATTAACTGGTGGCTGTTTTGTTCCTGCTGCAAACTGAGTTGATCTTTCCTCTGGTAAGTCTGGCAGTCAGGAGCAGCTAATGCAGTACATGATGCCCCCTGAGGAGGCTGAAGAAAATGAGCTTGGTGATGTAGTGTACCTGTCTGCCAGCAGGGGGTGGTGCTGCTGCTCTTTCTCTGCTTCAGGGAAATGGGATGTCTGAAGATAAAACCTCAAACACAACAGTTTCACAAGTGAATATTTCAGAGCAAAAGAAAATCCTGCATTATCATGTGCTTAATCAGGTGGCCCCTCTGAGCAGCTTCTGGCAGAGAGCTTCTGGAATCCTTAGGTCTTTTCCATTCTAATTAATAATTTACTATGAGTAAGTTTACAAAGCATGCAATGTACAGGTAAGATGGTACAGATACCACACTAATAAAAAAAAATATCAATTTTAGCCCCTTCATTAACATTTGTTAATATTAATTCAGGATATTACATATTTAACCATGTAGAAAATACCTCTCCCACCTCCAGTGCCATAACTGGTATAAGAGATTTACTTATCCTTCTTCCAACATTATCAAATTGAGACAGCTACCCACCCTTCAGTGTTTCCCATATTTGTCTTAGAGTAGGTTTTCATCTTGTCAGATTGACGTTGCCCAGCAAGCTGTTTGTTTGATTGACCAGGCTCCCTTCTTATTTTAATGATAATGTAGGGGAGAATGTCACCCACCCCCTCCTTCCCAGCTTCTGGCAGCTTCAGACGGCCTACACACAGATTGGAAACACAGCTGTTGCCTTGAGCCTCTGTGTCGAGAAACTTTGAGGGCCCAGCCCAGATCTTACTGCCCTCAGACAGCCTTTCCCGATTGCTGCTGTCCTTATTTCCCCCCTTGAACAAATCTCTGATTATCTGCTCTGCGATGGAGGTAATGTCTCCCATGGCTCCCATGACGGCATAAGCTGAGGAATTGGAGTGATCATCGGTTCAACTTCAGGGTTAATTCGTTGAGTCTGGGAGTCAAACTGTACGGTCAGGTTGCCTTCTGCAGATTTGTATTTTGCTTGTGAACACCTCTGCGTCCCTTAAAGGCCAGAAGTCCATTGCCTTTTTGCTGGCTCACACAATACTCAAATCGGCAAGAGTCCAGCGTAAAGCCATCCATTCAGAGCTCTGGGGTGTTGGTAATGAGCTTCTTAATCGCTTCCTTATTCCACTGCCGCTCCTCATACTTGATTCAATTGCCTGTTCCGTGATCCCTAACTTTGTTTGGCCCTTGAGTTTTTCGGTGGGGCTGTTTATATAAGGAGAGTATCTAAGGGAGGACGGCACTGTTGGGGGTAGTGAGCTCCCATTGCTCTATGTACCCATGTCATCCTCATTTTGAACAGCTCATTTTCTGAATCAAATTGGTAAGTGTTTTTTTTTTTTTTTTTTTCATGAGCAAATCAAGGCATGCTATCTATTGGATCCTTCAGAGAGCTTAATGTGAATGTGTACATTAGGACCGACGTTCTTAAAGGCTGCTTTATTCTGTGAAAAGCATTTTAAGCTGTATGCTGTGCTTTCTGAATGCTTTTTGATGCCTCCTCTACCATCCAGGATGGTTTATCCCAAAATTTTCATTGGCTTTTATGAAATCCTAGTGCAGCAGTAGTCATTTAGTGTGCAAGGACACCCGAAGGTCTAGACCTTGCGTTTAGGTGGACAGCTCTGACAGTTCTTTGGATCATCTGTTCGATCCGATTTTTGGCTTTCCATGCCAAAGTGAATGTGGATACAGATATAAATCTAATCTGCTACCATGAAGCACCTGTGAAATATTTGGTTATTCCATAAATTCTTTCTAGGCTTTTTAAATCTGAGTGTGTGCCTTGCATATCTAACAGGCTATTATTATTTTTTTTTTAAGTGCACTGCATGTTGTCACTAAATTTGATCAACATTAACAGATAAACGTGGTGGGGCCACTTGTGGTAGCTCAGAACCACAGTGTTTTGATCAGGACTTTAATTGCTCACCTGTTCTGCTTTATGATTTGTTTCCTGTGTTAATGGCTAGTGGCAGGGGGCTGGTCCTAGTTTGATGATTAATTTAAAACGGCATCATATCTGCATTTGGCGTATTTGTGGGAGCTCAAACATATTTGCCTTGCGTATGCTTGCCAGCTGGGTTAATAACTACCAGAGCAATCCAATGAAAGTCCCATAAGGGCAAACATGAGGTAAAGGGCAATTGCATCCCTCCTGTCGGTCTGAGGGAGTTTGGCCAAGCTCGGAGTAAGAACTTGCTTTAACTGCTCCCCCTTGTGGCAGGGTGACTGTGGGTGTTCTGTGGGTAGCCCTTGATAAGTGAGAAATGCTCAGTCAGCTACAGCACCCAGCTCCGCATCTTGTCTAGTCTGTTAGCGAATGCAGCAGTCGCATGCTCACTCGTCTCGCATCCTGGGAATCCTGCTTCTTCACTGTCTCGGGATGGCTTCACAGCTAGCTGAGCTCTGCTGCTTGCTTGCTTCTGCAGATGTACACACGTTGGTCTAGATTGCCTGCATTCCTTAGTTTTGGAATGCAGGTGGGATTACAGCCAAGAGGGTCATGCGTTTTCCCAGCCCTGTTGCTGCGGCAGTTCTCCAGACTGCATTTGGGGCTCATTTTGGTCTTCTAAGCGTAGGTAGCTACTGGTCTGTAAAACCAGATCGAGGGGCTAGACCTTATTTGTCATGAACGTCTTATCTACGTATGAGTTGATTGTGGCGTTTTTTATCCTAGCACATGAATACACCGTCAACCCAACTTTACCACCAAAATTCCTTGTCTAGTAAGAGCGCAAGGTGTCTTATTCTGTTTAGGTCTCCCCTGTTGAACGGGCTGACTGCTCTGGCCTCTTGCTTTGGTATCCATTTCAATGCTGTCTGATGTTCTGCCCTCTCAGGGTGTGAAGCCCGGAAGCTTCGACAAGGTAGCCATACCGGAAGTGAAGGAGATAATCGAAGGATGCATTCGTCAGAACAAGGACGAGAGGTGAGGCTTGTCGGCCAGACTCATGCAGCAGGCAGCACTTGGGTTGCCAGTGGAGTAAGGGCCAAGTTCAAGCCCCTGATCGCCTTGTTTCTGCTATCCCAGCCTCCAGGGGATGTGGGTGTGCTGGACGAGCACCTATTGATAAGACAATCTTAGATGGTCCTGCTTTACAATTATACCTTTTGGCTTGGACCTAAAGGGTCTGTGCTACTGCATGCATTGAGGGTATATGGTGGCGTTTCCCCTTTTTTCCCTTCAGTAACCTTTATGTGCAGGATTACCCACACAGCTGCCTTCGTAAGGACATTTTGATATTGTGCTGCTGTTAGATTTACGTAGGAGGTTGAGGACTCGGCCTTAGGGCTACCTTGTTAACTGCCCCATTCTTTAAAAAAAAAAAAAACACTGTTGTAGCACCACATTGATAACTAAGGTGGTAGTTTCATATAACTTTATTTAGACTTTAATGTAAAAATCACTCACTTATTCTCAGCAGGGATGTGGGCAATGTAAAAACTCTTGATTAACTTTACATAAACCATAAATGTTATTTGTACATTGTACAATTGATTGGGTAATTTAATTTGTGGCTTAGAAGTTTTTGACTTTTCTTGCTTGTTTTTGAACTACGATGACTATCAGGCAAACTATAACTCATGAGACTGTCACGTGACACTCAGTAACAGCATGTAATTTTTCTGAATTTTGGTGTTTTTTTTGTGGTGGTTAGTTATCATTTTAATTGTTTATTTAATGAATGATTAATTTGAGAATGGATTGAACAATGAAACGATCTTTCCTGTCTTCTAGCCATCCTGTCTGCTGGTGTTTCTTTGACTAAGCTCAGCCTTTCTGCCTTGTCCATCAGATATGCCATCAAGGACCTCTTGAACCACGCCTTCTTCCAGGAAGAGACAGGTGTGCGCGTGGAATTGGCCGAGGAGGACGATGGGGAGGTGATCGCCATTAAGTTGTGGCTGCGCATTGAGGACGTGAAGAAACTCAAGGGCAAGTACAAGGAAAACGAGGCCATCGAATTCTCCTTCGACCTCCAAAAAGATGTCCCAGAAGATGTTGCCCAGGAGATGGTATGTTGGACAGGGCCCCGGGGTTTGCGTTTCCTTGATCTCTTGCTCTGTGAGTCTTGGGATGGTTCTAGTCCTAAAAGTCCTTTCCACACTGAAACCTTGCACCCCCACTGCCCCCACACCCCCCATGTAGGGAAAAACGTGGTCCCTTTGCAGTTTCTTCATAGCGCATGTCCTGTGAAATGGGGAGCAAAACTGGTTATCTGTCATTTGCTCTGCCATCTTTTAGCCTATTTTCATAAATATTGGTCAATTTCTCTTGTCCAAAATGCGCAGTGGACTATAAAGCCACAGATGTGGAGTTGTTGAAATGGGCTACATCTCTGACTCATTCTGTGACAGGTGGAGTCTGGCTACGTGTGCGAGGGGGACCACAAGACCATGGCCAAGGCCATCAAGGACCGCGTCTCGCTGATCTGCCGCAAGCGAGAGCAGAGGCAGCTGGTCCGGGAAGGACAGGAGAAGCTGAAGAAGGAGGAGGAGGAGGAGCAGCGGCAGGCCGATGGCCAGAAGGCCCAGCCTCCTGGCCCAGCTCAGACTGAAATGGAGGAGCTCGAGGTGGAGGTGCAGCAGCAGCAGCAGCAGCAGCAGGCTGGAATGTCTATGACATGTATGTCCGCATCCCTGGGGCGCCACGGGACATCTTTCTCAGGGTCGTATTTGTCCAGTCACTTTTGAAATTGTGGCCCATCAGGAGTTCCTTTAGTTACACCAAAGTTCATGCAAACTACATAGAGAACTTCACTATTCACTAAACTGGCCGACTGTGCACAGAGGCAGTCTTATTTAAAACAGGAGGAATGGGTTTGCATGGACTTTCCATAATTTTCCTTAGTACATTGCTCAAGTTCAAACTGAAGTTTAGAGCAGGTCTAAGTCCGGGGGGGTATGCCACAAAGCAGGATGTAAGGATTGTCCAGTAGGAATGTCACTTATCTCCACTCCTAATGGACATTTTGGCTTAAATTATCCAGCTAACTGGTAAATCTTGCCTTGTGGGATATGTCCCAGATCTCCTCAGATTTACCATGGATAATGGCTGAAGGCTTACACAAGTTTTTGTTTGATCTTAGCGACAGCGACAGGAACAGTGGACAGCGGTCACGGGGGCTCCTCTATTTTTGCCGAGTCGCTCCTGGGCCAATCGGGCATGTCGTACAGCTCAACCACCAGCCAGCCGCCGCAACAGCAGCAGGCTCCGCCCTCCGTTCAGGGCTCCTACCAAGGCTCCACCCCCCAGCTGGGCCTGCCCCAGCAGTCAGCGCCTCAGCTTCCTCCGCATGGAGCCTACCAGCAGCAGCCAATGGTAAGTCATTGTGCGGGACAGGTTGTTTGCACAGTGAAAGTGAGTTTTGAGATGTTTTCTAAAAGTGGCAAGTTTTGTGTGTGGGGTTTAGCTAGGTCAAGCCAAGCTTAGATTTAGACAGATTTGATCCACTGCAGTTCTGTGCTCAGCTTATTTAGTAGTAATGGCTCAGAACACTTAAAAAAAAAAAAAAAAAAAAAAGTTTTCAGACTATTCCAGGGGTTCACAGTGATTCTGTGAACATAAAGTTTCAAACTGCAGACTTTGCTTTTTCTGTAGGCTAAATAAAGCCCTAGTGAGGACAGTGCTGTAATGTATCTGAACTGCTTCTCAGCACCCAAGTTAGCTGCATGACTGACTGGTTTGGAGGAGGACTAAGCATCTCCTCATGTTTTAGCGGGACATCAGACAGGGCTTTAACCCCTCTCTGGTGGGTTTCTTCTGGCTTTGTCAGTCTTTCTGTAGAAGTGTGCCCAAGAAATGGGCCATGTGTGCATGGAAGGCGTGTCAGTGGGGGAGGGGCTCTGTGGAGCGTAACCTGTCAAGCTTGTAGTGTAGGAGAATGATGCATGGGGAAGAATGCACCCGGTCACTTAGGTTCCTCTCTAACAAGCCGCACCACTGCATCACTGCAATGTGTCACTGTGACCCCACCGCCTCCCATCTGCTCTTACTTCCATCTTCCTGCCGCCATTTATCTGTCTTTTTTAAGTTTTGTCATTTGTTTTGCACTCATTTGTACACAGTTTTCTTCTGTCGTTCTGGTGGGCAGTGATGCTTTTGGCATACTTGAGCCGTATCTCCTGTGCAAACTGACAGGGCCCCATCAATCCATTGGTGTTTCTTTTTGGTGCATTTATACTTTTGTACTGTGGTCATCGTTTATTCTGTAGCATCCATTCAGCACTCACTGGATTTGTGCTCCTGTTAGTGGCAATTTGAGTGTTCTGCTTAGTGACCCCCCACAACTGCTACTGCATTTTGGTGCAAATCTAAAGTCCGACACTAACCTGACTGCACAAAGACCCCTGTGCCTTATATTCATCATAGCACTTTTCGTTGTTTGCCCGCACTGGCTCCCCAGGGTTTCACGTGTCTGCAGTGTTATCTGCTGCCCTTGGGATTTTCTGTCTCGTAGCGTTATAACAGGCTGGCATCTCGTGCACTGTCACATGTGTTACATACCTGCACTTCATCCAGACGATGTGTCAATAAAGCTGTTCAGCTTGCGGCTGAACTCGTGCGAACTGTGGATGGATTGATGGTGAGCCGGTGAAGTTTGCTCAAAGACCGTCTTGATTGCTATATGGTTAAATCCTTATTTGCTGTATTGTTATTTATTTGATTTAAATTTTTAATTTTAAACTGTACTGTCCTCCTCCCCGCTCCCTCGCAACTCCTGCCATGTCTCTGACACAGAACATCAGAGTCCTTTGGCCACCTGCAGAATTTTTATTATTTACCCTCCCCTCACTGATGAGTTGAAATGCATATTAAACTTTCCCCAGCTTGGTAAACACCCTCAGAGCTGTGTGTGACACATGTCTGTTCAGGTCACTTATGACTTAGTCCAGTTTCTTCTCAGTGAAGACTGATGCTCTGTAGTCTACATTTGTGCTGTTTTCAGCCGCAAATCTTTCCAAGCATGCACCTGAAACTGCATTTGGAGGTCATTGTATGCATGAGGGACTGGTTTTCAGTTGTAGCTCATTAGTGCCTCCATCTGAATGATCCTCTGTAGACGTAACAGTGGGCCTGGAGCTTACCAGGATTACTCTGACCCAAAACCATCTTGTGCTTGTGCACCAAGCAAACTAGTAATCTTGCTAGCTTAGTACCCTTTGACCTGTCTTGGTTTGGGCTTTGGTCTTTCCTGTAATTTTTCAGAAGTAATATTGGAAAATTCACCCCAAGTACCTTTTTAAATGTATGTAGTAATACAGGCCCAACCCCATCCCCCAACTTCCTTTGATAAAGCAAATAAGTGTGATTATAGAGCAGTTGCTTCATCTAACAGTATTTATAAAATACAAACAGTGCCATACTAACTACTGTTGTTGATTTTACATGAAGTCCAGAAAGCAGTCGGCATTCCTAAGTCTGTCTCCTTGCTCCATGGTTTCTCTAAGCTACTGGAACGAATTTCCGCTTGGTCTTCTGAGATTTAAAATAAAGCTTTTGTTGGAAAAATTAAAGCTTTCCTGAAAGGGCCCTCTAACTCAGTGTTTCCTAACCCGGTCCTCGAGGAGCCCTAGACGGTCCCTGTTTTTGCTCCTTCCCAGGGAGCAAAAATGTGGACTGTCTGGTTGGAAGCTGGGAGGGAGCAAAAACGTGGCCTGTCTCGGGGCCCCTGAGGACTGGATTGAGAAAGACTGCTCTAACTAATTGAGCCTTTGGGCTCCTGCTGTTGTCCTCAGCAGTTTTCAGCTCTTTTCCTCCAGACTTTTGTGTCTCTTCTTTTTTTTTTTTGTTTTATCTGCTTCTCCTCTTCCTCTCCACATAGAGCCCCGTCTCGCTCCGTTTCGGTTTCCGTTGTATGCTGTCTCGCTGTTGTTCTGTGGTCTCCTTTTGCGGTTGACTCTCCGTTCTTCCTCCCTTGCCCCACAGCCTCTCCCGTGTCGCCGAGGCCGTAGCATGTCTGTTTGCGTCCCCTACCTTTGCTCCGTCGCCGCCTCTCCTTTGTCCTGCCCTCCTAAACCGCCATCCAGTCCTCCACCTGCCCCCTCTGTGCCCCGCTCGCCCCACCTGGCCACCCCTGACGACGGAGAGACTTTTGCGAGACGGCTGTCCAAAGCGCTGGAGTGCGTGCTGCCACTGCACTCCGCACCCCCACGTCGCAGGGCCAGCCTCCCGGCTATATTTGCCAACTCTGTATGTCTGTTCCCTCCCAGCCACCAGGTGGCGCAACACGGGGTGCTCCGACAGTGCATGGTCAAGGGGTAGGAGTAGGTCTGGCAGCGCATCCGTATACTGGAGCCCCAGGAAAAGAGGTGGTCAGTCGGACTTGACCCTCCAGACCCTCTGGCTGTATACCTGTACAAGGCACACATGAGCCGGGAGATTTGAATGACGGACTCTGCTCTTAGGAAGGCAGCATAGCTGAAACAGTCCAGCCAGTTTTCCTCCAGGAGGATTAAACCATGGCGGTGCAGTACTGTTGCCTAAAGAAGCATGCGCAGTAAAGAGCCTCACTTTAATCCCCGTGTGTCCCGTGCTGATCTGGGATCAGTCTGAGAACAGGATACAAGGTGGTGAAAGGCCGGTGGCTGCCTTTTAGAAAGCCCTGTTTTCTGGGGACCTTCCCCTTGGCTCGTCCCTTTGGAGTCCCCGTGTTGGCTTTAAATACAGCCTGCCTGGTGCCCCAAAGCCCTCATGATGGGGGGGGGGGGGGCGCTGCTGCACATTCAGGGCAGGGCTGTCTGTACTGTACTAACACATCCGAACCAGTGCTACGATAAGATTGTGCACTTGGTGAACAGTTCAGCCTACCAGTGTTACTTCAAGGGCTCCCCCAGTAAAGTTTGTCATAAAAATTTTTATAAAGAATTTAATGGCATCTTGAATACAACTTGCCTGACGTGATGACAAACAAGGCTTCAGTTGGAGGTGTCCGTGCAGAGTCCTGTCTGAAAATGCAGCAGCAGTCTTCAGAGGCCCGGCCCACAGCTGTATTTAATTACATCATAAAGACTCTCATTGTCCTGTCCCTCTCTCTGTCTCCTTTTCTTGGGGAAATGATTTGGCCGGGGGGGGGGGGGGGGGGGGGGGGGGGGGGGGGGGGGGGGGGGGGGGGGGGGGGGGGGGGGGGGGGGGGGG
>JAODKC010000064.1:24569198-24601921 GCA_026777985.1 Mormyrops attenuatus
AGCATTACTGTTATCCTGCCCCCCTCCTGTTTATTGTGTAAGCTTTACACAAATGCTGTACAATGATGCTCCTGTCTCTCTCTCTTTCTCTCTCTCTCTGACACTGGATGTTCGATGCTGCCTCTTTCCTTACAAAGATAATCTATCTTATGTCAATGCAGCCGCAGTCTGTGACTCATCCATACAGTGCAGGAGTCCCACCTCAACCGGAGACCCCCTTATTTTTCCCCGCCATCCCGGAGCGGCCCGTCTCCTTCTCGCCGCCGCCGTCCGCCCCCCCCAAAACGATCAGTGTTCTCCGTCGCAAGAGCACCTCCATGCTGGAGGCCCACACGCACCATTTTCAGGGCTCTTACCATGCCTACAGTAGTGGCGCGACCGCCGTGGCTGGGCCAGAGTCGCAGGGCGGCGGGCCGAACGTCCCCGGGCTGCTGGTGCCAGGTGTTGCGGCCCTGCCTGTCCTGGAGCCCCTGCACCATCAGGGCCAACTGGAGCCACACTATGGGTACCAGGATGTGCGGGTGGACCCCTACGAGGCCGCAGCGTACGCCGGCTACCCCGTCACCGCACAGCAGCTGAGCCACATGCAGGCAGTGGCCGTGTTCGAAGGCTCCCAGCCGTCGGTACCGTTCTTGCACCCTCAAGGGCCAGGCCACATGCGTGCGAACCCCAGCCCTGTCCTGCCTTTGGCGCCGATGAGCACCTCCGGACCCATCCTGGCGAGCGCCCCCTCGGACACAGCCTACCCACAACAGCCCATTCCCCACTCTGCGCCCCCCGTCCTCACTCACTCCGGGGAGCCCGTGCCCAGCAACGTCTTCGACTTTCACGTGCACGGCCTGTCTGGCGAGACGAGCCTCCTTGCCTCCAGACTGTACCGGGCTCGCCGCGGCTCCATGGACCTGAGCTTGGAGGAGGCGCCCTGCACACCGGGCCCATGTGGCCGCCTGCAGCCCGTCACGGAGGAGATGTACAGCTACATGAGCCCCGAGCTGCCCCTGCCGCCGGGGAACCTGCTGCTGCACGGCGTGAAGGACCGCAGCCCCGAACCGTCCAGTGACTCAGTGGTCTCCTCAGATACGGGCGAGTTCCACTCCCCGCCACCGAATGCCGGCCGCCCCACCATCGAAGCCTCTCCGGCTCGCTCGATTCCGCACGGCCACCACTACGGCGTGGATGCTGGAGGCACGGCCACGGGTGCCCACCCTCCCAGCCAGTCTGCCTTTCTGTTCATGCCGCCCTTGGAGGCCCCTGGGATGGTGGCAGCCTCCCCCATGAATGTGCTGCACAGCGGCTGGGCCCGACAGCCCCCCTTCAAGCCTGATCTGTCTTACCATGAGTCCGCCCTGGGCCTACAGGGCTCCACCTTGGTACTAAACCTACCCCTCTTCTCTTCCTCGCTACTCCCTTTGAATAATTGATTTATTCGTCTTGTGGTTGTGGTTTTAACCATTTCCAGCCATGTGGTTTATGATTTTGTGTCCTTTTTTTCTTTGCATTTATTAGGCTTGAAACACTTAAACCTGTTATTCAAATTCCCTTGTCATTCTTTATCTGATCTCAGGATGAATTTACAGTCGGCTTGACTGGGGAGAAAAAAGAAACCTTGCTTTTATACTGATATTTGTGTAACAGTGTTTTTGTCATATGTATACATACAGACATACATACATATACCAACTAGAGTTGGAATTTAAATTTGGCTGAAATTCGAATTCAATTCCAATTCTGTTCCCCATAGTTTTTTGCATTTCGGAATGGCCCCAACCCTGACATATATACACACACGCGCACACACACAATATAAATATATTTGATCATCTTTTATTTGGAGGCTAAATCATGGCCTGACTGACTCAGACTGGTTTAATCGCACCTTGACTTAAAGCACAAGGTGCGGATTTGAAACTGGTTTAACTGTCATATTAGTCAAATTGGAGTCACTTCCGATTCCTTAATTAAGAATGAATTGTTTTGCTGGGGGGGGTCACACTTCCTGCCTTTGACTTCCCACATTATTGATAAAGTGAAGAATTAAAGAATTTAAGTTGGCTGGAAACGGTTAAGATGCATTTTTTTTCTGTTTTTCTTTTGGTGTTGTGTCTATGTCACGGACACTGAATTATGGCAGCAAAGATGGGCGATGACTCGCCACGTGAGTCAGATTTTCCCGGGGACCTGCTGTAAGTGCATGGGGGGGGGGGGGGGTCCTTACCAGCACAGGTTCAGAGATTTGTGGTTTAACCCTTAGAATGCTGGACCGTCAGCATCACTCTGCAGTCACATATCTGCACCTCCACCCCCCACTCTCATTTGCTTTCTTCTCTCTTAGTTCTTACTCCTTTCAAACCTTCAGGCTTTTAATTGCCATGTCTTTGGGTATCAGATTGGATCGAGGTAGGTGTTGAGCCTGGAGCAATTATACTTGTATGAATTACACTCTCTGGGTCAGAGTTGGCAAACAAGTATACTTGCTTGCAGCCTTCTAAGGGTTGGTTCAGTAGAAATGGTCTGTCGCAGCTTGGGAGCTGTTTACATGACACAACCCCCAACCCCCGCCCCCGCCCGTCCTCTTTGTTCCAGGTGTCAGGCCATCCAAACACATTCATGGACACAACAGTGTCGTCCGTTCAGTGCGAGCAGTAGCTCTGACAAAGGCAGCAAACGTTCACGTTAGACGTTTCACTTGCATGGCGCCTGCTCATTATCAACTAACAGCTTCATTTAGTTACTTGTATGTTTTTATGCTTTAAACGTATGTGTATACACGAGTGCTGTGGTCTGAGTAACCTGTTGCGGATGGAAGAATGCAGTGCGTGCGTGCGTGTGTGTGTGCGCGTGCGTGCGTGTGTGTGCGTGCGCACATATACTGTACCTAGATCGTCTTCTGTGTTGAGGCGTTCACACAAACCAGTCCTGATTGGCTGTTCTGCCTGTTGTCCCTTTCCTTTCGCCTGCCTCTTTCTGGGGTCCAAAAGCAGCCACAGGCCCCCGGAGTCCAGCCTGCCAGTGGTCTCCCCATGGCTCCCAGCTCCTTGCCTGGTCCTGTCCCCCCTCAGCAGGTAAGCCATGCTTTCTGGTCCAGTTTCCACAACGCAGGTGTGATCTTGCCCCGGTGAAAGGCTGCGCCGGGGATAACGATATATGATTGCTTGGGGGGGGTTGTTGGGTGGCAAAGATGATTCTTTTTTTTATATTGAAGATCCTTCCCTTTCTGTTATCTCTGCTGTGGTCAGAACTGCTGAAATTTGCAGCACCCCCCCCCAAGCCCAAATCCTCTCCTGCGTATGAAAGCTGTGGAGTCGAGTGAGGCCTCTCACTCACACTGTGTTGTGTTTGTTTCTTGTAGTACGGAGGTTACTACGTCCAGTCCATCCCTCCGCAGGTAGAGAACATTCCTTCCAAAAGGCGCCTTTACTCTTGCTTTGACTCACGGCCTTGCCACTCGCTCCTACACTTTTTCCCCGTTTGTTTCTTGAGCACGCGGTAGGCTTATCTGTCCGTAAGTGTGCACTGGAGAATGCAGGGATGAGCCTCGAAGGCATGCGGCTGTTGAATAAATGTTTCAGGCGTCAGCTGTACTTTTTGCTCATTGCTTCTCTGTCTTTAATGTGAGAGAGAATGAAAGCCACTTCTATGGGCCAGTGTATGGAGAAGCGAAAAAGTTCAACCCAGTTTATTTAGGTGTTAATTACAAATGTTGTCTAGAACTGTGCTAGGGTTTAAAGTCACAGTGTATTGAGCTGTCTCATGGTGAGTCTCTGCGGATGGAAAGGGTGACCAAGTCTTGCTTTTGTCTGTCCCACCCCCCCCACCCCCAAGGTTCCTCCACAGCAAACCCCTGTGCCCCCTGCATCCTCCCAGCCTGCGGCTCCTGTTTCCCTGCAGCAGCCTGTCCCCACCGCAGTGCAGAGCTCCTCGCAGAGCCAGACCCTGCCCAGTGCTCTCCCTACACAGGTGAGCGCTGGCTGCCCGCTGCCAATATGGCCGCTCACGCAGAGTGCCGTTCGTACGGCATCAGCAGTGTCCCGGGTCAGGCTTACATCTCTCAGGGTGACTATACACACGGCACTTTTTTGAGCAATGTTGCCGGGGAGTGTCGTTGACCGTTGTTGCTTATACAGTTTCCCATTGATATTAGTCAACAAAATTCTCTTTGAAAACCTTTGATCGGCATTTTGCAATCCTCTAGATCCAGACTTGTCCTTTGCCTCACCTGGTTGGCAGTTGCCCGGCAACAAGTTTCCCTGTGTATCATCAACTTCAGTGGGACCTGCGCAGTGTGGTAACTGTTGCAGGACATACAAACACCTGACAACAGACCTCGGAATCTGTAGAACGCGCAATGAGTTTAACAGGAGGAACCGGTCTTTGAGACCTCTAAACCAGGCTGTTTTAGTATGGGTCAGGTACTCAGCTGAGTAGGCTGCTGCACTGATGCACCGCTGCAGTGAAATACTCTTTTGCTTCCTTCTCTGTCTGTCTTGCATGGTTGTCAGCTGGGTGCTGCTTGTGAGCTGAGCCTGTACGTTCTCTCCTCGTCCCTCAGCCTGCAACACCAGTACAGGCTCTACTGGGCTGTCCAGCATTCTCTGGTGCTGTAGATAAATCCTGTTGCTTATAAACCTCATTTTTATAAAGATCTTTGACTGCAGTCAAAAACTTAAAATGGCAAAAATTTTGTATTTTGTTTGGTTACTTATAGTTAAGGTTAGGGCTGGGTAGGGGTTAAGGGTGTCATTGTTGGAATTAGTGTTTTTTTCCCATAGAAATGAATGGAGATATGAATACATATGAAGATATGAATACATGGGAGTGTGTGCATTTTGGGCCATGTGTAAAAGAACCTGGTGAGGCTTCCTTGGGGAAATTTTGCGGCAATTTTGCATATGGAAGTTAGCGAATCTGTCTGTTTCCTTAGACGTGTCGGTGTCACTTGTTTGCTTGTTACTTTTCAGTGTGCCGTGCCTGTTTGCATGGCTTGGTGTCTCCATGTTTATTGGGAGTGCAGCATTAGGCGTCTCCTAGGTGCTGCGTTTAGCTTGAATCGTCCTTCAGAAAGCAGTGGCTTCAGCAGTACCGAGCAGCTGGCCAGCTTGCCTGAGAAGCCCAGCTGCGATACCTGCGAATTTCTCTGATCTTCCACATTATCTCCCATATGCAACAGTGGTGTTCTCCATGCTCCCCCTGCCCTTCGGGGGGGGGGGGTGCCCCTCGGTCCAGCTTCCCACCCCCTCCTCAATAAGACGTCTCTGTCACACAGGTGGGCTTCCCTCCGCCATCAATCCCGCCGACCGTAGTGCCCAGTCAGCCTCAGCAGCCAGCCACTGCGGCTCCGCCCACCGTCCCGCACGTCTCCCTGACCCAGCCTCAGCAGCCACCATTGACCGTGCCCGTGGTCGGCACAGGCCCCGCCTCCACTGAGCCACAGTTTCTGACAGGAGACGCCCCTCTCCCGGTACCTCCCCTGAGACCCTCTGTCTTTCTAATCAAAATGTCACTTGTTAGCATTTATTGCACTATGGCTAATTTATGGCTAATTTCTTTACTCTGCCAGTCTTTCCATGAATGTGTTATTGATACCTCGGTGCCTGTTGTTTGCAGTGGGAGTTCACTTTTTTTGTGGTTGTTGTTTATTCAGTGTCCTCACATCCTGTTGCAGCCGCCCCAAACTTCACAACCTTTGCCACCTGAACAAGCACAAGCACAGGTGCCCCAGGTCCTGTCGTCCATGGAGAGGTGAGTGGCCGGGTGCTTCGCTGCTGCTTTGCTCGCAGGGATGGATGTGGGAGGCTCTGCACAGAGCATGCTGTGCTTTTATACTTTTCAGGTACTGCACACATGCACAAAGGATTCTGGGAAATTCATTGATGTGTTGATGTAGACTTTTTTTAAACTGAATACGGTTTCTTTTTTAAATTCTAAATACTGTTTTTTCTTTTGAATACTGAATACTGTTCCCCTCTTCCTGTACCCAGTGGGCTTTCTGACGTGGCCTCTGGTATGAGTGATGGTAACGAGGGTGCTTCCACCGCCGGGGGTAGGCACGAGGGCCGCTCTACCAAGCGCCATCTGCGCCGCTCGGTGCGCAGCCGCTCGCGTCACGACAAGATGGCCAAAGCTAAGCTGGTGGTGCTCAATGTGAGTCTCGTCCATGGGGCCGCGCTTCTGCGCAAACCCGCCACTCAGGCGAACAGCGCTAGATCGTTGCACTTTTTCGGAGTCTGGTTGTACTTCCCTGATATCTTGTGTTTTTAACTTCTGATTTTTATTTTTTTTTTTAATTTAACATTTCATTGCCAACCCAGTGTATGCTTTGAAACAGCTACCCAAAGACACCCGACCATTTATTTATTTCCTGACGAGCTCTTATGTGCCGACTTCTGGTCTCGTCTACCAGATTTCCAACATCGGCGACCGGGTCGCTGAATGCCAGTTGGAGACGCACAACCGGAAAATGGTGACTTTCAAGTTCGATCTGGATGGCGACAACCCGGAAGAAATTGCGCAGATCATGGTAACGTCTGAAACTGCCTCGTCCCCTCATTTTCCATAGAGCCTGAATTTCAAAATAAAGAAACCTTCCTAAGCACAAATAATATTTGTGTTGGGTTTGGGGGCCGGCCTTCTGAAGCTCGGAGGGGCAGCCGTTTGGCTGTCGGTCTGCGGATAGGCACTTTCATTCAGTTTCTGCGGCAACAGGTTACGAGCGAGTTCATCCTGGAGTGCGAGCGGGAGTCGTTCATCGAGCAGGTGCGTGAGGTCATCGAGATGGCGGACGAGAGGGGGCTTGAGCGAGAGGGGATGAAAGACGGCAGCGGCCAGGTAGGGGCGGGGCACCGCTGGCTGCATCTCCACACTCCACGTGCCGCTGTCCTATGGCTAACCCCTCCCCTATCACTCCGCAGGTGGCGAGTGACCTGGTCCAGCAGACGGCCCCCAGCTCCGGCCCACTCCTCCCAGGTGACAATGAGCTCGTTTCCCCATGGTCTGGTGTCACTGGGCCAGCTCCGCGCGCTCCGCCCTAAACAGCATCCTCCCCCTTCACCCCCAGGTGACCCCTCCAGCGCCATTGCCCAGGTGGTGCACTCTGCGGGCCGCAGGTTCATCGTCAGCCCTGTGCCGGAGTCCCGGCTCAGGGAGCAGTTCTTCACGGCCACCTCTGCTCCGCCCCCCAGCGAGCCTGCTGCTAGCGGTCAGTACCAGACATCCCGTCGGCCTGCTTTTTATATTTTTAGCCAATTAAATTACTTACTTTTGAAATTTGATAGGATATGGCAAATTATAGCTTGAATTCTACTTAGCTGAATTGCAGCTATTTAGAATAATTTTCAGCTGGCAGTCTTTTATGATGACTAGGTTTAAAGAAGAAGCTTAGCTCTTGTCCTGACATGCTGTGCCCGTGCTGACGCTTCCGTTACTCCCTCTCCTCCCCTCAGCCCCCCCGGTGCTGGGCCTGTCCCACTCGGCCTCCACAGTGAGCCTGCAGCAGGCCTTCTCTGAGATGCGCCAGAGCCAGTTTGACCCGGGACCCAGCACAGCCCCGGCCGCCATGCACGTCACCATGCCAGCGCTGGTGCCCAGCATGCCCGCTGGTGCTGTGAGCGCCCCCGCAGGGCCGCTGCTTTTGGATGCCGCAGTGGCTGTGAGTGCTGCCCCGGTCTTGCCTGCCAGCACTCCCTTGGCACCGCAGGTTCAGGTTCCGGAGTCTGGTCCTGCCCCCGTGTCTTCAGTGTCCCTGACCCCGCCTGCTTCCTCCTCGCCCCCTCCCACCATCCACCAGACCCCCACGGTGCTGTCTCAGCCCATGATCCCCTCCACGGTGCCCACTTCTCAGCCAGCTGTGGTCATGACTCCGGTCCCCACAGTTTCTTCGACATCGCCTCCTGCGATGCCCCAGCCTGTCCACACTTCTATCGTGCCCCCGTCCACCTCCTCCCCGCCGGGCTCGCTCTCTGGGCCCCTGCCGGTCAGTGGCTCGGTGCCCGTCGCCCTGCTGCCTTCCGCCCCCTTGCCCGTGGTTGGCGGTGATGGCACAGTCAGCATGGAGCAGCCCCTTGTCCCACAGCCCGGCTCAGTGGCTCTGCCCCCCGCTGTATCCTCTGCGGGGGTCCCCGCCGTGCAGCCCACGCTGGTTCACGGCCAGCCCCAGACGGCCATTGCACCAAACCAGGGTCACATCCTCTTTGGCGAGTGCGAGGCCGATCCCCAGGGCAAGATGCCCGGCATTGAAGATATCCAGGCCTTGGACAAGAAGTTGCGTTCCCTATTCAGTGACCTCGGCTCCGGCCTGGCCACAGCGGCCACCGACCCAACCATTGAGATTTCCACTCTGTGCACCACCTCCCCAACCGGTACCAGCTCCACCCCCACTGCCACTGGGGCTCCTCTGCCCCCCACCAGTCTGCCCCTGGGGTCTGCTGTGCCAGCATCCTCCACCCCCATGGCAACCCCAGGCCAAGCGGCCACCCCATCCAGCTACAGCCAGACCACCCCAGCCAAGGCCCCTCTGGCCAGAGTACCGGTGAGTCATGGTGAAATGCACGGTGATCACCAGCAACGGCTGAACCGTGAGCAGAGTGTTAAAGTAAAACGTTGATTGTTATTGTAATAAAGGAAAATATGAATCATTAGTTTCTGAATGCTGGGCTTTGTTAGACCTCTCCCATGGCTCAGCCAGAAACGGTGCAGTCTGAGTTTTTATGGACCAGTGAAGATCAGGCCTTTGCCATCGACAGTTTTCGTTAATTTATCTCTTGTAGTTTGCCACCCTAACACCCATGGTTAACCTCTTCCTGGCTGAGCCCATGCCTGGTTTCCTAACTTCCTGACATTAATATGTACTACAGTGTGTGTTGCATGCCAGGGGTCTCGTCGCTGTCTAATACAAACCCGTAATACATATAATGTATGCGCACCATCATGTGTTGGTGGTATTCTCCAGGGCTAAGCTCCGGGTGGAAGCTCCGGTTCCTCTGTGCCACGTCAGGCTACAGGGTATCGTGTGTGAGGTCTTCCTCTTCTCCCCTCTCCTTTTATTTAAGCTCCTTTGTTTCATCTTCCTCTTTGTCAGGTGTTGCCTGTCGGCTCAGAGCAGACTGGCACCCCATCTACAGAGCATCTACCACCCTTCCCAGGACCCTGTCTCACTCAGGTGCTTCTCCACTTCCTGAGGGCTACCCCTCATCCCAGCTTCTTCTGGGGGCAAAAAAAGAAAAAAAAAATCACTTTCTCTTTCTCTGGCTGTTTTTTGTCCTTTTCCAAACGAGCAGTGCATGCTGAAATGTTTGTTGGCCCAGTCTGTGCATGATGCAGGCATATTTTCCGGGCCTTGTCCTCTGAGATGCATGAACTCTGACTCCATAGTTTCCAGTTAACACTCTGACTGGGTGGCCAGGTGGTACAGGTCTCTCTTTGGAGATAGAAGGGACAAGAGAGCAAACAGGACATATATCAGCATGAGTTGTGCTTCCCCAGCTATGCTTGCCAAAAATATATTTCAGAAAAAACAGGAAGTAGGCTGATTTTATATGGAATTCAGAGGGAGGTCTATAAACCACATGTCTGCAAGGTCAAAGGTTAAGCATTTTAATTCCGCCCATACCATTGTACCTATCTAGTGTTATGTTGATTAAATTGGGTAGGACAGCATTGTTTTCAGGGGGTAGGAAATCAGGATATTTTCATTGAAAAAAGTAGTTTTTTAAAAAAAAATTTACTTTACACTAGAATTTTGAATGTTTAAGGTAATAAAAGTGCACTTTTTAAAGTGGATTTTTTAATGTAATTTGCTCGTCTTACTGACCGTTTTGGGTCTAATTTTATGCAGAATGTATCTGGATGATCTCTGCTGCTTTCAGATTCACGACTTATGATGTTTAAGAGCAATTAGTTTTACTGCTAAAATATAATTTATGTTGCCAAAAGCAGCATGTTTAATTTTATACCCGGAGGGCTTTCACTTGAAAGTGGAAAATTTTGAAGTAGGTCAGTTTTTTTTGTTTTTAGATAATCAAGAATGTCTGCTTTTAGAAAGCTCTTTGGCTGCGGATGGGATTGTGATCTTGAGTGGAAGCCTGTTGTTGGATGTACCGTCCCTGCTAACTGATGATGTGTTGGTTGGGTCATGACACAGTCCCAGCAGCCTCTGGAAGACCTGGATGCACAGCTCAGACGAGCCCTGAGTCCTGAGACGGTCCCGCCGAGCCCAGTAATAGGCCAGGTGAGCCCATGGGATCCTAATCGTAGGCCTGGTCCTGCTCCCTACGTTCCACGTCTTTCTGTTTGGAATAATGTGCACCACAAACCAGATTTCTAACACTATATCGTTCTTTATCCAAGTCGTCAGTGACAGGAATGCCCTCTGGTGGACAGCCGGGTGAGTCCCACCTTATCCATTCCGTCTGCTGTTCTTCTCCGTGTTCATCTTTGCAGTATTTAGTATTTTGCTCTAACGGAGTAATTTTACATAATTTTGGCTTTTTTTAGTGCCGTACCCCCTCGCGGCGGAAGGGGAGCACTCCCCAGCAGCGGTCCCAGCCGGGGGGGTAACAGTGGGACGGTTCCAGGTGAGTCTTCCTGTCTCCCACTTCATGAGATACATTGCTTTGGAAGTCAGGGGTTTCTACGTCGCATATGTTGCATCTGCTAATTTTCTTGGCAGTTTGCTTTACATGTTAGCTTTTGAAAGGTCAGCGAGAATTGCAGCTTCGATAGATTATATGGCCAAAAGTATGTGTTACACCCCTGTTAATTAGATTAGTGTTTCTCAACCCAGTCCTTGGGGACCCCTTGGTGGTCCACATTTTGCTCCCTCCCAGCTCCCAGTAGAGTTAGAAAAGGAGCAAAAACTTGGACTGTCTGGGGGTCCCCCAGGACCAGGTTGAGAAACACCTGGATTAGGATTTACCTAATCAAACCACACCCATTGCTAACACAGGTGTGTAATTCAGCGTACAGTCATGCAATCTCCTACAACAAACATTAGCAGTAGAATGGGTGGTTGTTCAGAAGATGCTGTTGACTTGAAGTTAAAATAATTCTAAGAAAACATTTGTGTAAACTGAAATAAAATATGAAAATAAAATAAACTACAATTAAACAAAAACTAAAAATTGTAATCCCTAATGATATCTAAATTAAAAACATGTAAACTATTATAACTGTATTATAACTTGTTTAAGGACAAGCATTTGGAACTTCCAGCAATGGCACCGTGAGAGCCCCCTGCTTGTTGAAAGGTGGGCTGGCTCATTCTGTTCCGAACTCCATTCAGTACTCAGGTCCGTCTCCCTGCTTGTCCACGCAGGTGTCATCTGTGGCTGTTGACGAAGTCTCGCTCAGTCCAGCCCACCCTAATTTATCGGACGACTCCTCTTCCACCTCATCCTCCACCTCCTCCCATTCTTCGTCCTCGTCCTCCTCGTCAGTGCTTTCCAGCCCCGAGAGCACGCTACACAAGGCCACTGCCCCTCTGGTGGGCCCTGCTGGGGACACGGTGGACGGCCTTCCCTGCCGGGGGGCACCAGCCAGCGGGGTCGTTCAGCCCGCCATCATCGGCCGCTTCCAGGTCACGACTGAGGCTGGCACGAAAGTAGGCCGCTTCTCTGTGAGCCGGGCCCAGGACGAGCTGAGCCAGCCGGCACAGCCCAACGGGCCAGCACTGAGCCCGGAGACCAAAGGCTCTCCTCCTAGCCTCATGAACAGCCTAAACTCCTATGTCAGCAGTGACAATGACTCTGAATTTGAGGACGAGGACTTCAAGAGGGAGGTCAACCGGCTGCGAGACAAGTATGTTTCTCTTCTTAATGGGTATCGCCTCTTGTGGGGGCGGAGGGGTCTGACTGTGACAGGCTGAATCCGGGGTTGAATGTTTCGTTCCATCTGCAGACACATGAAGGAGATCCAAGCCCTACACACCAGGCAGAAAGAGGAGATTGATGCCCTCTTCGCCAGGCTGGGAAAGGTGCCACCCCCGGCTGTGGTTGTGCCCCCCGCTGTGGCATTAGCTAGCCGCAGAAGGCGGCCCACCAAGGGCAAGGGCAACAAGGGCAGTAGGGCCAACTCCCAGGGTAGCCGGAGCCCCTCACAACCAGGTACGGCACCCGAGTGCCTCTGTCTGTCTCTCTCTCACAGCGGGCATGTGTGTCTGTCTGTGTCTGTCTGGGTTCACCTAGTCACTTATCCAGACTTTACTCCTGCTTTAAGGCACAGATCAATTAGAATATTGTGAATATCCTTATTGTAGCACTTCATCTGAAGTGCTACAGTCACGCTCTGGGACGGTTTAGACCCCAACACCATTGTCCGTTGGCCTGAGCTCAGTGGCTGGTTTCCCCCCCTCCCAGTAGGCCCCTTGGCTGCGCAGAGTGCCCCTTCGGTGCTCCAACCCCAGCAGACGCTGCAGCCCCCAGGGGAGGAGCAGGAGACGGGGAGCAGCCCCCTGCTGCAACCGCTCAAGACCTCCCCCTCCAGCGAGAACCTGTGCTCCACCTGCACCAGCGAGGCCGCTCTGTCTGTGCCCAGCCTCTGCGGTCCCACACAAGGTACGCCCCCTCCCACCTTGGTCCTTCAGAGAGCACTCGAGCTGGGTGAGACATCCAACGGCATCTGCTGAGCAGTACATTTCTACCGGTTTTGCCGGTTTACCAGTAGTTCTGCTTTGCAGTTTCTCCTCTGCCTGTCTTCTGTAGCATCTGGGAACACAGACATGCAGACGAATGGGCCCCCATTTGGGAACCAGTGTCACCCACTCTCCCATCACTTAACCTTATCGTAGGCTCTCTGAGCCCTCTGGGGCGGTCGCCTCTGAAGGGTTCCAACAAGTGCTGTTGCCAAGTTCATACTTTTAGCTGATTTATGTTTCATTTTAACATTACTTAAGTCAGTAATGAGTAACTAGTAGTAACTATTGGTTTTCTGGATTTGTTACTGGGTCTGGATCTGTCACCTTCTGAGGTCTCCAATGGCCATGTGGCGGCACTGGATTTTACTCTACCTCTGCTCACTCCACATCCCCTTGGTGCAAATCATTCGCTAAACCAGACATAAATGAAGTGTTTAAAAAGCTACATGGGTCTCAAGTATTTATCGTCACTTGTTTTGTTTTGCTGGAGCTGCTCTAGTTGTACTGGAGTCCTCATATTTGCCGTCCACTGACTGATATTCTATGTTTGTACACCTCGCTGTGTATCTCAACATCTAACTAGCTATTTTAAATTTCTGGTATGTTCTGGTTTAGATAACATCACAGCACAGGTTGTTCAGGCTGCAGTATGTATCTTATATTTATGAGGTTGGTGTTAACAGTGTTTGTTTTTCTGGTATAGAATGTTAGATTTCACTGCTGTAATCAGATAAATGTGGATAACTGCTGTGAATGACTAGTTGTTTAACCTCCATGCATATACCAGTGTCCGGGGAAGTGGGTCTTCATTGTACCTTTGCGATGCATTCGGGGTGAATAGTTCAGGCTGTCAGTTGCTGGGAAGCATCCACGCTCTCCCCAGCCTGTCTCTTCTTTTCCTATGAAAACCGTGACCGGTCCTGCTTGCCTTGCCAGTACTGAGGTAGTCTAACCTCAGGGGGGCGATGTTGCACCGCCTTCATGCTCAGCAGCTCTGCGCCTCACTCTCTTGTCTCCTTCCTCCACCTCTTTCTGTCTGCCGTTCGTGGCTCTCTCAATGTTGTGCCATTCTTACTGTGTATTGGTATACGTCTCTCTCTCCTCCCTTCTCTTTCCCCTGTTCTTGTGTCACAGGCTGCGTTAAGTTCAGCTGTGGGTCGGAGAGAGTGACCTTCAAACCAGGTGGCAGAAGGACCCGATTTCTGAGTACGCCCTGCTTGGCTCTTTGTGTGTAACGCTTTTCCTTGTATTTTTCCTTCTTTCATTTATTTAAATTCCCCATCTTCTTTTTAACTTTCTGATATTTCTCTTTTTTAAATCTTTTTTTATGACTTTACTGGTCAAATATACCGTAACTTAAATCTTTTTACCCATATGTTTATGCAATGATATGTACTGTTACTGCTGAATTACTTTGGATCTTGCTGTACCAAATCCGACCTGTCGAGGGTGTGGTGGCAGACTTTTGAAATCCATTTTCCTCATGTAGAGTCATAGTAGCACCTATTCAGTCTGAAACCCACCGGCGACATTCATACGCTTTCGGTCCGAACACAGAGCTAAACGTCTGACTGCTGCTTGGGCATTTCTGCCACGGAACAGTGTTAGTTTTTCTCTGCTGAATTAAGAAGGCCTCTAATTGTTTGTTTGGGGGGGAAAGTGGATTTTAAAAGCCCGTGATGCGACTGAGCTCAAGGTTTCTGCATAGAGGAGATAGATCTTCTGCATCTGATTTTGAGCTCAGGTTTAGACCTCCAAAATTAATCTTATTCAGTGGTTATACATATCAAAAACATAACTAACTGGATAGTGTTATGGCTCCAGTTCAGCTTTCCTTCCTTACTAGGGGGCTAATTTGACCAGTATATTTTTCTGAGTATGATTCACTAGAACAGTATGGCCTAACAGCTAAACAGCAACCCCCTCGAACCCCTGTTGGGTATGAAAGCCCCCATTAGGAAGCCATAGCCCAGAAGCATCCAGACCACCTGCCACTCAGTGTCTAACCTCTCTGCCCTCAGCTTTTTCACTCTAATCCATCCCATGCTGAACTCGTCACCCTCATGCAAACTCCCTAAAGTAGGCATCATCCCTAAAGTTTCCTAACACAGCCGTGATTGTGCAGGTTTCCCCCAGTGCTACAGTCTCAACACCAGTATCCCCAGTAGATCGGTGTCGCTGCCAGCCTCGCCGATCTCCTCACACCAGCTGCGGTGGTGCAGTGTTTTGTTTCATCCATCGCTTCCTCCCCATTTTAAACCCTCTGATTCATGTGGGGGCTGAATGGGTCAAATAATCCTCCATTTCACGCCTTGTACACTCTGGTACATATAAAAGCAAAGACACACCCCCCCCCCCCAGTACACATCAAACACAACCTGCCCACCTATGAAGCAGTTTTGTGGCCTCAGCTGGTGTGAAATGTTTTCAAGCAAATGATGTTTGGTGAAGCTGTAGCGCATCAGTGCTGTCTGTGCTGTCATGTGACCTCCGGCCTTCCATTCCCCGTCCATTCCCGTCCATTCCTGCTTGCATCCAATCCGCTATGCCTCACTTGAACGGTGTAGCTCAGCCATGCTTTTCCATGTTTTCTGGCCCGTGTGTGAGAGCCTGTGCACACTGACCTGCGCACTGTGCACATGCGCAGTGTTCGTTCCAATGATTAACACTGACTTCTTAAAATCCCAACGTTCTCTCCATGCTTCAGGGAAGATGGTGAAAAAAGTGTGCCCCTGCAACCAACTCTGTAGTAATTATCTTTTTTTAATAATAAAAAAACATTCCTTCAAGTCCTCACCTTCCTGCTCCTTGTATGTAGTGCTGCCTGCTTCAGTCCATCAGCCTGACCTGAGCATTTCGATCGCTATGACCCCCTCCCCCCCCGGCCACAAAAAGAATACGACCACTGTGGGATATGTCTCATCACACGCCTGATGCACTCTGTGTTCTCACCCGGTTTGGCTTGTTACAGAGGTTTTTGTGTGCTCTGAGTAGTAGACAGATCAGTAATTAGGGGAATTTTGTTTCACCACCAGCCGTATAGGAAGCGTATAAAGCCTGTAATTAGACAAATTAATTAGTCCAGTTCAGCTTCTGTATGAACATTCCATCTTTGTTTCTTAGCAGAAGTCTTTGGCTCACTTTATTTATCTGCTGGCGTTAAGCAGCTTTTGCTGTCTTCCCCTTCCCCAGACAAACTGGTTCTGTTTACAGGAGCAGTTTAACCGGCACGCCACCTGCTGGCCTGTGCTGCCGCCTTCTGACGTGTGTGGTGATTAAGAGATGCACGGTTGCCTGCAGTCTTAATGACAGATTGGCTTCACACGCGGAAGTCTGTTTCTCTTGGATTGGCCAGTGCGCTTAGCGTGTGTGTGAAAAGAGGAAAAAAAAAAAAAAGCAGTCATCCCATTGGACTGTACCCCTTTACTGAAGACTGGCTCACAGCAGTGACTCACTCTTAGCCTATGAATTTTTCTCTCCACAACATCTCAGTTTTTATGTCTGAACTATTTTTAGCATTTGGGGTGTGGTAGTACATCATTAAGAGAATTTGCCTCTGGACACTGGCTTGTATTACACTTCCTGGGAGAAACATTAATCTACAGTATTATTAACTGACATAACTGAGGGGTTTTGCAGTGCAAAAGTGAACTGAGGTCACTAGTAAATGCTGAAGTCAGGCGGTGTGCGACTGCTTCTCCCAGCATGCTATGCTGCCTGGAGCCTGGACTACATTTCCCAGAGTCTTATGGAGAGCTTTTGTTTCTGCTTTCGTTTCTGTTTTTGTAAGCTTCCTTTTTTTGTTCTGCTTTCTGAATGGTGTCTTTTCAGATGCTTATTCCAGCTGAATTGCGTTGTTGTGTGTTCTCGTGCAGTTCAGCACGGTGTTTGTTGGCTTATTTATTGTATTTACATATTTTAAGTTTGCATTCAGAATAACACTGAAATACATCAGCCCCTGATAGAGACCAGGAAACTTCTGTGACGTGACCAACGAGTTACTGAAATTGTTCATTTGGTCTGAAATGCCATATTGCACAAGTTTCTGGTTCAGAAATGGGGGGCTGATGTATTTATTTTCTAGATGCTGCCCGTTTCCTTCAAACCCCTCCCAAAATGAAGCTGCATTGCCTTTAACATCTGTGAGCAGTAAAATACCAGAATCTGTTATCTGTTGCTGGTGTGACCATTTTGATTTGCAAATTAACTGTACATTTCTCTGGAAAACCACTTTAGAGTAACGTCAGATGTTAGCCTATGCTTTAACTTTAAGTAATCCTTTTGGTGAAATGGAACCTTTCCAGACTAATTTATGACTTCTGGACCATGTGATATGTTCATTATATTTGCGTTCATATTTAACCAGATGGAGACCTCTGCAGTTTTATACTAAGAGGAATCTGCACGATGGTTATGAATTAGTTGCACAAGGGCTCCACCTGCTTTGCCTGAGTGGAACTGAAGACTCACCCTACCCTAGTGATGAACTGTTTAGATAACAGAACTGTGATTGGGTGTTTATCAGCTTATGTTTCTTGTGAAGATCACACCAGTATAAATTACTGTGGTTAATTATGTTGCTGTGTGTTTCTCTGCCTGCAGGGACAAGCAGCACTAACACAGTGAGCGGGCCAGGACAGGGTCAGAACCAGAACCCATTGCCTGCCACCCTGCCCCAGAGTCGCAAGGGCACTTTTACGGATGACCTGCACAAGCTGGTAGATAATTGGGCCAATAGTCTTTCACAGGGCAAGAAGAGCTCCAAGCAGACATCGCACCCACAGCCGGCCTCTCAGAGCCACTCCTATGATGTGAGGATCTACTCAATATCACCGTCATCTCTGTGCATTGACATCCAGGCCTGCTGTTCAGTTGTTGCTTCCTTTTGTATAGCTGAATGGTCCTTAGGTGGTGAAATGTAGTGGCAGTGTGCAAACAGTGAATGTTCTAGCGGAGTAGTGCTGTGTGGATGTTCTCTGAATCGGCAATACCAGACACTGACCTTTGACCTCTCTGCCTTTCCATAGGGGATTCCCCCAGTCAATATCGGACGCAAGTTTTCAGCCCCGAGCCAGCTGTGCCCCACCGTGGCCTCCACCTTGAGTGGACATACAGCACTATCCGGGTCCCGTAAGGGTTCCCTGTGCCCCATGCCAACTTACAGCTATCCCACTGCGCAGTTTGGCGCACCCCAGTGGACAGGCCCTACAGCACACTCGCAGACCCTGAGCCAGCTCCAGCCTGTGGCCCCAGGGTCCCTGCAAAGCTTCCCCATCAACACCTTGCAGAATTCGGTCAGCAACTCTGGTGGGCCCAACCTGAGGACAACGTAGTGCCTGAGGGCATACCGGAGCAGGGCGGAGTCAGGCTGGACTGATTGACGTTGGAAAGGGGGTGCAGAATCCAGCACTGCTGGACTGAGCTGGCATCAGTGGCTTCTGTTTAGTAATTTTATTTTTATCTTTTCCTTCAGACAAGTGGAAATGGGTATCAGAAAGGAGGTACCAGGTGTGATGGGTGCAAGCAGACCACATTGCTATCTGAGGCTATTTACTGCTTTTCTTTCCTTCGTTTTTTTTTTTCTTTTTTGCAGGAGTATGCCAGACGCGTGTACGTCATCTTTCCAGAAACTTCTGTCCCTGATTGGTGCAGCAGGAAGTGTGGTAGCACAAAAAAAACAAGCTCACAGACACAAGGGTGCAATTTTTTTTGGGGCCAAAGACTGTTCAACAAAGACTGTTGAAAAGCCCCTTAGCAGGGAAGGGTGGGGAGAAGTTTGGAATGTTTATTTTCCCCCGAATGGCTGAAACAGTCGTGCAGATTGCAACCTGTTTTCAGTGGGTCGACATGTCGCCCTTGGTAACCCTGTGATGTTCATTCGTTCCATTAGCAGGTAGCTGACAGAGGCTCCGCGGGCAGGTTCATGTCCTCCATTAGCAGGTAGCTGATAGAGGCCCCGTGGGCAGGTTCATACCCTCCATTAGCAGGTAGCTGATAGAGGCCCCACGGGCAGGTTTATGTCCTCCATTGGAAGGTAGCTGACAGAGGCCCCGCGGGCAGGTTCACGTCCTCCATTGGCAGGTAGCTGACAGAGGCCCCGCGGGCAAGTTCATGTCCTCCATTGGCTGGTAGCTGACAGAGGCCCCTGCACTAGTGGCCTCTGGTCAGTGTCAATGCATCTCAAGGAGACCTGGAGTCTTCTTCGCTGCTTGACCCTCCTGTTGCCATTTGATGCAATATTTAGGGTTTTGCCCATTTTTTAAAAACATGTAAAAGTGGCCTTCATTTAAAGAAAATCCATGTACAGTTTTTTTTTTTTAAATAATGTATTTGCCCCCTCCCCCAGGGTTGTATCTGACCAGCTGGAGTATGAAGTCGTGGATTTACTTAGGTTGGGGGTAAAAAAAAAAAACAAAAACAGGTTCGGTCCTGTAGAGCTGTGTTTCGCAACCCAGTTCTAGAGGACACCCAGATATTCTGTGTTTTTGCTTGCGGTAGGGAGCTGGGAGGGAGCAAAAACGTGGACCGTCTGGGGGTCCCTGAGGACTGGCAGGTTGGGAAACAGTGCTGTAGAGGCTCATTCAATAATTTCCAAGTATGGTTATGAAATTAAGGGTTACTCTGTTAGCACATCTCTCCCATCTGGCCAAGTAAAAGGAAGGTAAACGGGAGGTCATCCCAGTGTCATCAGCTGCATGGTGTACAAAATCCCGGTGCCTCCGCTCACAATGCTCACAAGGCTCTTTAAGCTTTAAACATATGATCTTACTAATGGTATCAGCTTTTGTAATCTCGACTGCGCTAGGGCCTCTTTCGATAGTTTGATTGAATTGTATATTTAAAAAGTGTTCTGTATGGACCTCTATCTACCCATCAGTTTTTGATGTTGAAACACTGTGATTATTAAATGTTGTTGGGCAACATTAGTTAAAAACAAAAAGCAAAGTGGAAGTTGGAGGGTTATTATTAATAGACTAAAGTAAGGCTAGCTATTTCATTATATTGTACTTATTTGAGACACTTTAACCTTTTTCCTTCGTACTTTCTTTATATTAGATAAATGTGAATGTAAAAAAATGGTTTCAATGTACTTGAATAACCTGTCTCTCCCTTCCCCCATTGCCCCAGTAAGCTTGCTGGAATTTTATAGTGCCTTGCATTTGTTTATTTGCTTTGGATTGAACATGGAGTAGTGAGCCCTAACGCTATGTGCTTTCATCAAGCGCTTACGCGACCCTATGGATCGAGCTTGAGGATAAGGTACACCACGGGGTGGGATTTATTTTTGGTGCCTTTTTTTTTTTAAGTTATGTTTTTCTTGACTTGGAGTTAATTGAACATTGAAATGCTGGAATGGATTGTATTGAATTGTACTGAAGCTTTGACCGCTGTTTGTGCTGAGGGAGTGTGCCCCTAGGCACAGTGTGTTACTGTATGTTTGGCGCGGTCGGCTAAAACATTCACAACTGTAATGTCTGTTGGGATTCTGACACCCCTTCTGTTTGCATTGGAAGTCGAGCTCTAAAGTCTAGAACTGGCAGTTCTGACAATGAAGATGCGGTTCCTAAATGTAGCATTCCCATTTCGTAAGTGCAGGTTTGGTTTTTTTTATTTTTTAAACTGGCAGTGATCATAACAATGCCGACCCCACCCCCACAACAGCACAAAGAGCCTGGTGTTGAAGAGGAAGAGATGCGAGTCCCATGAAGGTTGCTGAGGAAGTGAGAAGAGGCTTATGTGAAAGTGTGTAGATACAGTGGTGCATTGAACAGCACTAAACAGTACTTGGAGGCTGTTTGACCCACACGGAGACCTCTCCATCTCCATCCACTTATACACTTGAGAGTGGAAGATGGAGGTACAGATATCCCCGGTCCAGTCTGTTTGGTCTCCTGTACAGTGCTGTGATGTCAGTAGAAAAAGTGCAGGTTAGTTGTAGGATCAAAGGAGATGGATGTGGTAGGACCTTCAACACAAGGCTCAGGTGCAAAGTCTGTTCAATGTTCATTCCAGACCACAGGAGGCCCAGAGCTTACTCTGAGTGTGCTCTCAACTCCACCCATATCTGCTCTCTTTTTACATTGAAACCACTATGGATTGTAGATCATCATCTTCATAACACCTCTCACAAAGTAGTCTGTCAATACTGCTAAACGCTTCTATCGTTTCATTTCAGTGAGTCGTGTAGTTAAAGCGTTTTGGAGTTAAAATCGCTGCATCTTGTGTTATGGTTTTTCTGTCCCGGCAAAAGCAGGAGGTGGCGGTGGTGTCCTCGGACGCTCTGCCCTTTGCCAGTGTCTGCGCCATCTCTCCCTCATGCTGAGGCACACAAGCGCCAGCAGGGAAGAGACTAATCCTATTTGAGAACATCTGCCCAGACGTAACCCTTTTTAAAGAGGCAGATAAGTTGTTGTGGGTAGGAGGGAGGGCAGGCTTTCAAAAGCAACTGAACCTTCTGTTGGATGTTCCCAGGCCTGGCTCAGTGTGCGACCTTCTTGTCTCGTCTCCTAATTGCAGAGCAAAAGGTTCAGTTCAGTAACATCTGCACAGAAACCGAAAGAGCACAGTTACCATGCTTTTTGTGGTTTTAACACTTGTCACCTTAACTACTGATAGCTTACAAGGACTGCTAAATGTAAAGCCTGTTCTTACTCCTTAGCCGTCCCAGTAACCTGTCAGGTACAGGAAAGTTTTTCACTTGAATCTTTATATAAACATAGATGGTCAGCAGTTGTCTTTGGATAGCAGTTGGTGTTGTGGTTATTTATATAAATGGCTTTTTTTCCTCTCAAATATTTCATTGCCCATTTGAAAGATGGTTTTCTTCAGAATTAAATCTATTCAGTATTACGGTTTGTTGAAGCTGTGAAGAGGAAAGCATTTTTAAATACTTTTTTCCTCCTAAAAAACCATATTTAATGCTACCAATGCAGTGCCATTGCCCTGACAAAATGACTTAATTGAAATTTTGTTTACTACTTGATGACAGACTACAGTGCATCATATGCAATGTTTGTTGGTGGTACAGTGGTAAAACACCACTTTTTTGTTACTTACAAAGGAGGCAACTTGCTGAATTAGTGTATATTATCATCTGAATGCAGATACATGTTCTTAATCCAATTTCCTTTCTGTAAGGAATGCTCAGCAAAGTGCCGACATGTAGAGATCCTATTCAGTACAGTTACACAAACACCAGGTTTCAATCAAAATGGGTTCATTCATCTTAAACTGCATGTGCTTGTTCCTCACTGGTTATAGTCTCACCTGGATCTTAAATAAATGCACACTTTTTTTGCCATTTGCCCTCCTGTGGAAAAAAAATACAGAACAATACTGTTACTTAGTGCTACTGACCTGTCATTAAGTTATTTTGTTTTGTACTACTATATGATTTGTTACTCTGTGTCTCTAGATCCTCTAGTGACTAAGTAAATGGTTTCCATATGCTATTTAACATTGTACAAAATCTTCAATAAAATTTTCAAAAGTACCAAAAACCTACAAAATTGTTGGCTTTACTTTTGTTTGCACTGAGTACAGGGTGTTCAAGCTTCATAAAACAAGTGCCTCATGCTCCGAAAAGATGTTACTTTGTAAATTCAATAAATGAATGAAAATGAGATTTGAGCCTGTTCTAAAACGTCCTTACAATGCTGGGTAACTACTGCTTTAAAATAATTAACCCAAAATATATTCGCTACCAGAAGATTGCAGGTAGGATGAACATGGAACTATTCATTGTTTTAGTTCCTTTTCACAAAAAGCACAGACCACAGTATGAAAGGGATTTATTTAAAGCACAACAAAGATTAAAAAGCCATTAAAATAAATATGCTCTGGGTGCATCTCGCCAAAGCAAACCCCGCACTAGGAGTCCAGTTTTCGTTTCTTTAAGAGATGTCCTTGTCTATAGGGACTTTGTGCCCCCCCTGCTGGGGAAAAGGGGGAACTGTTACTTAAAAGGATGACTTTTAGGATGTGTTGCATCATGACAAATTCTGGGGCAGGTTCCTCACCTGAATGGGCACTGTGGTGCTGCTGGGGAGGTCTGTACTGGTGGCGGGCAGCTTGATCCTGGGGTCTTGCGGAAGGCCGGAGAGAGCCTATTCTCTGGGGGGTCTTGCTGCGTGTCAGCATCTGGTGGCCTCCACTGGGGGTGGAGGGTTGAGGGTACTTCTCCCCTGCTTCCGGCTCCTCTAGAAGGTCCATACCTTCCAGGGTAAAGTTCCAAAGCTCAGGGTCATCTGGAGCAGAGATAAACCACGATCTGGATTTAAAGGGCAGGGGTACAATCGACGTATCTAGTCTGGTAACATTTAGGGGCACAAAAGATGTCACTGTTTAAACTTAGATCGCTATTTGTTAAAATAGGTTTTGTTGCATTTTGGTATATTTACACTATGCTACTGTCCACCCTACAGGAAACTAAAAGCAGACACCAGTTTTGCAGCGTGTGAAGGAACCTTACAATCTGCAACTGACATAGATCGGGCAGAAACGGGAAATTAAATAGGACTTTGCACTGGGCTGCAGTAACAGATTCCAATCAATTAAAAAAATGCCTGGATCAGCCTCGATTCCTATCCTTGACATCGGCTTGGAATGTCACTGAAATAAAACCATCTCTGGCATTACTGTCATGAATGTGGGCGACCAAAGGTCTTCTGCTACCGGCTAGATGCTCCTCCTCTGCGCGGGTGGTCCGGGGTGCTGCGGGCGTACTGTGGCTAATGCAGGAATCGCCCGAACCGGAGGACTTTGTTCTACCTGTGAGACGGAGCACAGCTGGACTAACTCAAGGCAGACACACATCCCGGATGCATCGCTCTTATGTCATCTAAGTCTAGTTCTACGGATGGTGGACAGCATGCACCCTCCAAATAGCCACTGAATTATTCATGTGTCTGATACAAATTTAATGGATGTTTATGGAAAATCTATTTTAGATGATGTTCTGTTGACTTGTCCGAGTTGACCTTGGATGAAGTGTGTCGTCTCCTCTCTGGACACGCCTATGTCCCCTTTGGTGGGCTGCTGGCCCTCGCGTCTCCTCCGGGCTTCCATCTCCTGACGAAACTTCTGCTGCAACTGCTGCTGCCTCAGCTTCCTCAGGTGCTTGGGGTCCGAGGCACCGGGCACATCTGAAATGTCAGCGGCTGACCTGCACACCCAAGACCAAAGAAACGAAGGTGAGATCGAGGGCTGAAGGAGCTGGACCTGCAAATGAAAGGCTGCTTGCTCTTACCTGGATAAGACGTCAGGTATGTTTTCAATCTCCTGCTGGTTTGTGCTATTGCACAGTGAGGTTCTAGCGCTGACCAAACCCTGAATTGTGGAGGCTGCTGTACACTCTGTGGCGGCCTGCCCCAGTGCACCATGTCTCGTGCCACTGTGTCTGTCGTCCTGAGCCAGGCTGCAGTATCTCGCCTTCTCCACCAGGGGCTCACTGTCCACACGTTTTGTTTGAGCTGGGTCCAGCGGGGGTGGAGGCTACAACCATTATAATGGCAACAGTTTGACTCCAAATACCCATCGGCCACCAAAAAAAAAAAAAAGTTTGCCAATAACATATTTGACTCAATAACAAACGACTTCATAAGTCACATCCAGGGCATTAGGCAGTGCTGACCTGTTTTGGGATTTTGTTGATTGCTATGAGGTACTGCTTGTTCAGGATACAGTTTCCCAGTGCATTTCCAAAGCACCTTAGAATGAAGCAGGACAAACAGAGTCAACCTTGTGAGGGGGAAAAAAGGAATTCCTAGAAGACATGTTAAGATGGTGCCAGAATAATGTAGGACAGTGTCAGGTTTGTAATTAGGCTACAGTTTTAAGGCACGGGTCATAGGGTGAGATGGGTGTCCAAACCCACTGACTGCCAAATGCTGTGGAAAGGGCCTCATCAGATCAAAGATGAGTGATTTAGGTTCTCTGTTTCTAACGTGGTTGTGGCTTCTTGTCGGAGTACAGGACTATATACTTGAGGGCTCTTTTCAGCCCATCTGTGACGGCCTCCTTCCGCGCCTTTTCCAGTGACATGGCCTTAGACTTCAGTCCCTCACTGACACCGTAACCCACGTCCTCATGGTACGAGCCGTCCTGCAGGGGAGTTACACAACTCTTAATTACACCGGTGTCTTCCCTGTCCGCTGAAAATTAAGATGTCAGATTTTTAAACGGGACTGACTGCTATGAAACACAATGGATCCAGTCGCATTCTAACTGACATCTCAACAGAAAACTGAGCATGAGAAATATTCTAAGTATTCCGTTATTCCTTCCTTCTTCCTGGTTTTGTTTCCTTATAAACAAGGCTTTAATGAATTCACTGCACAAAGTATAGGCTGTGTATTTCAGGTGTAGCCCAAAGCAGTTTTAAAATATCATTACTTTTATTTTTCCTTCACTTTTCCTGAAGAGCCTGACCACCTATTGTGAGAACTTCCGTCCTCTTATAACAGCAGACTGTTGCTCTTACCTTCAGCTGAACCTTCACAAATGCACTTACTCCAACATAGAATTTTCCATTGATGAGGTCCACAAAATCTTTAAAATCATATGCATGGATAGAGAAAATAAACTTGTATCAGGGACAAACTTCCAGTCAAATCCTGTACTCCCCTCTGATTACTAAGTGGAGAAAATTCTTTGGTGCATGTGCCTATTACTTTAAGTACAAAAAGAACCCTAATGAAATCCAAAATGTTTCACAGACCATAAACCTGACTGAATGATTCAGCTAAAAATTAATGTATTGGTTGTAATACAAAAGATTCTGTTCCACATATGGAATACATGCGTCAACATTGAGCTGAAGTGCCACTTCCCAGGGTCCCCAAGGAAGCAGCTGTCCCTGCTCACCTACAGTCTGCTGGGAGATGGAATGGGACCAGCCATTGTACCCAAACACCTCATTAGCTAGGCTGATCACGCGGTGTCCCTCAATGTAGCAGACCTGCAGTACAGACACAACATTAAGTCCCGAATGAACTGCAAATGTAGGGAAATGAGTAGTGGCGGATCACCTTCTGTCCACCTCCCGCCATTCTAGTGCTGATGTATTCAGGGCCGAGCGCCTGCCGCAGCGCATTCTGAACGGCCTGGTACTCCTCTGCAGTGTACTTGTACTGGAAAATGAAACGTCACTTTACACGGCCGATATGTCGTCAGGAACAAACCTAGTTTTGCCACTAAAAACGTAAATCCATCTTACATATGTAGTGCAAATGTTTCATTGTGTAATGTTCTCAAACGGCTTTTGATGTCCCCTATAGGAAGCACTAACCATGCATGTGACATGTCACTGGTTAAGAGGGAATAAAAATGTTTCATTAAAAACAGCAGACGGCAGAGTACTTCAAATTTGAGTTCGTCTTGACAAGCAGCCGCAGCCACAGACCTGTCCGAAACACAGTTTGGGAGCGCGGGCGTCCTCGGGGCCGCGCACGGTGGCGGCGTCATTCTGCATATTCGCTTTCCACTTCAACACAACAACTCAGCACGAAGTCTCCGTGTCGGCGCCGAACTTCCCCAAAAGCAGCCACGTCGTTTACCTATTTCTTTGTTAAAATGCGGATTCCACTTCGGAAGTTAAACAGCTAAGCGTTTGTCACTGGCCGACACACCGCTACGCATTTCAGCTAGTGTCAGGTTATTTATTGCAACACGGACAACAGACAAGATACAAATCGTGGAGCTATGCGGTCACTAGTTTTTTTTTAATCTATTACGGAACACCGACTGTGTGTACATGAAAAAAGTAATTGGTTTACAGAAATAGTCAGTTACAACCTACTTCTAAATCCGCGCCCGCAACGATAGTAAGTGCATGATGGGAATGAGGTCGTGAGTTTGACAAACAGCGAGAGCCGCCATTTTGGATGTGGCGTATGCAACGTTATAATGTGAACGAGTAGCGGTAAACCATGGACAATAAGCCTGCTTATCCATCATCATCATCATCATCATCTTTTTAAATCATTATTATTGACTATTCGGAATTATTCAAAGATTTTAACAGTGTGGCGTACGAACTAGTTTAAGCACAGAACAAGTTCATGTACACTTCAACCACACGATGGTAGTAATTATTAGCTTATTATGTTTCCTTCCATACTGGTTTCCTTCGATGATTATTTTTTGACTGAAGAATACAAACAGTGCTGTCATTTTTTAATGGAAGTAACGATATTAAGTTTAATAACATTAATGAGATATTAACTGATGTTTGGAAAACAATACCGAGTTTATGAAGTGCTGCCGTTGATCTGTACTAGTTAATACGCGTAGCAATAGATCCTTACTCAATGGATCTCTTGTACATTGTGCTATGCACGTCAGCTTCACCGTGTCAATAATACAGTTATAATACTGCACAAAAGGGTGCCGATTTGGGTTTTCTGCCTTTTGAAACCGCCGCTCTACCCGACAGTGGATGATTACGACTAAAACAGACATAACCGGCCATGGCGGAGTCCCATCTGCGCCTACTTAAGTGGGTTACCATGTGGAAATAATGAAGATGATGGGAACTGAAAAGGGAAAGGAAGGAAAGAAAATTACACCGGGACCAACATTTCACAGTGAGCGTGTTCTCGTGGATAAAGGAAGCTTGTGTGTTTTGGACAGGCCTCCACAGGGAGTGTAAATAAGGGGTCAAATCCTAGATTAAACTCATGAAGCAGTCAGCGGCGGTGGCTGCTCGTCCAGACACGTAGGTTGTGGGTAACATATAAATAGAACGAGCAACGAGTCCCGAGTGAGGAAGTGTCTCTGTCAGGGCAGGAGCTGGGTTGCTGTGCAGGTAAATAGTTCTTGGGCGAGTCATTTCCTAGTTTTTTTTTTTTTTTGAAAGATGTATTTGGACCCGTATGATCCTTATATGTTGACATTTCTGGATTTCAATACAAATGAGGATCACTGTGCTGACTGGCACAAGACAAACGGTGGTGAGATTAAATCCAGGCAGAAAGGGTGCACATGCCAGGGCTCTTCAAATCTGTACCTCGATTCCACATCCAGGCCTCGTTTTCAGTTCTCCCAGGTACTTAATTAATAATTACTGATTCTGATTAGCCAGCGGCTTTACACCTGGCTCATGGGTAAAGGAAGGCTGGAAAATCAGCAGTGCTCTGCCTTTAGGGCTGTGATTTGAATAGCCTGGGCATATGCAGTTTTCTTTACAGGCCCCACTTGTGCACACTCTGCACTGGGAGCCCCCTGCAGATACAGGTTGAACCCTCCAAGCACCAAGCGCAGAGGTACCGCCAAACCCTCTACAGGTGGAAGAGTCACATGACAAGGAGGGATTGGCTGGTTTCTGTAACTCGCTGTTTCCACCGGTGAGAGTTTGAGGTCAGAGCAGGAAGCGGCATGCCACAGTATCGGGCTGTCAGCTGAGGTAAAGTTAGCTGTGCCTTCAGGGAGTGTGGGGGTGTGTGTCTTTTTTAATGTAGTTATAGTAGCTACGTGTGATGCATACGTTGACATTCTTTAAAGATTTAAAAAGAAACGGAGCAGCACTGTTCCTGAGGTAGGGAGTTCAGTCAGGCACCGCCTCCATATATATGGAGTGAGAATTTTGAATTTTGTCAGTGAGAATTAAGTTTGCCTCGCTGAACTGTTGATTTTTATCTCATTATAATTAATATAGATCTCATTATATATGTAAATTTAATTATAACTTGAAGATAGATATAGGTATTGTTTATATTCAATGTAATGATCTCAATCATGATTTTTACAGTTGTGAAAAAGGTTTCCCACAAATCTATCAACATGAGACGTGTAAAAATATTTTGACCTGCTTCCTGTTGCTATTTGCGTGTTTTAATACCCATCTCCTGATGTAAAAAGGTCAGAACCTTCAAGGTAAGTGAGTCAACTGTGATCTTATCAGAATGAGTCTTTTTGGCTAATTTTTTCGTTTCGATTTTAAACACAACCAAAATAGACGGATGAACATCTGTCCAGCAAAAAACAAAGGGGTTCGGCCCAGCCAGGTATCATAATATGCTGATTTCAGCATCTTAGATACCCCACTTTGTCTTTTGATATAATCTTTTTTTTATTACAAAAATCAAGCAGTTTTTATCAGCTGTCTGGGGTATTGGTTATTCTACAGTAGGTGAGAGTACAAACAGTAACTATCAAGCTTTGTCATGCTGTATCAAATTAAGCCTCAAAGTACAGTGTTCACCTTAAGCTGAACAAATGGGCTAAAGACCTGAGCCAAAAACCAAATTCAGGCTGGCGAGGGGGGTGGGCTCCTCCTCTGGATGGAAAGCCCGTTCGGTAATGATGATGTGTTCTGTAAGGACCGCCTGTGATGAACCGTGTAGCTGAGCAGACTGGCATGTACAGCCTGCTGAAGGAAGCTTCTAGAGCTGAATAGCATGATCATGTGACTGCAGTTGGAAATAGAAGGAACGGTCATTATTTATTTTAGTCCTGAGAAGCCCAAGTCCAGGCTTGATTTTTAACTATAAATTTCAACCGCAAAGACATGGCATTGCTTTATAATCATACCTAGATATTTATAAGTAGAGATCAACTCCAGTTCTTACTTATTACATGCAACATGTTTAGGAGACCATTCCATCCCTTGCCATGTGTTGCTGATCTATGCAGAATTAACATTCTACGTACATGTACCCAGAAAAAGATTCATTACGTTAAAGGATGAAGTGCTGCAGATGTGTTGAGCGTAACATATAGCATGCTAAACGTTAGCCCTCTTCATTATGTGCTGGATTCTGTCCTCTCGGGCCCAGCTGACTGCATTGCCGGTCCCTCCTTTCTTGGGTCGTACGGTGAAAACCCTAGTAAGATGTGGCCTGATAAGGCGGATATGTGGAGGTTTAGGTAACGTTCTGCAGGCCTCGGCGATGCTGCAGACATATGCAGACTTAGATATGTACACTGTGCAAGCACCATCCCAGCCTCCCACCGACACAGTAATGTGTAGGGGGGCACTGCCCTGCATGGGTCGTCTTGGGAGCCCGGGGCTCCTGGAATCCAACACGCCCCCACCTGATAATGTGACTTCATCTGCTTCTGGTTAGTTGCCTTTGTTGGTAACCTGCACCACTTGGGGATTCTGTGCTGCTGCTTCTCTTCTTTAAAATGCAATTTTTGTTTTTGTACCTGGTGTTTGAGGTTTAGATGTTTCTGCAGATAACCCACGGTGATGCATGAAGGCATCTCAAGTTGAATTCTTAAGCTTCCATTCGTTAGGCTCTTAACACACGAATCGGTGAGTCTGGTACAGAGGCCGTTCATTTTGCTGTGAAGAAAGCCCATCGCTGGGTGACTGCTCCGACCGAGTGTTGAAAGCCTTTCGCTGAAGGTGCCCGGGTGTCTTGCCTTGTGGGCTTTTTGAAGTCGAGCCCGCTGAATATATGTGAATCGGCTGTTTTTTGCAGTGCGGTTGAGTCATTTCTGCTGCTCCTTGTGGATTCATCAAGTAAAAATTTAACCACATGGTCAGGTATGGTCAGCTGCCTGGAAACCGCTACAATGACCTTCAGCAGGACCAAAGAGGGCATGTTTAGGCTGAGCAAGAAAAGGGCTCCTTGACCCACCAGTGGTCGAGGTTACTGGAGTTATTTATCTACCCTGCAAACAGGCAGGGCTGCCCCCAAAACTAAGTCCTGATTTATTGTTGGGGGGGGGGGGGGGTTATCCGCCAGTGATTACTATAGCTGTGCAGGCTGCTGTTCTGTTTTGTAAACAGAGATGTGATGGCAGGATTGATGCTGCAACAGACTGAAACTCGGCAACCGTTGAACTCATTCAAGATAAGCCTGTCCCAGCAAGAGCCTGTGAACTCTCTGTAGTCTTCAACAGCCTTCCTAGGTTGAAAGGCAGGTCTAATAATTGCCTGAAGTATCGGTTATTTTGGCTGCATTTCGGCTCTTGATCGTGGAGAGTACCTGCAGCCCCCCAGGGTTCCAGACTAACTTTTTCCACTAGTAACACTGGTGCTCCTTACTGACAATTTTAGAAGCACCAGCACAAAATTTTAGGCACACTGCTTAAATCCACATGCCACACATTCATATTCTTTTTCATCTTAACTGCATTACTGATAAATGCTTTGGTAATGAATATACAGTTTACAGTGTGGTGTTTTATTTTAAAAGAAAAAGTCAAACAGTTAAGTACTGTTTTAAGAGGAAAAAAAATCATTAAGGTGAATGGTGGTGTTTTTTTTTTTAAGCATAAACATTGAAGTAGGTTTCATTGTCACCAAAGGGCACAGTGAGAGCGAGAGTTCTTATGAAGCGGGCGATGACATCCTGCGCAGAATTGTCCCTAGCCCGCATTAGGATGACAGTCTCGTGTTAGCTGCTCCACTCTAATTACTCACTTGCTCACACACACGCACACACCAACAGAGTTGGGTATCATTTCATGGATTCCATATCTGATTCCGGTTCCGCTCATCTAGTCCAGCTTTTATTGATTCTTGGTTTTCGATTATAACACTGTAAGAAAATTGTCAAAATGTCTCCGTAACAAAACACTGGGTTTATTCTCATTAAAGAGTTCAACCTCAACTTTTACAACAAAGGTTACTTGCAGCGGCTAAGTCATTTCCATATTTAGTTAAGACAAACAGGGTGTTTCAAGATGAAATATGCTTAGCAACCACACTGAGTCTAGGATGTCACTACCACTGATGTCAGTAATACTTTACATATCTGTTTAACCTGCCTAAACTGAATGGTATGAAGGTTCAATTTTATTAATCACTAAACGGTAAATAAGTCGGGCTTTATCCATAACACCGCTTAACTGCAGGAGAAGCGTAAAGCTAAATTAATGAAACAATGGCTGAATATATATATATATACATATACATATACATTCCTTCCACAGCCGTGCATTTAAAAGCCATATAATATCCACTTAAACCTCAGTCATTACACATTTGGCTTACACTTTTATACATATAAGACAGGCCTTTCGGTTTAGCAGCAAGCATTTCTGAACTAACGACTCGGTGAACTCTTGCTCTTCTGGATGAATGGGCAAAATTCCCACAGACACACTCCAAAATGTTATAGAAAGCCTTGTGGCAGCTGTTTTAGCTGTAAAAGGGGGACCAACTCCATATTGATGCCTGTGGGATGTCATAAAAGTTCCCGTAAGAGTAATGGCCAGAAGTCCCAATACTTTTGTCCATGTAATGTAATTTCAAGTACAAACGTGTAAGCGGAGTTGTCGTGCATCAACCCTTACATAGTTGATTAAAAATGCATGTAGGAATCCATAAGTGAAAATGTAATTCAGATGTCTTCCCCAGTTCTTAAGAATTCAGAACAGTTTCTAATTTGGACCTGGTTCTCAATACCCAACCCTACACACCGATCCTCGATCCCTCTTGGTGTTTCACGTGACGTATGACGATGGTCTTAAAAAAATAAGGCAAGTCGCTCTGGTGCACCTAGTTATAAAATTTAGTCGCACGGCCTCGAAAAATGGCCACAAGATGTGACTAAATGGTCGCAATTTGGACCCCTGTATCCTCCATAGTGTGAGGAAGGTGAGCACGGTGCTGTCAGATCTGTTAACTTAAACGAGTAGCATGTGCAGTAACGTGTACAGCCTGCTTTGTTTGATTCACAGTTTTGCTTTTCTTCACTATGTATCCAGTCTAATGAAATCACATCTCTCTCCCTGCTGCCTGCATAGCACCTATACTGACACTGCGCCTCCCTCCCCCTGCAGCAACCTGCCCGGCTGGATATTGCAGGGTGGTGGAGCTGATGCGGCTATCGTAGAGCCAGCTGGAGGGCGCTCAGGGGGCTGACGACAGCAGCCTCCCCCCTGACCCCCCCGGTCCAAGGAAGAGACACACGGCTATGGTGAGCTCTGGGTCAGCTGACTCCATCAGAACTCTCATTCCCCCTGGAGGTACCCCCCCTTTCCCTCCTGAGACCTTTTTGAAGCAGTAATTCTGCAGCTCTGAGGATAATCTCGCCGGCCCGCCCCCCCCCCCCCCCGCGCCGCCGGGCCCGGCGCCCCCCCCCCCGGCGGGGGGGGGGGGGGGGGGGGGGGGGGGGGGGGGGGGGGGGGGGAGGGCGGGGGG
>JAODKC010000064.1:24603619-24620660 GCA_026777985.1 Mormyrops attenuatus
TTTGTCTGTGTTTCCTCTCCCCCATTATATGCTGTGCTTTCCTGGCTGGATACCCGTCGGACCCCCCCCTCCCTCCCCCATCAAAAAACAGGAGCTAATCCAGAGACTCACAAGTCACCAACTGCCAGCTGTTGTTTCTGATGAGTGAGGATTTTGCTCTTACAGGCTACGGGAAGCTGAAGATTTGTCACAGGTTTCCACTGCCACGTTCTCTCCCGCGATGAAAACCCAAATTCCTACACCTGCTCACCCGGTAAGTGTCAGTGTTCTAAGAACACTGTTCTTACTTCTGTATCTTTGCCTGCTGGCAATCCCTCGTGTGAAAACCTTAAACTGGACATGATCGGCCCTGAAGGGCCTACCATGAAGATGGTGCGACCCAGCTCTGCTGTCTCCTGTTTGTGTTTTTTGCCAAGGCTAGACAAAAGCTTCCCAAAGCGGGAGCTGTGAGTTAGGGTCGTTATAGAGTCTGGCAGCATGTGAGTGTGTGGCTGAGCGAGTGTTTTTCCGGAAGCTGGTGTGCTTTGGTGCTCAGGTTTGCCTTTCTAAAGACATTGGGATTCCAGGCTGACACTTATGATCAGCCAGATGTCTGTGGCAAATCTGGCCAATCTGTGGTTGTATCTAAACAGAATAGCAGAAGGGAACCAGTGATTTTCCTGCGACAAGCATGGGGAGCAGGAATTTTCCCTGCCCCAAAGGTTAGTGAATGGCGCAAATTATAGTATAAATTGTTCTGCCTCTCTAACTGGGTCTGATGGTACACCTCAACATTGAGAAAATTTAAGATGCCAGTGGGTCTTTGGTTTCTCTTTACGTACCAGAGGTGGAGATTTGAGATCCAGAGAGTACAAATCTGGACCAAGATTTTGTTTCAACCAACCAGTTGAGTACTCTGTGACTGACTCTTTATACTCAGCTGGTTGGTTGGAACGAAGTCTTGGTCTGGATTTGTACTCTCTGGACCTGAATTCTCCACCTCTGTTCTGTACCCACATAATAAGCAGTCTGTATACATCAGTGCCCATGTGACGCTGTCCTTGTATGTGACGACCGAGACACGTATGTGTGCATGACATGGTGTGCAATTAAGTCGACCTCAATTGCCAAGAGTCATCGCTCCACTGTTTCTCCTCCCTGCTAAAGCAAACACGGCGTAGGTCAGCATGATGCTTTTACTCAACCTCCCACTGGGATTCTGGGACTAAAACCTGGTTCCATTAATGGCCACCATGCGCTGTCGGAGGTATTGACCAGGCTTGAGAGAAATCCAGCAGAAAGCTTTGGAAACCAAGACAATTGCAACTTTCATATATGTAATTCCAAAAATCTGAACAGAAGAGGAACCATTTTTTGTTTATATTAGCAAGTTCTGTTTTAGCATGCCGCTAGTGCTCCCTTAAGCTTCCACTTTAATTCATGTAGTACTTTTTAAACACAAAAGGTATTTAAACAAAGAGAGAGCTGCCAGCACACAGTCTGTAGCAGAGTGGGAGATCTCCTGAGTAACAGTGAAATAAGCCATTTTTAAAGCCATACTTTGCTGTTAATGATTGCAGTCTTTATCTGAACCGACCACACATACCAAGAAGGGAACAGAAAATCCTGAGTGTTAGTCTGGCAAAAGCCTATGAATATGGATGGAGAGGTCAAGTCTACAGAGCATTGCTTAAGAGCACCACTTGTGAAAGTACAATTTGCTTTGATACGGAGAACAGGTAGAGTCTTTGTCTGTTGTAATTTACCTTACCGTGGCGTTTATCTTGCTGCAAATTTTTATAAATAATATCCGTGCAGAGGCATCACAATCGAGGCTCATTGTGATCTGGTTTCAATGTGAAGGAGATTCCTGCCGCTGGATTTGAATTACTTAAGTAAATTAATTGAGGAATAAAATTATTAAAAGACTTACTTAGTGTCAGAAGGAAACCTGCAGCACATAGAGGTATTAGTATGTGGATTAATGAATAAAAGATGAAGTTGAGTCGTGTGATCTAAAAGCATTAGAACTTGGATATGTTTTGCTAACACATACGGCAAAGTGAGCGTTCCATGATTCATCCACCACCTGGCCTCCCTCACCTGAATCTTTTGCCCATAAATCCGTGAGGAAACCTTTGGCCAGCTGTATCTCAGTTTTTTTTTGATTTCGTGCTTTGCGACTCAAGGGTTTGCATTTTGATCGTTTATGAGCATTTTATCGGCTTGTCATTGAACGGTTCCTGTTTTACGATATGGCCACTGCTGGAACAAGGTTCAAGGTTCGACGCATTTATTATACATACTACAATGAAGTTATTGCATGTATCCTGGCATGGATCTCGGTGCCAGGAACATGCAAGAGAAATACAAAGCATAAGACATAAGAACAGCAGCCAGCGATTAACGCATAACAGAAAATAACATTACCATAGACAAACAAATAATTAAGGTATAAACAGATAACTGGAAGCGTGGGTGGTAGGCCTGTTTGGCTACTGCTGGACATGTAGTAAAATGAATTATGGACGCACAGTTGTTAAGTGATCATGCGTTTTCACTCAGAGCATTGCAAACCGCTGTTGCTTTAGTTCCATTCAGATTTTTCTCGTTTGCGACTTTATAGCCGTTTTAACGTCTTCCCGTGAAGCATATGTCATTTAAACGCGTTTGTTTCTCACCATGGGAACATGACCTATAAAGGGGACTTTGCTTCTATTTAATCTACGTCAATCATCTCCCCATTAAAACCCATGTTTAGTTCCAAGCACTAAAGCCCACCAGAACTGCAGTCAGATGTAAGTGTGTGTATGTATATATTACATAATAGCGCAATATGAGTTTAAATAAAGGTGTGCATTACACACACTTTTTTTTTTTTTTTCTTTCCCAACCCATGTGCAGAGGAGTGTCATTCTCTTGTCATTACTTTTTGCTTTGACCCCGTCTTTGGGAGACAAGATAAATTATGGGGCAGCTTCCGTTACGCCCATGACCGCTTGTCTGGTTTCTGTAGTGGCGTGGAAAGCTGTGGGCTTCAGCTTGGCGCAGAGAGTTCTGGGTTGGAAATAGATATTGCAGCGTGTGTCTGCGACCTGTAGGGATAGCTAATACGGTTGCTCAAACGGCATTACCTTTAAAGTCGACGCAGCGGCTTTTAAACGTTAAGTAGAAGTGCTTTTGCACGAGTTTTCACCTTCCCATTTGGCTTATCTCACACTGAACCAGACGAAAACCAACCCCCCGACCTACATTTCCATCATAAAAAAAACTAAAGAATATGCCAAAAGCTGGAAAACACGGATTGTTCCGCCGTACTTGTGCGAAGGTTAACAATATAATATGAGAATAATAACGAGTAAATATGCCCCAGTTCGCACGGTAATGTTACTGCGTTCTGGCCGCCCCGCTTATATAGGCGTCTTGCGATGCTGGCTGAGCAGAAGCGGAGCTGCATCCCCGCAGCCGGACGCCTCCTCCAGCCACCGGCCCGCCGTCGGCTCTGCCCACTCAGGCTGCTCCCTCTTGCACTTTTCGCAGCGCGCACAGAGGCACTGCCCGCCGACACAGCAGCGGCATCGGGCGCCGGGGGGGGGCTGCCACTTCGCGAAAACGACGAAGGGAAACGCGACCAGGGAGCGATATTCACCGGCGCTGCCACCACCTCCACGTTTGTATGAGCGAGTCCCGGGGAAACACAATAACGGATGGAAACAAATCCCGCGGACGACTCTGCATTTAAGAAGTGCTTCAGAATAGTGTTTGCGTTATTTTTAATTATAGTTTGTATATTTCGCGAGCCCTGGTTAATCTAATGACGGGTGTTGACACCAAGCTCAATATCTTGCATCAGACAGCCGCAGAAAAAGCAGAACAGAACGGTGGGTATCTGGACGTGTTTGTCCATTATCTTCATCAGTACGAATAGATCACCTTAATATTTCTCCGTTTCTGTATACCTTATCCCTGTGTATTGTATAATCACTGTACCCTCATGTTCTGCGTTCACAGCACGGTCCTCTTGATGTTTGTGTGTTTTGTATGGGATGGGAGACGTCGGCATGCTTTAATCTCATGACCAGTTTCCTTTGTGTCTCTCGATAAGAAATAACGTTCGAGCGATATATGAACATGAGAACAATTGGTGAGAAGAGTGAGATGTTAGTTCTGCAAGGGCTGGTCGTGTGCATCGGGCGAAGGTCTGCTCCCGTGGTAGTTATTTAAAATGCAAGTGGGTCCCTCCGCAAAGACAATGCCCAGACTGGCGAGGCAGACAGACGGTCCACGGGGTGCGCCGTGCCGCTCACTCTCTATGTCTCTCGTACCCCCAATGCGAGGGAGCTGGAAACTTCTCAACCTGTTCTTTGGGCGGACTCCGATTTCAACGCACTTAGCCGGACTCTGCTTTCCATTTTTTTCTTCTGCTAATGTAGCTGTCACAGCGTTTTCAGTCATACTGGTGTGTATTGGTGTACGTTTGAACCATTAAGCGAAGGTCATGAAATACGGTTTATGGTCCATTGTCTGGTGTTTTTGTGAGATTTACAAAGCAAGAAAGAGATTATTGCAGTATGGTTAATGATCACATTCATGCGTTTGTGTAATTAGGCTTCATCGTTGATCATTTGTGTGCATTCATTAATACATAATGCAAAATTTCAGTTAGACATCACGCTTCAGTATTTTGAAGATGTTTTCATCATTACGTATTAACGCGCAGTTACATACTGACTGTACAGTACGTCAGCGGTAGACGGACATCGATTACAGGCGTTATAATACCGTATATGCGTCAGCCACAGTTTGCGATAATCCTCTTATTTTATTACGAGGAAGTGCCCTACGGTGGACCGAGTAAGACGAGATTGTATGACGTTCAGGACCGCCGTCTCTTCGGGGACCATTGAGAGTCACCGCTCCCTGGCACTGGCATTGTGCTTCTCTGTGATAATATAGTTTGCCCTGGAATGTTAGGATGCTACTCAGACGTGACGACAGATGGCGCCATTGATTACAGTGCGTTAATGTAACGTCCATCTGTCCATCCATCCAACTATTTTTAATAACCGCTAAGCCGTGTATGGGGTACGGCATTCTCAACACGTCCGTTAAAAGCTAGAAAACCCACAAAATTGTTGCGTGTCACCATTACACATCAGTGGGTGTAACACCGACCTTTCCCTCTTGGAAGTTGGTTTCTGTTCTAAGGTCCTTAAGAAAAATTTCTGGTGCCCAGACCAATCCAATTATGTTCCAAATATTGGAATCATCCTACCCCCCCCCCCCTTTACGGCACCCCTGGACGCTATAAATTCGTATTTGATACATAGTTTCAGAGATGTTAGAGTGATGCAGTGTTTTAAATACATACTGTCAGTATTGACATACTAGACCACGCTTGCAGTGTTGTCGCTAGACAAGTTTAAATCGTTTAAACCATTTAATTTTACATAAAGTTTAAATGTATCAACCTGCATAAAATGATTTCAAAGCACATGTGACATATTGTATCACTGGAATTTAATTTTCTGTGTATCATATCTTGCTATTTGTGTGTAATTTCTGCTTGTGGGTCCTGCTGCACTGCTCTATCAATTTAATCGCCGCAGAATTCACTTGATATTTCAGCCTTTTCTGTTGTTACATAATAGATAACTAGTTAGAGTAAGGGTAAACAGAAATGCTGAAAATCATTGCGGTAGAGCAGATTACAAAGGCACAGGCTTCATCTGTTGCATGGCGTTTTTTTCAACATTCTGTCACAACATCTCTTGCTGTACTGTGATTAATGGTGGGAACGTTGGTGGAGGGTCACTGGCCCAGATCTGAAGTACAGCGTGCCTGCCCTCTCATGAGAGGTGCATCAATACAAGGGAGAAGGGATTCCCTCGTGGTTAAAAGCCTGCTGCACAAGCACACACAGACGCGTGTGTAGCGCCATGTGCATCGTGGGGTGGGAAGAAACGTCTCGCTGTGCTTGAGTAATTTAATTAGCGTTTTATTGGCAGATGCACTGAATCGACAGACATTTAGGCTTTTGTTTTTTCCAAAAATATCAGACTGAGGAGCCTGATTGGGTGTCTCCCGACAGGATGAAAGCAGCAATTTTAGAATCGTTCTTTTCATTTTTTAAAGCAAGCCAGGAAATAATTTTTTCACTATGTTCTTGTATGAATGAATTTGGCAGCCCAGACCCAATTGCCAACAATACAGTAGACACTTCAGACACCAGTAGTAGCTCTTGTATAACAGAATGGTGATTTCTTAGCAATCCTCATGTGAAACGTGAAGTATGTTATGGTCGCTTCCAGTCTTCTGTTAAACAGCCTGTTTTTAATGTAGTGACTTGGAGATTAACCACTTATATACATCTGATCAGTTATGTACATGTGAAAGTCGCGTTTGCTAGTCCTGAACATAGTTAGGTGTCACAAAGCAATGACAAGGAAAAATCAGGAGCTGGACCAGGAGTGGGGGACCTGATCCACAGAGGGCCATTGTGGGTGTGGTTTGTTCGGATGCCCTCCCAATCAGCCAATAACAGTGGGTCCCCAGGACTGGGGTTGAGAACTGCTGCTTTATTATTGGCCGATTTGAAAGGTCATCCCAAAATCCCGCACCGGCTCTCCATGGATCAGGTTCCCTATCCCAGAGTTAGACTTAACACATTGACCTTCCTGATCCGGAACTGGGGAGCCCTGCTTTACACAATGGGTTTATTAATGTACCTTAAACTAATATTTTCACTAAAGGATGGTGTAAATTTATAACACCAGTTTATTCCTTCATTGAAAGTGACTCCTATATCAAAGTGTAGCTAATAATACTAATAATCTTGTGACATCCAATTTAATTTAATGAAACAATTAACAGCTTTACAGATTTACATCATGGTTTAAAAAAACAGGTGCTCTCTTCAAGAGAACAACCCTGATTGGATACTGCTGGAAAGTGTTGCGTGGCCGGATATACAAACCCATATGGCTGTAGAAAGTCTCTTTGTTGGGGTAAACTAGAAGGGGATTTTAAGTGGGTTACATGCAGATTGTCCTCAAGACACAGCGGTGAAACAGGAAACCCAAACAGGTCACAGGAAGTAGTGCTTAAAATGACAGAAATGGCAGCGTTTAAGAGGACAGCATAATGGTTGAGAAACCAGATGAAGCATACAATTGCTTATAGGTACTTTTCCCAGGGACGAGGGCTTTGAACAGTGTATTTAGTCTGTGCTGTGTATTTTGTATTTAGTTAATGCTGATGTATACATGGTGAAGACCGTAAACTCATTACCCTTTAGGTGCAGCGTTCTGGTAAGCACCTGAACGACATGCATGGGTCTGCATAACCGTTTGTTCCAAGGCGTTCGACATAGAAGATTGAAATCCTGCCTCACCTTCCAGCCTCTCGCTTTGCTTTGTTGACTTTGTGCGCATGATGGACCCAGAAATGTTCTGAAATCTGCCTGGTGTTTTCTTGTTGTTTGTAAAAGATGCTGGATGGATTTCTTTGGACAAAAAAGCCCCTATCCGTCCCTAGATCAATTACAGTCAGCTTTGCCGCCCCCTCAGCGCAGGCTCCAAGCCCTGACATGGAGGGGAATGATCATCCACTTAGGAGGTGAGAGATCTACTTAGTTTTGTTCATCTTCCACACCTCATCTTCATCCACATCTCCAGCAGCCGTCTTACTGAGTGAGTGAGACGGGCTCTGTTCCTCATTCACTGCTGATTTGTGCTGTGTTGAAATTACAGAAGATCACAGTCACAATTGACTGTAGTTGTGGTGATATTTTTCCATTGCGTGCATTCTGTGATGTCATTTCTATACTGTGCCCGGTCATTCCTGCCCACTATGCTTTTATGTTTTTGCGCTTGCTGCATCGTCAGTTTTATTTTTTAATAAATTCAAAATAATCACAAGCTGCATCATTTGAGATTCAGTATATGGGAATTACAGTCAATTTTCTAACCTGCTCTGTTTTGGGCTCTGGGCTTAATAATGGACAGAAGTATTCTTTTGAGTCATTTCCTGTTTTCAAACTTGTTTGGTTCCGTCATTCGCCACCACTTTTAGAGGTTGGTCCCTCATTGGGCCAGAAAAGATGGGAGGGGTCATGCTGCAGTGGTTCGCCATTGCTGGATGGGGGGGATGGGGGGGGGAGTTGTCACATGCTCAGTTGATCCTGGCCACTAGCAGCCATGCTACCATGTGGTTCTGCTCCACCTGAGCCTTCCAGTCTGCAGAGCACATGCTGTGACAGGGCTTTATGGTTTGGGTGGGGTTTTTACCGTGACTCCGGGGACGGCAAGAGAGGTAAGGAGCATGCACTGATACAGCACATTTTCACACCCACCACACGACAAACCACCTCAGGGATGAGTGCAGCCATGTGGCGGGTGATACCTCAGCACCACACTAGTCTGAATGAACCAGTGTGAGGTTTTTTCCAGTAGCTGGAGTGCCAATCCTGCCACCAACCCCCAAGTTATTTCCTGTAAGTTGGAGGACCTCCTTATAGGGCTGGATGTAGATTAACATCATACCCAGGATGAAGTGATTGCAGGTTAAGGGCCTTGCTCAAGGGCCCAATGGAGTAGAATCATTCTGGGTATTCATGTGATTTGAACCAACAACCTTCCAGTTGCTGGCACAGATACCTAGCCTCAGAGCCCCCACTCCATCCCGTCTGGATGTCAAGAGGACGCCATTAAATCCAGCGAAGGGATCTGATCTCTTCTGCTTTTCTGGAAGAGTGCTTCTCTTCACCAACCGCAATTTGCTCTTCGTAGTTTGGGGTTCACAGCACTGGGTCAACTAACATGTAGCACCCCTGGCGCTGGGAGGGTAAGAGCCTTGGTTAGGGGCCCATGAACATGTGATTGTTCTGTTAAGGCCAGGGCTCAAACCCGCAATCTTCTGATCACAGGTACAGAGGCCTCCTGTGCCACTCGATCCTCAAAGGGACGCGTTTGAGGAAGCCAGGAGTCGAACCTAGATTCTTCTGATCTGTAGTTAGGTGCGCTATCCATTGCTCGACTGGCCCTTTCTTCCCCCAGCCAGAGGTGGATGCTAAGGACACGTTCCCGAGTGATCCCCTCCCAACGCCGCTGTAGTGGCTCAGCCTGTCTCATTTTTCCGGGGAATTCGTGGAAAAGTAGACGCATGCCGTACCCCTGGTCACGGGTCGTGTGGAAGCAGCTCTGTCATAAAGCAACTTGTGCGAACATCAGCTGTGAAGGTTTCCCTTATAAGAAAAGGAAATATTGCCTCACTTGTTCAATTAGGGGAAAAGGAGCCAGTCTCTTTAACTCTGAGGACCAGCGTGGAATTCCTCAGAATTACCCTTTGAATTTGATACTGTTTGCTGTGGTGGGAAAATTTGGCCAAAAACTTCTGTTAGTTTCTGACCAGCTGAAGTTTTTTTTTTCTTGGTTTTGGTTGCAGCCCACAGTTGGCAGGGATGACTGAATCATGTGCTTGGCGCTGAGGAGCGTGACAGCATTGTTGCTGAGCATCTGCCATGGTCCCGGCCCACCGCCGAACAATGATGTGTTTAATTGGATGCTTTTGTTGTGGGACTGGCATGTGGAAAAGTCAAACGCACCATCACTGGAAGATTTTTATTTTTGTTCTGCCCTTGCCGTCCTACACACTGACCTTTTGTTTTATTTTTGAGTGAGATGCTTTAAGGTGGTAATACAAAGGCAGCGGGGAGTGCATAGTGCCCCTGGTGGACATTATATGCAAATCCTCCCCCACGCCAGCTCTCCTAATGCGGCCCCCTTATGCTGGTAAACAGGTAAACAGAGCAACGGTGGGTGGAATTATAGAATTGTCCAGGAGAGGAACAGCCTCCTCCACAGTGACATCCACACACACACAGCAGGCCTGTCAGCAGAAGGTCCACGGTGCTGATGCTGGTGCCCCTTCGTCAGAGCCGTGCCCTGCTGTGCCAACCCTTAAAGATGCCACCGATATATGGCACTGGATCCTTTAGAGACAGCAGGGCGCACAGCTGAGGTATCTGACTGTACAGGTGGGAGAGAAACCCCCCGAGGAGGCAGGTAGTGTTTTGGTGCACGGACGCTTGTTTGTTCCTGTTGCAGCTTTTCTTATTGTAAAGAAAGATGCTCCTGCGTTTTCTGCTTCTACATTTTATAGGCTGAACTGAGTGATGGTGAGGAAGATGGACAGAGAAAGGCAGGAGTCCTCACCGGGTTCCTTCTCCTGTGGCTGTGTGTATTTTTTTTATTAGGCGGTATCTCTGCCATACAGGAGCGTGATGCTGTCTGTTTGAGGAAATCCCTTCTGGTCTTAAAGGCTAAATGCTTATTCTTCCACGCCACACTCTACTGTACCTGGGAGGGAGACCAAATGTAGTGCTGACCTACATTTCTGTCGTAGACCACGTCTGCTTGTGGGCTCCCTCTGCTGGAGGGGCAAGGTCATTGTTCCGGGCCAGGGGGAGCTGTCAGTTTCAGCATTGTTGCGATGCGCCTGCTGACGGTTATGGAGGTGGGACTGGTCATTTTCCCCCAGGACAAGGGAGGGTCAACCCCAGAAGTTTGATAGCAGGTGATGTAAAAATATGACACTGGTTCAGTACTGGTACCAGATGCGTCAGTCATGTATTTTATCCAGGTTCTGGACTCTTTCTGGTTTTCTTTGCTCTCTGGCTGAAACATTTTAAACGACGTTCTTCAGTTGGTGTTGAAGAATCCGGCCATTGTGCGCATCACCCCAGTGCTGGTGTGGCACGGTCGAGCTCTCAGAATACGAACGGCGACTCGTGAGGAGCGAGCCTCGTGAAACGGTGAGAACTATTGCTGAGTCAGGCGTGCCCCCGGCTCGGCCTTTCGGGCGATGGCCTGACCGCCAGAGCTTTTCCCTCGTGGGACATTCCCGGTGTTTCGTGCTGAGATTAGCATCTGCTTTTCGCCGTTAAGATGCAGGCTCCTGTTGAAGCCTGCCTTTGTTCTGCTGCTGGGCAGAGAGGCATGACATGGGGGGGGGGGGGGAGAGAGAGGACATTGCCAGGAATGTCTCCGTCTGCCCGGCCAATCAGAATAAGGCTTGCCAGGGGCGAAGCGGCCCTTTGTGGCTCCCTTGCGCTACGCCCTGTAAGCTGTGACTTTTGTCTCCTCTGGGGTTTTTTAAGCACTGCTTGCGTCTTGTTGGGTGGGGGGTGTTTTCTGGTGGGGGTGTGAGGAGGCCTTCGTTCAGCTCCTTGCTCAGGACAGTCTGGCCCCCTTGTAGCACGTGCCCCTCCCCCTATTCCTGGTGACAGCCTCCCCCTTTTTTGTGGCCTGCTGGTGGAAGCTCCTCGCTGAGCATCGTTGGCCCCGTGGTACCTGGGGGAGGAGCAGGAAGCATCATCCTCATAGCCTTGCCCCTCCCTCACTGTTTTTAAAGAGCTGCACTGATGAGGTTCCCCCCCCCCCAAGTAAATGTCAAGGACTAACCCCTTCTAGCGGCGCCCCCCTGAGGAATTTGAGTGGCCAGGCTCCTGGGGGGCTGTTATTGTCTTTTGGTGCAGTGGAAATAGCAGCGTGTGTGTGTGTGTGTGTGTGTGTGTGTGTGCGTGCGTGCGTGCGTGTGTGTGTTCTCAGGCGTGAGCAGGTTGCTGCACTTTGCTTCTGGAAAAGGAAGGAATGTAGCAAGAATAGGAAATGAGTTGGTTTCTCAAGAACAATCCCTCACTGGGTCACACGGCCCTGTGGCTGCCAATCAGAGCGCAGTACTGAACAGCAGAGTGAGAAGGCGACTGCGCCTTCAGGGGTGGGGGCGGACTGTGTGTGGGTGTTTGTGGGGGTGGGGGGTTTCTCTCTCTCGCGCTTCTGGTTTCTCTGTCAGCGCCCTGCCGGCGCCGGCCCAACTCGAGGCTCGCCAGTGAGAACAGTGTCCCTCTCTTCCTCCCCTTCTTCTCCATCCTTTTGTTGTCACCATGAGGACTCTCCATAGGTTGAAGTTGATGAGTTCCCCCAGCCTCAGTGAGCTGGGCAAGAGCGAGAAGGCCGCGTTGGAGGAGCGGGGAGCCCAACAGAGGAGGGCGGGGGCCAACGCCACCTGGAACAGGTGAGCACACCACTGCCACGTGTCTGTGTGTCTCTCAATGAGTCAGGGGGCTCGAGTGTGTGTGTCAGATGGACTGTGTCAATGAGCTGGTAAGGGTGTTTGTCAGTGAGTGAGGGACCATCCAATCCTCAGCTCAATTTAATAAAAATCTGTGACTGCAATGAAAAAACTAAAAATGCTCTTAAGCTCTTAGATTTCCAGTTTTGGAGGACTACTTTCTTGACGACAGCTTGAGAAATGAGCAAAGGGTTTTTGTATTTGGATGGAAAGTGTATATTAGATGTATTGCCAAGAAGACAGAGTGACACTGATGCTGGGATTCTGCAACTCAGGATGAGTATTTTGCTTGGTTACTTATGGTTAGGGCTGGGTAGGTGTTAGGGTTGTCATAGATAGCGTTAGCATTATTCCCATAGAAATGAATGAGCGGTCCCCATAAAGATATGTTTACCCGACTGTGCGTGTGTGTTTAAGGCGAGCTGTCAGTAAACCTGCCTGGGTGCTCGTCAGTGAGGGAGAAGGCTTGTGTGTGTGTGTGTATATCTGTGTGTGTCTTTTTGTGTGTGTGTGTGTGTGTGTGTGTCTTTTTGTGTGTGTGTGTGTGCGCGCTCAGCTGCACTTGCACATAACAGGTGACATTTCAGCAAACAGGCCGCCCAGTGGTACATTCCGCTTTGAAGAAGTACCACCACAATCTCAGGAAGGTAAATAAGGAGTCTGACATTTCAGGTAGAAGGTAAATAATAGGTCCTGTTTGTTATCATGTCAGTTCGCAGTCCGGCACAGGCAGTGTCAGGCTCAACAGAAGGGGCTGGCTTTCACCTATGAGGACGATAGGGCATCAGGGATGCCTATTAAGCTGCTCGCCTCCCTGTTTCCCTGCCTTTTACTCAGAAGGGGCCTCTTCTTGCTCCTGCAGCTGCCTCAGGCTTCCCATAGAGACCCACCGCCTGCATCTGGGGGTGGAAGTGGAGTAGGGTGATTAGCAGAGATGCTGGGAGCTGTGTAGGCTGCTGTATGTGGAGGGAGAAAAGAGCATCTGTGGAGCAGCTAAACAAACAAACAGGCGAATAGGAAAGACTTCCTGTGGAAGCAGTGGGCTTGAGCTTTGGCACCAGTGTGCCGCACTTCCTGGTTATAAATAGTAAGCTCAGTTAGCCTGGGTGGCGGTGCGCCACTCCGTGCCTGCACCGTGTGTGTCTGTGCCTGCCTTCTGCGGCCCCTGGGGGGCCCAAAGGTGCAGAACTGTCCCCCAGGGATGTTATGATGAAAGAAACGCGTTAGCAGCATGTCATAACCGGCGGTGTGATTGCATTATGGGCCGCAAGCGAATCAAGTTCTGGCTTTGATAGTGAGGTTAGCAGCTGCAACAGCTGGTTTTAGAGTTATTTTGTACACTGTGGCATGCACAGGGCTCTCCTCCTGTTCACAGCTCTACAGCGCCCCCAGGAGGCGTCCTGACTGCTAAAGCAGGGAATTCTCTGTAGCTCTGTAACATGAGACAAACCTGTGAAAATAAAAATGATTTATTTACGAGCATTTCCGAGAGACTTTTGGTGGTACGTTGAATGAATTCATTGGCTGCCTGTTGGTACTTTCTTTAATGGGTAGTATTGATGCTTTGAAAATGTCTACCTGCTTAATTATTTATTGCGTACTTGCTGTTATTAAAAGAAGTATCACTCTTCCTCCCGTAGAAAAGTAATTAGCTTGATGTTTAATGTAGACCAGTGTTTCCCAACCTGGTCCTCAGGGCCCCACAGACAGTCCATGTTTTTGCTCCCTCCCAGCTCTCTACTGCAGAAATGTGGACTGTGTGAAGGTTCCCAAGGACCGGGTTGGGAAAACCTGATGTAGATGATCGTTTTATGATGTTCATGCAACAGTTGAATGTTTGCTGACGTAATTAAGCACCTCACTGCATCACAGCTTGAGGCTTGAATCCAAGGTCCTAGAAAGTGGCGCCTCTGGGAGTTTCACATCCACAGAAATTTTCTGAGGGCAGAAGGAAAAATGATTGGTTCAGAGAGATAACCAATCAGATTGTAGAGGAGGTGGGACTAACCAATCGGATCTTGGTCCTACAAGCGAAAGGTTCACTGCCTGTGTTACTAAGGCTCCAGGCCTGAGGGTTGTGTGTTGGGTCTCCCTGCAGCATCCACAACGCTGTGATCGCCGTCTTCCAGAGGAAGGGTCTGGCAGACAATGAGCTCTACCTCCTCAACGAAGGGGTCCGGTGAGTCTTGCTGTGCGGATATCTATCCAGAGATAAGCCCTCATGGTCTCTGACAGTCATATCGTCTGCGGACAAAAAGGTTGTCGAATCAGATCGCTGGAGGTGTCGTGTGGCAGGAAAAGTACATCCTTCTGCTTCGCTTTGGATTTTATGAGCCACGTTTCCATTGACTGGTGAAAAGAGATCATTTGCCTTGGTTGGCCTAATCTTTAATGTGAAGTCAGTAACAGCAAAAACCACAAAGCCCCCCCAGCCCCAGACAAAGATGCTTGTGGTAGATGTCTGTACGTGTTCCGTGCACCTGTGCTCGTGCTCACATCTTTTGTTTGTTTTTTTGGTCTCTAGCCTCATTGTTTTCCTTTCACCTTCAGTCCCCCCAGCCCCCACACACTGCAGTCTGTGAGGTTCTTCAAAGCAGGTCTGGCTTCTGTGGCCTGTTGTGTCTGACAGCCCCAATTACTGCTGCCAGTCACTGGCAGACAGGGAGGTGTGAGACAGGTGAAGACCAGAGGACAGTGTCTGTACCCCAGCTCTCACAGCCCAGAAACCAACCCCCCGATAAGACCTTGAGACTCGACAATGAACATCAGAGGAGGATAGCCACATGTCTGCTTATTGACTGCAGTGTGACTAAAGCTATCTGTGTCATTAAGCGCGAATGATTAAACTTCCCAAGGTTTCTGCTGTTTAGGGGTGTCTGTTATGTTGCCTGTCTTGGTTGCTCTGCGATATTGTCATGGTTTCTCAGTTGGCCAACTTCACACCGGCATTGTGCATGGAGGTCCGTGGACCATCGTGTTCCGGAGGTTAATCATTTTCCTAGAAGACTGTGTACGATCGAAAACGCGAGTAGGTATGCTAGCTTAATGAACCGTGTCAATAATGAAGGCAGTGACCACCTTAGGCAGGGATGATAACACAATACCAAGAAGCAGAATCCACGGTGTTCTGTAGTGAGAGTCTTTGTTTACACAGTTTTTAATTTCCTCAGGAATAACCTTTTGGAACGAAGCGTACGGCTGTCTGTGTTTTGCCACAGGGTCTGGGGCAACACGCCGCTTCAGGGAGGACAAAGAGGGAGCTGATTAGCTTTGTGTCACAGCTTCTGCCAGATGGTTCCGGGACCATATCCTAGCCAGAACGTTGCCACTGTTCCCATAAGCTTACTATTAATTGCCTCAGAATCCAAATTGCTTTGACAACCAACTAATCTAATTTGCCATTTGTGGTCTGAGGCAGATATCCACAGAAGTTCATGTGTGAGAGAGTAAAATTCCAGTGCTTTCCCCTCACTTGGAATTACAGTTAGTTTTGTTGAACATTAACTAACTGGAACTTAAATTGAACCAGTTTGATTGCACACAAATGGAAATATTTCCTTCTAGTGAACTACCATACTGTGTAGAGATGACAATACTGCAGTTTTTCATTAGTAGTTTCTATTTGGAAAAAAACTGCCTGTGAACAGTAACTAGTTTAACTATCTGACTGACCCTCTTCACACTTTGACTTAGTCTTACTTTTAAACAATAATGACTATTGAAAATTGCATGGCAGGCAAAATCAGTTTAAGAAACTTGGCTCATCTGCCTTATCTATTGGTCAATCTACTTTGACTTTGGTTTCCTGTAACCGTGACCCAGTCAGGGGTGCATTTGAAAGCGGGAAGCACCTGTTCCCCCCTCCCCAGCCCATGCCCTCACGCCGCTTATGCCCTGCAGTCTCTGTCTCCATGGGCTTCTGGTTCTTTCTTACTCTTTCGAAGTCACGTGAAGCGTCTTTGATCGCCAAGCATGAGAAAAAGCAGCACCGAAACGGGGGGGTGGTGGTTACCTGGGAATTATGGCCAGACCCTGGTTTGGGTGAAGCGGACGGCCATAGGGCTGCCTGGCATGTGATGGTGATGCTTATATAAGATTATATCGTGTCGTTCCTGTTACACATTCGCTGATGCTGTTTGCTCATTGTCTTTTTCAGACAGCTGTTGAAAACTGAGCTGGGATCATTTTTCACAGAGTACCTCCAGGTAAGAGGCGTGATCACACGACGTCCATTGCCGACAGGAGATACTTGGGTATGGATGTTGCCATTCTGCTGAGGGTAAATATTACATGTCCTGGTTGTTGTTCGTGTTTCAGAATCAGCTGCTAACAAAGGGCATGGTCATACTAAGAGACAAGATACGATTCTACGAAGGTAAGTATGCTACAACATATTTAATATCTGATTATTAATATATACATTGGACCCTTGAGCAAGTGCTCCAGGGGCCCTGGATGCCGAATGATCCTGTGCTCTGACCCCAAAACTGCATCTCTCACGGAGAGAATGATGGTTTATGTGAAAACCAAGGAATTCCTATGTGATCTATATCTGACAAACAAATTAAATATGTGCTAGATGAAATATTGTTTTTTAAAACCGCCTTTGGCCAGTAAGATGTTAAGCCCCAACATTGTCAGTCCTCGCTTCCAAAACGGAGTAAGAGACCAAAGAGTAGCCTGAGTTCACACACTGCAGTATTAGCTGGCCAGTTACCCGGAGCTGCCTAGTATGCGCACTGTGCAGTGTAGCATGTCGCCGTTGGTAACGCAAGGCTTCACAAAGCCTGGGAAAGGACTTATCAGAAGAGCAGCCACAGCACATTGTGATCTATAGGTCATGCCTCACAACCCCATACGGGGGGGGGGGGGGGGGGGGGGGGGGGGGGGGGGGGGGGGGGGGGGGGGGGGGGGGGGGGGGGGGGGGGGG
>JAODKC010000064.1:24620760-24639580 GCA_026777985.1 Mormyrops attenuatus
CCCCACCACTTCCTTTTATAAGGTGCGAAGGGGTAGCTTTCATGCAAAACTTTTGTTGATTTGCATTTAAGCTGAAATGAAGTTTTATTCGCTGTTTGTACAAGTGTGAGCAAAGATACGTTGATGAAACATTGACATTTACGGGTGAAAACCTCAACTATCCTCTGAGAATCTGACCCCATCTGACAGAGTTCATTTTCCTGATGGTGCGTTCAGTTTTCTAAACAGTGTGCAGTAACAGAGATACTTTATTAATGTGCCTTGGGATTGAAGTCTTCCACAGTTTCAGGCGTTTGCAGCAGCGGCTTGGACTGAAAATGAAAAGGGTCACATTTATCGGTCAGACTTTCTCCAGTTCTTTGCTCAGTTGTTTGATCACCTTGTTTGGCTGATTCCTCTCTGCTGACTGTCAACAGGTCAGAAGTTGCTGGACTCTTTAGCTGACACTTGGGACTTCTTCTTCTGCGATGTTCTCTCCATGCTCCAGGCTATATTTTATCCTGTCCAGGTATACATCTTTTTTTTTTTTGTCTTGTCTCTGTTTAACCCTGTATTGAAACTAGTGCTGTGTCATGCATAGTATCATCATAAATAATAGGGAGCATTTATACTTGGTACATCCATCCATCCATCCATCCATCGATCACCCAACTGCTTATGCTGGACAAGTTCACAGGACTTGGCACATTTAAAGGCAGAAAATTTCAGCATTGCAGAGCATTGCATCTTAGAACATCTTCATAGAGAACATACTCACTGTACGATGTTCCCCCATTGCATAGCTCTGACTGGAGAGCATTGCATTGTGGGATATCCCGAATGCCCACTGCATAAAGAATGCTGTTACAGGCTCCCCGATGTCCCACAGGGGAAGGAGCCTTCGGTGCGGCAGCTGGCTCTGCTCCACTTCCGCAACATCATCACCCTCAACATCAAGCTAGAGGATGCCCTCTCCCGGCCCCGGGCGCGAGTGCCGCCCTCCATCATCCAGATGCTGCTCATCCTGCAGGTATGGCCTGATTTCCCGGAGAGAGGCTTACAAGACAACCTGAGCATGTAGAAGTCATCACCCTCTACTTAAAACGTGGTATTTTCGACCCTGAAGTTCATTTTTGAAGTTCATCTTTGCTTTCTGGGCCTTCAAATTGTACCAAGAAGGCAAGTTAGTTAGTGTTCAATGTCGTCTGTTACAATTTGTGAGAACTGTCATCAGATGAAGGCATTGTTGCCGTTTTATAATACTAACGACTGCCCTGTCAATGACACACACAACTCAACTGTCAGGTAAGGTGTTGAGTATGTCATTAATGTCATTCGTGATTATAGAAATGGGTCATGGGGGAGTGCCAGGCAGGGAGCTCTCAGTCTTCACACCATTATGCTGTCAGTAGCTTCCTGATTGTCCCAGATGGGCCGCCCACTACTGCAGCCCTGGGTAGCAATTTTTTGCCAGTTTGGACCCAGTTTGATACTTGAGGACTAACTTTTAATTGCAGTGATGTACTGACTCTTTTTTTAATACCTGCAAGTACCTCAGGGTCATCTGTAGATATAGAATACAGAAAAACGGGCACCACCCCTAATCGTATTATACTTTTCAGAGTGCTGGACTGCAGAAAGGAATAGATCAAGTAACAAAAGAACAGGTTAATCTTTGCATAATAGGGTTTATGAACCAACGTCTCTGCACGAAAGATGTTGGTTATTAAACTATTATATGCAAAGTGTGACCCTCTTCTTTTGTTACTTCATCTGTAGATATGACACGGGTGGATATTCATGATTTTATTGTGCAAGCAGGCTCCGATTTTATCTCTGTACCTCTTGCTGTATTTGCTTAAAAATAGAGCGTTGCAGGATGATGATGTCATTAATATGTGCCGGCCAATTGTATGGGAATGAGTGTTGAGCTGCACCTGGAGCAGCCCTTGCATCTGAGTGCTGTAGAGGATCTACACTGGAGCTGGTATCTGAGAACAAATGCCTGTGTAAGAACTACATTAGCCAGCCCTTTATACAGCGGTGTGCGCACCTCACGGTTATCATTGGGTTCGAGATTGTCCCTGCAGTGTGTCTGAGACTCTCATGATTTATACAGGCTCCAATTAAGTGACCGTTCCTGTAGCCCCGAGGCGGATGTGTGAAGAGGAAGCGGCGTCATACAGGGAACCATTTCCTGCACTTTGATCAGTCACTGGTGCATTGCCAGGGCTGCACAGTGGCCCGTCCGTGTGACTGTGGTCTGATCGAAGGCAGCTGTTCGTCGGGAATAGGGGGATGGGGGGGTTGTCTGCTGTCATGCACTGCTCTTAATAGCTGGGATGTGCCAATGTCTGCTACTAGTGTGAAACTGTCGGAGGTGGAAAGTTCAGGTTCAGAAAGTACAAATCTAGACCAAGATTTTGTTTCAACCAACCAGTGGAGCACTCTTTGATTGTGACTCTTTTTTTATGCGCAACTGGTTGGTTGAAACAAAATCTTGGTCTGGATTTGTACTGGATTGAAAATACCTGAACTTTCCACCCCTGGAAATTAGTTTTTATGAGCATAAGATTATGAATAACTTGCAGGATGATGTTCTTACCCCAATGTCATCTGCATGCAAATTCTCAGAAAGATTTTTTTTGTGAAAAGTTGTAACTGTATATAACTGGAGTGGATAACTGAGTTTGCATGAATGAGTCAGATCTTCAGAGAAATGAATCTCACTTGGCCGCCTGTTTATAAGCGCTGTCAGGAAAATGTATCACTGAGAAGAGATGAAACATGTTTCCAGAATCCTTCGTCCTCCAGCTTGGCTTCTTTGGTCTCTGAAAGAAAACACAGGCTCACCATTTACTAAAAAATCTGCTGGATTTGGTTGCTTATCAGACAATAAAATGCAGGTGTGTGAGGCTCTGAGGGTGTAGAGGGTGTGCCTTTATGCAGAAGGTGGCCCTTTTGAATCCAATCAAATGACAAATAAACTATCATCTTCATTAAAAGTATAGAGCAGTCTTTTATTGAAGAGGTTTGGGTTACGTTTGGCTTGCACTTAAGGGTGTAACATGAGTTCCCTTCTTTAATCACAGTGCTTTTTGGAGTTCTCTCTACCTCTCGATTAAAGGAAGTGGAAACGGTCACTGAGATGGGACTCTTGTTTTGTAGAACCTTTAACACTTACGCTGGCTGACTGGTTCATAGCAATATCATTAAAGGTGGCTAATTTATGTACAGTAGACATGCAAAAAGGCTGTTTCTGTACAAATCTTTTCTACTATCTCGTGGCTCTGTTTTGGAAGTGTTAGCTATTTTGTATGGAGCTTTTTTGTTGAATGCATCTCCTGGAGGCGTCTGTAACTATGTAAACGTGCATGAATGTCTTCCAAGACAACATGAAAGAACATTGTGTTGGATTGCCAAATCGTATGCTTCAGATAAATATTTGTATTTGTGAGGATACCCTTGGCAAGTATTCTGTTTGTCAGTGGGGAAAGAAAAAAAAAGTTTTTTCTGACCTCAAATAAACTATGGCTCCTCAAGAGACAGGAAGTACAAAGGCTTTCTCTTGGGAGAAGTCTGCTCACCATCGCTTCATTCATTATATTCTGTGTAATACACCCAGGCATTACTGCGGTTTCAGGGCTGTATTCATCCAGGACATCAGAAGCGGGTTCCTGGCAGAATACAGATGATGGCAGGTCACAGAAGAGACAAGGCTGGGGCGAAGTGCACTTACTCTCCACAGAGGGCCGAGCCGCAGACTGAGGAAGCTTCATGAGATAACTGGCTTCCTACAGACACTTTGCAGTTTCGCTCCATGTTAAACACTAGCAGCACATAAGTCATATCCCTGTCCGTTCGCCTGTGATACTTTCCTGTTCGAGTGGAGCAAGGATGTCATGCTTTGCTCTCCAGGGTGTCGATCGCAGCCCTATTTTAGGCATGGGGGGGGGATATGGAGCAACACAGCTTGTACAAAACTTGTGATAAAAATTACTCTTAGTTCATTGGTAGTTATGTTTGGACTTTTACTTTATTTTATGAAACGAATGGTAACGATCTTCTTGACTTGTTCCTGGTGTTAAAGCTCAAATTTAAATTTAAGTTTTCCTTATGGAAAAATGCAAAAAAATTATAATTGCAAGAAATTTCCAAATATTGGCATTGGTTCCCATAGTTGTAAATGTGCTTGTAGGGTCCTGCTGGAAGGAACTGGAGGGGTGACATATAAAAGGTGATCATATTTTGGTGATATAATCAGCAATGTGTTTTTTTTTTTATGTGGTATTCCGTCTGCTAGTGGTGGTGGTTGGGGTCAGATTCCTTGTGTGGGATGGGGATGAGGGGACTTTTCTTACAAAGGCGCTGTGGATTCGAGAAAGAGGCATTTGGTCTGTTGTCTCTTGCTTCTGGAAGTGGGCGAGGAGTTCCAGGACAAAAATAGTGAAATCCACCCACCATCTCAGGCACTGATGTGACATGAGTGCACTCTGTGAAAGCTCAGGCATTGATGATGAGTGCACTCTGTGAAAGCCCTAACATAATCTCTCACTGTACACGTTTGGCTTTTAGTAGCCAGTGCAGACAGATCCGAAAGGGTGTCTCAGACAGGGGGGTTTGGGAGGAAAATCACTCCCTCTTTCTCTATTCCATACTCAACTCTGGGATACCTGAAGCACCTTCCTCTGGCTGAGGCTGGTTGTGTGGAAACAGAGACAGGGAGCAAATTGTTCTGAGACATGTAACTTGGTACCATACATTCTTTTTTTTCCCGATTTAATCTCCAGGGCCTTCTGTTGTTTACTCAAGGAACAGTGCTTTCACAGTATACAGCACGTGTAGACAGTCCGGCAGGATGTGGGATCACGTCCCTGCTCGACTTCTGCCTGTTCTCTGGCAACAAGTCATGAGACTCGGGACTCGGCGGTTTGCTCTGGGCCAGAGTGTGGTCTTGTAGCCACAGGAATGTCATGGCCACAGCGTTTTGTTGGGGGAGGGGAAATGAGACCTTGAAGGGCTGGCATGTGATTTACCGTGGCTGGCTTAGTGTAGATTTTCAGTTTTTGTGGTTTCACTGTCACAAGGCACTGTTCGTAGTTTCGTGCATCATGTGCCATTTTATGACCGACAGAGGAAGCCACTGTGCTTTGTTGGGGCTTTTCTATGTGCTAAACGTGATCGAGAGAGATGGAGCAGGCTATCAGGGTACCAAGCCCCTGTCTTGGTCCGCCTGCTCTGAATTTACTGTCACCGCTTCACCACACGTCTGTTGTGACAGCCATGGCTTCCCCCTCTAAATTTGATCTAGTTGTCAGGTGTCAAATTGGTTCTGAGAAGCCAGCGTTGGCCTAACTTTGATTGGAGGGTGGAGGCAAAAGAGGAACCAATAGCATTGTGAAATGGAGTGAGTATGTGTCATTCTGTGTGGGAAGTCTGTCTGGACTTGGGGCTGAAACCTGCTAGGTCTCTCATGTTAAGGGCTATATGTTAATCCAGTGTTTCCCAACGCAGTCCTCAGGGAACCCCAGACTATCCATGTTTTTGCTCCCACCCAGCTCCCAGCCAATCAGGAACACAGAATACCTGGTACAGGTGCGCTGGGAGCTGAGAGGAAGCAAAAACGTGGACTGTCCGGGGTTCCCCGAGGACTGGGTTGGGAAACACTGTGTTAATCTGAGGGATGAACATCAATAAGAGGCCAACACTGCACTTGGGTTCATGGGCATCGCTGCAAAGCCCTAGACTGGTCCTGTGGGTCTTGTGCGTTTCATCTCTAAACTGCTAAAGGTTGCACAACAGGGTGCTGCTAACGCTACGCTTAGCAGGCACTTTCAACCTTTAAGCTTCCTCGTTTATACTGGTTCAGGAGCCTCGCCTGTGAACTTTTGACCTCAGTCTACTGGAGTGGTCAATAGGTGACCAGCCAGCATGTGATTCTACATTATGATATGTATGGAGTAATTTATGAGACCAAAACTGACTTGCTGAGTGGCTGGGTTTGTGATTTTTGTATCGATTCTGTCAGTCATTTTGAATTTTATCCCCCAAGGAAAATGAACCTTATAGAACAGTATTTAATGGCTTTGACACTTGTGGATTTAATAAGAACGACTAAATGATCTGCATTTATCAGTCTCTTAGTCTGGATGGCTTTCAGTTATGGATAAGCAGTGTTCAATATCTGACAGGAACTGCAACTGAAAATAGGCCAGGAGTGCTAGTGTAACGTGTCACGTACGGCATTACTGAGAAGTCATTTGCTTGGATGAGCTTTGATTTAAAGAAGTAGCGAATGGGGAAGCAACACCAGCATGAAATAGCCGGAATCAGTGCTTGTTTGAGCTGAAAGCCATGCAGTTGAGATGTTCTGCAGTTGAGGCCGTTGCTGAATGCATCCCACAGTTTTCCAGTGTAATGCCTATCACTCCATAAGAGCAGCATTTTTCAAACACGAGGGTGGGGGGAAAAAAATCATGTGAATTGTTTTATGTCTTTAATTTTGGGTTCTTGTTCGATTTTTGGGATATATGGAAAAAACTTTGCAGTTTTGCATTTTCAAACAAGCAATGTGTTTTTGTAAATGATTATAGGTGATCACAGAAGGCTCAACAAACCTCATCAATCCCGTGAAAACAGGTGGTTAAACCGCTTGGTCCCCTCCCCCGTCGGTCTCTTTCTAAAGGTCTCTGTGGTCTTTGACAGGGGGTCCATGAGTCTAAAGGTGTAAGTGACGACTACTTGAAGCTGGAGTCTCTGATCCAGAAGGTGGTGTCTCCGTACCTGGGCACTCACGGCCTGCTCTCCAATGATGGGTCCATCATACAGTCGTCCTGTGTTCTGGGTGAGGGTGTTGAGTCTTTTTGTGGGGTGGTGGGGGGGGGGGGTAATTTTCAGATCACCCTTTGCTCACCCTCCGTGCTTCATCTCCAGAGAAGCGGTTGCTCCGCCTATGGCCCAGACCCGGCGAGCCAGCCAAGAACCCAGTGGTGCGCTCCAAGAGCTACAACATCCCCATGCTCACGCCGGTGGTGGAGTACGACGCCGAGGCCAGCTCGGTGGGCAGCGTGGGCGTCCGCCGTCACTCAGTCTGCGAGATGACCTCTTGCCTGGAGGAGGTGGGCTACGCTGACCTGGCTGCCGTCCTGGACGCCAGTACCAAGCTGTGCCCAACTGACCCCGATGAACCATCACTAGAGCAAGACCTGGAGCTGGGGGCCGTCGCCAGCGAGTCCCCATTTCCCTCCCCCTCTGAACTGGGCAAGGACCATGATTCCCTCAACAGTGGGCCCTCCAGCCCAGAGACCATCGTAGATCAAATCCTGGACTCCATGGACTCAGACGCTGAGGGCATCTTCATCGATTTCAGCCACTGCTGCTCAGACTCCTCAGGGTACGACAGGGACAATGGGAGGCAGAGTGTCGTCTAGTAGGACCTTCTTTCTGACCTTACTTTCTATTTCTATAGCTCTTTTTAAAGCTTTTTAACGCTGCAACTTTCTTAGCATTTGGTTTGTCCTATTAATATTTTTAAGCTGGTTGTTCATATTTAAGTATTTCACCTGCGTTTTCACTGTTGTAAAGGAACCGGGTCCAGTTATTGGGGCCAAAGACTTTGATCTATAGTAAACTCAGAGCGTGCTGCTCCTATCTTGCATGGCATGGATTATCCGCTGCAGATAGCAGTTGATTGTTATTTCACACTTGGTAGCATCGTATTGGAAGCGTCCTGCCTCATAGGATAATTACGGTGTATCTTGCAAGTAATGTTTTTGCCCCCCCCCCTTAAAAATGTGCCCTTGGGGCCCCCACCAGTTGGTGCTCTGGTAAGAGCGAAGCGTGTCCTGCAGATACAGCGTTTGATCACTGTTGTGTTCCGCTTTGGAGAGGATCATGGGTTGCCTGGCTCTCCGTTGGCTGGTCTGCACCGCTGTGGTCTCCTTCTTTGTTACTCTAAAGCAATACCTGCTATAAGCTTGACGCAGACAAACACACAGCCCTCTCGTCCAGATAGCTGTTGGCTTCACGGATAGAGCAGAGAAGCTGTGCTGATGTAAACCGAGGGAGAGAAAAATATAAGCATACCAAATTCTGCAAGTTTATTAATGTGTTATTTATTCTTTACATTTTTACAAAATATTGGGCAGGCGCCTGCTTACCTAAATTGACTGGCAAAAGGCCACAGTGCAGCATGTCTGGATAAATAAATGCTCTAATGCCGGTGAGCTTCGCACTGGTCACGGATTCTGTCTGCTACCTTCTCACTGCCAACATCACCCTTCTCAGGAGTCAAAACAAGAAGGAAACACCCCCGATAATCAGCTTGCCCCCCTAAAATCTTAACGTTTAGCAGCCAGCCAAAATGATGACATCATCATGTGGTGCTGAGTGACCGATTTTAACATCCCAACCGTAAAACTTTATTTGGATACTGCTTCTGTGTCACATAATTCAGCCGACTACTTAAGTATAAAGATGGTGAGCTCTTACGTCTAACCAAGGAAGGCTCCTTTTTTATATTTTTGAACCAAATGTTATTAAAATGCATTTTGACTGGGGGTTTTAAGTGTAAAGGTTGCCGTACTGCTTTGCTATGTGCATTTCTTGTTCTTTGTGCTTGAGACACTTGTTGGTAATTTGGCTGGTTGGAAAGACTCCCAGTGTGAACTGTAGCATTTAGCTGATGGTGGGTAGAGTGGTCCAGCTGGTTTCCAGCGCATTTCCCGCCTTCCTGCCCGTTTCCTCTTATAAACTGGGGTTCCAGCAGAACTGGAGGTGCCAACTGAAGACGACGATGGCAGATTTAGTAGTTTTTCCTTGCATCTCCACAGTACAGCATCACCAAATTAGCAACAGCTTTTCAAATTGGCAAGCTTTGTTTGTTCACATCTTAGTCATGAAGCTCGCTTGGCTTATGCACTGTTTAAAAGAAGAAAAAAAAAACACACATTTCATAATCCGTTTTATGAACATATCACAGCCGTGTGGTGTTGCAGACCATTCGTGGGTAATTTGGCTGATAATATTACTGATGCTCACAGAACTCGCCCACAAGTCTTTTTACGAAATGGAAAAACGTAATATATGAAAACATTTCAATGGTAATACATAAGCAAGAATTTTTCCAATATTTCAGAACCCTCTGCAATAATTATGTATATACAAAATATCAGATTTGTTATAAGTAGGGTAATAACAATACTATACAATAATGAAATCGATAAGCTAGAAACTTGAGGATGTTTAAATGGTTGTTCTGTACAGAAAGATAGTGGTGTGTTCTCAAGATGTAATTTTTATACAGACCTGTTTTATAAAAGGGAGCAAAAATGCATGAATTTTACAACAAAATGCTAACAATTTCTAAAGAGGTACAGAAATTTGTAACTGATTTGATTTGAATACGGCTTATTTTCTTTTCATTTCAGATTGGGCGTGATGTGTTAGCCGACGTATATTCGGAAGTTATTATTTATATGTAATTTTATATTTAAATTATGAGTGAACATTCTAATTGACAAATAGAAACATCTGATTTCAACTGAGCCTCTTTGTATTTATTTTGCTTGTCTTCGTCCTCATTCTGACCCGTTATTAAATGTTGGGCCTGCGTGAGTATGAAGGACACTACGCCCGTTTGCGGCGTGGCTGAACGTCGCGTATATGCGGCTTACGATATGTCAGCTGCAGCTGTACGCCCTTCAGTTTGAAGTTTTAGATTTAACAGACGCTCCTCACTAAAAGACACCATATGCTCAAAGTTATCTGAAATGTGTTCATTTGCACAGTGTCAGTTTGACTTTGTATACATAAAAACGCAAACGTGTATAAATGTATGTGATGTAGTTGCATAACACACGACTTCAGCGCCATCTTCTGGTCAGACAGTGACAAAGCAATTTTAAATATTCTGTGCAAGCACGCATTAGTACGTAGGTGGCGATAATTCGTCTTTTCGTTATTTACATCACTTTAAGGCCAGTAAAATGCTGCGTGGGAATGCATGGTTTTTGTGCTCTTTGAAGCATTAATGGAAACACTAGCGCCAAATAAATAACTCTTTTTATACGGTTAGAATGTGCGGTTTTACCAAAAACGGACGCACAGGTTAAACATTATTGCTTGTTAATGACTTTTACCAAACACTCAGCAACAAATCTAACATCTCATGGAGGCAAAATATGAATAAGTTCCGAAAACGGCAGGACAGAGCTATAGTACCTCCAACAGACATGACAAACGCATGAGCCACAGTTAGTTTTTAATGAAGGCTGTGGTTACAGTGTCATATGGTACACAAATTCATGGGAACTAAAGCAGTTGGGATTCACATAGTAGAGCCTGCAGCACAGTCACGGTACATTAGCTGGGCCGACTGATACGAGTGTCCATATTTCATATAAAAGTCTGCAACTGATATAAATGCACCTGCTCACAAAACATCATAACTTAAATATGCAACTCTCTTTAAAAATGTACTATGCATAGCATAATATCTATATTACCATCTCAAACACCATTTATTTAGTGCTGCAAAATGTCACTTGCATCTACAAAGAAATAAAATACCAGGCAACATCTTTTCAGTGTCTCCAAGACAAACCAGGCTGTGTGAAAGCAACTTCCACCACTTTACAGCACTTTGGTCTCACTGAACGCAGGCTGTTGCACGCAAATATACAAAATGGCTTTTATTTGAGAGTAACATTACGCTTCTGACACTGGAATAACGTTGAAGTAACATTTATGTTTTAAAGTGCACATTATCAGGCATCCGGACTGAATTCATAAGGTCCAGCCAGCTACCGTCAGTCTTGGTGGAACTAATAGTTATTGCTTGAAGTACAAGGTTATCCATCCGAAGTACTTTTCCTCAGAGCCACTGTCAGGGCTTGAAAGACCTTGAGTGCATGTGACAGATGCTTTGGTGACAGGATGGGTCACTCTGTGTGCGTGTCCATGCCACGGTGGCAGTGGATGATTGGAATCGAGGGGAAGAGCGCCCCCATGTGGTCGGGGGATAGGGCAGCACCAGCCCCTTGGGCTTCAGACCTATCTGACCACATTGTGCACCCGTCTGCCCTCTCGGCAAAATAGCTGCTGAGATCCGTGTAAATAAATCCACCTCACTCTGCTGAAATCTTCCACTAAGATGTGTCATTACGACAGATGCCAAAAACACTGAAAAGGTAGAATAGATATTAGAATTGGACGATTCGTGTATGAGTAAAACATAACCATGATGTCTTTGATATGTCGGAGTCGTAGTTCACTGTCGGGGTTCCATTCCCCCTAGTCGGTCTCAAAAGCGCCTCCTAGTCACAGGAAATCGAATCCCGTTACAGACGTCTGTGGTGTGTCCGCATGTCTTGTCATGATTTGATCTTCCAAAGCTGTGGAGTGAAAAGCATAGTTTGTGACTTTGATGTGAACTATTTTACTGGGGGAAAAAAAACAATTGTAAATGGTAAAATTTCTTTATAAAGTACATTTAGCCATCATTAGCAGGGAAACCGTGCTTTTTGTACAAGTGCTTTTAGCCCCGGACGTCTGTCGAAGCAGCTTTCGGGCACAGAGTGAACAGACCCACCTTGAGATTGAAGCCCAGCAGGTCGCTGATGACCCCGGACACAGCAGACAGGATGACCACCTGAGTGATGTTGTAGAGGAGGGGGTTCATGGTTAGGCCGTACAGCCTGAAGGGGGTGTCCAGTTCCTGACGGGAACACAAGCGGAAGCGGAAGAGTCGACAAATGGGTAAGTAGCAGTGGGCGACAGCCATGACCTCACATGGTAGGGGGTAATTCCCACAGGCTCTGACTGCTTAGGTACTGTTACAAACTGTCCTGGATTACTTTCCAGCAGAACTACTGGTACGACGTAGCTACTACAAATCTTCTATTTTATCTGTCCAAGAATCCATCTGAAATCGGATGAAAATATAAGTTCAACAAGGGTGCCGTCCAAGCACATGAAAAGGAAAGGTCACATCAGCAAGTTGGCAGTCAGATCGGAGAAACACCAGGACTCAGAGACCCACCTTCAGTAGCTTCGTGGCCAGCTTCAGCACATTGTTCACTAGGCTCAGCTCCTCCTTCTTATTCGGTTTCTTCTCCATTTTCAGGTACAGGTTAATCTGAAGCAGATAAGCAGCGACAGCTCGCATCAGACCAGTCCTTTGTCGTGAGGACGGGACCAGTGGTCAGGGTACTGCAGTGACCTTTTCAGTGACGGTGATCCGGGATGTTAGGAAATGTACACTTCAGGTACAGCTAGCACTACCTGTCAGACACGAGTGATTTTCTCGACCAGCACTGTGTATGCACAGTATTGTGCAAAAGTGTTAGGCAGCAAAAGAAAATGTTTAAATGATCTTTATATTGGTGTAAAACTATGCTATTGTGCCTGTCAGAGTGTGTTAGCTTAGCCGTTTCAAAACCTCTGCTAAAATCACCCCATTATTTCCAGCAGCCATCTAACACACCCGTGTACTTTTTGACTCGACCACTAGCACAGCTCATATAGCTAATCAATATCTCACTGACTTTTTAACTAATTAAGTTACTTAATTAACAGAGCTGGTGGTGAAATGTAATAAATACATGTAGTGGCTGAGGTGCCCCTGAGGAGAGGTTTGGGACCCGAAGCGCTGTTCATCCAGCCATCCAGCAAGATATCAGAGACTTTTTGGAGAACATTCCACAGACATTTTTTCTAGTTTTTATTGTGTTACTCCTAATTTGGGTGTATTAAAATTAAAACTAAAATTATATTGTGTTTTTTGTTAATAAATAAATGTTAGTAAACGTGGACGTACTACCCAGATAAACAGCTATAACATTTCTGTTGACTGTCTAAGACTTTTGCACAGGACTGTATATTTCTGTGCTTACGGACAAATGCAAAATTTGTGAAGTTAAAAGATCAGTTTTAATGGTCAGGTTATGGGTCTTGTCTCACAGGTGCAACAGGGATTTGACCCGACACCCATTTGGTTACATTATGTCTATCAAATGCCCCTGGGGAGATGTTACTGCCCCGTTTTACTAGGAGAAGGTGAGACAGCACCTGCTCAGTCAGCAGAATGGCAGTGTTGCTGTACTTCTTGCTGGTCTCAGACCCCAATGTGACGAAGCGCAGCAGGAAGAGGGACAGGGAGGTGCACCAGATGACCAGCTCCCAGTTATAATGACAGTCTAGGAAGGTCTCGTGAACGTGGAGCAGCTGCGGGGGGGAGGGAGAGTCAACAGGTGAGCGTGCTGCCCGCCAGGCTGGCTCACAGCAAGTGGCCTGAGGCATGTCCTTCGACACCGTCACCAGTAAAGCAGGAGCTTCCCATGGCAGGTCGGCAGATTGTACTGGTTTTATGACAACACAAAGTGGGAAGGTTGCATGTAACTATGGTAACCGTCAAGGTCAACTGGCTACAGTGGGAAGAAGCTACAGAGGCTGCACAACTGCACAATGTGGCAGTGAGGGAAACTAAGCAAATGACTTATAATGAACTCTTACAGTACCTATTTCCTTAGTTATCCAGAGAGATATGTACTATACATATCACCTATGTGTACAGTTAGATATTTACTAAAGCTATGTAGGTTAATGTATTCCTTAAGGGCACTACAGGAGAGCCTCTTATGAGCGAAACGTTGCAGGTCTTTAAGGTCGGGGTGGGGACAGTTGGATCTTTCCCAGAATGCTCCTCACCTGGGCACAGCAGATGAAGACCACGGACAGGGTAAGGAGGAAGGCAGAGGAGACGATAACATCAACTGAACGCTGGGGACCTCTTCTCTGTGGAGAGGGATCACACATCACTGTGTAACACGTGCAGCTCCCACGACCCTGTAAACTTACTGTCATGGACAGCGGACGGACTGCTCGGGGGGGGACTTACCTTCAGGTAGGAGCGCAGGGAGAGCCACATCTTGATGTTCTGCACTTTCTTCAGTCGGAAGTGAGGGACCTCCGACTTCCTGGCCCTCCTAGCGGACGTCAGGTGTCCGAAGAGCTTTGCGAAGAGCAGCCTCTGACAGATCCATAAGTAAGCAAATTCATTCCATGTACGATGGGATAGCCAAGAGCAGATAGGAACACATACTTCAACTTAACAGGTTACATTTTCCCCTTTTAAAAACACTAATTTACTCAACTGAATGTTTTTGGATTATGGGAGGAAAGCAGAGTAAATAACAGAACCCCCGCATGTCTCTCGCCAAAATCCTTTATTTACCTGCTTGTAGGTCCTCTCTGCTACGCTCAGTAGAAAGAAGAAGAGCCATATGAGGCAGGCCCGCACCACCAAGCTCACGGTCACCATGGCGATGACCATGACATCAGAGCCCATTGTGATACAAAGGAGCTGAGTGGCAGAGAGTGTGGTCAGGTGCTCCAGTTCCTTGTGCTGGGACAGTCTGTACACCAGGGGTGTCAGCGCCAACACTGCTGACACCAGGTTCCCAAAAACCTGGTATCCAATTCCAGGTGTGTACAGGTTTACCTGCAGAAGGGAGACCGAAGTAAGGACAGGTCTTTCATTCTAGATCTAGGTGTATGTGTCATCATATATTGGCAACACTGATGGAAACACTGGTCACATCACCGTGAGTGATGATGGTGCTCACCCTGTTCATGATAATTCCACTTATCTCCAGCACAGACATGTCAGCCTTCTTGCATTCATTGCCCTCCCACACGATGGCGCTCACGCGCTCCAGGCCCGGGTTGGAGCTGTGTAGCCATGGAGCGTGGCCCTGCCCACACAAACAAAAGAAGTCTGAGGAACAGGGGCCTGTTTCAGAATTAAATATTATCTGGCGACAATATTTGCCAAGCAGGGGAGGAATGTATGCAACGTGTGTGGAAATAGGGGACAAATCATATATTTTTGTGGATCAATACCGGACACTGCATTTCATTTTTCAATTCAGGGCAATCTTGTAATACACGGAATAGGTGCTACCTCCACCCTCAGCGTTCTGTGGCCCGGAGGTTGGAAACCCCCACCGCAGGAGAACATACTAACTCCACAAACACATGGATGGAAATGAGATTCAAACCCCCCAACCCTGGATGTGTGAGGCAACAGTGCTACAACTGAGTTGAAGTGACCAGCAAATACCATAAGAAGCAAGCTGACTGGTTGCCTGAGCAACAGGAATGTGAAGACAGAAACAAATCACGAGAAATTGCTGTCCTGGGGAATTATCCATCTTGCACTGGGCAGGATCAGACACTGACTGGATGGATTAAATAACCATGTCATACGACATCCACCCAGGCAGGAGGTGCTGGGGTCCCACCTGCAGGAAGGGGTCGTCCCTGTACTCCTTCTTGGGACAGGTGGGCGTGCCCTCGGCCTCCGTCTCGCTGCTGTAGGAGGAGTGGCACTCGGCACAGTGTAGAAAGTCCTCCCAGAGCACATCCTCCATCTCTGACTCGGGACGCACATTCTCGCAGTCGCGGCGCAGGCTGGAGCGCAGGCTGCTACCTGAGGCAGAGCGGCACGGCTCCTGGAGGGAGCGGCAGCCATACAGCAGACACTAGGAATGTTATGGAAGCCCATATCACCTTATATAAGTATCATCAGGCCACTCTGAGAGACAATGGAGCCATACATCTGTTCACACTGTGAAAGACCATGGAGCCATACATATGTTCACACTGTGAAAGACCATGGAGCCATACATCTGTTAACATTGTGAAAGACCATGGAGCCATACATCTGTTCACACTGTGAAAGACCGTGGAGCCATACATCTGTTAACACTGTGAAAGACCGTGGAGCCATACATCCGTTAACACCAGTAGAGACCACAGAGCCGTACATGTATTAAGACTGTGAGTGAGCAGGGAACCGTACATCTATTAACATTGTGAAAGACCATGGAGTCGTTCATCTCTGAAGATCATGAGAGCTGTACCTCTGCACTGTAGCTTTTCTTGTAATGATGAGACTTCCTGTTGCGCAGGCCGCAGTCACTCTGTGTGCGCTCTCCGCCCCTCCTGATGGTGCTGTAGGTGGCTTCGGGGTCCTCTTCTGTGGACGCCTCGTCAGTTAAATTTTCCACTCGCCGGGGGCTTGGGGCTTCCTGCATGTACATGTAATAAAAAAAGTCACTAAATAAAAACCTACTTCAGTTCAGCTTTTTCAACCCAGAATCCCAATTAATGCTTAACTGAATAGTATCAAGACCAAACTATGTGAAAGCAGTAAGTATGTATATTACGTTAGGAAGTCGGCAGTGTAAAACGCAGAGGTGACTGATTTCAGACTCGGCACTAAGGGGCCCACCTTAGGCAAGCTAGGGGGCAGCAGGCTGCTGCAGGGCAGGGGGGCAGTCCAGTGAGGCTCACTGGGGGGCAGAAGGTCACCGGGTCCTTCACGGAGTTGCAGGCCCTCCTCGCTGCTCTTGCTGGTGACGCGGCCATCCAGAGACACGTAGCCATTGTCCGTCTCTGTTGACTTGTTGATGGATGTCTTGGATTTCTTTAATCTGGGTGGGAGTTGGGTGAGGTGTATTGAGAGAGAGAGAGAGAGAGAGAGGGAGGGAGAGAGAGAGAGAGATATTCTAAGCGGGGAGGAATTGTGGAAAGTAGCCAGACATCCAACTGATACAGAAAACAGGAAGTGAGTTCTCTTTTTTTATATTAAACAACTTGATGACATGGAGGTACTTCTGAAGGAGCATCAGTAACTCAGGATGATTGGCAGGCTTGCAGGCATTTTGATTCGATCCAAAGATGGATCACATGGTATGACTGGCATGTGAATCTTTGTGAAGTTGTGGGGGGTAGAATGTTAACAATGGTATGGAGACCCATAGCATGCAGAGCTGATGGGCGAGAAGCCAAGCAGTCGGCCAGGCGGTGGTAGCCTGCTTGGGGCTGCCACGGTGCTGCACATCAAAGATGGAGGACGACGACGCTAGTGCTACGGTGAGGCGCTGATGGTGCCCTAGCCATGCCCTTTGACCCCTGCTCGGTTTCAGAAGAAAACTCTACCAGTAATGGGGGAAAAGAGAACCACATGAATGTGGTCTCGGGGCTGAAATTACATTGATGGCAACCTGAAGTCAACCTGCCACTGAGCCCATATATTCTAGCTCCTCGGACAGCACTATGAAAGTATCCCCTTGCCTTCCTGGCCCTCAGAGGAGGAGGTATGGCATTACAGCACCGTCAGGGTCCATGTCCCTGACCTGGCCAAAGAACAAGCGCTGTCTGCAAGAGAGAAGTCTGATACTGCGCTGTGCTAAGATCTCATATCATTTAGAGGGAAAGAAAGCAAAGGTGAATGGATATGAAAGGCGTGAGTGGCTGTGTTTCCTCACAGGTAGAAAGCCAGATCTACAAGAGCGGAATTGATCCCAGAGCGAAAGAAAACATCCCTTGTGTTTGTGCGCTACAGACCATCTCGCTGTAGTTATGAACACGACGAAACGAGGATCCTCATCCTTCTTTTCTACGGCCCCCAAAATGAGCAGTTTTGAGAGATCTTACATTCAAACGTGAATTTGGGTGTGAGACTGGGTTTGAGTGTGACCTCTTCACTATACAAATGACTAGCAGTTAGCGAGAAAATTGGAGTTCCAGCCAAGCAGGGAGCACTACAAGGCAAAGTTAAGGCTCCATATCAGATTATCCAGCAATTCAAATCCTTGAGGGAGCCCAGGCTGATGTACCTGATGAGCAGGGTGAATACTCCAGTGAATAGTTCCAGTGAAATAGCTTGCTGATTATGCAGTGAATATTTCACATTACTACAGATATACATATCTAACTGCTATTTCTTAAACACAATGCTTGTGTACACAATTATCTACCTAGTTACCATTGCATAGGTGGGAAGAAATGAAGTAAAGTCATTCATTCCTCAGTGTGGCTCCAACCCTGTGAACTTGGTTTGTGAAATAAAATAAAGCTGCAATATCCCATTCCTTTATCCCAGAAAGTGTACTGCTAGCATACAATGGCTAGGTCTCAATAGTAATCAAATGCTCTAAGTCAAATCAAAATACAATTTCATTAACATACTATCACTGCTGCTGAACTGCTAATAATGTTATTATTTATTGAGATTTCAGGGATATTCCAGCTTGAGCAGAAAGTTGGACCTTCAAGTAAACATACACACCCTGTTTTAAAGATATCATGCCAGAACTCTTTGAAGAATGTGCCGATGTATTCAGTGGACAAAGGCTCAGTGCAGTGTGGCACCCCCTCCTGACTGTTATCGGTAGTGCTAGAGCCGTCTCCTTCCCTATTCACCTCCAACTGCGCGGCTTTCCTTAACTTCCTTTATCGAGAGAAATTGAAAAAAAGGCAGGTGGCTTAGAGGGACTGAGAAAGAGAGGGAGGGCGAGAGAGAGAGAAAGAGAGACGGTCTACGACAGTCACTCGGCCAGTGCCTTTTGCATTATTTTTATTGGAAAAGTAAAAGAAACCTGGGGGGTGTTTCAAAAAGCAGGATTTCTTGCTTAGCCGGATAACTTGTTGGATTTAAGGTAGTCTAATTGAACTTCATGTTCATTCACATACATTTAACCTAGACTACCTAAAAACCAAAAAGTTATCTGCCTAAGCAAGAAATCCTGCTTCGTGTAACACCCCCCAGGAAAGGAAAGGCTGGTTTGACAGCAAATGACCAGAAATGTATCAGAAATTAGCACAACAATAACAATATAAATAAACAGCAGGACTCGTGCCGTACTCGCCAGGAGGATGACCCAGGGGCCCGCCTGAGCATGAGGATGACTCCGGGACCCTACTGAGCATGAGGATGACTCGGGGGCCCTACTGAGCATGAGGATGACTCCGGGACCCTACTGAGCATGAGGAT
>JAODKC010000064.1:24639680-24672853 GCA_026777985.1 Mormyrops attenuatus
CTACTGAGCATGAGGATGACTCGGGGGCCCTACTGAGCATGAGGATGACTCCGGGACCCTACTGAGCATGAGGATGAATATGCGGCTCTACTGAGCTTGACGTTGGCTCAGGGCCCTACCGACTAGCATGGAGACTCGGACCCTACAACAACAACAACATTTATTTTTGTATAGCGCTTGTTCACATTACATTGTCTCAAAGTGCTTTACAGCATCCTCGCCCAAAGCCCCCAGAGAGCAAGCCAGAGGCGACAGTGGCAAGGAAAAACTCCCCAGAAGGAAGAAATCTTGGGAGGGACCAGACTGAAAGGGGGAGCCCATTCTCCTGGGGCCGGCAGGAAAAGTCAAATCAGAGAGATGGCTAAGTGGCAAGTCACACAGACCCTACTGAGTAGCAGGGAGACTCAGGGCCCTACTGAGCATGAGGACGGCTCCGGGTCCCTACTGAGCATGAGGATGACTCCGGGGCCCTACTGAGCATGAAGATGACTCCGGGGCCCCACTGGGCATGAGGACGACTCCGGGGCCCTACTGGGTATGAGGACGGCTTTGGGGCCCTACTGGGCATGAGGATGGCTCCGGGGCCCTACTGGGCATAAGGATGTCTCAGGGGCCTTACTGGCCATGAGGATGACTCCGGGGCCCGCCTGAGCATGAGGATGACTCCAGGACCCTACTGAGCATGAGGATGACTCCGGGGCCCTGCTGAGCATGAGGATGACTCTGGGCCCTACTGAGCATGAGGATGACTCTGGGCCCTACTGAGCGTGAAGACAACATGAGGGGTCTACTGAGCAAGAGGATGAATATGGGGCTGTACTGAGCTTGATGATAACTCAGGGCCTTACTGAGTAGCAGGGAGACTCCGGGGCCTTATTGAGCACGAGGACGACTCGGGGGTTCTATCATCCTATGTGAACACATCTACCCCTCACAGGGCTGAACTTGTGCTCCCATTACAGAAAATGGCACTGGTGACGTACTGATTAAAATCCTGATTAAAGCTATTTTTGGCTGATCTGAGGAAACAAGAATGGTTTGAATGATGAGATTTGAGACTGATATTCTGCAGCTTCAAGTGTTGCAAGTGTCGTGCAACGCTTTCTGGGTAACGTGCCTCCAAAGCCTGACCACACAAGACAACAGCAGCTCACTGATTGACAGTTTTGCTGAAGCAATTAAAAAGACATTCGACACAGGAGCAAATTTAAACAGTGATGAGGCGGACCGGGCCTCCCCCACCTTCTCCTTTTGCCCCCCGCGCTGGGTGGGGACTTGTGCGTACGGGTAGAAACGATCTGGCAGTGAACTGTCCCCAGAAGCAGCATGAGCCAGACGGCACCAAAGACCTCGGTGGCGGGAACACCGTGCGTCGGGGGGAGGCTGAGGAAGAGCGCCGCCGCCGCCACTAAAACACAGGAGGGAGGAGGACAGACAGGAGGCCGTGAGACACAGGAAGGAGGAGGACAGACAGGAGGCCGTGAGACACAGGAAGGAGGACAGACAGGAGGCCGTGAGACACAGGAAAGAGGAGGACAGACAGGAGGCCATGAGACAAAGGAAAGAGGAGGACAGACAGGAGGCCGTGAGACACAGGAGGGAGCAGGATGCAGACAGGAGGCCGTGAGACACAGGAAAGAGGAGGACAGACAGGAGGCCATGAGACACAGGAAAGAGGAGGACAGACAGGAGGCCGTGAGACACAGGACAAGGTTCCCACTCGTCCTGGAAAACCTGGGGAATAGCCAACTAATTTTCCAGTCATGGAAAACACATGGAAATCTTTACATATTCAAAACTTTGTATGGCAGTATTATTCGTTTGCAGACATATTTTTTCCAGGACAGTACAAGATTTTCCAGGAGATTTTTGCTTTATCCATGTGTTTTCTATTACTAGAAAATTGGTTGACTATTTTCCAGGTTTTCCAGGATGAGTGAGAACCCTGACAGGAGGGCCGTGAGATACAAGAGCTCTCAGTGCGGCCACTCGACACAAGAAACACACGATGCATCTTCAGAGAGCCCCCACCCTGGCTCTAGCTCTGCTAATCTGACCCTCGCCCCACCCTCAAATTATTTCTTACACGATGAGGAAAAAACATCCATATGTCCAAAGGTATGGAATATTTTACATCACTGTCAAACTCTGTCTTCATCATGACAGCATGCTGAAGTACACATTTCTATTAAAGGGGTCAGGTCGGTCACACAGACCTTGGGTGTTTAAGACCATAACACTCCTTCGTGAGGGAGTTCCTCACCGTCAGCTAAAGAGGACCTGAAAATGACCCTGCGGCTATGGGGGGCTGGCGTCATGTAGGCACAACCATCCAGGCTAGGGTGTGCTGCTGGATATTTTAAGCATATAGTCACACACACCCATGGGTGGTGCTTCAAATGCAGAAAACAAAAATGCATTTGGTATCATATGAGTTGTGAGAATGCACACTGACTTGTGCGTGTCCTACAGGACTGCAGCGCAACGCTCACCTTGGAGAAGGTACAGCAGCAGCAACAGTAAAAAGATGGCCCTGGAGGTGACCTGGATCCACCACCTGAAGAAGAATGGAAAGAAGACCACCCTGACGATGCCCTTCCGGGTCAACGAGGTCCATGGGCTCTCAGGTTTGGCCTTGGCAAAAGCAGAACCTGCAGAGAACCAGGGAAACATCTGACTGCTCTTCGTCCTCTTATAGGTTGTGTGTTCCATCGTCTCCATGCTCCTACCCCATAAAAGTATTGCAGCATTCTCAGACTGCCGGGGAATGAATGCAGATATGAATATGGCACAGAATAGCATGATATCACGGTGATCAAAGTGGCTCAGTCACAACCCAAAGGTACGAGGAACAGGGGAGCATGAAACCTGCATAGAAATGATGAACTAGACATATGAGCCAAAACATTATGAGAACCCCCAAGTGATGAGACTAATGCTGAATATCTATTTAAAAACGGTGCATATCAGGGTCTGGGATGTAATGGAAGGTAAGCTAACATTTGGTAGCCCCATATGCAGTAGGGCTTGGTGCACTGTGTTGTGACACATTACCCCTGTGATCGTCATCAAAATTATCTGCCATTTCTGCTACAGCAGACCCTCTGTTGGTTTGTACCACAGGGACAGCCATTGTGCGCATCTTGCATCAGTGAATCTCGGCTGCCCAACACCCTGTCAGCGGTTCCTGGTTTTTCCCTCCTCGGACCACACTCATTAGGTACTCGCCACAGCTGACTGTGAGCACCTCACAAGCCTTGTCGTCTGACCATAGTGGTTTTCTCAAAGTCACTCAGATCTCTATCCCTGTCCATTTCTTCTGCAATGAACATGTCGACTACGAGTACCAAATGTTAGCTTACTGTCTAGTCCCAGACCACGACACGCACCATTTTTACTAGATAGTCAACATAATTCACTTCACGTGGCGGTGGTCCTAATGTTTTGGCTCACTGGTGTATAGCCTAAACATTTAATCTCTCACTGCTTTAAGAGCGCATATGCAAATCCTGCAGATCAAATGACCACCCAGAGCACCTTCTGGCACACACTCTCCTTACCTCTAACCAGGTCCACGTCAATGAGGTCCGGCTTCACGTGACCAGTCTTCTTCGGCTTGTTCCTCAGCCCCTAGGAGGTAAGAGTGAAGCGTCAGATAGTTGAGAGCCTACGGGAGACCACCTGGCTGACATAGCTACCGATGTGGCAGGGCCATGCTGGTTAGTCTAAGACACCACATACTCGGATCGGTCCCAACGGTATGGGGTTCCACTGATTAAACCGTAAACTACTCACTTTCTGTTATAAACAACTTCAAAATATGGCTAGGTGTTGGCATCAGGATCCCCGGCCGAGGTCGGCCACTGCATCTTGGCTAGACTCTCCCTTATCCGCCCACACAGAGTGAATATTAAGTCATGTCAGTAGGTAAACAAAAACAAGCTGAAATAAAAGCATTTAAGTAGTCCTGTTAACAAACTGCCAAGCACTTTAGTACAAAAGTGGTAGTTTAAAAATGCTTCATTGTACTGCAAATGCTCAAAATTCAAAGCCCACAAATATCATCCAAAATAGCTATATTTATCTACTGCAAATTATATTCAGGCTCATAAAAAGTCAAGAATTTTCCATACATCACAGGCTTATTCAGGGTGAATCATTTTACAGACTGTTATTCTAAAAACGACTCAAAGTAGACCACCGATTAGTTTTAACAGCACTGGTCCACGATTCAGAAACTTTTAATTTTGTCTTTAGGGGCCACTAGGTCTCCTACTTACGGTTTCATTCAGTAACCAGTTTACTCCTGAAATGTCAGAAGAAGGAATCCCTTACCCATGTACTGTAGCAGATTAATAAAGACAAGGCAATGAGGAGAAATGAAATCCAGAAGGCCAAACAGTGTGACAGAGCCCATGTGTGACCTCATTAAAACCAGGACTTCACACTCTGCCCGATAAACCACACCACTTCTCTGCCAGCATAAGAAGAGCTTGACTACCTAAATAAACCAACAGACCTCACAGCATCTGAGTAGTTGTCCTGGAGTTGTGGAGTGATATATTTCAGTTAACGGAATGGCTAGTGAGCGTGTAAATCTCTGTCTAAAATTTCACCCCTGCACATCCTGCCCAGTATCTGCCTCGTAAGACACTTGGCGAACCAGTGATGAAGCTGATCAGTAGCCACTGGTCACAGTATGCTCCGGCCGTGCCTTGACCACAGAACCATTCTGACCGATAACACAGCCCAGTTATTCGTAATACAGGAAGTGAAACATCAGCAAAGCTGGAAGAGCAAGTTAGACAGATGTCAGACAGAGCCGATCTGTGTAAACCTTATGCCGAATGCAGCTAAGCATTCCCCTGAAAATGGGTGTGTTCTGCAAATGGATGGCTAAGTTGCTCATTTACTTATTATTTACAGTACAATACCTGTCACGCATGACTGAAAAAAGTCTGTCTGTCTCATGCAGCCAAATTCACTGTCTACAGTAAGTCTGCTGGATGTGAAGAACGTCTGTGAGTAACATCCTCCAAACTCCTCCAGCGAGACACATCACATACTTACACAACACCTTTGTTTAGATCACAGTACAGTTTAAATCATCGGTGCCACTTTCTCTTAATTCCCTTTTCTGCCTTCAGGGGGCAGTTGTTCCTACAGAACTCATGGTAACATCTTCTTGTACGGACGTTTAGTTAGGATTTTTCTCATTTTTTAAAGAGTAGAAACAACATTTACTGTATAAAACATAAGTAAACAGTTGACGTCGTATGCGGCATAAGAAGTTTACTTACAATATTGTGCAATACACATAACTTTTTCATATGTTCTGAAACCTGAATTACAGGTTGATAAAAAAAGTGCTGTATGCCCCCTATCTGAGAACAGGCGAAATATTCGCAGAGATATACACAAACAACCAGACAAAAGGGGTACAGAGGGCAGATTCGCAAATGCTATCAGGACATGCTCAGGGCTCAAGCGCCATTTGGCGAAATGAGATCTGAGCCCTGTATCCTGCAGTTCTGAGGCTCAGGGGAAACTTATTCCGGCACAAAAATAGACAAAATTCTGAGTTCCAACGCATCAGAACAGGAACTGCGGCATGACATAATGCAGAGGAATGCCATGACCTTGAAGGAACGATGGGGCTGATGATCACAGTGTTCCTGTCAATAAGGTTGCAGATGAGAGGAGGACAAGCCACCCAGAAGGTTCCTTCACCACACTGCTGTTTATGCAAAGACTAAGGACAATGGCTGTGTGTAAGAAGCCGCTGCACTCAGCTTTGCATGGTTGTCCGGGAGGTAACTGCAAAGCCTGTGCGGTTGGAATTCTCCGTTCAAGGGAAACGTTTGCTACTCTGCAACTTTATGAGGATGATTCCTAGCAAGTACACAGGTGGTCTGGCGTGAGCCATACACCATATTCAGCAACCCATTCAATCTATGACTTGTATGAATTACACGCATTGTGAATGAAAAATAAAAGCCGATGATAAAGTCTCAAAACCGATGTTTATTTACACAGCAGCCTAGAAATCGTCAACACTGCGGGATACTTTCAATCCTCTGAAATCTGCCTTTCAGTGTAGGCCCTTGTACATGTGCAACACTGTTAGTGAGCTTGCGTACAACGCACCTCTCTCAAACCTGTTGACTGTCACTGGGCAGCATAATAAGCTTATAGTTTATACTAGGAAAGGATGTAGAAAGGACACAGTGGAAGGCACTTATTAAACAATAAATTATAAGTTATAATTATATTATAATTATATAATTATAAGTCATAAATTATAAGTGCTTTGATCATTGTCTAAGGTAGGCATTCCTGACCTCCCAGTGTTCCACCACTCTGTGGAGTTTCCACCCATGCCATATATTACAGGATAATCCCACATTGAAAAATAATGCCGTGATGATTAGTTTCATCCTGTAGTTTCTGGGATAGATTCTGGACCCCCCACGACCCTGAATAGTACAAGTGGTTTCAGAAAATGGATGGATGGATTAGTTTTGTGCACATTTTGTTGAATTTTATCATGGGGAATGCCCCAACCTTCCCACTAGTCTGTGCAATCTTTGAACAATGTAAACTAAAAGTTGGGAATCCCTAGTCTAAGGAACTGTGTCATTGTGTGAATTTTTCCCAGCATGCTCTTAGATCTGCTAAACCATGACCAACATGACTCAGAACCCTTGGGGTTCGTATGAGGTTTTATATGACTGGTAAATATGTAGAAAATGTAAAGAAATGATATAATATATATGAGATGAATGCCCTTGTTGGCGACAAGTCACAAATGAGGCACCCCTAGAGGAATATTGCTCCTATGATCACCGTAAGCTTAATTCAAAAACTTAACGCAGAATCAAAGCAAGTAGCCAAAGCCTCCTCTGATCTTCCAAGAAAAAGAGCTCAAACTGATGTTGGGTTTTTTCCCCTCGACCCAGTGAGGAAAAAATCTAATGCTGCCAGTGCAGCAGTTTGACAGTATATGTCTTGTGACAAGTCTGGTCTCTGTGCTATTTAAACCCTCCTGCCAACACATCTATGCAAAACTGTGATCGGCATTCGCCCAACAGCTACATGTTTCTACAGTTAGGAGTGCATCAGATATATACTAACTATGAAACTTCAATCATCAAGCTCAGGAACCCTTTACATGATAGGTAAGAAATCGAGGTCCGTCCATCTGCATTCAGTCAAATCTATCCAGCAAATCACCCCCAGATTGTGGTGTGGCCATCGTCCTACAACAATCACACTTGCCCCCTCATTACTTGCGGCATTAGAGGCAACTTTGACACTACCTAGGGGGAAGAGGAGCCAAAGGGGTCAAAGGTCATAGAAGACAGAAGAGGAGAAAATGACTCCTTTAGTGGGTGAGACATCAAGGCTGCCATCAATCAAGCTCCATCAAAGTGGGGATGAGGTAAGTACAAAATCTACTTAACTGGGTAGGAAATAAGTAATGAAACAGCAATGGCAAGCCTAACCTGACCGACTCCAGTCATCACATTAAATACAGACCTGTTGATTTCCAGCCAGTATCATGTAAACGGCTTGTCCACAACCATGTGCAAAGTGGTATTAAAGCAATCCAGAAAACCAGGGCCCACAATCTAAAAACAGTGAGAGCTCAGGAGGGACACGTCAAGTTTCCCCCGGTACTCACCAGTCTAATAAACTGCGAAAATAAAAGCATCAGAAAGGGGAAATGTTAACTGCAAGCATGAATGAAAACAACATTCAGTTATCGACAGAGGATACATAGACTGGCTGTCATCCCATGAAGAGATGACTCAGGGTCCCCAGAAATGGTAATTTACACAGAGCAGAGATGTGTGAGAACAGAAGGCGGATACCAGGGAAATAGGAGGTCTACCTTGATCTCTCTTTGCTCCACTGACTTCTCCCATATCTGTTGATCATAGGCTCCGATCTGTAAAACATTAAAATGAAACTGACCTTATCAACGGTCTTCCCATGCCACCTGAGATGAAAAATGACACATTAAATGGTTTAGTTCCTGTATTCCTCAAATACCCCAGACACAAATGAAATAAAAACAGAAGTGAAAACAGATTTGAGAGACATCCGTCTCAATTCTGCGTTATTTAAAAAGCCTTTACCATTACAACTTTGGCTCATAGGAGAAGAGGAACAAAGATGCGACTAAAAATAAATTATTCAGTGTCGTTTACTTAGATGTTTCCTTCCCTTCTGAGCCCTCCAGATCAGTTTGACACCAACGGCGATCTGAGATACCCGTGTCTTGTGTCACTGACACGAGGCGATTGCGGTAACCTCCTTCAGAACACATCCCCGTGACTGTACCATGGCTGGACTGCTCTCTGCAGATGTAACCACACTCTATGGCCATTTACCTTTTTACAAACCTCTGGTCGCTGGGATGTGTAGGCCGTGAAGCTCAATGCAGATCACACAGCCGATGGAAGCAATGAGAAAAATACAGCCTGATTTCTCACCCAGATAATGAAGAAGTGGAGTTTGCCATTCGCCTCGTTAGAGATCAGTGGGCACTTAATTACACCTGACTGAAACCCACGTCCTTTTACTTTGGTGCTTTTAGCACTGGCCGCCTGTCTGCTTTAGAATTCACGGGGTGAACTTTTACAGCGCAAGGTTATTTTTACCATACAGAAAACAGAATGAAAGTATGCTTTAAAACCTGGCATAGACAGAGATCAATGATGGGAGGCTGCAGATCATAACCAGCTCGCGCCTCGAAGTTGGAAAATAGCTGTCACCAGGGATTCAGCATCACACCTGATGACACGCACTGCTGCACTTCCAGGAAAGCCCATCCTGGTATGAGAATGCTCTGTCATCCTTCAGGGTTTTCCAAAGGGATTTATCCTGGGCAAAAGCAAGCATAGGCAAGAACGGGCAAGCAGGGCAGTAGAGAGTATACAGGTCTGTAGAATCGCTTTTTTTACACGGAAGTTTTGAATCTTTGGTGAACTGCAGTAATGAGGTGTTCATGACAGTTTGTCAGCTAAAGTGTGCAAGGATATAGTGCCCGTGATGTTGCTTCAAAAGTGGGTCCTATCATGACCAAAGCTTGGAAAATCAATACAAAACTCTCTGACTGTTGGGAAGGGGGGAGGAGGGGCTAATCAGCCAGGCTCCTGGGGCATTTCCTAGCGAGACAAGGGAGGTTGGCCCAGCTGGGTCTTGATTGAACGCACTGCATATTTCATGAATGCATCACGAGATACACCGGTACATTAAAAGAGGAGCCTGCTGAGTGGGGCAGCATGTTGCTTTTAGGGAGTAACATCCACCACGAGCCTCCCCCCATGGTCACCCCCCACACCAGATTCCACAGCCAAATAGGTTAGTAAGCCTGCTGTCTAGCTGCCAGCCAAGCCCGGGACCAGCTGACACAAACAGAGAGAGTACAGCCATCCCACTGCGCCATGCCCTGAAATAGTACCGTAATGTCACTTACATAAGCGCACGGCCAATAAGCACGATGGAGGGAAATCAAGGCTTCGAAGAGCAAATCTGTGTCTGACTGCGGAAATGAAATCTGATGTGCAGCACAGCTACGAGGGAGGAAGACTTCAATGTGACATGATCTAAGGGTACTTTAGAATAACACTTTATTGATTTAAAAACCCATATGTTAACTGCCCAGATTTTAACCTTGTGAATCCTTCACTGGCTTGCTATACAGTGAAACTGTCAGGGATAAGAGATTTTCAGAGCACGGTTCAACATCGACAAAGCCGATTGGCTCATTCACTGGGCATGAGCAGATAGGTGCCAGGATTAAGTAATGGCTCTCAAGTGACTGCACAGAGCAGCCAATGTGCATAGGGCATGCTGTCGCCGCTGGCAACCTTCAGCTAATGTAGCCTTTCCAGTTCTAATGTACCCAGATCACTGCTGAAGCGTCTGCTGAGTACACACTGAAATTGTCACACTGAGGCGACAGGAACCTTCTGTATCTGTCAAAATAAGACACAGATATTTGTAATATTGTAATTAAGACACTCAATGAGGCTTCCAGATTTTCGGAGCATTCTGAACTGTTGTCGATCATATAGAATTTGAAGAACAAGCTACCCAACTATCAGTCTGTAGCAGACGCATCACCAGAAGATTAAGGTCTCTCTTAACCACCAAGAAATGTCTTAAGATCTATTACTTCCAGAAGCCGCTCAACTAAACTCACCCAAACATTGACTCTCCTTGCCTCTCTGTTCATGCCGACAGTTTACTGAAATTGCTTCATTTGGAAGCACTGGATGCTCTGCATGGGTGGCGCAGTGGTTAGCACTGCTGCCTCACAGCAAAATGGTTCTGGGTTCAGTCCCAGGTCCTTCCTGTGTGAAGTTCGTGCGCTCTCCCCATGTTCGTGTGGGCTTTCGCTGGAGGCTCCAGTTTTCTCCCACAGTCCAAAAGTGTGCAGGATAGGTTGATTGGTGTGTCTAAATTAGCCCTGTAGTTGTGTAAGTGTGCGTGTCAGTGTGTGTGCCCTGCGGTGTGTTGGTGACTGCCCAGGGTTGGTTCCTGCCTGCGCCCATCATTCCCGGGATAGGCTCCGGTCCCCCCCGCAGCCCCGGTTGGGATTCAGTGGTTTCAGAAAAGGGATGGATGGATGGATGGATGCTCCGCCGTATTTTGTGCTTAGACTTGGTTCCTCCTACATTCTCTTGGAGTGATTTATCTGAATGGCTTTTCTCATATCAGGTTCTATAGTATGTTGTGTAGCTCTGTTCCCCATGACTATCTTGCACTTGTTACAGGTCACTGATTGGAAGCTCAGCCTAACAACACTGGTACCCGAGTTGGCTCCTTGACAGTTGTACGCTTGTGATGCACCATCTGTTTCACTTATACGTCACTTTAGACAAAAGCGTCTGTTACATAATTAAAATGTAAATTTTTTCACTGGTTGTTCCAGGCATGTCTGTGACCGGACTTGTCCTTTGAGGGGAAACGGGATGATGATTTGGATGAAAAACCTGCACCTTTTCACCCGGCCAGTGAGTGAAGCTAACCGGTAAGTCAGAGATGCTAAGCTCTCAGTTCCCCTTTCTCTTGTACCTCACTCACTCTGGATTTCCCACAATGCCATCTTTGTATCTGTGGTCATCACTTCAACGAGGAAAATTGGTGAACGTTATTTATAAATTCATACATTTGGAATCTGCAAAACGAAAAACAAATCCTGTACTTGAGAGAGCGCCTCCTGAAAACCTGTCTCCTGTTCATCCTAATCTTAGATTCGCCATGGCACCATAGCCACCACCAGCTGACTGTAGGCACAGACTATATGCTACTCCCAAACCTGGTGTGTGCCAGGTGACACTGGCTCCGGGATCTCCCCAAAGGATAAACAAAGCCCAGACCAGTTATAAACAAACACACACACACACGTTTGTATTCATATCTTTGTGGGCACTGTCCATTCATTCCTATGGCCAAAACCGTAATCCCAACAATGACAACCTTAACACCTACCCAAGGCCTAACCTTAACCATAAGTAACCGAACAAAATATAAAAATTCTGGCATTTTTAGTTTTTTTTGATTACATTCAGATTTATAAAATTGAGTTTCTCTTTGTAGGGACAGAAAAAGTGGTCCCCACAATGTCAAAATAACAGCTTTTTATCACATTGTGGAGACATTTGGTCCCCACAGTACATACATGCCCATACACACTCACACACCAGCAGCCCATGCAGGGAACATCATCAAGCGGAGGAAGCTTCTCTCTCCCACGTCTGGCACGTCCCATGGCCCTGGACACGGCTGGGCTGCTCGCTCACTCGGCACGGTGGCGCAGACCAGTGTTGCTGGCGGTGACTTCATCGTGATCCATACACAGGACCCCTCATGCGGCTGGGCCCGCCGGATGAACGCCGTCACCTAAAAGGCTCACGGCACGATGCCTTTTCTGTCTGGCAGCAACTCCTTGCGGTAAAACGAGAGCCGCTCCCATCTTTGTTAAAAATCGCCTGGGGTTTTTATTTTGTCACGGTTACCATGGCTACAACATCAAGACACGCGTCTCGAGACAAAGGTTGCAGCAGAAAAGATTATGCCATTTGTGACAGGAACTGTAGCGCCACAGAGGGATTACTTAAAAAAAAAAACAACCGCTTCCTGAACAGAGCCGCATCTGGAGGAAAAACACAAATTTTACAATAGGCTTCATTTTCATTTTTCCCCCCATAAAGAAATTATATTCCCTCAGAAGTATTTGCTTCAACACAAAGCTTATATCAAATTTCTCCCTCAGCCTAGAAATGCATCCTCAGACAAAAGTAACCCTTTTCTTTATCATCCGGGAAGCTCCGCGGATCACAGGACGGCTGGGGCCGGGGGCATCCCTGTGCCGTTCTTGGCCGTCGCGGTCAGGAGTTTAAAATGAAAATAAATAAAAACAGCCTTTGCTTTACTCTGTTTCCTGGCAACGTGGAAAATCATGCGTGGAGTTGGCTAACGTTAAATCGATGTTGAAGCCTCTCCCTGCCCGGCTGTTAAGGGGACTGGACGTTCAGAGTGGGTGAGGGCGCGTTCATTGCCCTAGTGCACTGACATCACCAAAGGATTCTGTATCCACTAATTCACCTCTACATAATCTTCTATAGAGGATACAGGTATTTCTACCCCACAGCAAGCAGAAGGCAAGCTGCAAGAATCCACCTGGACGAGCCAATAGGTGTGCCTACTGTGTCCCCATGGCAATGTACCTCCTGGGACACGTTACACACCAAACAGGTTTACTGCACAACCTGCCTGACCGCAGCTGGAGGATTCAATACACGGCTGACTTTCATTCTGATCCAACAGTCTACCCCTTGCAAGCAAGCAACTGGGGGGACTTGCACAGAATCTCTGCTGTTTATGTTACTTCATGCTGAACCAGGGCTTTCGGAGCGACCTGGGTGAGCGGGGGCCAGGCGGGAGAGGCTGAGCAACCTGCATGTCACAGATGTCACTCCTCTGTGGTACCCATCTCCAAAGGCCAAGAATTGGATCGAATCAGACACCGGCTTCGAGAGGAGTCACAAGATGAATGTTAGAGGAAGAGGTGTAACGAGCCTGCAAGTTCCTTCAGGCTGGCAGACGCAGAAACGAAAGAGTTCAGTCACAGGAAGTCATGTGCCTGACAGCTTCCTGATAAAAGTCAAATAACGCAGAGAAAGTTAATGTCAGGATTTTCGTAGATTAGAAAAGTGAAATGACCAGCTTAGAATGCTTTTTAATCAGTCATTATTTCTTTAATTTTCTACTACAGCTACAGATCTTATAAAACATAAAGTGTGAAATTGCTACTGGTGTTTTACTGGCGAAACTGGAGAGTGTGTGACACAGCGTGTTAGGATGCTGTGCCTGCGGCTGGACGGTTGCCGGTTCAAATCCCAGAGCAGCTGAGTGATATCATTGTTGCGTCCTTGAGCAAGGCCCTTAACTCGCAACAGCTCTATGAACTGTCTGACCTTGATTTTTCAATTGTGAGTTAATTTGGATAAAATTGTCTGTTAAATAAATAAAATGAAATAGAAAACAGATTTTGCTTTAATTTAATGCAATTTACTTGTATTTTAGCAAAACTGATAAATTCAGCCAAATCGAACAAAAAATTGTAGAAATATTACATTTTGTTATCTTTATCCTCATTTAGATTTGATTTTAAAATCAGAACATGCACAGGAGCAGGCCTGCAGGCGACGTGCAGATGGGTATACAATATTTATCAAGCGGACGAGATGTAGGTCAGCAGAACTGCACCGTCTTCTAAGCAGGAGACCTGCGGTCCATTAGTGCATTAAACAGGCAATATCACCCCATTATATAAAGGGGAAAAAACTGCAGCCCATTGCATGTTATGCAAGGTATACACATCCATGCCCAGCAATGCAGCCGACTGTATCCATTGCTGAACGGTGACTGCGGTGTAATCTGTACAGAAAAGTCTGCAAAGCATCTCCAGAGAAAGGTCTTCTTTGAGGGCTTATATAACGTAATTAATACATCGTAATACCTTTAAGCTTGAGCTGAGGACTCGGAAAGATGGAAAGGCTGAGTAACATTTATAGCACCCGTCTTCCTGTCCAAGTGGTGTCCGTTACAGGCTGTCCGCCACGGTGCCTTATAAATTCAGTGCAATTTAATGAGCTGCGCTTGCCATTATCACCACAGCCGACATTAAAATAGGGACAAAAACAAGGAGCACGTTTCCTTTAAAGGGGCTTTAAGGCTTCCAGCTTTCCAGCCACGGGCCCCACAAACGCAGGAGAATATCCTAGGGTGGTGGGTCAGCCCTCAGGTAGCTTGGCCGCTAAAGGGCTGCTATCGCAACTTGCTGAGCTTTAGAGAAGCCTGGCTCCGGGGAATGAAGGAGAGAACGGTGGGGGAATACAGCTGCCAGAGGCGATTGCTGCTGTCGTGACCTTTAACCTCAATGCCCCACATGACTGACATGGATGTGTCTCGGGGGCGGACAAAAATATCAGCTGAACAGCAGACGGCATGAACTATCTCCCTAAGAGCAACAGCTACAAGTCAGGCTGGGGGAACAGCAGGGCAAAAGGAAGACGTTTGAAAAGCCAGTGGAAAAGCATGCAAGTGCCACTCACCTTCTTCTGGTACCAGACGACTGCATCTCTCACGGCTGACGCCATTTACACGGCAGGTCTCGGCCCACTGGTCATTTTAGGCTGCGAAGGAAACGGGCAGAGGAGGAGAAAGGACACAGCGTGAGTGACGGAGCTCTTACGGCTTTTAAACTCTGGCCTCACCTCCTCCGGTGGGTGTGGCCCACTTCAGAACAGACACGCCCTCATGAATAGTGAAAGAGGGCACTGCCAGCCAGAAGACCGGGTGGTGAGTGGAGAGGAGGAGAAGGGGGAGGGTGCGCGTTTACTTAGTCTCCACAGCTTGAGGCAGAACGGATTCGTTTTAATAGGAGACTCTGGGGCATAAGGCTCTCACAGAGAAGCATGGGAGAGGCCTTAAATCACCTCATCTAGGAGCAACACACTATAATTACGTGACGCTGTTTACTTGTGCCACGCTGTCAGGAGATATTAACAAACCAGGAATACTTGTAATGCCTATTTTACGCTATAAATACCGTCGGCACAGACATTGCATTGCGCACGTCGGAGTACAGAAAACAGCTTGGCCTAGCTTAACGGCTTCCGGTTTAACCGAGATGGCGAGTCGACGGACACACGCTTGCGCCACACTGCGAAAACACGCCGATTAAGCGGGTATATTTCTGTCAGCCGGACGGGTCATCTTCCCTGCACTGCTCTGGATCGATGGTGGGGGGGTGGGGGGTGGGGCTTGTATGGCAGAAGGGGCCTGCTGGCGTTATGCAAGCCCCCCCCCAGCCCCCAGACACCGCAGCAGAGTGGGGATGGGGCGGGCAGACTGTCTGGCAAGGGAGCCTGCAGCCTCGGACTGGACAAGTAGAGAAGCGGCCAGTGCCCGTCCATTTTGTGGTCATGAGGCAGACACGCGCAGAGATCTATGTACACACATTCACGTGGACAGTGACAGAATGGATATACAAAACATGCGCATGCACACACACACACACACACACACACCAAGCACCTGACTGCTGGTAAACACACACCTTAAGCCTGGGGACACTATGGCCTCTGTAGTTACAGGCTCTTCTGTGAAAGTCAGACAGCCCATGTGATTGTCTAAAAAGGGCAGGGCGTCCTCATTTCTGCACGTGAATGCCGGGCGGTAATATGGACAGCCATGAATCAGGCTGCGTTGGGCCGTTCTCCATGTGTGTGGTGAGGGTGTGGGGGTGTGTGCCCCCCCCACCCCCTGACACAAACACCTGTTTCTCCTCTTTCAGCCCAAAAAACCTGTCCTGCTACTTTTCACAGAACAGGGGCCTTGAAGGGACTTTTGGGATTCTGGAGGTTCCTGGCTGGTCAGAGCCAAACAGCAGGCTTGCACAATCCCATAATTTAACACGACACTGTAGAGGACTGTTATGCCCTATATGGGGGGGTTCCTGACGTCATACATTTCCAGGAACAGTCAATACTACCGCAATCAAATTCACAAAAATGTGCCCATGTAACGTTTTAATAACGTTGCGTTCAAAATTTTCATCTTGTCCTTTGGGGCAGAGGAGTCCACTGCACTCAAAATGCGTAAAGAAAATGAACTTGTCGTGACGACCATGAAACGCAGACACAGGCACACACAGGCACACACAGGCACACACAGGCACACACAGACACAAACAGGCACACGCCGGCGCACACACACACCAAAGACGCAGAGTATCCAGAAGCTGTGGTTTTCTCCATGCCATCACAGAAAACAGAAATCTCCCTGTTAATTCTCAGTTAAAGTAAAGCTGTTGTTTATGTTGCTAATTAGTTTTATATTGTTTTATATGTTATATTATACCAAGTGTGGGGAGAGGGAATGGAGCGATACAAACAGAATAACCGAGCAAGGTGATTCTGGGCTCCCGAAAAGATCAACCTGGCCTTGATCTGGCCCAGCATGCTAGTGGAAAAACTGTACTGATTAAGTATCATGTGTAACGCTCGCCCCCCCAGGGCGGGCAAGCAGAAACCGGCCCACCTGATCCCCCGGTGACCCTAAACACCCTCCTCGCATTTTCAGCACCACACAATCAACACCAAGGCATAAGGTTACCATGACAACTCGTACCATTTCACTTTGATTAAAATGTACTATCGCTAAGCTGACAGTCACACTCATAATGACCGAACACTTCTTCCTTACAGCCTACTTAATGGCTATTTGGATATCGGATCTCGGTCCATCCACTCGAATCCAGCCAGCGGTATTTACAGCAGCCCAGGGAGTTGCTCTCTTATATAAGGAACATAATATGTGACAGTGGAAGGCAGTGAGCTGCACTGCAAACATGCCGAGCTAATGAGGGTCATTCAGCTCCGTGCCCTGACATATGACACCTGAAATGCAGCCATAGGTTGGAAACAGAGCAGAGAGGGAGATACGTGATTGCCTGTCTTTTAGGCTGTGCTTCATGCATGTTTATTGCCTTTCCTTGGGATTCTGATTGATATAGCGAACCAGCTGTTGGACAAAGCGCGTTAAACCGTACAGGCTCCAGGTCTTCGTGAATGTGGTACGTGTAGAACAGAGAGTGGTGCTATGATGGGCAATCAAACTAGCGGGGACACCGGGGAAACCTTTTGATCCGGTAACAAAATCTGAACCATGGTTCCATTCCTTCAGAACTAATTCGGCCCAAGAACAAGCATGTGCATTAAAATGTGTCTTTTTTAAAATCCAAAGTATGTTCAAATGCCTCTTGATGTACACTGAACTCTTTCCCAATAGTGTAGGTGTCTAGTTATTGCTCTCCGTTAAGGGTCCTTTCACAACAAAGAGTGAGGCTCACAAATGCTGGTCCTGGCAACATCAGAAACTTAAAAGGCTACCAAAGCACATTGAGACAAACAGCAGCCCCACACTGTAGCAGCTGATCCAGCACCCGACGGCTCACCAAATCCATAACAACACCTTGGCGGATACCTGCTCATTTCCCAATCACCTCATCATGTTGAGGCATGTCCCAGTTCTCTCCCCCCCCCCCCGAGCAGACTCATCTGAGACAGGAATTTGAAAATCCCTGCAAAAGCAGAGTGACTCAGTGTGGGGAGCGGCGTCTGACGGCAGATATGCTGTCATCACGTCGAAAGTCTGTGACAACAGAGTCTCCCGGATCAAAGCCAGCAGCACCAACAACGCGAACTCCAGTAACATGGACAGAAGAGAAATGAAACTGAATCGCTGTCGGGTCTTCGCTGTGAAACTCAACTGCATCTACTGGATTGCTATTCTGTCAAAAAGAATACAGGTGGGCGGCACAGCGGGTTAGGCTCCTGGGCCTGTCATCGGAGTTTTGCTGGTTTGAGACCCATGCTCGCTAACAGGGGTGCTGGGTAAGGAAGTCAAGCCTGTGCTTAGACCCCAAGCTTCGCTCTCACCTGTAGATATATGTATGTGAACGCCTCAAAAAAACACAAGATGGGGGATATGTGACGAGAAGCATTCTAATGTACCTGCACTTTGGAAACAAAGTGTCATTTCAAAAGTGTTCGACCGTTTCAGGCTACTGTGACTCTCAACACCAAGTCAGCTCCAACTAGCCATGACCAGACACTGTAAGCCCTGGACATGACCCAGCATCACCCTTTGACATTAAGGTTTTGTAGCCATGCAGAGATTAAAGGACGGCATGTTTGTAGATACATGACCTCACTGATGTTGACGGTGTGATGCTTCTGTCCCTGTACTACAGATACACTTACAAAGAAAACTGCAGATTATTTCACCCAAGCCAATGTAAATTTGTTGAAGCCATTCAAAAGATCAACAATCGTTGAACAACAATTCTTCAGACATAAGGACCTTGAAAATGAAAAGCCTGGTTCCCCAGCCACTGGGAACCACTGACCTTCAGAGAAGGTGTGCAGAGGCCTTGCATTACATCCAGAGGGGGATATTAATGTGACGACAGACATAAAGGCAGCAATGGCCCTACTTCATGGCCAAAGATCATTTCAAATCCCGTGGGGCAAAAATATTTCGCACTTGAACACGAAAGTGAATTTTAAAATGGTTTTTCTTATGAGATCCGCTAACATCCTTTCAAATGTTCACATGTTCACAATATGAGTCCACTGGGTCATTGAATTTCACAGCAAGCCTCGTCTAATTGAAAGTGCAAGCAGGATAAACACTGGGATGCTGGATTTTGCATAATTTGGTTGATAGTTAATGGTGCCAAGGCTCATGTGGGCCCTGGACTCAGGAGAGATTTTCTTCTGCTAGTTCATGAACATGAGTGCGTAGGTGGAGTGGTGAAATAGTATGGAAATCGGCTGCAAGTCCACATCCCAAAATAAACGCAAGACGTTTGACAGGGGTGGGGCTTCGGTTATGAGGGATCCCACCCGGTTGGGCGTCTATAAATATGGAAGTCATCAAGATCAGAGATGGTTGCCATAGGCTGTATGCCATGGGGGCAGACCATGTCACGCCCTGGGTGTCACATGTCCGCCGTCATACAGAAGCTGATATTCGATAGGGGTTTACTTCTGCGTGGCATGCATTCCAGTTTAAGTCCTACTGGAACGCTGTGATGGCATGTGCAGAATCTGAGCGCCGGGCAATGACAACGTTGACCACAAAGAAATCACAAATGAAATCACATGGGAACCTGACCACGGCACTCGAAACAGGAATTAGAAGCTCAGTGGTGAGTTATACAAAGAAAACCATTCTTTCACCAGGGGCAGACAGATGAGAAGTTACTTTCCAGACATTACCGTCACCTTTCCGAATTCAATAACATGAGCTAAGCTTTTTCAGACAGGGCTTCTTGCTCCTTGGACGGATAGCTAATACAAACAAAATTACAACAATATTACCTCTCTCACTGTCAATTTTGTACACACCTGGGTATCAGACAGACAGGGATGAGGTGAAAACTCGTGATAAATCATGTGGTTACTTTACCAATGTAAAGTAATAATTTTGTAGATGATTCAAATGATGGGTTATTTGACACAAAAACAGTCTTTGGGAGAATGTTTAAGGCACACTGCAAAGGTCCACACAGAAAGGACGCTTGAAAAAACCATCATGCCAGATGACTCAAAATGTTGTGGAATGACACCGCTGAAAGGGGCGGAGTTTCCATTCTGGCCTTCACACCGCAACTATAAATAGAGCTGGCGTACGGCAAGGTACGGTGAGCCGGCACAGAGGACGGTCCGACACGCAACCGAGCTGACCTGTTTGCAGAGCAGCTCCTCCAGGAGACCGGAAACCATAACTTTGCCGGTCTGCCACCTCCACATTAATCCCCCCTGATTCATAACACACAAACGGGGCCAAAGAAAAACACACTGAGCTTCCCTCCTTCCACATCACAGCCAGTGCATACTGAGGACTAACCAGCCTATACGACCAAACCATTACTCACCATTACTCAACCTTCTGCGTTTATCATGTATTTGTAGCATATTTACACTTACCTGATTACTTGGCTAGAACATTTTCCAAAGCAACTTTCAATTATTTCCATTTATACATGGAGGCATATTAACGTAACATTTGGGACCTAAATTAGAAACTCTCAAGTCTTGCTCAATTACCGGACTCATTCTATGCTGCAAATATCCGACTCCTTTAAAGACAAACTACTGTGAGCGATCTATTGCCTTTATATAGGTAATTGCATCTTGTAAACAACATCATGCAAAGAAGAGGCGTGGCATATCACATGACCTGGTCACATGATGCCCATGCAACGCACTAATGTAAACGAGACAAGCAGTGCTATGTTTGTCATCTGGGAAGTTCTCCTCGACTGGTTTGATGGGTCCTAGCATGGGATGCTAAGATAAATTATTTTACTGCCTATCAGGCAGAGAAAGAAGAAATGATTAAGGCTGAACATGACATGGATCTAGTGGAGCGGGTTATGCAAACATCTGTCGCAGAGAACAGAAAATGCCCGAATGGATTTCCCAACACAACATGGGAAGGAGATGAACATTAGCTTAAACATTAAAGTGGATGTTTTTCTCAGTGAAAACTGCAACTTTCAGTCTGGTCTTGCAAATTCTTTTTTTGTTTTACTCCATGCAACCCGTGATGTGCAACCCAACTCAGTGTGTATTTTTAATGAGAGGGATTACTTACGTGGACGTACCTCTCCTGCTCAGCACAGGTTGAGCTCTGATACCCAACACGACCCAACCCGGTACCGCGGAAGAGCGACGGAGAATTGGGGAAGTGTCCAAATGCCGAAAGCCGCCACCAGGGTCACACATCCCTGTCGTCACCAAATCAGAACTTAGAGACGCTGTCATCCGCCCAGTTACGAGTTTGACAGAGCTGATGGGGGGAGCGTCCTGATTCACGCCGTCCTGGGAACACGTTCAAGCATGATGATCGGCCCACCTCGCCGCCAAAAACAGAACGTGGCAGGCTGGTCGGGGGGCTAACACCCACCATGATGCCAATGGTCGGCATAATGTTCCAAGAAAAGAACTAATCACCATAAGGGTGCTGGATTAAAGGAGCTGAACACGTCCTTAAAGTTAACGCAGTCGTATAAATAGCTATGGTGGCTAGCATTAAGCTAGGTAAGCGGGGCTGGACAGAGCACCAGCTAAGCTAATGACCCAAATGCTGCCTGTATCTTAGATGATCTGCAGAGGCCCCACAGAAATCAGCGTGTGGAACCAGAAGGCAGTGACGGGAAGCAGCCTAGGATCTCTCTCTCTCTCTCTTGCTCGCCCTGGGGCTGAAGCCAGGGTCCTCCAAGGAGTCTTATAGCTCTGTATCTGTTTACCAACGTGGATAAAGAAACTGTGCATAACTGTGGCTATTTTATTTTTAGTACCTCGCAAAACACTAGCAAAATATTACAGATTACACACCTCTGTATACATTCAAGCAGGTGCCTGACATGTCCAAGAAGATAAAAACCTTTGATTCGGTATTCCTGGGCTCTGGTAGCCATCGTTTATCTCCTTTTTAACCACTGTTTCAATAGATCCCAGGAGTAACCAACAGTAGGCATGTGCAGCAAACTAGTGAGCAATAAGAGGAAAGTCCCGTGAAGTCCAAATGATGAATCAGACGGTCTCAAACTCAACGTTGATGAGACTGGTGAAACTGACAGTATCTTCTGAGTCCTTTCTTCCGCTTTTTATATCAGTACCGCCAAAGTGCCTGAAGACAAGAGGGTCCAAAACTGAAGGATGCAGCCGCCTCACTAATCACTTTGTGTCCGGTTCATTAATAATTTTTTAACTAATGTGACGTACGTGGAATGTAACCAATTAATGGCCAATTTTGTGGGCAGTGGTGGCCTAATGGTTAGAGAAGTGCACTTGTAATTGAAAGATTGCTGGTCTGAATCCCCGACTGGCAAGTTACCACCCCAAGCACTGCTCCCCAGGCGCTGAATTAGCTGCCCCCCTGCTACACAATGTCACGTATGGGTTAAATGCAGAGGATACATTCTGTTGTTGCGCTGTGGTATGTCAACAATGACAATCAGCCATTTTCACCTCACTTAAGAACAGCTGAAGGTACAACTGCTGAAACTCTGACTGGTTCACAAAAGAGGGTGATGCAGTAATTATTTCCTGAGCAATAATATGCGATCTGCGGACCAATCTATAGAAAAGGTTCCGACAGTGAGGGTATAGTACATGGTGGAGACAAGTCCTGTGATGCGGTAACCTGTTAAAGTGGAACACTGAAAAATGTCACATGTATTGCTGACGGAAGTAAAACACAGACCAAACTGATTATAGCAATGGGACCTGGAGCGTCAGGCGGAGCTTTGGACGCCCTGGGGACAGTCTGGATAAACATATAGATCATTTATAATACAGAAACAGAGCCTAGGACAGTGTACTGCTGTCTGGTATGAGAGAGCAGAAGGCTCCCAGTGTGCCTTGATGGATGGATAGATTTTCATTTACTTTCATAGCTGGAAGACTGATTTAAAAAGCAATGAGTAAAGTACTCATAAACAACAGGTGAAACCAACATAATGGTTAACAAAAGGAGTGGACAACTGTGAACAACCACCACTAAAGGGGAACAGTTCCCATCTGGATTTGGGATGGACAGCTGATCTGTGTCAGAGAAACAAACTGTGCTCCTGGACTCATGAAAGGGGATTTTTTTAAGGCTAATCGTTATAGCTCAATGCCATCCATCCATCTTCCCTCCCATCTCAGATGAATTTCATTTATTGTAGTGTATAAGTAGAGAGCATGATCACACCTTAGCGCTGTATATGCCATTCTCACCAGAATGACTTCACGCATTTAAAAATTAAAGGCAAGGGCCAGGAGGGTGTCGTAAGTCTTCCTGTCTGCGGCTGCCATCTGCTTATATTCCAGCCTGCCTCTACACAGATAACACACTTCTTCCACTGCTGCCCTTATCATTTGTAGGCCAGGTCTCCTGTTTCTCCTTCACAGGGATGCAGACCTTGGGCACATGGAAATGACTGGATCTAGATGCAAATTGACTGCCGGCAGATTTTATTTTCAGCTCCACGGGTCCTGGAGGGCAGATTAAACACAACCTCTGAGCACACACGACCGACACTACATGAGCCCACTGCGTCTGGGGTCAGCAACTGTGATCCAGAAGGGCTGAACAGAGTGTACTAGTTTTTTTTTTTTGCTCTAGCAAAGGAATTATTTGGATACCAGGTTACTGCATCTAGGATTTCAGCTGTAAATCAGGCACCAGCTGCTGCATGATGTCACACTTCACGGAACTGCATCAACGATAAGATGTGCATAAAAAAAAAAAAATTATTTACATGCACTTAACACACTGGGAACATGATGATGATGCCAACTGTCCTCCATGATGAGTGTCTTGTTTTGCTAAAATAAATGTTGATTTTGTATTACAGGAAATGTTCCAATCAAAACGAACATGCGGCCATCTAAACGAACATGCGGCCATCTAAACGAACAGGAAAAGCATCATGGAAAAAGGCATTTTTCAATGCCGTATAAATACAGCACTTGCGATGGACTGGCCCCTTGTCCGGTGTCATTCCCCGCCTTGTGCCAACTGCTTGCAGGATGGGCTCCCAACGTGCATAAAACAAATGGGTGTAGAAAATGGATGGATGGATGGATGGATGGATGCACAACCCTGAACTACCACTACAGGGAAGCAAACACAGGAAATAACCTGACATTTTTGACACGGTATAAGGGGGCGTGATGTAATGCAGCCAGCCAATTAGCTCCATAATACAAGGCATTATGAGTAGTCATGAGGACCTACGGGGAGCCATGTAGAGCAACGGTGTGGCCTCAGTCCGGAGAGCCGTGAGCTTAGCATCCCGTTCGAGAAGGCACCAGCCCTCCTGCCACGCCACCTCCTGCTGCCTCCTGCCCACACGCGCCTCCCCTCCAGTGGCCGGCTCCATCTCCCATATGGCGGACATGTTGTGCATTTGCACAAAGTTGTTTAACAAATGAATCCTTAATCTCTGTCGTCCAGATTTGCAGACTCTAGTCCAAACTTGTGCAGCAATGAAGCACGCCACAACCATCACCACAGATGGAGGACATGGAAACAGCACCACAGCACACATGCAGTGCAATGCAGCGGTCGGACTGTGGCAAGAACGTAAAAGCTACTCCCGACCGTAAATCACTCTTGAACGAGGTTTTCCCTCGCGTGAAGTCTGTCATGTTGGCCGCTCTCTTCAACAACAGCTATATCTAAGTGGGAGATGGTCACCTTCCAGCCTGTGGGGGGCTGCAGATTTGGAGACGCAGAATAGGGGATGAATTTGTGGAAGATAGAGAGAGGAGTGTTGCGGCTGACAAGCTGGAGCACGGCCAGACAGTGTTGTGGAGCAGAGGAGGTCTCCAGCTAAAAGCTGACCCAGCAATTTTAGTGGATGGGCTACAAAGTGCATCGATCACATACTCCCACACAAATCCCAAACTGGGACTCGGAACACGACAAACACACCTCTAAGCCCTTCTAATCACGACATAGACCTTCATGTCCTGTAAAAACTCCTCTCATATAACTGGTTCAGCTGGGCAATTTAACAGCTAAGTGGCATCCTATTAAAATATAAGAAAACATTTCCCAGGTCTAGACCAAATCCTGCCCAGAAAGCTAAATCACCTTTTTTCCAGGATTATGTGATTTTCTTGAGGCACGAAGAAGGAATTGGCATCTGGCAACAATGGAGGAACAAAATGCAGGAACAGAAGTTCATGGTGGTGTTACGAATGAGAACAGATGTCTGTAAGGTGAGAAAATCCAACAGCTGACTGACAGGAGAACAGGCTAAGCTGCAGCTCTAAGAGAAAACAAACACAAGAGCTTTGTAGGTTATGCAGAAGATCACTGATCAGGGCGAGAAAAGCACTATGGTCAGCAGAGTCAAATACTATTCTGCCCTTAACTCCAGGGGCACTAGACACTGCCTGACTCTACAGACAGAACCTAAACACTAAGCCTTCCTTGTGTGCATATCAATTTGGACAAAAGTGTCTATTAAATAAACAAATAAATGTGAATGGATTAGACTGACAATGCTCATACATACACAGAACCTGCCTTAACTGGACCAGTCCTCCCATTACATAACCATATGTACACTATAGACAACAATATACACCATCAAATTCAGAATATGGGTAAGAGAAGCTGTACTGTCAGAAGAGGTGCGATGCAATTCCCACACCAACAAAACCTGCGTGCGATTTACAATCAGACAAAACAGATGCGCGTCCTGCACCTGCAGCGGCAATCTCTCGCGTATTTACACCGAAGGAGTGGTGCAGTAAAAACAATGAACTACTGGCCACCACATGGAGGTAACGAATTGCTAACACTCTAGCATCCAATGCTGCAGAGCAACAGAGAAGGTCTTGTGGCCCTTTACAAAAACGTTAGACAGTCAGGGTATTGTATCCTTCAGCTTCATTAGAGGAGAGACTCGCAGTGAACTTACGGATAGCTGTCAACTAAGTATACTGGTCCAGTGTGACTCCAGTGTATATTCCAGTGAACAGTCCACATCTGCTTCCCCCTCAGTTCTGGCAACAGGCAGAAAAACCACTTTGGGAAGCACCAATATTAGTGACACGACTGAGATTTAAAGGCTGCTGGTGTGGCATCCCCCTCCCCTGTTTTACCCAAAGAAGGAGACATTTGCCAAGACAATTACAAAGACCATGTTAGTCCGAGGAAGAGACAGCTGATAGGGGAGAGGGGTGGCGGAGAAGCCTTTGCTCACGTCTCAGCAAGTCAGAGATTAAGGTGACAGTAACTCCCATACGTCCTGGACTGAAGGGCTTTCAGATTCGCTTTTGGCTTCTGAGGCAACCCATTAACTTCATTAGGCTAAATGCCTGTTATCAGGATAGATAAAAGGAAGCACTTTTATAACCATCTGCTTTGGAGAGTGAGATCGCGCTAAGGAATGTGTACACAAAGTGTTAAAATCGCAATTAAGTTTACAAATATATGCGTCCAGGTGGATTGGTGATAATTAATCCAGGTTATTGTTATCAGTGTATGCCTAAAATATAAGCACACTCCGGAGACACACAAATATAAGATACCTTAATGAATAAACCCTTAAAGCAACATTTGCATTTTTAAACCTAAGTGAAGGAAGGTTTCCAGTTAGGATCCAATGTGTAGAACAATAAATAAGGATTTAGTACAGTTAAACTCCACATTCAGAGCACAGATATATATCATGTAATTCGCTTTTCAAAGTAGTTCGTCTATAGTGCTGTATAGGTATTAAAGATGAAGTGGCATCATGTAACGGAATATATAATACAAATTTTACGATGCTTTGATGAATAAAGTATATTTAGCTAAGAAGCTAAGCTAATAGTGACGATCGATACTTGCCTCATCCTGCAACCCTACTGCCCTTACAGCCTGTTATGCGGTTTTACTCGGTAATTTACCTCGTTTAAAATCTGTGCTCCTCTCTGCCTTACACTCTATGGAGAAACAATTTGGGATGAAAAAGTATAAATATTACTAAAGAAAAAGCCAACGGGTAGCATTTTATAGGCGTATACCGGCAGAAAAAAATGCATGCTTTCACATGGTACAGTGGCCAAAAACACGAAAGCCGCTTTAATTACCTGACTAGCAATAGCCTAATAATAACCAGTTAACTACATTGCTGGTAAATACACGGGATCCGGTGATTTTACCTCTGCTGGGTTCCGTCTGCATGGCCGTCACGCAAACGTCATTCACGGACGATAATGTCTTGATGCCGTTCATCGACATTTATGTGAAATGTTACAGTAACGCGCCTGCCGGCTCGGCTCCGCTTCTCCCGTCTCCCGCTGACCTCCAATCCGTTCGTGCTTCTTGCCAACATGATTTGTATAAAGGCGCACGCCCATTCACATAACCGCATATTTTTAAAATGAATGTTTTCGCATTGTGTATCTGGTTGCCAATAATGTAATGATTTTCTTGGTATATAGGTTACATTATTCGGAATAGTTGGCTTCTTCCCTGACTTGTCGGTAACTGCCGATTATGGCTAAGTCGCATATTGCTAACGGAAAAATACATTTTAAGCTTGCATTTTATGACAGTTGCCAGGTTTATTTATACACCACCAGCTCGTTTGATTATAATGAGAGGGCAGCCTTGCTGATTTTCACAAAAAAAAATCAGAAGAAAAAATTATGTTTTTGTTTATTAAATTACTTTACTACATATCTTCCCATATGCATGCTATTTCATATAATAAATCTACGCGATTCTCGTTATTTATACATGTTTTCATGAAAGGATGTCGATCCGTATTACTGGTAATAAATTGATCAACTGTGACAGTACTTCTACGCACATTAGGCATTTTCAAACTTAACTTTTCCATTTGCATTAACTTACATTTATATTTACTTAAGCTCTCTTGTAAACCTTGAGTAGTAGGCTAGTGTACACACATAGCAAACTATTCTTATCTCGATGTATAAATATTTCAATACTCAGTCAAGAAGACCTGAATTTCAAAATAATATAACAAAATTACAGGCGTCGGAAAAATAAATATCTCATAATGATTGACAGGATCAAGATGCAGGAACATGCTCATAAGAGACCATATTGAAACGGAAATACTACGCTATTCCGCCCTAAAAAATCTTTGTAAATAAAATTCCTTGTCCTCAGTATTTTTACGGTTCCATAAACGGCGGAGGACAGTAATGTTCCTCTGGTGACCTCTATTGGGAGCGTCCTGGAATTACATGCACCGCAAATGCGGTCTGCACATAATATGCCTCAAAATACCGAGCTTTAGCCTTGTTCCAAAGACATGGAAATGTTGTATGTAATGACTGAAGAGACGAAGGGGATTATCAGGGCTGTCTTATGATGACTTTGTAATTTTGACAATAGGTGTATTGAATGTAAGGATAAATTAATGGGGGAATCATTTCTTGTAAAGTCAGATTCACATTTTGTGGTGTGTGCTGGAGGAAGCAGGGAAAATTAGTGTTTATGTTCCGTTTTGCACAGGGCAGGGTGATCCTTCAGTTGGAGTTTCATTCTTGGTTTTTAATTAATCTATCCTTTCTATCTGTTTGTTTGTATGTCTATAACGTATTCTACATTACTTTTGGAGTTTTCCATGGATTTACCAATTAAAAGGTCAGTGTGAAAATGTCTGAAGGATTACTATAAATGGCACCATCACTGATCTTCTATTCACCTATTTTCATCCACTTCAAATTTGTGTAGCTGAAGAGTAGTATTTCTTTCTGAATCATCAGAAATGTGGAAAGGTTTCGATAGGTCCTCTGCATTTCAGATTTCAGCTCCATAAAGCGGTCTACAAATTTGAACAAACTGAGCAATTCTGACCTTAGAAGATTTCTTTAACGTCTTTCATTACAGCTCTGTCAAGTGCCAGTCTGTGAAGTTTTTCTTGACTGCTAGATATGGCAAAACATGTTAATGTTAGAGGGCAGGGTTAATTTTGGAATAAGACTATAAAATGTATTCCATTCTTAACATATAATTACACCTACGTCAGCTTGTGTGTGTGGCTCAGCGAGTTAAAGATCATGCCAATGAAATGATTTCGTTTGGGCCACTGAGCAAGGCCCTTAACCCCCAATTGCTCCAGGGACTGATCCTGCTTAATAAATACATGTGTAAACACAATATTTTTTGTAAGATAAAAACATACTGTAAGAGAACGTGCATTCATCCAGATTTCAACCCACTATCCAAGACAATCTACCCCAGACAACACAGGGCAATATATGCGGCAATATATAGCCAATAAATGCGGATTGCCGGAGGAATTTCATACTGCTCTAATACGGGATTCTAACCTCTAACCTTTAAGTTGTGATGCAACGATACTACCAATCGGCGACCCACGGCGCAGATTCATAACACATAGGAGCTGTCTAATACTCTGTCAGATGTTTCCGTGGATGTTTAGAAAAATTCCGTTAAAATGTAGCCTACTCGAGTTGCTCGATATTTTACGATTACACATTTTACGTTCTTTACGGTAAAGACCTTTGCCCCGAGAAATGAATATTTCCATTTTCAGTGTGTGACTGACAGGTATTTAACCCAACCGTGACGTCCCAGCAACCAGCCAATGGGATTAGAGAGTGAATATCAATGGCTGGTGGGCGTGAGAATAACAGGAAATGAAACATGCCAAAGACACTCCGTTAACGTTCCTTTCTTTTTTTATTTATTTAAAAAGGATTGGGTTTAAAATGTGATCATCTGAAAATGTACGCCTTTCACAGACTAACTCAGAACTAGCTGGGCTGTTTTGCTAAATCGACGACTCATCTAAGTGAGGCAAGTAAATACGTATGATTAGTAATCTATGCCTTGCTAGACCTCAACATTGCATTGATTCGCTAAACATAAATTTCAATTAGCTCATTTTAAATAGCATCTAGTGTAATTCCTTTCGAATTTCTATAGCTGACTAGTAAGATTTGGTTAGGAAACGGTTTACATTTCTACCGATACAATGCTGTTAGCAGTAGCAAGCTAATTATGAAACCAACTCTAACTGTATGGTTATATGTATTTCAATACTGCGCGTATTGAAAGCGTTAAAAGTGCATATCTTATTAAATCGAGTCATTCACCGCCTGCTTTCTCTGCGACTGAACGGGTATCCGCGTAGTTACTTAATATATTGGTAATCTTTGCCATGTCCAGCACAGATGATGGTGCCACTATTTAGGGCAAATAATTGTGATTTTAAACATTCACTGACAAGTGGGAGTGATCATATACCGCTTTTGCCAGATTAAACATCGGTGTGTTAACTGTTGTTTTCATGGTTGTTCCCTCCAGCCCAGCGTTGAGTGACAATGTCTCTAGCGCAGAGAGTGCTTCTCACGTGGATCTTCACCCTGGTCTTTCTCATCATGCTTGTTCTCAAGCTGGACGACAAGATCCGATGGAACTGGTTCCTGGTCTTCCTCCCCGTGTGGGTCTTTGACGTGATCCTCGTCATCATGCTGGTCGTCAAGATGGCTGGTCGCTGTAAATCGGGTCACGAACCCCGTGACGGTCCCCAGGACCTGCGGAAGAAATCCTGGTACCTGGTGGCGGTGTTGCTGAAGCTGGCTTTCTGCCTGGCTCTCTGCGCTCGGCTGGAGCGGCTGGCGGACATCAAGGTCAGCTTCGTCTGCATCCCGCTCTGGGTCCTGCTCTTGGGGGCCATGGCGGAGTTGGGTTACAACATCTTCCCCGACCGAAGGGACTAAGTCTTTAATTTATACCAGTAGCGGATGTGATTCTGTTTGGCCTGCAACCTTCAGCGGGCGTCTCCACTTCGGACACAGCGAGGGGTCAGCATTTAAGGCTCGTTGGGTCTGCATGCTACCTGCAGGAGGTCATTTTAAACCCTTAATCGGTCGTGTTCATTTATTTGAGGAATCCTTTAAGTAAAACAATGTTATGTATTGCGAGTATGTAAGAGTTCCAGGACCAGGTTTACACAATCCTTCAACCTGCAGACATTCTTAACGTCCCATCCAGACTGAATTCATCTGCTGGTAATGAATCCTCTTGAGACGTTTTTCTTTAAAGAATTTCTCCTTCAGCATTGAGCAATTTTATACTGGTTGTGGTGTACATATTTTTGTTTTAAAGACAACTGATTTCTGTTGCCCACAAATGATCTATCATCATTTGGTCTTTGTTCAGTGTGTAGTTTGGTATTGATTGTGAATAAAACATCGTTTTTCATACTTGAAGAATTTAGGTTTGTATTGTTTGAATAAAATTGGAAGTTCTACAAATACTGTGTGATATATCCGACATTTTCCAACACACACACTCCCCGCATGTTTCAGTAGATGGCAGTATAGAGCACACATGCCGCACGTCTTTAGGTTGAGTGAGCTGTAGAGGACTTAATTCCGGTTTAAAATTTCTCATTCGTGGGATAATAAAGGTTTATTCTATTCTATTCTATTCCTGTGTTGCTGTACAAAATTACCTTTCTGAAATAAATATGGAAAAACATGTATTTTAATCGTCAAACTGGGCCCTTGTGTAGATGCACTTAATTTCCTTGTAAGAGTGCTGAACATACGCTCGCAATATTACTGTTAATATAACTCTTAATTTAATAACACTGTATATATATATAACTCCTAATTTCACTGCTGGTGTAATTTTCCCTTAAGTTCATGTTCCAAACTGGCACGCTTCGTGAGTGAAGTGTTTTCCCTTACACGACGAAAATGCTTATTTTTTTCTGCCATATCAAATGAGAAGAATCTGGGGGTCTTGATAACGAACAGCTACCAGTCGGCAGCCGCCCTGAACAGGCAGGGTCCTGCGGTTTAGCGTTCCGCCCTCGGCCGATATTCCAAGGCAAGCATGCTGGGCTCCTGCTCACGTCCCGTCAGGGGGCTTTGCCGACTCTACGTTTTGTACCGGGTCCCAGCCATCTGCAGCTGGGTCTGAAATGGCACATCAGATGCAACAGCCATAGCGCCGGAGGAGGTTACGTCATGAGGCAATTTGTAAATAAATGTCTTCGTTGTTGACCTGGCAAGCCATTTTTGTTCAGTTACGGTCTCTCAGGCAAAACAGGACTGTGGCAAAGACCAACTGCCTAGAACAGGCTGAGCTTGTCCGTACATGCAACCATGGGGATATGACTGATAATCCTTAGTGGTATTTCAGAATACTAACTTAGCAGCAATCTGTGTGTGTGTGTGAGACTGTAGATGTTACTGATGGCATTATAGTCAAGGAGTGAACTTTCTAATGGTCAGCATCAACCACAATGGGATGAACATAACTTTTAGAAGCAGAGAAAAGAGAACTAAATAATTGTGCGTTTTCGTAAAATAAAATGAAAAGGTCTCTTCAACTCTCACTTTTATAAAACAAAAGGAGAAAAATTTGACGTCTGACATTTGATCAGTAAAAAAAGTTACGGGTGAAGTGGTAAGGGCGCACAGACGGAAGCGAACTAGATTTTACACACATTTTCAAAGCACAGTCTTTGGAACATGAGCACTAGCTTCCCCACTCCCTCACTCATCCGGGGAGCTGCCTGGAGACAGTGCGTGGTCACAGACTTGCTTTCAACACCAGGAGGCACTAGTGAGCCAAGTGTATACCACAGCAGACGGTCTGTGTGAAAAGACACTGCATGCTGTCACACACCTTTGAGTCCACCAGGTAACGTTGGACATCTTACATAAGCTAAGCTCTAGTTAGCCCTCCTCTTCACAGAACACACCATTAAAACAAGTGTCAGCTCCACTATATAAAGCTGAATAATACAAGGACTTAAAACAATCTCCTGTCAGTTTGCTCTGCATACTGTGCTAAATGCAGAAAACTCTTGTCCAATCAAACTTGAACCACAAGCTTCCCCTACTCATCAAAGTGCTATGGATCTACATTTCATGTAAATTATACATGTATAAATACATATATGCAAACAAAATATTATGGTATAAATGCCCATCTTTCGATTATTTACATACATTACATACATTATTCACTGTTTGCTGCATTCATGACAAGTTCTTCGGTCATGTGACCTACCTCTCTGTCCAATCAAATCCTGCGTAGAGGGGCTCCATGTCACCTGTTTAAATGGAAAAACGCCCCAATGTTTCGAACCTTTATTAGGAGGTTCAAATTTAAGTATAAATCACACTACAAGTTCAAAAAAATATTTACACTACAGTGCTGACATTTAAAATTGAACAAAAAATTAATATAAATAAACTCTATGCAGGGGGTCATTAAAAAACCAAAACTGGTACTTATGGCAACTATAAGAACCTACAACTTAAAAAACAGATTATATGAGGAGCTGTTTGCTTAATGAGGCAATCAGCTCGAAGTGCGCGGAGAGAGGCCCCGAGGAATGTGTCTAGCTACCTATGCTCCACATCTCCATATGGCAACAGACTGGCGTTTGCCCCACCAGACTCACAAACCCATATAACATACAACTGGTCCATTCTTTGTGTGTGTGTGTGTGTGTGTGTGTGTGTGTGTGTGTGTGTGTGTGTGTGTGTGTGTGTGTGGGG
>JAODKC010000064.1:24685697-24731693 GCA_026777985.1 Mormyrops attenuatus
AAACATTATAAAAGTATATAGTAAGCAATGGTGGCAGTTTGTTTTGATCCCAGATATCTGATCACCAAAGTCTTGGCCACATGAAGATGCCTAAATGGTGTAGTTGCAACATTCAGTTGGATAAATAAATAAGAAAAAGCGAACTTATGTCACTATTTCTGGTCTCCTTCCATTGAATATTTAGGAGCTCGTGTAAGCATGAGCCATTCACACCTGGGCACATCCCCCCCCTCCCCTTTTATGGCGCTGATGGGGATTTACCTGGATTGCGTTTCACTGCTGCGTCGTTTATCAAATTACCATGCGAATGCGATTTCAATACGTGGAAGTGCGGCTGTCAAGAATGTGAATCGCGATCTTCACGCGAAGGCGGTACTACACGGCCCCCATGCAGGTAAAACAAAAAAAGGTGACATGGTTTACTTTTTGCCAATTTAACCTAATATTAAAAACTTTAAATACTTCCGACAATCGACGTTTTGAAAAGAAGACAGATTACAGATTTAGCTAGCGTTTTTCATTCCGAGATATAAACAGAAATAGACGAGAAAGATGCCGTCGGGCTCAGAGGGTTAATGAATGGTCTTTCTTATTCACTTCTGGCACGCCAGCCAGACGCAAGATCTCCAGATTTGGTTGCATGTTCGAGCATTTCTGTCCTATCTCCCCTCTTCCTGTCTGGACCTTGCCTGCCTGTCTGCCAGTCTGTTTCCTGACCCTGATCTGTGTCTTCCGACTCCGATTCTAGCCTTGCCCTCTAAATGACTACGCCGATCACCTGACCTTCTGCCTGTACCCAGACCTGAGCCTGCCTTGCTCCCCGGATTCTGACGCCAATCGCCAGACCCTCGCCTGTCTACCGACTACAAGCCCGGAATCCCACTTGTGCCATTTGCCCTGGATAATCTGTTTTAATAAACACCGCTTGCATCTGACTGACCTGCTGCAGCGTCCTTCCTCTTTCCATGACCCCAGTCCCTGAGACTACTTATAGATCCCCAGTTCTGTGTCAGTCTGTTCGACTTTAACCCAGTGAACAAGAGGGTCACCTCCCCTCCACTGCGAGTTCCACACTGTTGCCTGTGTGTACGAGCCAAACACCTGTTCAGAGTATTCTGCCTTCTTGGAGACCTTGGAAGGGGTGCAGGAAGGTGCTCCCTTCTGCATACTCCATTGTTCTGCTGGGGGATTTTAAGGCTCACGTTTGTAATGACAGTGTGTAAGGGTGTGACTGGGGGGAATAGCTGGCCCTATCAGAATATGAGTACTGATCAGTTATTGGATTTCTGTGCTGACCACATTTTCTCCATAAAGAACACCATCTTTGAGCATAAGGGTGTTCATAAGTGCACCTGGCACAGCACCCTAGGCCACAGTGTGGTAATCAATTTTGTAATCATCAAATCTGTGTCTGCCTGTTTTGAGCACTCGGGTGAATAGAGGAGCTGAGGTGTCAACCAATCACCACCTGGTGGTGAATTGGATCTAATGGCAGGAGAAGGTGCCAGATAGATACCAAATGCATAGTTAGGCTATGCTGGGAACATCTGGCGGAGGCCCCTATCCGAAAGATCTTTACCTCGCACCTCTGGCAGAACTTCTCTTGCATCCCGATAGAGTCAATGGACACCGTGTCTGAATGGGCCATGTTCCAGTATTCCATTACTGAGGGGGCTGTACGGACTTGTGGCAGTATGTGCCTGTCACAGTGGCAATCCTTGAACTTGGTGGTACACACCATTGGTAAAGAGAGCTGTCAGGCTGAAGAAGGAGGCATTCCTGGTTTGGTTAGCTTATGGGACTCCAGAAGCAGCTGAAAGGTACCAGCAGGCCATGCAGAAGGTGCTAATCGATTCTCAAGGCATCAGTGTCACCCAATCCTGCACTATTATCATGGACAGTGCCTAGTCACATCGCACTTAAGAAGCTCGTCTTAAGCAAACAACTTTAGTAAGGTAGACCTCTCAAGTCTTCGTAAGATGCTAAAAGACACCATTATCGGGAAACCTCGCTGAGCAAGCCACTCCACACACTCTTAGGGGCCTCAGTGATTCTTAGCCTTCTCATGGTCATGATTTATTCCTTAAGTGCTTAAAAGAGACTCTCCAGTGTGTGGTAAGGTTGCTGACATACAGGTGTCGCATCTTTGAGATGCATGCTGTACCTTTTCAGTCCTCCAGAGATCTGAGAACCCATTCCTGAAGGTGCTGAGATAGCTTAACTTTGGCTCTACTGAATGTTTCATAATTCTTTCCTAATCTGCTTCCTCATTGTTCTCTTGCAAACTCAGGATATGCTCTTTCCTTCCATTCTTTCAGCATATTAACAGGGTAAATTTGACTCTCTTTAATTTTATCTGGGTGCGATTTCTCATAGTTCACAAAGCCTGCTTGTTGGACCCCTTCATAGAACCTTGCCATTTTGCCAGATTGTACTGCTAGAGTTTGGCAGTAGAAGAAAAACTTTTTAGCCAGGGGTGAATTCTCAGGATCATGCATATTTATCATACAACAGTTTTTGTGATCCTTCAGCTTGCTGCTTGAGCCTTAAAATGACATTTCTCAAATTGCTCTCATGTATAAAACATAGTCAATCACTCTTTCTGGCAAACTTTGCAGGTCTTTACTCAAATATGTGAGACAAAGATGCAGCCCACTCAGTCACAAGCTACCCCTACATATAATGTGTGCAATGAATTTGTCTTCTGCAAATATTCGAAGAGAGTAAAATTGCATGATTAGTTGTTTGTCATTTTCTAGCATTGCCACATCTCTTTTGTTCACAATGTCCCGTGAACTCTGAAAAGGAATATTGTCTTTGTTTTAAAGTTCTTAGAGATTCTCACAATGTGTACGACCTACAATCAAAATAAGTCAAACACATGCCCGGTATGGAATATTGATTTGTCATGTTACTTTCACATTGTATACAGCAGTGAAGTATCCTTTAGAATAGCCTAAATTCCTTATTCAATGTTGTAATTTTGATCAGGGCCCGTATTCGCAAAGCATTTTATTTTACCACTAAATCACACTAAACTTAACTTAACAAAGAGTTTTTTCCTAAAACCTATTCATAAAGTGGCTGAGGGCAACTTTTACTTAAGAAAAGAGCCAGCTCTGTTGGTTTACTCTGTTGGAAAAGACCCAACAGAGTAAGACTCCATCACTATGGCTGACGGCAGTTCTCATGCACAAGCTTGCCTACAAACCACAGGGAGTGGTGGATGAGAGGCCAGTCTCTGTTGGTGAGAATCTACACGCAACATCTCATAAACACAGATACAGTGGAAACTGCTTATAGTGATCCTGGTTATAGTGATCAACCGCTGATATGGATGAAAAAGCTTGAGACAGAATCATTCCAGCAGTACAAATACTGTTTAAATAATTTGCTTATATTAATCAAGTAGTTCGCTTATAGTGTTCATTTTTGGTCTTTTTAGACATGACAACATATGGAAATAATTAAAACTATGTTTTTTTATTTTACTTTACTTTGATCACCCTATTTTGCCTTGTGGCAATCTGTCTGCTTCTAGCCAGCTAACTGAGGCTAATGCTGCCTGCACAGAAAATATGACGGGGAAAAAAAAGTCATTTTCTCTGAATGAGAAATATAGCTTATGATAAACTGCCAAAACCGAGCCAACAACACACACCAGGGAAATTACATTTAGGTAAATTTTATGTACAGTACTGCATTATAGCGTATTCGAATTATACACAGTTCAGTAATTTAAAAGCATTTGAAACAGCTGTACTGTATTTTGAATGAGTCAATAAAATTCAGTACACAGCAATGCTGCCAGTTTTAATACCTTACAGTCATGCAATAATTCAGTTCATTTAACGTTTCCAAGACATTAGGACATGGATTGACAGCAGCCATTTTGCGAATTGGTCTTAGTGACTTAGGAGGGTCCCAACTACTTTTTAGTTCACCCAGACTTAGGTACTACTTTTGGTGCTAAGGGGCTTTGTGAATTGTTCTTAGTCAAAAAAATTAGGAGTCCTACATCTAGGATAGGCACGCCCATTATTTTTAGGAGTTTCTCCTAAATCGGCAAGTTAGGAGCTACTTTTATCCTTAAGATGCTTGGTGAATACGGGCCCTGATCTTCAATTTCACACAAAATTTCTGTTGTTCCTGGTTTCTAACTAGAGGAATGTCCATTACTAGTAATGACATCAATGACGTCTTGTGAGGCTTGCTTAATTCAGTAAAATATGTTGCAAATTTATTGGTTTCATAACAGTAGTCCATTGAGAAGCAATGCTTAACATACATATACATATCTTCCGCACAGACATTTTCTTTTTATTCAGTGTTTTAATTTTTTTGACTGACTCAGTCAGTTCTGTTCTTGCCATTTTGCTATTGATTGAAATTGTAGTCATTGGATCCCAAAGTGATACTAAACAGAAATGTTTGGTCTTTTATTTTATTTCAGAAGTATTGCTGTTTAAAAAGCACCCAGTAGGACTTCTTGTCAATTAATTTTTTTTGAGCTTCTTTTATAATTTGTGTTTTAATTTATTGCTATTGGAAATGAATGCTTTACTTAAAACTATGGTGATATATATTTTTTTGCGAACAAATGAATAAATTAATGATCTTTGTTATAAAACTAATAGCGTTTCAGTATTTTTACTGAACTAATTAACCATACCAAGACTTTACGTGAGCACTGTACATAACTGTCTGGTATGAAATCATGGACAAGCAAACAAAGAGGAAACAAGAGAAGAATGAATGAAAGTAGATAAGATTCAGATTTCAGATTCAGATTACTTTATTTAAACCCAATGGGAAATTTTTGTGTTCCAGTAGCCATTTACCTGACAGGAAAATTATAGGAACACATAGAAATGAGGTAGGCGTCAGGGTAGACATAACACCAAATTACAAAATGCAAATATGCAAAAACTACTGTATTATATATATATATATATAAAAAAAACTTTGCATCTGAGATATCCCTTTAGTGTTGTCATGTTTATGTTTTACAAAAGAAAACGTTAAAGTTTAGACTGTTCATGTTAGCTTTAATTGTTCAGTTGTGTGTTCAAGTATTTTGTATATTTTGCTTGTTGGAGTTGGTGGAGTGTTCGTAGAGCGAGGGAAGCAGATTACGGATTTAGTACCGTGAATATAAACTGTTATTTCCACAAGTTTATGGTGGTGTGTTTTTTGAGTTTACATTGGTAGCAGAGGATGGCCGTTAACTATAGGATTCCCCCTGTGTTCGACGAAAAGGAATCATACGAAAACTGGAAAAACGAACTAAAAATATGGATGCGTGTTACCGAACTGGAAAAGAAGAAACAGGCGCCTGCTGTTACACTGTCGCTAAAGGGACGAGCGAGAGAGACCACATTAGAAATACCAGCGGGTGATTTGGATAAAAATGAAGGAATGGACATTTTAATTAGAGCTTTAGATAAAGTTTTTCTCAAAGAAGAGAAAGATTGGGCCTATGAAGCATACACGATCTTCGACAGTGTTTCCAGAGGTGAGATGATGACGATGTCGGACTTTATTTTTGAATTTGAACAGCAGTACACTCGTATGAGCAAACATGACATGATACTGCCTGATGCAGTGTTAGCTTTCAAATTACTAGACTCCTCTCGTCTGGATATTAAAGATAAACAACTAGGTTTAACTGCTTGCACAAACCTCACGTTTGATTCAATGAAAACTGCACTTAAGCGCATCTTTGGAGATATGGTAGACGACACTCGGAGGCCTATCCGTCTGAAACAGAGTGACGTTATTTTTTCGGAACAAAAGTGGAAGGGCAACTTGCGATCACAAAACAGTCAAATGAGAGCGCCACTGCAAGGCACAAATCCATTAGATAAATTCGGAAGGAGAACAAAATATGCAGTTTGTCAGAGAACATATCATTGGGCAAAGAACTGCCCAGATAAAAGTGAACAAGTAAAACTTGCTGAAGATGAAAAAACAGAAACGTGTAATATCACTTTATTGAATGAAGAATCACCCTCTAATACAGAAGTTTTTGTAATTGAAGCACTAGGATCTGCTGCTATTGATACAGCTTGTACACGTACAGTGTGCGGTGAAAAATGGCTTAACAATTTTATCAGTGAATTTGGTCACGGTAATAATATCAAAATGTTTTGCACTCCTAGTGACAGGGCATTAAAATTTGGTGATGGCAAAATTGTTCACTCCACTAAAAGAGTTAAGATCCCAGCAAAAATAGGGCAAACAAGGTGTCATATTGAGACTGAAGTGGTACCTGTTAACATTCCACTGCTATTGAGTAAGACTTCACTGAAGAGAGCTGGTGCTGTGCTTGATTTAAAGAATGATCAGGCTGTTATGTTTAAAGAACCCGTTTCTCTTGAGCTAACTACCTCAGGGCATTACTGTGTTAACATTCTGGACAATGACAATAGAAAGGAGTTTAGAAAAATGCAAGCACAATATAAAACTCCTGATTGTGAAATCCTCACAGTGACTGGGAAGATGGACAGTGAGGAAAAGTGGAAGACACTGTTGAAGCTCCACAGGCAATTTGGACATGCTTCTGTAGATAAATTACAAAGGCTAATTAGCTGTTCAGGTAATACAGATAAAGATATTGGTCCAATCTTGAAACTGATAGTAGACAATTGTGAGACATGTTTAAAATTCAATAGACCACTGTTGAAGCCAGCAGTAGGCCTGCCAGTGGCAACTAGGTACAATGAGACTGTTGCAGTAGACTTACATGAATTAGAACATGGCAAATGGTACTTACGTGTCATTGATCATTTCACTCGATTCAGTGCTGGCAGCATCCTCACATCAAAGAAATCCTCAGAGTTTGTGAAACACTTCATTCACTGTTGGATAGCTGTGCATGGCCCACCACAAAAGCTGTACAGTGATAACGGTGGAGAATTTAACAATGACGAAGTCCGAGACATGGCTGAGAATTTTAACATCGAAGTTAAAACCACTGCTGCATACAGCCCATGGAGCAACGGCCTTCTCGAACGGCATAATTGAATGTTAACAGAAGTGCTGCTGAAAGTAAAAAAGGATCATGACAGCGATTGGGAAACTGCTCTAGATTGGGCTTTGATGGCAAAAAACACAATCCAAAATGTCCATGGCTTTAGTCCATACCAATTTTTGGACACAATCCTAATCTTCCTTTGGTCCTTACGGATAGCCCACCTGCACTTGAGGGGACTACTGTGAGAGAGTGGGTAGGGAAGCACATCACTGCATTACATCCAGCGCGAAAAATTTTCACTGAGGCAGAATGCTCTGACAGAATAATGAGAGCATTGAGAAAACAGATTCGAAATACTGACACGAAATACACAGTAGGTGACAAGGTGTATTACAAGCGTATGGATTGTGCTGAGTGGAAGGGACCAGGCACTGTAATGGGTCAAGATGGTAAGGTTGTATTTGTCAGGCATGGTGGCATATGTATTCGTGTACATCACACAAGGCTTCGCAGTGTGCGTAACTCAAACCAAGCAGAAACTGAGTGTGAAAGCCAACACTTGATGCAAGGAGAATGCTCTCAAAATGTAAGAGGTAACAACAGGTACACCCTTTCCACATGGGAAAGTGAGGAGGAAATGGAAAGATATGACATGGACAACACTGATGGAGCAGGTGAGGTGGAAAATGCTTCAGACACTCAAGTAATGACACAAACAAAATCCCTCAATCTGAGGAAAGGACAAGTTGTTCAGTATGTTGACGAAGAGAATGGAAGTACCTGCACAGCTGAAATTCTTGGTCGTGCAGGAAAGGCAGCTGGAAAATTGAGTAACTGGTACAACTTGAAGTATTCAGAACCAGCCAGTATTGCTGGTACGTCTGGATCAGCTGACTTGTCACGTGTGGACAATCTTCGCACTGGACCATTTCAAACCTCAGAGACTCAATTCAGTCTAGAGGAGGAAGATGTGCTTGTGATGGATGATGCGTCACTGGCAGTAGCAAAACAGGCTGAGTTAAGTAATTGGAAGAATAATAATGTTTTTGAAGAGGTCATGGATGTTGGCCAAAAATGCATTTCAACACGATGGGTCTGCACAATGAAAGAGACCTCAAATGGACTTGTAGCAAAGGCACGGCTGGTAGCTAGAGGCTTTGAAGAGCTTGACATTCAGCAACGTCCTAAGGGTTCTCCAACATGTGCATCTGAATCTTTTAGAGTTCTTCTATCTGTGATATACCAGAATAAGTGGAAACTCAATTCTTTGGACATAAAATCTGCATTTCTGCAAGGGGCTGCATTAGACCGTGACATCTACATTCGTCCTCCACCCAAAGCTAACTGTGGTGGGAAGCTTTGGAAACTTCAAAAATGTGTTTATGGACTTGCGGATGCCTCGCTGTATTGGTACAAAAGAGTGAGGAATGCTGTGTTTCAAACAGGGGGCAAGGTGTCTCAGGTGGATCCAGCTATGTTTTACTGGTTGGATCAGAAGGGCAATATTAACGGAGTACTTGGATGTCATGTGGATGATTTCATTTGGGGAGGCACTGATTTCTCTGGCACTGTGATTTCTCACATGAAAAATACTTTTCAGGTTGGCAGGGAGGAGATGGATCATTTCTGTTACATTGGTATGGAAGTTTCCACAGACAATGACACTGTCTTTGTACAGTAAGAAAGATATGCTAAGAGTTTGTCCTCTATTCACATTGATTCCACTCGGGCTTTACAGCGTGATTCTGTACTTGATGAAGCTGAGGTTAGATCTAAGGTTGGTCAGCTTCTCTGGATAGCAAGACAGAGGCGACCTGATGTCATGTTCGATGTGTGTTACCTAGCTTCATCAATGAAATATGCCACGGTACAAGACCTGCATGACGCCAATAAAATTGTGAGGAAATTGAAAATTGACTGTGTGAAGCTGAAGTTTCAGTTTTTGGGAAAACAAGATAAACTGAAGCTTGTTCTTTTCAGTGATGCATCACTGGGAAACTTACCAGATGGAGGCACACAAGGTGGGCACTTCATCATGCTCATGGGACAGGATGGCAAGTTCTCACCACTGTGTTGGCAGTCGAAGAGAATAAGGAGGGTTGTTCGCAGTAGCCTTGCTGGAGAAACTCTTGCATTGGCTGATGGCATTGATAATGCAATATTCCTCTCTACACTGTATTCAGAGCTCATCACAGGTGATGTAGATGGACTGAGGTTACCCATAACCTGTGTCACAGACAACCATTCCCTAGTTGATGCTATCAGATCCACAAATTCTGTTACTGAGAAATGGTTGCGGCTTGAGATAAGCAGTATCAAAGAACTAATCGAAGGTGAAAAGATCCAGAGTGTGATGTGGTCACCTACCAAGACACAGCTTGCAAACTGCTTGACCAAGAAAGGGGCAAATGCTCTGCTGCTCCTAAAAACACTTAATGATGGAGTATGGCACTTATAAAAAAAAGGAAAGAAGAGTGAGATTGTTGTCATGTTTATGTTTTACAAAAGAAAACGTTAAAGTTTAGACTGTTCATGTTAGCTTTAATTGTTCAGTTGTGTGTTCAAGTATTTTGTATATCGTGGTGGTTATTGGGATTGCTCTTGCATGTTGGAGTGGGCGGAGTGTTCGTAGAGCGAGGGAAGCAGATAACGGATTTAGGATCGTGAAAATGTTATTTCCACAATTTTATGGTGGTGTGTTTTTTGAGTTTACATTTAGTGTGCAAATTTAATGTAAATGTGCATTGTGCATCGTGTATTGCCTCAGAGAAAGAGACTGTTCTTCCAGCACAGAGAGGTTATAGATGGTTACTGCCATGGGCATGAATGATCTCCTGTATCGATCGTTATTGCAGCAGAAATTAAGCAGTCTCTGACTGCTTAAACAACCTACTGGCTGTTTGGCCAGTAGGTTGTGTAGGGGGTGTGTAGTATTGTCCATAATGTTCAGCAGCCTGTGCAACATCCTTCTTTCCACAACCAACTCTAGGGTCTCCAGAGCAATCTCCAAGACAGAGCCAGCAAATAATACTTGACGGCTGTGTGGAACAGGTCTAGTGACTTCTGATTGCTTCTGTTCTTTCTCAGTTGTCCAAGGAAGTACAATCAATTCTGATTATTCCAAGGCATTTGAAAATGTCCGTAATGGTTATGGATCGGTCATTAAATTTGATACCAAAAAGTAATATTTCATTTCATCAATCCACAGGACATTTTTCCATAATGTTGTCTTGTGTGCTGCTTGCTGTTGTCTTTGGTAAACTTGATATTGAGTGTCATGGTTTCTTGTTTGGTATCATCCCATGCTCACCGCACTCACCACACTTGTTCTGCATTTTCCTCATGACAGACTCATATACACTATAAGGAAAGCCGACATCTGAACCATTACCCCGTAATTATGGTGACCAACTGGAATATTGTATACCTAGTGTTGAGTGTTTTTTGTTGCATAACCACTTTTGAGAAGACTGATAATGGCTGTTGATTGTTAGAGGCTAAATAAATCTTAATAAACAGTTTTGTAATCCTAATCAGATTTCACAATCTGTCTTGAGCAGAGAAATAAAACATTGTTTTCCAATATCCCCATGCCCCAATAAAAATCCAATGGCCCTTTTAATCAGAAGTTGATATACTTCCTCAAATCTGTGCAATGAATTCTGTAGTCTGTTGATGAGCCTTTGTAACATTTTAGGTCACCCAATGTGGTAAGAAATTGTCTTTCATCTTGCCACTGTACTTGCTATGTATTCCCATGTGTATATACATTCATTCCCAGGGACAAAGTTTTATATAAGGCTGGAGAATTTTGATGCCAAGCATAAACTATTGTAATTAATTTCTAGCATTTTCGATGTAATTTCATAAGTTCTTGAGTTAATATTTTGAGTTTTTACAGTTCTTTTACTATTAAGAAAATTGCCCATTAAAATGTCAAACTTTACTATGCAAAACGAAAGACAACAAAAAAAAAAGAATTATATAATGAGTCATGAATTCCTGGGTGGCACTGTTGCTTCACAAAATCATGGTTGGAGGTTTGAATCCCACCTTGGTTCTTTGTGTGGGGTTTGAGTCCTCCCTGTGTCATGCAAATTTCGTGTGTGCTCCGCTTTGCTCTCCCAGTCCAAAGGCACATTTTTTTTGTGTAATGTATCCATCCATCCATTTTCTGTAACCATTTGTCCAATTCAGGGTTATGGGGGTCTGGAGCCTATCCCAGATTCTATGGGCACAAGGCAGGGAACAACACATCAACCCATCGCAGGGAACACCCTCACACCATTCACTCACACATGCACACCTTTGGGCAATTAGATAACTCCAATTCATTTCAGCATGTTTTTGGACTGTGAGGAGAAACTAGAGTACCCAGAGGAAACCCCACAACAATGGGGTAAGAACATGCAAATGACACACACATGGAACCATGGTGGAGCCTTGAACCCTGGTCCCATAGGTGTGAGGTGTAATTTTGAACCAATAATAATAATATTTATTATTATTGTTGTTATTATAAAAATTAAATAACTACGACCACCATGGCATCATGAAAACTGTAGCATTATTTATTACATATTTCCACCACTTTGCATTATTTTAAAATGAAATTTCTGGAGTTATCCATATAATTTATATTGGTTGACTTTATGATAGTTATGTAATATATAAAATCATGACTGCCATTTCCCTTATACAGCAGCACAAAGCTAACTACACAAAAGGAATTTTAAATAAGCCAAAATATCCCTTAATATCCCAAAAATACCCCTCCACAGACTTTATCCACATATAATCTTCAGAAAAATGTGCAAGTCTTAATAAAACAGATCTTGGCTATCAGCCCATAACATAAGCTACTCTTTAAGGGGAGTTTGCCATGCGGTGCAAAGAAAATCACTTTGAAATAAGAAATATATCCTGTGAATACTTGAGCTATTGAATTTTTAGTATATAGGTACTGGAGTATAATAATAATAATAATAATAATAACAATAATAATGTTATTATTATTATTTTATTGCAACCTAGTAACTTTTTACATTTATGTCTTAATAACATTTTCAGTGTTGGTTTTTACCTCTTTTGATAAATAGCATGGACACAAAGTCTCATACTAAGAAACTACTTTTACCACAATTTCGGAAGACAAAGAATGGACTTTGGCCTCTTTGAATGGCATGCAGCTCAATGAACTGTAATCTAGAAATACCTAAATGTAATATATAGTTTATTCGTTTTATTCAGATTAATACATTTTTTACTATTGCCATTAATTTAAAATAATCGGAAATTAAGAACATTGCTACAACATTATACATAGATACATAAGTTCATATATTCGCATTAAAGTAATACATTTACAGGAGAAGTTCAATTAAATTGAATTCAGTTGAAAAATATTACTGTTATAATTAGAAAATAAGGTATGAAATGAGAAAAATAGACATACGTAATTTTTAAACCTAAATTGTTTCTGGTCACTCGGTTATTGCCTAAGTTGTCTACCGGGATTCAACAAACCTTTCAAGAACATCGCATACTACATGGTGCATCATTTTTACCACTTCAAACCAATAGCAAGCTATACATCACAGGGAAAGTACACTGACTCGAAAAACATTAAAATAATTCAATTCTACTTAGCGTATGTGTTCAGTACAAATGAGTTCAACTGCTCTCTGCCGACCGAACTCGTCAGACTGATGAAATGTCGAGGAATACAAAGGTATTGTTTTCGACACAAGCTCTGACAAGTTACACAGATTCGGTTTTTAATTATTCGATGTGTTTTACATTCGGTAAAAACCAAATAACACGTTTAATATGCATGGCGTATATTGGGATTTTAACAACGCCCCCTATTTATCTTGGGTAACCAGTGAGAAAGCAACTCAAGCAATACCTTTGCTTAAAACGTATATCTCTGAATCACGTTCAATCATAAAAAGACACGAGGACAGATAGATAAATGGATAGATAGATAGATAGATAGATAGTGCCGTTTACTTGAATTGCATTTTATTCTTTATTTCTTTATTTGGCATATTTATACATTTCAATAGGACTGTTTTCCTTTTAAATTAAATAAGTAGCATGAATAGGCCTATATGACCATAATAATAATAATAATAATTACTATTATTCAATACTTGCTACCGCTTATCCAGTTCAGGGTCGCAGAAAGCTAGTCTGAAAAGTATTGTTGTATGCCTGCTTAATGTCTTACAAATACGCACGGAAATCTACCACCAATAAAACATTCATACGCAAGCATTGCAGCCATAGTATAAACAGAAAAAGATAAAAATTCATCTGAATGAATATTTCTACAGTTTTCAAAAAATAACAGTAAGCAATTAGTTTATGTTTTCTGTTAATTTTTTTTAAGTTGTTAACGTAAATCGTAAAATTAAAATGACTTACAAACGTTATCATATAGGCTATTTATGTATGCCCTACCGCATCTGTATACACTCATTAAAATAGCATAAACCAAAATACATTCATTTCGAGTAATATTAATCTAACGCTTTAATCATTGGAATTTTACATATATTGATAGGCTAATATACACGTTTAACCGTTCGCCATGCAAATCGTGAAGCTAGACCATATAAAAAGAAACTACCGTTCTTGTAATTCAGTGGGAAGCGCTTGAAAGTGTAGAGTGATCTCAGCGTGGAAATGTGCATATTATTTGTCAACGATCCAGCTTGTCTACACAATGGCTTTCTCCTGCCGCTCAATTAAAATTTATCTCTGGTCACCCTCTGCTCCTTCATTCTTACCTCCCACCCACCAACTCACCCTACTTTACCACGCAAACACCAGAGTTTTTGAACATATAAATTATAGTCAGGCGCGTTATAAACATAACTAAGACTATTCAGGGCATCACCGTTACAGCTAGTGTAATGCAGCATATGCTATTTACAGACTATCTAAGCAATCAACCAATACGAATGTTTTACAATTGCTTTAATGTTTGGTCGAAAACGGCCACGTCTGAAAAGCAAAACTGAGAACTTTCAGTTAGCCATAAAAACATTTTAGCTGGCAAATTATTAAAGTCCATTAATACTAATTTTACTGCTGCTGGGTCTACTACTAGCAACAGACAACGGCATAATAATAATAATAATAATAATAATAATAATAATAATAATAATAATAATAGTAATAATAATGTGTTGTTGCTGTTGTTACAATTGTCAACGAAAACGAGATCTGAAGCAATTAACTTATCAATATGATTTATCTTATTTGATATTATCATGCGATCTGTTACCTGGTAATGTCTTTGTGGTTTTAATAAACACAGTTCACAATTACCTCTAATCACAGCAGATAATTGGAAATTAAAACTGGGCCGACTGCTGCCACATGCTGTAATTGTTTAGCTATAAACGCCAGGAAAATCATAGAGAAACATCAGATTATAAAAAAAGCAATTAAATACAGTAATGTGCTGATGAGAGGTGAAACACGGAACGTCTTGAAGCAATGTCATGGCAGCGAAGTCGCACACAAGCAGTAATTACCCTTACAGCATCTCTGCTGTAACAACTGAAACATATGATTTTATACCTATATTCAAAATGCGCATTTATCATATCCAAAAGCGCACATATCATCCACATAACAAAATACATGTATTCAAATTTGTCATTATTTACCATCTAAATTTCTATTTGTAACTCAATTTAATACATATTACCAATGAAACGTGACAGATAAGCGATGAACGGTGAAACTATATTAATAATAATAATAATAATAATAATAATCGTTGATACAATTATTTTAATATATTTTATATTTATTGGTAAAATATGATGTATAAAAAATACCAAAGTCATATTTAAATCAGATACGTTTAATAATTTGGTGCCTAAATAATGTAAATAATAAACATTTAAAAAAGGTTGATAAAAATTGACACAATCTGTAACACTATGACACAATCTTAAAATGAATATAAATTAATTTGTATTTCAAATAAATAATAATAATGTATTCTTTCAGTTTTCCTGCATTGTAGGACAATGTCCCCGAGTAGGTTTGCTTTGTGAAATTCCTCTAGGCTTGCAATATGATTTTGGTTTTTATGCTTCTATTTGTATTGCAACATCTGACAAATACACCTTTTAATGTGTCACAGCAAGGCAATACAAGTTATTTCTGAGACACTGTGTTATTTCTAAGTGTGTTGTTTTAGAAAGCTTAAACATAGCTGGTATGCTAATGAGAAGTCACGCTCTACCAATGATAAACCATATGTTCTGCTTTGACATACTGTGAGAAAGGATGTAATGTGATTGTTGCCTTAGTAACTCGTTTATTCATCCCGTGACAGTTGGCAAAGATTACTTCACTAAGAGGAAAACAAATACAATACTTTCCACGTCTAAATTATTTTGTGGATCTGTTAGACAACAATTACTGTAAGAAACAAATATCACCGTTTCCAAGTGGGTTTGCAAAAAAAAAAAACTAAATAGATTGAATAGGGAAAATACAACTATATGAACAAAATACTGGGATATGGCAATATTGATGCTTTCTACAAAATTGTGCAAATAAGAATATTGTTTATGATCTCTATTTTTACGTTTAGGTGAGTCGAGGTGTCAATTAACGACGTGTATTTCCTATCTACCTGTGTCGCTTATGACCATTGTCACGCAGATTTAATAATATAATTTTAGGACTGAATGAAATGAGATGAGCGGCACGGGGTGCTTAGCATATCAGAAAAATAACAGATCAACACTGTAGAACTGTGCATGGAATGCAAATAAGGGATGCCGGGCTAAGAAACGTTCCGCTCATTCAAATTATTCTTTTACTAGGCTTAGTGTAAAACCGTTATTGTGCAGAAATACCACAGCGTCTAGTGGATGGAAATCATTTCCTGAAAAATGTACATCTGCATCGGTGATGTGTCCTATGCAATTCTGCATCGGAAAAAAACGCGCATTTCCCTATACAACACTACTTGCGAGGGGATGTTAATTATTTAATAAGCTTCTCCGGTATTTATTCTGCGGTATTTAATAAATAACGTAAACATCATAGATAGTATTTTTCTTTATAAAGACAACCATTTCCTATGCCTATCAACATTTCAATAACACTGGCAGAAATATGCGCGGCATTCTGAAATAATTGCAAACTCATGTTGTACGGAAAAAACGGAATGGCATGGCAAATGGCAAAGGCAGCGACACTGTAATTCAAGAATATAGCGCCAGGGGTCGCGAGGGAACTAAATAATGACAGATGTTACAATGTTGTATTTAAATAAAGTATACCAGTAGGCAGGTTCTGTTCAAATTTCGACATAAAGAACCGTAACACTTTTCAAAGAACGACAGGCAAATTAAATAATTGAATAAATAAAAGATAATTAATAAGAAACAAAAAGAAAAGCTGAGTTTTCAATTCATGGGTATTATACAGGCCTACATATCTAAAATACAGAAGTATTAAAATTAAAATCAAGTTTTAATGTTTGTAGTGCGTTCTACGGATATGTTGAATATCTTGAGTAAAAATAAAAATGTAAAAACATACTCAGAACTTTTATAGTTAAAACGACAGTCTGATTATCTGATGAACACACACACACGCACACACACACACACACAATGTGTACCACATGGGCAAAAGAGTAACTAAACCTGTCTCCTGAGCAGATGGTAGGACTCTAAGAATTGTAAAATAATTCAAATATAGTTCTAGTAACAATTTTGCCTTCTCTGTGTTTAATACTGTAATTTTAGGGGATTCTGTTGACTGAAGAGCTGTGAGTATTAACATTAATTGAAGCAGAATGGCACACAGTTGTAACCCTTTGAAGTCATTCAAGTGCCAAATAGTGGTATGGTTACTGTGATCTTTCCTAACAGGCTACATGGATAGTGTATACATTCAGAGAGTTCAGACATCTTACATAACATCTATCCATCCATCATCCACCCATCCATCCATCCATCGATCCATCCATGTTGTGTAACTGCTTGTCCTATTTAGGGTCACTAGGGGTCTGGAGCCTATTCCGGAGGCTACAGGCGCAGGGCAGGGAACAATCCAGGATGGGGTGCCAACCTAGCATCCATAACATGATCGTAACAATTTGACACCCATGCTGTATTCAGGAGTACAGAGGATGCCGTATCCACAGCGCTTCACTGTGTACTCTCACACCTGGACAACAAGAATACTTATGCAAGAATGCTGTTTGTTGACTTCAGCTCAGCTTTTAATACAGTCATTCCCTCCAAGCTGGTCACTAAACTTGCAGATCTTGGAATCAGCAACTCTATCTGTAACTGGATTATGGACTAACTGGATTATGGACTTTCTGACCAACAGACCCCAGCATGTCAGGTCAGGCCACAACTGCTCTACCTCCATCACACTCAACACTGGCACTCCACAGGGCTGTGTGCTGAGCCCGTTCCTCTATTCCCTTTTCTGCCTATGACTGCAGGCCTATGTATGGACCCAACTACATCATCAAGTTTGCAGATGACATCACAGTGATCGGTCTCATCAGTAACAACGAAGAGTCTGACTACAGGGAAGAGCTAAAGCACCTAGCTGTATGGTGCACTGACAATAATCTGCTCCTGAATACCAGCAAAACCAAGGAGCTCATTGTGGACTTCAGGAAGGAGAAGGGGAACACCCACGACCCCATCCACATCAACATCGTAGAGAACCTGTCCTGGTAAACCAACATCTCCAGCCTGGTCAAGAAGGCTCATCAGCGCCTCTTCTTTTTGAGGACACTGAGGAAGAACCACCTGTCTGTTGACAAACTGGGTAACTTGTACCGCTGTGCAATAGAAAGCATCCTGACCAACTGTGTTACAGTCTGGTATGGGAATTGCTCTGTTGCTGACCGCAAGGTACTGCAGCGGGTGGTGAAAACCGCCCAACGCATTTTTTGGACTCCACTTCCTGCCATTGAGGATGTCCACAAGAAGCGATGTCTACGACGGGCACACAGCATTCTTAGGGACTCCACTCATCCTGCTAACAATCTCATCCAGCTCCTCCCCTCTAGAAGGCGCTACAGGAACCCTCAGACTAAAACGAGCAGGTTTAGGAACAGCTTCCTCTCCACAGCTGTCACCCTACTGAACTCAGTCCTCCGCTGAACCTTCCCATCCACACACTCAATTAACCCTATACGCTTTGTATATCTGTTTATTACACATCTGTACATCTCACGTAGCACATCTGTATACTTGTCCATAATACATCTGGTTATTTGTCCTTCTGTATAGCAATATAGAATATTTGTATATCTACCAAAGTTATCTGTGTTGTCTGTACAAATGCTAATTTATCCCCATCGTTTACACTGCTCTTATCTGCTCACTTAACTTATTTGTACATAATCTGTGCATAACTATTCCCACCGCTGTACATACTCTCTGTACATACTCCGTACATACTCTCGTAACTGTACTAATTGTACATACTGCATATATTGCACTTGCTATTCTCTGCACTTCTGATTAGATGCTAAACTGTATTTCGTTGCCCTGTATTTATACATGTGTAATGACAATAAAGTTGAATCTATCAAATCTATTCAGTACTAAATCTTTAAGAGTGCATTTTTTCTCAGCAGTTTCTCTGCCTGAGTAGTAGCTGGTTGTGGCAATTGCTAAACAGATGGAGATGAGCATAAGGTGGATAAAGAGGACTGATATTACATTAACGTTGGTCAAACGTTGGTTACATTGTAACGTAGCTGAGCACTTTTTCCTCCTTAGGTGGATAAAGAGGACCAAGATCTTGAAATAAGCAAATGAAATACATGCTAATGTTTCTGTGCCAGCTCTGTTTTGAATCAATACATGACTTGCAGATTATAACATTGCTGAGCCCTTTTTCCTCCTTAGGTAGATAAAGAGGACCAAGGTCTTGAAATAAGCAAATGAAATACATTTTCCTGGACAATAATAGTAAAACTGATGTTACATACCACACACTCTCCATTGAGTTAAACTTCAAAGACCCAGTTATAGTGAGTAAATTCATTTTATGCAGATTTCTCATAACAATTTTGGGATTTTGTTGTTTTTTGTATTACAACAAAACTGTTGTGACAGTAGCAGATCTCTATACAAAGCAGTTAAATGGAGTCTAATTCTCTCCAGTAGAGCAATAAAAGCCTCCCTAAACATGTCCACAGAACTGTCTCACTTTTAAAATGTCTCCTGTTAAACCTGAAAGGCATAGGGAAGAATAGCCTCATATTCTATAATATTTCTAAATTAAGTTACTTTACGCTTCCAGTACTAAAGAGAAAATTGAGTGGATTCATTTAGTGATAAATGATAAATCCTTTATGTGCAATTGGCACAAGTACATAGGAATTCTTCATACTCTCCATAGCTTGGGGGGGAAGGGGGGGTAACAGCACAGGGTCAGCCAACAGGCAGTGCCCCTGGAGCTGGGGGTGAAGGGCCTTGCTCAAGGGCCCATGGACATGTGGCTGTTCTACCGAGCCACCTTCTGATCATGGGCACAGAACCACTCACCATCCACATAGTAAAAAATAGTGCTACATAATTATGTTTCAATTAAGGTTTACTGTTTCTTTCTGCTAAAAAATACACTTCTTTTTATTTACTACAGTCATGCTATTTGAATTTGTGTTGAAACAACTCATTTTATCATAAAATCAATTGAAACTGTCTCTTAAATATGCTATTCTTCACTTCATTTATCATTCCGATTTAAAACAAGTTAACCTGGAAAATAATTAATACAAAACACTTTCATATGGTTAACAGATTCTGCCTAAAGATTAAACTAGGTGTCCTCGCAGTCCTAAGCCACACTGCATGTACTTATGCTCCCCACAACAGTGGGACAGATGGAGCACAAATAGATGCAACCAAGAAAATTCTGCTCTCTTCTGGATGGACACTGAACTTATGGCATATTTCCGGGTGTTCATGACATGCTAATGTTTCTGTGCCAGCTCTGTTCTGAACCAATACATGACTTGCACATTGTAACGTAGCTGAGCACGTTTTCTTCCTCAGATGTTTTTTCTGTTTGACTTAAGTCTAGGCTTTACTTAGGCTGGATATGCACTTTGGGCAGAGAAACACCAAAATGTTGCATGTACATCACCCTTACGTGCATTTTGCCACTTGCTTAAGCACTTTTACATGCAATTTTCATTACACACTTTGGAGGGCAGTATTGAGTCATGTACCTCTACATGGCCAAACGCAATATTACAGTATTCAGAAAGTTGGACATGTAAGAAAGCTTCTTACATTTATTATACATTGAGATTGTGGTGTTGTCTTCAATCCTACCCTGCTTCACTCCTTGAAGTGAAGCAGGGTAGGATTAACAAAATACCATTTATTAAGAGCAGGAGCACACATGTACCACTCACTGCTCGTCACATTCTTCTTCCCTCTCCGTCTGACCCCAATTATTCACATTACACTAGAGCTCCCCCTGGTGGCATCCCAAAACATTCCAGAATCACAGGATACAACATGTCCCCTTTCTGTAAAATAATACTTGCCAGCATCAACAGTAATTGAATGCAGTAGTATAGTTGATGCACAGTTGAATAACGGTTCTAAACATGAGCAAAACCTTAACCCTAACAATCAAACAAAGAAAGTACGAGTTTTAACACAACTGTCAGTCTTATCAACGGTGTTCAACTGAAATTACATTACCTTTCATGTAGAACAGATTTGCATTTAACCTAGTACAGGGGTCTCCAACTCCAGTCCTAGAGAGCTACTGTCCAGAAGGTTTTCTATCCAACCTGGTTTCTGATGAGCCACACCATTTCTCAGGTAAATACCAGGAACAGGTGTGGCTCATCAGAAGCCAGGTAGGATAGAAAACCTACTGGATAGTAGCTCTCCAGGACCGGAGTTGGAGACCCCTGTGCTAAATAAATAAACGTATTATAAATGCAAGACTGCATTTTACCCCAGGTTCAAGTAATTATAAATCACTACAGAACTGTCAACCAACAAAGCGCACTGCATCAACACCAGGTATCCCCCTGCTGCACTACACAGTACACACACCATTTAACATGCAGGGAATCAGCTCCCAAATAAAAGCATCCCCTAGAATGTGATCCACAGCTGTGTTGGCGTTCCAGAGAGACCAGCCTCCCACGCTAGTCCCGCCATGATTCCACAAACGCTTCAGAGCTGCGGCCAGCGGAGGACGTGCTATGTTAACCCCTCAGGCTCTTCCCACCTTCCCCACCCAGCCTGAAACTATGATCCTGGGGTGGGGGGGGAATAAATAAATCACATAATTGGGGGAGTGGGATCCAGTCTAAAGGCATTTGTTGAATGGGTAATGAAGAGAAAAGAATTTTCACCCAGTGGGACAGCCAAGTGTGTACGTCTGGTTTCAACATTGCTAAGGACTAAATAAGCCCCAAAAAACATACATGGTACCCTTACGTTACTGGAAGGGACACATCCCTTACCGCTCACACTCAAATCGATACCTTAGGATGGCACTCAAACGGCCTGCGAAGACCCGACAAGGGGAGAGGAGAAAGGCCTTCGCTGTTCGATCTCTGCAGCCTAAAGGGGGTGCCACTGGAGCTGTCAGGGGAACCGCATACAGCATTAAGCAGAAGAGAAACTGCAAGGCCACACCACACCTGCCTGACTCAAACTGCACGTGTACACACGCATGCCGACCTTCCCTAACCAGCCGAGGTGGCAGGAAGGCTACAGCTTATTATTTTTTATTTTTTTTTCGCAGAGCTGATTTCACTCGTGTTGAACTCGGTTGCTCAATGCTTCATATGTGGATCGTCGGGGGATCATGAGGCTGCTCCATATAACAATACCCTGCATTTTATGATCATTGAACAAGAGCAGCTAAATTATAGGGTTTTACTCGCCGTAGCGGGCACTGGCAGCCAAGCACACAAAAACAGGCCCAAAACACTTCAGATTTAGCTTATAATTTCTCTGTGCAGAAATGTCACATTTGAATAACTTTTGTTCATGAAAATAAAGGTAATTTTCGCCAACATATGCCTTGTTGTTGGAAGCCTACAGAAAACCCTGATAACCCTAAACCACGCTAAATAAAGCTTGACAAAAAAAGAACCCTTTTTTGAATGATCATTTTTCAGTAGATATGTAGCAAAATCTCACAATCAGCAATGGTACCTGTGGGACATAAACTGAGGTCCCCACTATTCTTGTCAGAGGGTACCCCAATAGCTGTAGCTCAAAAAATTGTGACTATTTGGTATCAAAATAAAAGACTTATTAAATTGACCAAATCTTACTTCCAGACAAAATGTCTCTGAGGATTTCGGTGGAGAGTTTTTCAGCATCTTTGAGCGTAACAAAAATGAACATGAAAGTTGCTCTTCAAAGGACAGAACAGTGCTTAGCCAGCAATCTGCCGAGGTCACGTCACTATCGACGCAGGACAGCACCGACTGTATAAACCAGCTAGCGTCTCTGACGCCGATCAGTGCAGCTCACGGTCCACTTATTCGTACATTCAGCATTTTTGACTCTGCTCATCGGAAGCTCCAAATAGTTACAACTGGCTGAGCTGAACTCGATCAACCCCATTACCAAACCATTACGAAGCCATTACCAAAGCAATACATCATCAGTCCTCATTACGATGCAGCTTAACATGACGGAACTCTGCTCAGAAACCAGAAGCAGCTGGGAAATACTTAAGCCCACATAAATTTAGTCAAATAATTGCGTCCATATACAAAAAGAAAAAAAAAACACATGCAAATGATAATCTCTAAATTGTCCCAAAAACAACCATCAAACAAAACTATTTCACTCCAAATAATATAATAATAATTTCATTAGAGCAAGAAAAATAACTTAGGCCACTGAAGTATGTGCTTTTTGGACATAATTTGTCCAAGTTATCTCCTCAACTGATTAACGGTAATATCTGAAGACCGAAGAGGAGAGACACCGCCCCATGCCCCCTACCTGAGCATGGAAGTTTGACATCGTGGTCGTCTCGATATCCTTCTTCCCCAGGATCTCCATCTTGACGGGCGAGTTGGGGAACTTGAGGGAGAAGTACTCTAGGAAGTCGGGAAGGTAGGAAGCCGCCCCATGCACGATGCTCATGACGTAGTGCGCGGCACCAGCCTCGTTCTCGCTGAAGGCCAGCGTGACAAACTCCTGGGCAAAGCGCTGTATCTCCGCAGGGGACAGGAGGGCTAGGTCCTCGCTGTAGGCATGGGCCACCAAAGCCCCGCCATTGGGCTGCCGCTCCACGTGCACCAGCCGGGCGAACTCCAGGCCCTCAGTGCCTGGTGCACCCGGCTGCCCACGGCAGTCCTTCTCCTCCTTAACAACAGCGCCGCCCTGGTGGAGCATCAGGGGAGGTGTCACCACTGGGCTAGACACCAGCCCCGAGCAAGTGGTCTGACACGACCTGCTGTGCATCCTGGGCCTCCTGCGTTTCTCCCCTTCTTTGTGTTTCTTTTTCTTTTTCTTCTTCATCTTCTTCATCAGGAGCTCTTCAGAGTTTATTTTTGGTCTCATCTTCTCCACTAAAAGCAATAAAAAAAAAAACATTTTAAAAAGACCCTACACATTTCTCACACTGAAATTGCAGCCAACTAACAACAGACTTTACCAGAGTCCTTTCATAGAGAAGCCCAGTTTGTGTTAAAGACACTAATACTGAAATACTGAAACTCCACTCAATTCTGAAATAAATACGATTTACTGAAAACTGCACAATACTGTATAAAACTGTATACAACATGTTACTCTAAGACAATTTTTGTCTTGAGAATATGAATGTAACACATAGTGCTGGGAGAGTTTTTATATTGTGAGGAAATTCTGATCAGGAAAGAAGCTTTCAAACCATGTTTAACATGCCCTGAAATTCACCTCGAATTAAACCAGGCGATGGTCTGATTTTCTTTTTTTTCCCAGAACTTGGCAGCAGATGCAAAGCAATAGCATTTGGGGAACTGATTCAGATTCAGCTTTCGCACTGTGCAGGAACGCAGCACCGAGACGGAGCGTAATGACAGTTTTATGGCTTTACATGAAGGGGGAATGGGCAGCCGTAAGCGGTTTTGTTTACACGGCCCGGCTCGCCAATCCGACACGGAGGGCCTCCACTAATTCGCCTGAGAAACACGAACACGGGGAGAGGTGAATATCACCCCCCGTCCCTCCCACCATGCAGTTTGCAATGGGTTCCCCTTACGCTAATCTTCAAACCATCATGAGGGTCATGGGGTTTTCCTGGTGTGGAATGGGTGGGAGGACAGGTGGAACTGAAAAATAATGCGCCGACGAATCAGTAATTCGGGAGAACCAATATTGTAAACACAGAAAAACTGCCACCAGTTATAGAACAAATTTTGGAGGGAAAAAACATGACAAAACAACCAGAAAGGTAACAAAAGTCAGAATGTTAAATAAAAAGCGTGTATGTGTGTGTTCTCAGATTCTGACGAAACAAAACCCCCCCCCATTAGCAAAGAAAAAAAAAATCCCACAATGTGAAATACGTGTCAGATAAAAAAGTGAGTCATTCTGAGAGAAAAAAGAAACTGCCAGTTATTAAATTATTATTTACGAGTCCGAAAGACGCTGAGGTGTCACGGCGCAGAACGACATCCACCAGCCGGAATTATAACCCACTGCTACATCAGAAGGCCGACAGGAAAACCACAAACGACGGAGAAGCGTAATCAGAGTCGCTGCAGGCGAAAAAACAAACTGGGGCAGGGCGGGTGCCGGGGGCGACGTGAGAGCGAGACGCGTTTTGATGGAGTGGAGGCAACACGGGCTGCGAGACCGCCTGACAGCTGGGGAGGAGAAAATGAATATTCATAACGTTAAACAGTAAGCCTGCCTGATCACAGCAAACAGGGGTGTTTCTGATACCTATGAAATAACAGAGCAAGGACCCACAGCTAGAGGAAGCAGGGTTCCTAGAAACATCACAGACCAAAGGGGGGGGCACCGAGTCACGATCCGACACAGAGACCCAGTGTGAGGTCACAAACACATGCGCAACACCAGTCGCATCCACTTTTTTATTTTTAAATCCTCTCCACTTCCTGTCAGGTTACATCATTCTCACGTGATGTTAATCCCCAGCAAATGCTTTAGCCCACAGCAGCCTAACCCCCCCCCCCCCAATATTCATCCTGGGTTCCAGCTGGGTTCCAGGGAAACTCACGTAGGTAGAGTACCAAGATCAAGGTGCACAGTGACGACACCAACAACCCCCCACCGCTGCTGCAGCACAGGGGGATGCACGCTCGTCCCTGTTCCTCCATCTGGACTGGATTCTCTCCACCCCCAGCGGAGGCACCCTACCGTTTCACTACAACCCACCTCCGGAAAGGTACAATACAAAACATAGCTGCCACGTTACTCTCTGCAAGCTGTAACATTAACATATTTCCGGGGCCGGATCCAGGCATGGGCTAATTAGGCAGCTGATTGACATAAGTGGGCCCAGACAAGGTCAGGATAAAAGTATATAGACATCACATACCGAATCTAGCTATTGGGAAAACAGGCAGTTGCCTATAGGTTCCTAAATTACTAGCGTTGCAGAGGAAGCGAAACAATCGTCAGTTTCTTTGATGGGGGGGCCTCCCATGCAAAGCTTAGCCTAGGGCCCCTGAAAAGGTAGAGCCAGCCCTGCATAGTCCATAGCCACGTAAGTTTTCCCACAAATGATGGCTGGTGGGGGCTCCCCGCAGCCTTTGCTAGGACAGTCTAAAAATAAGTCCGCCCCACTTGTTCTGCTGACCCGAGCAGCTCAGAAGTGGCATTTTACACAGGGCTGACAGGACAATCGCGGGGAGCCCTTCCGGCGGCTTGGGTACTCACGAGGGCCGCAACAAAATGGCAGAGCTGCCACGCTCCAAAGCACCACTAGGAGGCAGAGGTGGCTGGTGGGCAACATTCCATTCACAAGATCCTTGGCCTGACGCACACTGAAGACAATCATATACGTCAGCTGAAAACACAAGGCTTCATAGCAGAGGCTATAACAAACAAGACGCTACGGGGCGTTCCCGTTAAGGAATTTGCATATAGCTTTGAATACCTCGGGATACCTCAGCTGTATTAGCCTTAGCGGCTCACCCGCCCATACATACTGCCGGATATTAGAGCACCAAGATATTTTCGGGTCATGTTGGCATAACAGACCCTTCGAGCGCCAGGTTTGGAGGGCCGTCTCTCCCACAGGGCGCACACAGGGCAGGAAGCTGTAATGCGAGTGTGTCTCATTTCGGGGTCTAAATAAGACAAATCCGAAGAAGGCATTCCCTCCGCTAAGTCTGGTCCCAGCAGCACGAGGGTGAAACGTGCCGAGAGGCACACTCACGTTTCACTGCACCTCGGCTTGCCCCCCAGTGGCTGGGGGTGGAACCTGAGCAGGGATGGACGGACGGACAGACGGACGCAGAAACACGAACACGCCAAGGTGTCTCTCACACACTGAAGAACATGCACACAGTGGTGGGCCACTAACTCAGCAAAGGCGTAATGCTGTTCAGCGCCAGGTCCACAGGGAGGTGCTGTCGGAGGTCACCCACAAGCCATAGAAAACACTCAGCGCCAAAATATAAAAAAAAAAAAAAAAAAACAGACAAACAAACAGCTGGGTGCAAAAACTTCACACGCGGCATATGTTCAGCATGGAGTCAACACTTTCCATTTGCCATTAATTAGCATCTAATTATTCTAATTAGAGAGAGCACTGAAAGCCGGCAGGAGCACTAACTGTATACCCAATATGAGCGATACCATGCAGTCACAGCCATGTCCAACCATCTCCATCCCACTGCCAAACTGCGGCCCCTAGCAAACCAGCCCTGAGGGTTCCCCAGAAGCAGAATTCTCTCTAGAAGACACAAACCACTGTCACACTGGGAAAACCTTTAAAGACTGTTAAATGGTTCACTCGTCATTGGGCAGCTGGCCGGCAAGCTCAACGCTAAGCTAATGGCACATGAGAGACAAGGAAAAGCAGGGTCCTGGACCGGCACCGTGTCATCGAAAGTCAAATGATGCTTCAACATAGCTATGCAGCACCATAATTACCTCCCCTACAAGCCCTCCAAAAAGCACTTCATTTTGAATCAGTACACCGGGGAAAGGCAAAGCCTTCTAGGTGACTTCACATCCTCTCATATAAGCTCGCCGTCAATTCCACGAGTCCCATTTTTGCCATTTAATCAGGAGCGGGAGTTCACCTGAGCGGCACAGAGCACGCCAACGCCATGTGGGTGCACGTGGCCACAGCACAAACCTAATGGAGGCGTCATTACCGTATGCTGACAACGCCGAGCGGCAATAACTGCAGCGTGACGAGAAAATTAGCTGCAGCCAGCGTTGCGGGAGGGTGCCGGAGTGAGGAGTCTTCCTCCGGGCAAAAACAGAAGCTTACAAGCTGTAAACTTCAAGCCCGTTTGGGGAAACGTTAAATGAGGCTTCATATCCTCCCGCCACACAGTCAAGGAATGAATCAAAGTCTCACGGGTAGAATATTTAGCTCAAAAGATTTATCTCAAATTTCTTCCATTTTGGCATAATGATACACTTAAAGCACCGATTTGTAGGGGTTTCAAATCCATTAAAATGTAAATATAGAACATCTCCTGCATATTAAAGGAAAACTACTGACACTGATTCTTTAACATAATTATCTTTATCAGCAAATTTCAGAGCCCAAGCCAAGCTAAGTATGCGAGGTGACTACATCAGCTATCCGCAAAAACTGTGGACGAGACATTTTCCAAGAGGAACATTTCATCAGCGATGCCTCCATATGCTGTTTATTATTTGGGCTGGATTTCTTAGAGTCGCAGAGCGATTTCTTTGGGCCTGCCTATTTTTAGGTTGCTCTTTTACAGGTAATCACATGAGGCTGTATTATTCCTGCTTGTTTGGCAAGTTGACTGTGAAGATATTTTGTGTTGCCTTTTCACTGTGAGGGTCCGGTTTTATAGACTGTTTCCCAGTAGCACTTTGATAAAGACAAAAAAAAAACTACTATTGTTCCTACAAGCCTGCAGTCTGCACACAAAAGTACATTTTTTTTTTTTAAAGATGAGTGATTTGTCAAAATTCAGTTTAAGGTAGGTAGGTAGGTAAACTTTATTTATCCCTCGGGATGGTTCCTCCGGGAAATTCAGTTCCCAGTAGCAGCATAGCACCATACAACATACAGACAGCATACAGTACAAAAATTTACAAATTTAAATATGTATATATATATATTTCTTTAATCCTAACAGCACCATTAACTTGAATTTTATTCTTTTAGTTTAGTTTTAGGTAGATTGATTCACTTTTCACTGGTTCAACATGAATCACAGTATCGAGTGACCTTAAAATCTGAGGTGGATTTTTGTGTTGCATGATGGAGGGAGAGTGATGTGGATGGCAACGTGAATGACCACGAAAGGTTATCAGCAGCTATGACTGAACAGACAGCGTCGACAAGCGTCCGTGACACGCGAGCTTAATGATTACAGGTTCACAGGTGACTTGTCTATTTAGACATATATCTTCTTAGAAAAAATTAATTCATATTCAAACAAATGACCGAGTTGGATGTCCCCAACAAGAGAAAAAGGATATTGCCTCTCAGTCTCCTTAATGACACATGGTCTGTGACAGTCCCCTGCAGGAGAAGTGCCGTGACCTACTGGCACCAAAGCTCACAATGTATGTATAAGACCTAGGGGGGTGTCACCATTATCAGATAGTCATTCCAAAACGTATCCAAAATTGAGAAAAAAAATTGATCTTAAAATCAAATGATAAATGAGCTACTTTAAATATTGTTTAGCAGCAATATAATTAGTAGAGATTTATCTCTAATTTGTTTGTGGTTTATTTGTTCTGAAGTTTACCTCCACTGTCTCTATGTGTGCTCTCCAAGCCAATCAATCTTAAACTTTTACAGCAACGAGTTATATCTCATTTTGTATTAAAACAAATAAATATTTCTCCATGTATGTGTGTGTGGTAGGGGCGGAGTCCTTCGAATACTTTTTGAATAACAACTACTAATTTTGCCTGAAATGCCCATATTATCCCAATTAGAACCTAATTTAACAAGAACAAGAATCACATGCAAGAACTAATAAGAGAGTAAACCAAGGCTTTAATCTTTTGCTACCTGAATGTTGAAAAGGCAATTGAAAACTGAAAACTAACCAGTCTACTTGCACTGATTAACACCAAAAGCTGGGTGTCTGAAGGAATTCATCCCAGAACTTTAACTGCATCAGGCAGAATTCTAATGTCATGTCATTCCATAAAACATCTCCAAACACAAGAAAAATAACAGCACTGATAAAGTTAAAACTGTTTAAACAGAACTACACAGAACATATTTACTTCACAACAGATTACCGTACCTTTAGAATATATGGATGCAGTAATGTATCATAACACACCCATACGAAGCACCTTGGGGTGACTCTGTTGTGAAAGGTGCTATAGAAAAATAAACTGAATATAGTATGGATTCTTAGCTATTTTAGAAAAAACAGTCTGATAGCAGAATAATATTTTCCATTGTAATGGTGGGAAAAATTGAACTGGGCGTGTCATCTGTGAGGTAGGTCCACAACTTTGTCCCAACCAATGAAATCAATGAAAAAGCTGAACAGACACTTATAATGACGTCAGAGAATCAGTCTCCATGACAACTACATTTCTTAGAATACCTACGGAATATTTTGGTCCAAACCATGTTCAGAAAAAAAGGCTGGGATATGAAAAGACATACCTTTCTGGAACAACTTGATTTCTCCATTTTCCCTCTTAATTTCATTCATTACTTTGTGTTTTTTCTTTTCCTCTCGCTCTTTTTCCTTCTCCTTCTTCTTCTCTTTTTCTTTGTCCCTGCCATTGTGATCTGAAACTGAAAAAAATAAGATCATGTACATCCCCATTAAAATCAATAACATCTGATTAATTTAAGTGCCCACTTGTCAATTATGCTGTGAAAACTGTATGCAAAAATTCAGACTGTTTAAAAGATTCAAAGTACAGAAAATTCCTTCCATCCATCTACCTTGTTATTCTGGTCTGGTTTACAGAATACTGCAAATTTTATTTGGAAAAAATAAACTATAAAACAATATTCTCATAAAACAGGATAAGATTAAATGAATTTAAAAGCTGTAACTGCACAACTCGATAGCTAAGTTCTACATCTCCAGTTATACTATGACACATAAAAACCGCAACTTTACAGTATCATGAAAATAATGTTTAAGTAACGCAAATTTTAAATCACAATTTGTTTTTGAACGCTTCACACGGCTACTTTGAGTACTTGCCTTGAGATCACATTCTGCGCTTTTGACAAATATCAGCACCGAAATGCTTTTCTTCACAAGACAAGAAATTCACTTAAAGCATCTGTGGTTGGATTCAAATCAGGAGGCCCGTCTTTTCACGTGGCTGACTGTAGTTGCAATTTACTCCTGCAGCTGGTGTTATTTAGGGGGCGTGGTGTACAATAAATAAATAAATAAATCGAAATGACATTGCGATTGAGCATTGCTCAGTTGTCGTTACAACTTAACAAGCCCCTATAAGGAACTGAATTTAAAGGCGTGGATAAACAAATCCTAGACAGCATATACGCCCACACAACACAGACATATTTCCATGAATATTTGCTGCAATCTGAGGTCCAGTGGGCTATTGGTCATTGCATAAAAACGGCCACAGAATAATAAAACCGCATCGATTAAACTTGCAGCGAATGATAAACGAAACAATCAGGACAGACATTTAAGTCATCGTGTGGCGACGGTTCCGGCGAAGGTCATGAACTTCATGTTAAATATGTGATCATGTATATCATCGCCACTGCCAGGAAATAATGTTACATAAATATATATAGAGACGCTCTCAAATAATACCCTGGTGCTGGGTCCACGCCACATAAACCACATCTATCTGCCCGCTACTGCATGGCCCACATGTTCAGTATTCCGCAACGGAAAGAGTGTGACAAGTACATTCACGAGTATCGCCTCGATCGCGCAACATACTTCCAGTTTACAAATAACTAAAATGCCTGTTTTCTATTCGTAATTTGCAGATCGGTTTTTTTTTTTTTATTGCGAATCATTGCCGTTACCTTTCTGCACCAACTTCACCTCTCCATTTTCCTTCTTTACACCAGAGATGGAAAGACTGTTTATTTCCAACACAGGTTTGTGTTTCTTCTTCAGTTTTTCCTTTTCTCGTTTCTCCTTGGGCTTCTTGAGCTTAGGGTAGGGGGCGAGGAAATCGCTCTGCTTAAAAATCTTGTGCCGGGGCGCCTGCACAGGCACCGTGGAGTGGCTTGCCTTGATGGGACCGATGCTCCATGTTGTCGGGCTGCCATAACTCTGCTTCTGGTGTTGCTTATCTGCCGTGCCGCCTCCTCCAGCTCCTCCGCCTTCCCCGTTTAGTTTCTTGGGTTTAAGACTCTTCTCCTCGTTTCTAACTTTCTTGGGGGGTGGAGGGTGATGGTCGCGGGACGACTGCGGACGACCCTCTACCGCTTCTTTATGTTCCTTGGGCTTTGGGAGTGGGTTTTTATTCGCCGCTGCGAAGTGAATGAAGCTCACTGACTCCGCCATCTTGGGGCTTTCTCTATTTACTCTCCCCGTCCTCTAGTGCTGTTTGTGTAAGAGGCAGAGGGAAGGGGCGGGGCCTCGCCGTGATTGACAGGCAGAGCAGCTTTGGGGCGGCCCCTCGGGATGATTGACAAGCGAAACGCCGTCATAAGGCGGAGCGCGAGGGCCGTTCACGTGTCACGGACCGCGGGAAAGACGAGGCTACGGCTTCGTGGAAATACGAACGGGACAAGTAATGTAACGTTATATGCAGATATGTAGTGAAACAGGAAATTTTGGCCTAGAGCAAAAATTATTTAACTAGTTATGACTGCTATAACGATATCCAGTTACATAAAAATAACATTAAGAATATTTTATGTATGTCATCCGATGTTTTTCAGATACTAAATATGCTGGAAGTAAATTGTATACGTTTTCAATATTAAATAATTACACAAGATACTTAGCAGAAGAGCCATAAAGTTCCGTTCTACTACAATTTAATATTTTTATGACTCATAGCTATAGTAGTTTTATTTATGGTGGTGTTGGAGGTCTAGTGGTTAGGACGCTTACATCTGGACTAAGTGATTGCAGGTTCAAGTCCCACTTCTGGCACTATCATCACTGGGTCCCTGACCAAGACCTGTAACCCCACCTTGCTCCAGGGGGACTGTCCCTGAGCTTAGAAAAAAAAATATAAGTTGTTCTGGGTAAGGGCATCTGCTAAAGAAAGTGCTGTAAATTTATTGTTTCAGGAGTTTTGTATAACATTTTAGTCCACATTTTAGTCCACTTCATAATATGCTGAGTGGTTTATAGAAAAAGATATTTTCTTGGTTCTCTTTCTTTGTTGTACTTTCCCAATTTATGTAAATTGATGTTTCAAATGTTTATAGCAGATATCAAGTTCCACAGTATAACGCAGGCAAACAGCTACGGACGCATCATTAAGTGTCCAGGGTTACTGATTTGCAATTGTTAGTTCAGTACAGTGTCTACTTTCCACAAGTTGATGACAAATCACCTGCTGGAATGGTCCAGCCAAGGCCTTTGTGTGGATAGGGAGGAATGGAGATTATGAGACAGATGATCCACCCCAATGGCATTTCTTTGGTAAGTGTGTTGGTTTAGTGTCAAACTCTGTAGCTGCTACCACATAATAACAGCATCTAAAACAGTCACAGTGATGAATTTTTTTGAAGGATTTCAAAAAGTTACAAATGACATTCAATAAATGTTAAGAATGACAAACAGCTCTATTCTTCTTACAAGTTACTTAGTTTCTGCACTATTGTCAACGATATGTCTCATAGATCCATTCAAATAATGTTTTAGACAGTATATCTCAGTATGACGCATACAAACCAGAGCAGCCAATTAACTCTACCTACAGTTGGTGTTTTAATATCCTAATCACCCATTTTTTCCTATTTACAATCCATTACAGATAACAGTAACCCTGCAGAATGCCGACCCGTTTCACAGTTTCACTCGGACAGTCTCAACGATTAATTTGTCAGGTAGAGGGGTGATGTGTCTAGGTAGACCTCTCCGAATCAGTTTATTCAATGCACCGTCTGTGTTTATTAAACAGAAGCATAAAAATGGATTCAATGGCAGGTGGAGGCGGCTGGAACTATAGAAAAGCTGGACCACAGCTTAACACGTTCATGAGTAAGACATTGAATTTTTCCCCAATAACAAAATAAGACTATGAATAAGATTGTCTTATTGTTACAAAAAATATAAAACGTTTCAACTTTCATCATTTGATATATTCACTGCTTTTCTCTAATGTGGAATTTCCATAGTAAAGAGAAAAATAATACTACATATTGATCACGGAAATATTTTGCTAATATTCTCTTCTTGCCCCAAACAGGAGCACATTTTCCCCTTTTCCAAAACAGCTCCTGCAGTCCCAGTAGGTAATCACTTCACCTCTACACTCACTAGACTAAGAGCTATTTCTAATGGCCCCGGAGTCAAGGCAAAACGACAACCCAGAAGGGAGACCACCATCTCAGCCCAAGCATGCATAAAATGGCTCTTCTGGTAATTATCAAATGGATGGAGCTTCCAAATCATCCAGCTAAGTGTGCACATTTTAATGGGGCGCCCTTTAGAGGTACACACAATTTCTAGTGTATTATATAGTACAGTAAACTGGCACATAGAGTTTCTAGGCAAAGTAAATTAGTAGCTGTTGATTTATATGGAGTTGTACCATATAATGCTAGGCAATGGCAAACATCAGAAAGACAAATCGGAGCTACGACTATCCCCCCCCAGAAGTGGAACACCCAAAGGAAGCCAAAGCAACATGGGGAGGATGTGCAGGAACAATACACACTGGGGGGGCGGGGTAGGCTGGAACGTCCAACCCTTGAGATATGGCGGGCCAATGCGACCCCATTGAGCCACCACACTGCCTGCACCCCCCCGAAGAGTCAGCATAGGTCACCTGTGCGAAACCGAAACACGTCAGCTGCACACTGTCAGTTTGCGAGTGCAACTGGTGAACAGTGACAGAACAAAGCACACAGGAGTCCAGGTCCGTTGCCAACATTGTTTTACTGTAGGAGTCGACTGGTTCCCATGTCATGACGGGCAAGTCTTTGTGATGGGAGGGGATCGTCAGAGCTGAAAGCGGGAATCCCAGGATTCTCAGAAGGCACCGGTGGGCTCCAAGGCTAGCAGTACAGCAGAGTGTGGGGGGCAAGGGGGCAGGGGGGCGAAGGGGTAAAACCAGCACATTATACAAAAATAACCTTTAACAGACGATTTACACAAAGTAAATGTAAAAAGAATTGTTACAATCTTGATCCCATACTGTCTCAGCACATCCAGCAGTTTATAAAAAAACAAACACACTAGACCAGAAGGGTGAATAATTTACAGTCAAAGATACAAAGGGTTCCTGATCATGCAAGGAATTTTTACATCTTCTGTTAATGAGACTATTTAGCAACAGCAGAATGTCAAATTATATACCTACTTGCTCTGTACACTTATAAAATGCATACAGAGCTATCAAGAAGTCAGAAAAAAACAGTAGTCCACCGTCCCAATGAATACATCTTACTGTACCAGATTAACACAAGCCTAAGAGTGATGTAATGGGGGAGGGGGGATTCTGGATTATTGTCCACATGTAGTTCTTTAAGTAAAAATAGAATAAGGCAGGTTAGTGGTCTCAGTGATGTCTGGACTTAGCACCGGAGTAGGAAACCCCTGACAAGCAGCACAAGTACAGCAGGATATGGACTGTCACACTGTGGGAAAGATCGACACGCGGCTCGAGATGGCGTCAGTTAGTAGGAGAAGGGATTGCAGAATGGAATCTAAGAGACCGCATTCCTCCTAATACACTGGCACTTGAAAATGTGGAGGCTTGGGGTCCCAGTCATCATGTCCATTCTGCGGGGGGGTTCTGGGGGCCTTTGGGTTTCGGGCAGCGGTTGCCAATGTCTGCAAAAAAAGAAGAAGAGAGAGAGAGAAAAAAAAAGAGATCTGAGGGTGAAGGTGGAATCCGGTTGTGCACCTTGGCACAGACCAAACTGCTGCAAGAGATTTACTGCTGTCTGAAGGACCTGTATCGGTTCAGCTTATGCACCCTGATGACAGAACTCAGCTTCTAACAGACTCAGAAGGTAGTGCACTTGTTATTAGTCATCAGAACCGCCCGCAACTCCAACTATCCACATCTCGGCACTCAATGGCCAGTGACAGTAGGCAGAATGTTCCTACGGGATCTTCAGAGGCACACTGCAAAAACACAAAGCAAGCCTGTCCTGACAAGCGGAATGACAGCGAGGGACAGCAGTCTGTCACTTGCAAGAGGTTTGAGTCTTGTTATGGTCACAGGGATAGCACAAGGAATGGGGAGGTCACATACCTCTCTCTCTCACTGGCGAAATCGCTGCACCCACGGTTCTCCCTGTGTTGGTAAGGTGTACATCTCCATCCACACCAGTCTTCCTCCCATCTTGTTCCCCTGTCAAATTGTCTAAGCCAAGAAGTGATAGGTCAGCAGCAACCCAGCCATATACAGTATATTGGATTATGTCATATGACCGCAGTGACCGAATGACAAGCAGTGATTCGATTGTAGGTTTAGGTTTATCAAGATTCCCAGCTGTAACCACATACCATTTCTCACTTTCTGTGGCACTCGTAAGCCCTGTGAAGAGAAGGGGAGATGGTTAGGATATTTTCTCTTCACATGTGACTGCACAATATCATTCGTATTTCCCTATAGGCTTGGATCACGTGACCTCACCTCAGAGGACCTGGTTTCTGGGCCAGGCAGGGTCAGGGAACCATCCCATTCCACAGAGCTTCCACACCTGGAGGCCTTCGGACCTGGGTCATCTGAGGACATGGTACATGTTGGTGGGAGTCCCTTTACAGAAAGCTGGACACTCTCCCATCTACCAACCTCACAAAAATGTTCATTTCCTGGGACCCTATTGTCATGCAAGTAAATGTCGATCATTCCACAGATACAGCCAAAAAGACTCCCAGAGGTGGCGATTCCTAAACAGGCTGAGCTCTGAAACGGGTGACCAAAATTCTTATCGGAGCCATGACATTTCACCATGAGTCGGGCAGGGCAGGACAAAAATTGGGCACTGTTCAACTATGGGAGGCATGGAGGAATCCAGTAGGCCAAGCATTCCAGGCTGGTTTGAAAAAAAATAAATTAGGAAGAAAAAAAAAACCACCTTTCATTGCCTGTTGACCAGGCAATGAACAACAAGAGCCATTTCTCAGATAGCTGTCATATCCCCTTCAACACTAAACAGTATCTGTCCACACACTGCACTCTCTCTGATAGAGAGAGGAATGCAGAGACCCATCTTTCACTTAAATAGAGCATTCAGCAGTGCTGTAGGCATCAAGCCCTCAAGAGCAATAATGTCTCCATTCACAGAGCTATTCTTTCAATTACACCAGACTAAACACACCTCAGGTTTCATGCATTCGTATGGCATATACAAGATGTTATGATTTGTAAAGATTACAATATGGCATACATAGTATATTCACACAAGTTTACAATCGAACTGCATACTTTAGAATTTTTAAATGTAAATAGAACTGTCTAACTTGTTGGAGTCTTGGGGAAATTCTGCAAATTAGGGAAAAGTTATTTAAAACACACGCGTGTGGCTTATTTGCTATCAGACATTAAGTCGTTTGAGCTTAATGGTTTGCTGCTACCACTTTTAAGTGTGAATAAAAATAAACACTTTTTAAAAAGAATAATGAGAGAAAGAGGGGGATTTTTAAAAAAAAAAAAAATCTAAGTTCACCGGCCCACACCTGGTCTCAGCAGGTTGGTCAACCACAAGCCAGCTGTCAACAAAAGGTGACATTTAAAACTGGTCACCTTGGAATGTGTAAGAGGAAATTGCAGATATAACGTCTAATAATAAATACAGGCCACGGTATTTACTTTTTATTGGCTTTCAGTCAGACTGGAAAAATAAAATAAAACCCAGTAATTTGTTGTTTTTTTTTTTATAAAAGGGTAAGCCGAAACGCTGGCTTCGGCGCCCTCTTTTGGCAGTGGAGCAAACATCACATAAAGAGTCCATGCATAACGCACCTGATGCCAAAATGAACGACTCGGGGGTTCTCAGAGGCAGCGGGGGAGGAGAGTCCTCACTCAAGTCCCAGTCTGGACGAGGCAAAAATCAGCTGTTACTCAGCACACTGTTTTGTCTGCAGGCCGGGGCTGCCCTTCTATGCACCCCCTGTGATGCACGTGCGCACAAGCATGCACAAGCTGCACTCTGCTTAAGCTAGAGGGAGAACACTTTCCCCTACAGGGAGTCCATCTCAGCTCTAAAGCGGGGAGGAGTTCATTTTCCATCAAAACAGGAGAACGTTCATATGAAAACATTCAAAGACAGCTCTTATTTACGCAGCACAAGACACTGGGTGTCATGCTGAAATGCCAGCCTCCATGTTCCAGCACAAACCGGTCCACGGAACCACACAGAGGAAGTGCGGATTAAACACAGCCATGTCCATGCTGCCCCCCCCCCATCCTCGAGTGAGACACCATCACACGGTGTTTAGCCACGATGCACAAGCAGCCAAGGTCCAAAGGACCAAACAGCCATCCCCAACAGCTAATAAACACAAATACATACATAATCAAGAGGCATGCAAACATGCACACGAACAAAAATCGTTCCCAAGGAAATATGTAAATAAATCATGTACTTAGTACTTGGTCATTGTGTTTCAATCGCATGTAAAGTGATCCTCATCTAATGACTGAATCACTCTTAGCAACGCCAGACTGCCTCTGGGACGATGTCCTACTCCTGCATTCTCAGAAGACACTCGTCACAGCCCAGGTCACATGACTTTAGCTCTTACGATGCAAATCAGCTCATATAACATCTCCAAGTTGGCATCATATGCATATAAATATTATTTAATTTCTCAGGTCGATACAGTGCAAACACGTTAACGCAATATTAATCGGGTCCAAACAGTGAGAGCTTAGACTTTAAAAATCAGTGAAGCACAGTGCCCACATACAGCCCCACGGGTTCAATTAAGGCAGAAAAGCCATTGCCTATTCACTGACCCCAGATCTGTTAGCACGAGACAGGAGCAGCATGCAAGCCAGCCCCATTCACTGAGCCCAGACCTGACCGCACTTCCCAGCATGCATAGGCATGCCCATTCACTGACCCCAAACTGGGCCAGAGAAGACAGGAGCAGCATGCTTTGTCGGGGTCTTACTGCACACCCCCGTGGTCATTAGTAAAGGTGCTACGTACTTGATTCCACCTCCACTGGCAGTTTCTGTCCAGCGATGGACATGGGGGTGACCTTCCGCTGAGGCACTGGATCCCCCGGGCTTGTGACAGTGACAGTAGCACTGGCGGTGGAGATGGCCGTAGACTTCCCATGGGGCGCCGCCCTGGTGCCGGTCGAGGAGGAGATGGGGGATGGGGTGGATGATGATGATGATGAGGATGATGACGAAGAGCAGGAGGAAGTCACCCTCACACCTTCACCCTCAGAGTCTGAGTTATTCACATGCAACGGGTTGGTGAAGCACAGGGCAGTCCTGTGGGGGCTACTGTGGACCTGCCGTGCTGGGGAAGGCGCCTTCTCTACGGACGGCACGCCCCCCCAGGCCGCCTGCCCCTTCTCGCGGAGCGGGAGATGATTGGGTCGAGCCAGGATGCCAGGCTCGCTCTCGGGCCGGGAGTCCTGGCTCGGGGAGAGGGCAGGCATGGATGCGACTGGGATCAACGGCGCGGCGCTGAGACCCTGCGGTGTGCCGTTCCCCTCGAAGACCCGCGGGCCCTCCAACAGCGGCGGCTCCAGCCCACGCTCTGGTCGCTCCTCAAAGCCAGCGACCCCCTCCTCGCGGCAGCCAGCTACACCTCCGGGACCCTTGCTGTAGTTCTCATTCAGGTCAGGACTCTGGCCCGACGATGACGTCATGACATGTAGCAAAGGCTTCGGGTGGTAGCGGTCGTTGTCCTGCCGCACGTCCGTGACGGTGGGGAAGGCAGAGGGGGGAGACGGGGTGAGGATGGGTGGGACCGGCCGAGGCTCCGGGGCCTGCAGGATTTCCTCCTTCACGTCTCCCTCCATCTGGCAGCTACTGTGGGACAGATGGACGGAAAGATTTACTGACCTCTGAGTCAATACACACAACTTTTTAATGCACAAAAATACAGTAACTTACGGAGCATCTGAGCCTGAAAGCTACTGCTGGGCAAAATATTTCAGTCTGTCAGTGCAAACATCTAAGCTTCTGTAGTAACACATATTGCCACAAGGTGGCAGTTATCAGCGCCTAGAAACGGGCTATTAAGAAATAAATGTACAAAATGTCCACACCCTACGGGAAAGACACTACAGGTGGCAGCTCAAATGAGGCACAGAAACACAGGGATAAGAGTAAAGTACAACCGCAGACATAAGGGGGCCCTGCATTATGGATATTGTGCCTTTGGGATGCAATGCCACCCTTGGACAGAGGGGGAGCATTCAGCAGCGTGACCCATTTGGCAGCCAGGCCTGAGCCGGGCACTGATGCGCGTGACCCCGGCCTGGCCCCGCTCTGCTTCCTGTGGGGCAGAGCCAGGAGCGCCTGCATTGCGATGCGGGACACGGACGGGGCTGTACCTGCGGATACGGGGTGGCTTAGGTGGGGGGGAGTCCCAGGTCTCCTCGTCAGAGTTCTGACCCGTTTTCTCCGGGCTGCCTTCATCCTGAGGGAAGGAGAGGGGTGGAGACATTTAAGTAAAATAAATAAATAACTAAATTAAGCCTCAATTCATATTCGTTAATGGTTACAAGGTTATGACGCAGTGCTTGTAATCAAAAGGTTGCTGGTTCAAATCCCAGAGCCAGAGTGTGTGCATAGTTGCACCCTTAATCAAGGCCCCTAACCCCCCCCCGCCCCACTTCCTCTATTTTTCAGCAATTCTGGGTCTCGCAACTGTGTACTTTCCTTTTAAATTGTAATAGACAAATATACACACACTCATCTTGTGTAACTGCCTTTAAAGACGTTTCCCCTTTTTCAACCTCCCCCCCACCCCCGTTCAATACCCCTGCAGAAAAAGACGTTAACAGACCTTGGCTTGGCTATGACTCAGCGACTGAGGAAGCCAGCGGCACCGGCAATACCGCGGGCCCCGCTAACGCATAGCGGCCGCTAGCCCCGCCGAGGCAGCCGGGGCCACGTGACGTAAAACCTCCGATGGCATCCCAGGGAAGAGCTCCCAGGGAAAATTCCTAATTTAGTTTCCTTCATGTTGGCTTCAATCGAATTCTCCCTTTTGGCCAACATACTAAAAAAGGCAGAATCACAAAGGAAGGACATTTGCACACTGTGGGGGTGCAGGGACTGAAAGACATTTCCGAAACCAACTTGCACAGTTGCCTGACCTCTAAAGTTTACCCTACATACTAAAAATAATACCAATAATAATACCAATAATAATAATTCAGAGCAAAGCCGGCAACGCAAGCGCAGGGGCATGCACGTCACTCTGAGATTATCTTCCCTGCACCAGCTGCTTGACCGTTTCAGGGGAACAGTCACAACTCTCTTCCTCGGCCGTGAAGCATGACGCAGTCTGGCAGCATCTATGTTTCTGTCATCCTACTTCTCCAAAACATCACGTAGCCCCATTGCACAGTGCAGACTGCCCCTGCGCCTCAGGTTAAAAACCAGAGGTCATTCCTGTGTTTCAAACGAAAGCTCCCACAAACTCTGAACGCTCTATTAAATCTCGTAACAGCTGCGCCACTTTCCCCTTTTATCCTCTACGGGAACTTTTTTTTTGGTAGATGGACTCGGTCGTTTGATCTTTATTTTTATCTTCCCCCTATGCAATTTTTTTTTTCCTTTCCTTACATTATGAGGATAACATCCTCTCTTCTGGTAAGGCTGACACCCGCATAGATCACCAGGTATGTTTGGAAATGCAGGAGACACAGAAGCCTGTTTGTGTGTGTGTGTGTGTGTGTGTGTGTGTGTGCGCGCATCATGCCTCGACAAAGCAGATGTACAGGATGAGAGGAAGCTTGTAGCCTGGGTTTCCCTGTCCCAGAGTGCGGATTCTCAGACACAGGCTAAGTGATGTCACAAGCCCCTAAGCTTCCAAACAGGACGTGAGCCTTGGTTCCTGGCCTGATGCCAGTCCCAGAGGGTATTTTTTTGTTTTTTAAACGACCTGCGAAGTAACAGAGCTCCTCCCAGCAGAGCACATCCCGCTTTTCTTCTACAGAGCCGTATGTCGCGCTCGCAAAGCTGAGCGGGGTGAGGTTGACTCCCCCTTCCCCCAAAACAGGAAGTTCTTTCTTGGTCCAGAAAGGGAGCCAGATGGGGAGCGGTGGCTCTCTATACCTCCGCAGCAAACTCGCGGGCCACATGTTCAGCTTTGATGTCAGCCACAATAAGAAACGCACCCCTGGCCCCCATCCTCAGGACAGAAACCCGCGGGATCGCTCTGTCCTCTACCAAGCGACTCGATTGTAATCCGGAAAGTTCTGCAAAAAACTGGGAAAAAACACTTTTGCAGGAGGACGGGGTCTCCTGTTCTCAGACTGCACTGTAGCTGAATTCCGGACATCATAAGGTTGACTTACCTGCTGAAGGATATTCAGTGAAAGAGGGAAGCCTGCAGGCAGATTTTTTTTTTTTTTTTTTTTAAATCGACACTGAAGCTCACTGTTATATTTGCCCCGATTGAGCACCCACCATGCCATCTGGGATGTCTGCATCGATGGGGGTCTTGAGAAAATCCAATCGCTGCTCAAAGAGCTGAGCGATGGCCCTGTGGACGAGTTCATACTGCTCCTGGAGGAAGAGAACAGCGACCTTAGCAGCTGAAGATCAAAGTGGCCAATGAGTACAGGTCAGCCACACAGATGACCGATTAGGATATGGGCGCCAGAATGAGACTGCGTATTTGACACCTATTTTATTATTATTTTTTTTTACAATATCCCTGTCAATATGCTGAATTCTGGCAACCCCAGACCTTTGCTGTTAGCACCAAGAAAGTTGATCCTGAATCTGAGTTTCAGAAAAGAATGATATCAAAACGAAGACCTGACCCGGGGCCAAACTGACCTTGGTCTGCACAGCCGAATGTCTCTGTGTCCTCATCTCCTGAATTACCTGGAACACATCGAAGTCTTCTGGAATTTTCTAGAAGTTATAAGTGATGGGAGATAAAATTAAAGCGTTTAGTGTTTTGGGCCCCAGGTGAGCATGGCATGTGAGCTACAGCATGACAGAGAGTGAGAAAGAGAGAGAGAGAGACAGAGACAGACTTACTCCAGCCTTCAGCAGGTTCCACGTATAGTCTATGGCACAAATGGCTCCAGTCCGACCGCAGCCCGCACTGGAACACACGGGACACACAGTCACCCTTCAGTGGGTAGGCACACACATGAGCAGGAAGCAAGCCTCAACCGCCACACCCCCTGCTGGCCACACACCTGCAGTGAATGCAGATTGGCACATCCTCATGTTCCTGGCACTTCCTCATCAGCCTGATCATGTCCAGGATGGAGTCGAATGACGACGGCACGTCGTGGTCGGGCCAGTTGATGTAGTGAAACTGTGTGAGCCTGCGCATCTCCTTAAAGACAGAGAGAACCCGATTGGCTGATTAAGTCCCCCAGCAAGCACAGGAACATGCTCTTAATGAGACACGCCGGAGGGAGCGAGGGTCGGGGACCCAGCTTACGTTCTGATACTCCACCGCCAGAGTCCTGATGATGTAGTCAGTTCTGGCCTTTTCCGATTCCTGCAAACAAACATTGCATCAAGATCTTTTTGAGGTCAACTCGAACAAACAGGAACATAACGCCGGATCAGCACAGTCACCTCAGCGCACATCCGCGGCTTGGAACAAGGCCAAGTCACTCTTTTTAGAAACACCAAAACTGTTTGGAAACCACTAAATGGGTTTTGGTTTATAGCAAATAAAATCGCAGTCCAGACATCCGGACCCAGCATCTAGTTCCTTAATGAGACAGGGAAGTTCTGCTGTGCTTGACGCTCATTAAAATAAAGCCTGGTCAATGGCCGGGATGGTACGCAGGTGACGCACTGCAAATCGGCAGCTGCTCACTTAGTGCAGGAGGAAGAAATCAACGAACGCCTATTGCAGGCAATCTTTCTGCAATCGGCTGATATGTCTTAAGCCTGCAAAACAGAGAGCGAAAGAAGGCCAGATCCCATCGGGCAGGGGAAAAAAAAAAGAAAAGAAAAGAATAAAAAAAAACTTACACAGGAGATCTTGAATGGTCCAAAGGTTAAAGGGTCATCGCCGAACAGGGGGAAATACCGCTCACATTTTTTCTGTGCATCACAAACAAAGGATACTGAGCATCAGAATAAGCTTCTGAATAAATAATGCAAATTCTGGGTCCGTTCGGTGGAATAAAGCTTCTTTGATCACCAGTTTGCTCTAAGCTACGGGGCGTGCAGGTGAAAATAGCAGCTTTCATTTGCAATAAGAAGGTTTTATCCTTAATATATAGGATGTAAAGTAAGAGGATCTCACCCTTCCCATCTCAAACTCTCGGCACGCCATTACTATAATCTGGAAGAAACAGAGAATAAAACATCAGACAAGTACTAAACCTTAAAAGGTGAAAAGCTTCATTACAAGGCGTGGGAGGAGAGTGAGGCTTCACAGGTTCGAATGTGCTTGCCTCTCCCCCCACAGGCACACACACAGACACTCACTGCCACTTTGTATTCCCAGTTCATCCTCCAGAAGTCCAGGATGGTGTTGGGCAGGGGTCCCTGAGTGGCAATATAGGCCCGGGAACCGCCTGTTCCCTGCCAATGACACCGTGAACAAGAGAGACACAGGGTTAGTCCAAAGGCGGGGCTATGTAGTGCAATGCCCTCCCACCAATATGCTGGCTCCGCCCCCAGCATCAGCTCTATAGCACAGGCCAGAGAACCTAGGGAACCTGGATTCCTGTTCTTATTGGCTATTCTCACTTCTACGGCACAGAAGGAGAATCAACATCAACTGAAGAGGCATCGAGGCAGAAGGCCCACAGCAGAGCTCAAAGCCGGTGTTCCTCAGGAAGCCAAAATGAAGGTGCAGGATCTGCTGCTTGCACCTGACAGTGAGTCTGATTGCCCCGGGGCCTGTATTTTGACCCTGAAAGCATCTCTGCTACAGAAGCTCACACCTCCAGAGCTGCATGTTCAAACCCTGCCGTTGCTATACGTGTGTGGAGTTCGCATGCTCTCCACGCGTCATCTGGTTTTCCTCCTACAGTCCAAAGATGTGCAGTTAGGCATCTCTAATTTGCTGCAGTGTCTGTGTCCTGCAGTGGACTGGCATCCCATCCAGGGTGTACCCCTGCCTTCTGCGCTGTCCTGCCTGGGAGAGGCTCCAGGAAAACCTGCTAAATAAGCACTTGGACGATGGATGGATGGAAGTATCCATGCTGCCAGGGCACAGACACTGGCCAAGCTGCCTTTCGAGTCCAGTCAAACTAACGTGCAGAAAGCGCTGCGACTGAATGTGGACGTCGGACAGCTCCGAGAACCTTAGCTGCCTCACAATTGGGTCTTGACCGCTTGAGGCAGCACTCGCCTCTACAGGCCATGGAGGGTCCCAGTGTCAGAGGCTTGTGGGAGTTACACAGTAATGTTCTGAGGGCAGAAGGAAAAATGGTTACCTCACTGAACCAATCGGACTGTAGAGGATGTGGATCCAAACAACTAGAGGAGGCAGGACCAAGACATCTGATTGGTTGGTCCCACCTCCTCTAATCGTTTGGATCTACCTCTTCTACAATCTGATTGGTTGAACCAATCATTTTTCCTTCTGCCAACAGAACATTTTTGCGTACAATTCCCATAAGAATGTCAGAGAGACTCTCCCATACCTTTATGAAGTTGGCATTGACGTAATCCATGTCTTGATTGGAGGTTTTTAATGACACCTTAACCCTGCTGTGGTCAACTGTAAGAGATAAGAACAAGGTATAAAGTGGTGAATCAGCTGAGAAATGATGACTTCAAACATATTCAGTGCATTCAAATGGCACGTAGGGGGGACTGGCCCCCTGGGTCGGCGCTCACATGGCAGAATGTCCTTGTATCTGTTCTTTTTCACATTCTCTTCTTTCTCTCCAGCGTTGGTGGAAAAAATCTTTTCCGTCCTGTACTTGGCGGATAATCTCCGCAGTTTCTGTGCGGCAGGGAGGGAGCAGAGCGGACAGTGAGTGGAGGTTTTCCAGAACCGGCTGACTCCAATCGATACCACTGCTAATAGCTCGTTAGTGACCTGCACCACCTCCCCCCATGTCGGGGGGGGGGGGTATCTCTGGAAGGTCGGCCTTGTCACTACAGCAGCAGTGCCACCTCCCCTCTTGGCTTTGTGTGTGTGGAGGAGGGGGGATGGATTAAAGCTCTCCCTGTCAGCCCCACAGGGCCCCCGCCCAACCCGCTTAATTACCGCACCACTTCTTGAGGGGTAGACATTTGTATGGGACATGATCCTGTAATGAGATCCTACTCCCCAGCTCTGGCAGGAAATAAAATAATTATTAATTATTATTATTATTGCTATTATTATTATTATTGTTATTGTTATTATTATTATTATACTGAATAATTAAGACCTTGATTCATTCAGTACACGTTGCTAAATTCTGGACCCGACCGGTCATATGATATGGAAACAGCAGTTGGGACATTCAGCCCAAACATAATCGGCGCCCCCCCGGGGGCCCCGCGCGGGGGGGGGGCCGGGGGGGGGGGGGGGGGGCGCGGGGCAGCGGTGGTGGGGGGGGGGGGGGGGAT
>JAODKC010000064.1:24731828-24745746 GCA_026777985.1 Mormyrops attenuatus
GTGGGACCGACCGTGACAAGCCTGTCGGCTTTTACAAACCTCCGCAGTCACACTGACCCCTCAGTCCCCCCGCGCAGACCTCCGTGCTCCTGACCAAGACAACAGACACATAAAACATCTGTGTGAGGCAACTCCAGCTGGGAAAGAGCGCAGCCCTCCAAGAGAAATATCGCAATTCAGCACCACTGTTCAATTCACACACTGGCCCCGATGTCGCTAAAAACGCAGTAACGAGAGTCTAGCGATAGAGACCGTCATATTTGATTCATGTCATTCCACAACATGAGCCAAAACAAACTATGAGGCAAAACATCACCAACCATCTCACCCCAGTAGCTGCCATGTAGGTCCACACTCTTCAGGTCACCCAAAGACCATCATGCTGTACAGTGTTTCAGATGAACTTGTGACAGTCTTGTCAATGCCATCCATAAGGGACCGTCTTTCATAAGCAAGATATAGATATGTTTTTATAAGCAACATTACCCTCAATCCCCGTTTTGCTGTTCAGTTACACCATTCAGTTTCACGATAGGGCTGAATGATTTATCGATTTCAAATCGTAATCGCGATTCGAAATGACACAATTAGCAAGTCACAAAGGCCACGATTTAGGATATGACCCAGGGTTTAAAACTGTTGCGAGAATAGTTTTACAAACTCATGCCACCGTCCTTGTGTGACGGTGTGTCTCTCATCGATCAGAAGTGCCGTGCTCCTCGCGTGACAGTCATGCTCACCAAACAGAAGTGGCCCAAGACGATTGCGGCTATGCCCATAAACGACAAACACATGAAACGTAAGAAAAACGTTACATTTGCGGTGCAAATAAATATTGCTGCTGAAGTGAATAAGCTACATCAGGGTTGGGCAATCTTATCTGCAAATGCCAGTGCATACAGTAAGCATGTTTTTGGAATAACCTTCATGTCAGCTGTTCAAACCCAGGTGTGAGGAATCTTCAGCCGATCAGTCCTCTAATTAGCAATCTTATTAGGGAATTGCAGCGAAAACCCACATACACTATGGCCCTTTCTGACCTATTTGGTCAGAGATTGTTTACAGAAAGGTCCTATTTATTAGAGGTTCAAGCAGCAATAGCTGCAGGATCCCTATTTTCTTTTTCTTTCTGGAGTTGTTTTATTTTTTATTATTATTACTTTATTTAACTTAACACCGTCACAGTTTTTGTGATGATTGTTTCATGTTTGTTTGTTCTGTGCCAATTTAACCCTTACGTACATGGGACTATCAGGAAACTGTTACTTTACTATATGTAAAAAAAAAAGCGTTCGAGTGCTGTTTGCAAAACACAGCACTTAAAAGTTCCATGTAAAAATAAAACAATAATATTATGCTATTTTGCCTTAAATTTATAGTAAATTGTTGCGGATAAAGAGTACACGACATAATCAATCAAACGAACAGAGTCCATTGAATCATATGCCCAGGAACTGTTCTTAGATAGATAGAATTCTTTATTGTCATTATTCGTACACATAACAAAATTTTTTGTTGGTAGGACTCTGCTTCAGGCAGAACACTTAAATACACAATACAGTATAAATAATAAACAGATAAGTATAAAGCCAGCAGCAATAAAACATCATCAAGACCAGACTCTTCCTGAGGTAATACGCCTGCAGAGACCAGTGATCTATGTGCGAGGGTCTGCAGGGGGGGGAATACGTGTGTGTCTGTTGATAACAAGGGAAAGTATGTGTGCATGTCTACAGGGGGGCAGGTTAGGGTATGTTAGGGCAGGTTAGTAGATGTATATGTGTGTACCGGCAGGGGCAGATGGACTTCACAGCTCTGGGGAAAAATCTGTCTTTCAGTCTGCTGGTACGTCTTTTTATGCTCCTGTACGGCTTTCCTGAAGGCAGCGATACAAACAGTCCATTTCCTGGATGGGTGAGATCCACAGCTATACATTTGGCCCTCTTCTGCACTCTTCCAGTGTATATTAGTGCTCAGGAGCGAGGTATTCAATAAAAGTCTGCAGAGTTACAGTTACTTCTGGCTTGATTTTTAAAAAGGGAGTAAAAAAATAATTAATGTATGTTGGGAGAAATTCATAAAATAATCGCAAATCAAATCGCAATCACAATATCTGTCAAAAAAATCGCGATTCAGAAAAGGGGCACCACCCCCTCCTCCCACCCTTCTGACAAAAGCCCACCCCATTTGATGGAGATGATGCAGGTCAAGATGTGGATGCAACAGACCTAAAGGGATGGGGTTACTCAAATCTACCCAGAAGCCACTGAGATTCCCCACGGATTGGACCCTGAAGGCTCTGTCACAGATAATGGAAAACACTGCCACTTATGCCATAAGGAACACTGGGAGAAGCCCAGTGGACTAACTGGTTATTCAGACTGTCCCTCCCCTGATGCAGCCCATTTCCTGCAACCAAAAGTAGACTGGATGGTGGGAGAAGGAGAAGAATCCCCTGTAGACTGGCCTGGATCGGAGCGTGGAGACCCTCAGCCCGAAGAACTAGCAGTCTGAGGACAATCCCCACAAGAGACACCCTTAAAGGAAGTGCCTTGAATGCTTGGGGTCAGAATTCTGAGAAGTGCTGTGTTTTTAGTACTGAGAAACAGAGCATTCTTAAGGGAACAAACACACCCTGCCCACCCCCCCAATAGTGTCAGGCAATGCACAGAGGGCTTCTGTACTTCTGTAGTCATGGTTCAGTAGGTGGGAGGGAAAGATGTAGCTCCATAAAAAGAAAATGTGCACATGGGCAGTGTGCTAATCACAGGGTGAGGAGAGGCCGCATTCAGGAGGCAGGACCGCACACACACACACACACACACACACACACACACACACACACTCCCTTTGCCGTCACTGGGGGTGAAGCTGTGTAGAGGGCCCAGGTGCTTCCATCACACATCCCACATGACCTACAGCAGGCAGGTTGGGGGGGGGGCTTCCGGCCCATCTAAGAGCCACTACAGAACCAGGAAGTTCCATCCAGCAGGTGGGTGAGAAGTTAAGGAGGTGACCAGGAAGTCACCAGGACGTGACCGGGAAGCGGTCCTCACGGACCCAGAGTCCATGTTTTTACTCCCTCTGTGCTCCCCACCAGACAGTCCACATTTTTGCTCCCTCTCAGCTCCCAAAACGTAAACCGTCTTTTGGTCCCCAAGGACCAGCCTTAAGGAATAAGGACAGGAAACCGGGAGGGGAATCGAGAGACCCTGGATATGTGGCTCTTCACATGCTGCAGCCAGTAGCCCGCAAAGCAGCGGCCCGTCGTACGGCATCAGCACTGGACCAACTAGGTCAGCATGCTCCTATTTCAGTATCGTCAAAAATAATCACCTGAACACAGGCACAGAAAGAGGCGCCGCAGCAGCGAGGCAGTGGGTAAAGGCGCAGGATGGGGGTAGGGGCCAGTCTCCGCTCCTCTCACTCCCTGGGCCAAGGGATGATTCATCAAGGAGAGTCCTCTGCTCCCAGAGCTCAGCTCCATTTCACACCCAAAGGCAGGTGGAGTGGAACCCAAAAGCCATCTTATAACCCGTCTCCTCTCCATATTGGCAGGGAGACCCTAAGCCTCGACTGCACATCCTTAGGATTTAAGAAGAAGCCCTTTATCACACAGACACTAGTAATTTGAAGCATCTGTCACTCTGACAGAGAGGCACGAACAGCATGTTCAAACTAACAGAAGCCAAGCTGCCAAACACGGGAACTACTCACCCTACGCAAAAAATACGCAACAAAAGAGATTTCAAACAGGCATGCACTCCGCCGCACACAGAGCTGAGCTCTGTTCCTGTGCGGTGACCTCATTCTTACATCATTTCCTGTGCATTATGATCTGCTGCAGCCAGACTGACTCGGGGAATGTTCTAGGTCAGCTTTGATCCCGAGAAAAAACCTCCCACAAACAGAAAATTAAAAAAAAAAACAGGGTAAACATCTGATTAGTCACAGAGCAGGAATTCCTGTGAGCAAATCCCACTCGGAAAAATGCCGACGTGTACAAGCTTCCCGGAAAGAATACATTGTTCAACAAGGCTACAAGAAAGGCAGTCATCCTGAAGCACAGTTAGGAAGCTCGGGAAACTGTTACAAGCAAGCGATAAAGGGCCACTAAACTGCAAGAGTGTGCAATAGAGTGACACAAGTCAGCTGAAGACAGGCCACATATAAACACACATTACAGGGGTTTAGCTCACTGCGGCATAATGTCCCAGGTCTGAAATGTATCTGGTAGGGATGAATTAGCACTGTCGAATATTTACGTTCGTGAATAAAAAAAAGTGAAAAATAAAAAGTCTTAAAATTGAATAATAAATTAGCTATTTTAAATATATCTATATGCAGTATAATTAGTAGTGATTTATCTGTTCTCTAATAAGTCTGCTTTTGAAGTTCAGTTCTGCTGTTTTTGTGTGCATTCAGCAAGCACTCAGCCCAGCCAATCATAATCATTTTCATCCTTGCTTGCTCACAGTTTGGCACATTTGTGAAAAACATTTAACGAGAACAAGTAAGGCAAAGAAGAGAACAAGAAGTGATCACCAGAAAACATTTATCTTTTGTTGCACGGAAATATTTTGGATTCCACGGAGATGATACTGAGCAAAGGCAAGTGAATCGTCAGCACAGCTTCGTGCCTCCTGGCAGTTTGTGAGTGTAAGACAATCCGATTATGATGCTGCTGTTAATTTTAAGTACATGTTGTCATGGTCGTTTGGTAAAAATGTTCTCGAAATTTACGTTCTGTGAAATTTGTTCTTAACATTTTAAATGGGTGAATTTGAATGGTAAATATTGGGTAATTTCACACTGCAGAGATGTGAACAGGTCAAAAACAAAGTGAGAACGAATGAAGCAAATGAAACAAATGAAGCATGGCTACTGAAACTGAGTGTGCGAGATACTCAACGCTGAAAATCCACATCAAAGGAAAACAGAAGCTTTCGAGTTTGTCTTTTATGTTCATACACAGCGGTTCATATCTAAAGGCAAACTACCAGGCAGACTAATTAGCTGCTGTTTAAGGCTGGCGTCGTACAGATCCTATGCTCGAATATACTGACCCAAGGCTACCAAAAGGTTTAACTTTGTATGGACAGATGCTGCACAAACATCCTCAGATTCACTTAAACTCATACGCAGCTTCATGGCTCATTGTCAACACACACAGGTAAACAAGAATCCGGCTGAGGTTTCAGGGGCCAGCAATGCCGAGGCGCCCTGAACGACTAAACCGCCAAACCCATTTGCCAGAGCTGAGTGAGAACACCAGCGGACCTGGTGAGACTCAGAAGGGTACAGCCCTCTGACACGGTCCAGAGAACAATCGCGTCATACTAATATTACGATGAATCTTCCCCCATTATAGGGAGTCGGCTGTGAATGTGTTGAGTGGCCTCCTGAACACCCTGAACCAGGCTGGGGGTTTCATTTGTGGACAGAGTGGAGGAACTCTCGAGGGGGTGGGAAGCTTTATGTTCCATATCAATCCACCCTGTGAATCCTGAATGCACACGCAGACAGACCATCAGACGGACTCATAATGTGCTGTCCCAAAGCAGAACTTTTTTCAGGAACTTCTGCCACGTTCACACTGCAGGAACTCAGCCCAATTGTAGTTCCTGAAAACCTTTTAGTCCCTACTTCAGAGTAGGTACTTTTAAACTTGATTGGCTGAACACAAGCATCAGTGCAAACTTGGAAGTTACGCAAAAGGGTGAGGAAAAGAGAAGTAATGGAGCAAAAACTGAGCATATGGAATTATTTTGCATCTCAATTACATTAAAAGCATTAATGAATACTTTTTCTTTTCTTTTTTTTTTACGTGTGCTTATGCCAATCGATAATCGAGATATTTCTGTCTAATATTGCCAGTGCCTGCAGTGAAACTGGCAGCATTTATTAGTGGAAAAACATTACATCTTCCTTTATTCTATGGAAAACATAAGATCGATCTGCTGGCCAGATATAATAATGGATTATGAACATGTTGTGGGCCGTATAAATAAGATGCAGTTTGTCCCCTATTTTCAGACTGCACGATCGCTCCCCCCAATAACTAGCAAAACAACTTTTTCATCATCCATTGTTCTGGGGTGGCAGCATAGTTTGTATGAAAGTACTTGTCAAGTTTAACCTACGAGCTTCTGTGTCTCCCATGCTTATTTAGCATAAAGGTCACAGTTCCTGTTGTGTGGTGGGAAAGTGGCCAGGAGCTACTGAAGTTCCCGGTCGACATAGCCCAGGAACTAGGTTCCTGAACTTTGGTGGGAAAGCACCTGAAAAGAGTGCTGCGGGATGCACCTTTATGTCACACAAACCAGATGCAGCAGGCAGAGGCTGTAGAGCAGGTTTCCCCATTCCGATCGACACGCAATTGAACTTTTACATGCTTAACAATGCCCCAAGGCCAAAGACTCCTTAACTGGGAATTCACCTGGGAGGTAAAGCCTCAGGTGACCTGAGCAGACCCCACACCAGCATGCATCAAAAACTCTGCCCAAAAAAAAAAGAGGAAAGAAGAAATACCAAAGCATGTCTTTATGGGCTGATGGCTGTTTTGTTCATTTCCTCCCTTGTGGCTCTAGGGTTCAGGGGAAGTGTGGCGTCACAGCCAGGATATCTGCGATATTTGCGTCCTGCCCCCTCCCCTTCCTCCCCCTGCTTCAGACTCTGATCCACTTGAACATCCAGGGCCTAACTGGAGATAAGTTCAACACATATGAGAAACAGCGCAAAGTAGTCCCTCACTGATTACACCATGCTGAGGCAAACGGCCATGCAGGCATGCCCCAGCAAACAAAATTTTAAATTCCTCCCACACTTTCGCTGAAATGTAACCTAGGGTTATGCCAAGCATTTTAATAACACATTAGTAAACCAGGAGTATCTGTCATGTTGGGAAATTCAAAAATCTTAATCCATTTTGAAAACTTTCAAATATATCCGATCCTAAGCTTAAAACGTGAATTGTGTTACTAAAGTGAAATGTTTTGCGGTAAGGTGAAGTTTGACAAAACAAAAATCAAAACTAAAAATAATAATAATAAACTAGAACAGAATTTTCACGTTCAAGTATGTCATTAAGCCACAATTTTGGTCACCGGGGTGAGGAGTTCATGCCGAGAGAAAGAGGTGGTGGTAGATCAAAATGATAATGATCTACATTAAGAAGCCTCCTTCTATATCATCGGGACGATTACAGTTTATCGGGCCCGGGAGGTGTCAACATGAAGGCGGCGCGGCGCAGTGGGGCTTCACGCCGAGATCACATTAAGCATGCAGACAGAAAAAGCCAGGCGTCTGTCGCGTCTCCCTCCAGCAGATACTTCTTAGGATTTTAATAGGGAAATAAAGTGAAATATCCAGTTAGCCGCAGCTCGGGGACATGTTTCTGTATGCCTGTGTTGGGAGATCATCGGTAGATCGACAGGGGAAGATAGGAGTGGATTGAAGGAGCGTGATCAAAGAGCTGGAACACGGTAATGAGAAAGAAACGCGGAGCGGCGTTTGGCTTAGGAATGGCGAAGCCGAATTCACGCCACGCGTGTGCGATTCAAAGTCCGATGGCGGCGGAGGGGAAAGAGCACAGCGCACTTCCCAAATCCCGAATCCACTTCCTCTCCCATATCCCAGTTCGCTGTGACTCCAACGCCCCGGAATGTTGCGCAACATCCGCAAACACCCCACCTTTCATTAAAGCCTCCCCCTGACAGCTAACTATAACTCAATCACTCCGCCTCACCTAGGCGGCACAATGTAAAGTTTAACCTGAAACTGAAAACAGGGGCGCTGATAAACTGCATCTCCGGGATCAAGGAGAGGGGCTGTCAGAACATTTTGCAATGCTGAGTAGATAGATCAGTTTAGCAAATACGCACAAAAAAAGACACACATACCGTATTACAACGAAGAGCCCGAAATGCACGTATCCAAAGTGTCATTTAAACCACCACCATTAAGATCTAGTACGGAATGCGCGAGTCATTGTTGAAACAAAGTTGCTTCTCGTCTGTCACACAGTACCCTAGCAATACTCACAACATAAGTCCACCGGGACAGCTGGTAAGGGGCGACAGCTCCCGTATCTCTCAGGACATTGTCTGGCTATGATCAGTAACTTGCATTTACCGATTATACAAAGAAGTTGACAACTGGGTGATAAAAACGCATCTGCATGGTGTCGGGTGTAGTCCTGCGCCAGTACCCCCCAGCTTCAGGGCTTAGCAACCCTCCAGCGACATGCATAAGCCGCTGAGGCTATTCAGCTACACGGCAAATATCTGTTTTAAATTCCTGACTGATTTCGAGCCACCTGAGTCCTACATGAAAATCTCGGTCCACCAACCAAAATACGCTGCTGAACGAGGTGATCGCCGGGACCCGACTACCCAGCCCATAGGCGGCGGGGCTTTTCTCCCCAGCATTGTAAGCCTCTGTCCCGGATGGTCACCAAGTGCCGCAGCGACGATCTCTCGGTCCCGCACAACTTAGTACCGGGGGAATGGGGACGGAGGGAGTATCCCACGGTGGGGTTTTTTTTTTTTAGGAAGGAGTGTTAGGCCGCGTCCCAGCCTGGAGGCGAAAATGTGTAAGAAAGGCAAGAGCGGGCAGCAGTACAGCAGCTTCCCAGGGCAAGGCGATTTCTATGGGGAAGGAAGCATCAGTACAATCCGAGCAAGAGCTGTCAGCTTAGCTACGCCGGCAGACAACGGTAATGCCAGGATTAAGCCGGCGACACAGATCCAGCTACCACGAATTACACATCGGCTGTTATCTGGGTGCCGAGCTACAGCCGCCTGCCTAAGTCCGGGGCGTCCGCTCTCACCATGAAGTCGCTGCCGAAGTTATCCTCTCCTCTTTGGTCCCCGGTTAGCTTGGTTCCAACCTCCTGAATTAACTTCCTCAGGATACGTGCCTGATCCATCCTTTCAAGCCGCGACAACTCGTCTCCCACGGCAATACAAAAAAAAATCCTCAGAGTATAATAGCCAGTAATACAGAATGGATACTTAAGTAAACATTGTTAATTCACCAAGGATCGATTCCACATGTTCGCCGCCCCATTTTTATTTGCCCTCATATAAAGGCAATAATCCTAAATACGAGCCTTCTTCTTTCTTCTTTTTTTTTAGCTCGTTAGCAATGCAATTATTGGTGGAAAATATAAAAAATCACACAAGGACACCAATCCAATCCGCGCTCTCGTCTCACTTCCACACACAACTGGTTACCCACAGACACAAAACTAGCCGCATCGTCCAAATGCCGCTAAGAAACATCTCCGCCCCTAAACCCCAATCGCGATGACTATTGGACCCCGGCTTCGATATCATGCTATATGATTGGACCTCTGGTTACGTCAATCAGGAATATGACAGGCTTTTTTTATTATTTTTTTGCATGAACATAAATGGATGTCAAAGACGTCAATCAAGTCTGCGATGGTTAAGCCCCATTGGCTTAAAGCCATATCAGCGTGTATGACCTAAGGACAATTGGTAAGAGACTCACATTTTTTGTTTTACATTTAATGTCTCATAACTTGTGAGGAGCTAGAACTGGCCCTATGTATTTTTGGAATGTGGTTGTTAGTACGTCAGTTTAGCATTTAAATGCTTTCAGTTATAGCTTCCCTAAGCAGATCACACCTTTCGAAATGAATTCATATAATTAAGCTACATTCGTTATTCTTTTTAGGAACCCTCAATCGAATACTTTTCTACTTCGACTCGAAGAAACCAGCTGAAACGGAGACACAAGTTGTATTTCTATATTTAGATAATTGCACATAACAGACCACACACCTACAACTCAGAGGCTCTGATTCCCGTAAACACTGAATAAAACCAACATAGCGGAGTAGGCCACGTGGATCATATTTCTTACTAGTGACGCCTCAGCCACGCCCAGTCCAAGGCAAATTTCTAAAACACTTAGAACGTGTTTTAATTTAACTCAGTACACAGTTGAGGAATCCAGTGATCACACAAAAGATTCTTTGGAAATTTATAAACTACACATTGCTTGTTATTCAGTAGTGTTCCAAACAGCAGAAGAACGAATGTAAAATTCTATTTATAACAATTATAAGTGTATTTTAAACATTTTTGCATGTTGTCCTTCAATCTCAGACAATGCGATATGTATTACTGAATAAAATAGCCATGTACATCAGTAACTTCTCTGGACACTTCATTCGTCTGCATTCATGGAAACTAAATCAAAGTTTATGGCAATCAAACGCCAACAAGCCAAGGACCTGAGCACTTGAAAATGCATCTAGTTGGACTTTACTCACCATGGTAATAATGAGACCGTTACTCCCTTCACCCTGGACAACACTCCACAGGTCAGTCTTTCATAATAAGATGCAGTAGGTCACACCATAACATACAAACAACAGAATCGTCTTTATATGTGCTCAGCAGGTGTTTATATTGAAATCTACAGTTTTTATATACATCCACAAATTTGATATGTCTTGGAAATAACTTATTATTTATATGCTACGACACTGACCTGTATCACAAAGCAGGATAACTTGTTGGATTTAAGATACTCCAGTCTTAATCGACTTTATTCTTTCACTTGCATCTCTAGTCCAGACTACTTTACTTTAAATCTAACAAGTTGTCTGGCTAAGGAAGAAAGCTTGCTTTGTGATACAGGCCCCCGCTGTGTGTACTGTGGGACTTCACAGATCATACTTTTTAGTTAGCTATGTCTGCCTTTGGCCACTCCTCCTGCAGCCTCTGAGTGCTGCTCGTGACCGCATTGCCACTTGCTTTCCTTCATTTCAAACACATTTCATTAAAAACAAACAAGATGTCATGGAGGAACAAACAGCGCTATGAGGTTATGACTGCCTGTTGTTTCTGTGGCTCTTGGATTACGAATTGTTATTCCTAAGGTGTTGTCTAACCTCAGGAAAGCAGAGGAACAAATATATTTTCTCATCTTAATATCTCTGTCTGCCACAGAGCAGTCTGCCACAGAGCAGTGTTTACTGTTTTCTGGGGAATGTGACATAAAAGTCCGTACATATTCAGGTGTGCCCTATAGCACAAAAGTGTCAATTATGAGGAAAGGTGTAAGAAGTATTACAATCCTCAAATGTACAAGCAGAATGGAAAATGAGCCAATGTAAGCAATATGTCAGTTTAATTGTTCCCCAGTTTATCTAGCTTTTTACTGACTAGAAAAATCACAGACATATAATAGCTTACAGCAGTGCATCATCAGTACAGGTTTATTGTCTACAGTCTTTTTTTTTTTTTACATTTCAAGAAATATGAATTAATGTTGGATCCCCACAACCCTGAGAAGGACGAGGCTGGTGGATGTATTGATTTATGTTGGATGCATCAGAGACAGGTGATCTTGTATGTTCTGCTTACAGACTGTGTATGATTATACAGTCTCCATCCAAAATGTTCTCTAAAAAAGAAAAATTCCCATTTCCCAGTGCTCTTGATGAAAACTCCAATAAAGGCATTCATACGATGCTTTAAATTTAATTTTAACAATCTGTGAAATTGTTCAGATGGATGAGTGCATAAAAGAATCCTTTTTACATTCTCACATGATCCTTCACAGATGAGAGGAAAACATTAACATAGATCAACATGGAATCTGTTCCAGCGATAGCGTTCTGGCTTGGCCTTTGCTCCATGACCAATTCTGACGACCAGAATTCTCATAATAGCTCTTCATTCATTTAAACTCAGCATAATACATAGATTTTGCTATTCGTTTGTATGTTAACTTATCCACGAGCAGATGTATCTTACACACACCATGTCACTTCAATTATTTGCAGAAAAAAAAATGTTTTTCAGTAGCTTAATGACAGGAAATACACTGGTAGATTAAGATTCTAAATTAAATCATCAATAGGACTGAACAAAACAGAGCCTCATTCAAGACAAATTCTTCTCAGTTGCTCTAAGGTTCCATAAAGACTCAAGTAGGGCCCTGAATTACCAGGCCGAAAAAGGGGCTAGGCTTCCTATTTTCCCTAGGTTCTATTTTAATGATAACAAAACCCTCTTTGAGAGAAGGGCTGATGGCTGGGGAGACGTATTATACCGCCAAGCCGCTGAGAAGGCAGCTAGCTTAAAAAGAGCGAAGCAAGGCACTGTGGTCCTCCAAGAATGAAAGGGCTGGCATTAATATTCAGAAGAAAAACCTTCGAGACATCTTAAGCAAGAGAAATCCCTTGGTCCGCCATCTTTTACACAGATAATGGCCATTTCAGGCCAATTAGGAATCAATTCTTTCCAGTTATTAGCCAGAGATTCTGATTATATAAACACTTTGTTCACACCTTGTTGCTGTTTTTATTCTTAATTTTTTTGTTTCTCCTGGTCATTTCCAGCTATAATGAATTTACCACCTTGTCCTACTGGATGACACTATATTGAAGTTAAGTGAAATGTGATGGCTAACTGGCAAAGAATGAGGTGACTATCTAGTCACAAAGTAACACACATCTAATCACAGTAAGACACCCAGCCTTGCATGGCTCTTGCTGTTGTGTGTATAAAACAATATATCTTGTTCCAGGTCATTTGGGGAATCCCATCAATTGCACTGAACATGTGTTAAATTAAACATGAGATGTTTTATGAATGCCCACTATTTAAGCATTTGTGGTACTCATTTCAGTCCTGTTGCCAAGGTAGATAAATGGGCTGCCACCACTGTCCTGGTCGCTGCTTGTGAGGCAGACCTTACCTGATCTGCCTCCCTTGTTTGGTTTAGGACCGGACTACTCCACTGCTGGTCGTGAGCAGTCTCTGTTGGTCCGAGGATTTGTAGCAAGGAAACACAGCCCGGTTCATAATGGCCCACTGCGCAGACACAAACCTGATCACAACCTGGGAGAATTCACGACGGGTCTGCGAAATTTTTGGAGGGGGACCTCCCCCCCGGTTGGTGTCAGATATATCAGATATACTGTCGGGTTGGCACCCCCCACACAACCCGCAACCCTTGGGCCACCAACATGATAGATGATGAATAGCTGGTCGGGTCTTGTGGTTGGAAAGTTCCAGGAACCCTGGTTTAGGAGATGACTATGAATACAGTATGAATAGGCTACTCTGCTGGACAACAGAATCAGCAATGGAACAGGACACATGGGAACGGGCCTGTTAAATGGTATGCCATGGGCAAGTCAGAGGCAGACGTGGGTTTACATTCTTTGGGATACAGATGGTTCCATATTAACCCCCAGCTCCAGGGTGCTGCATGCTGACTGACCCTACGCATTGACCCCAGAACTTGCTCTCACCTGTACAGAATATACCTATGTGTCTCTGCCTCTTATTATCATTCAAAAGCCAAAGAATTCCTTTGTACTAGAACTTGTATCAATGACAATAAAGTATGTCTTCTTATACTACCTCTTTGAGGTAGTCTTGATGTCTTCTACTCTTCCTAGGATTGGAAAATTACATACAGGGATGTGCGAAAAGACATCAGACCTTGATGTTTGCTTGTGTCCCTGATGTCCACCTTGACTGCGATGCTGAGCTCTCCCGCTTTACTTCTCAGCAGCTGCGCTGGCCATCGGTTATTCCTAACAGGGACTCAAGAGATGGTTTCATCACTGTGTGGCAATGCGATGGAAAAGCCACTCAGGGGTGCCATAAAAATAGAATTCAACCAGATGTCTATCTGAAATTAAAGAACATTAGTTTGCACCGTGTGTTTATGCACCATGCCTGCGTGCTTCCTAAATTGTGCCCTTGCTACAAGATGATGAAAGAACCAGAGGTGGACAGTTCAGGACCAGAAAATAAAAATCCAGACCAAGATTTTGTTTAAACCAGGGGTGGCCAATCTTATCCGCAAAGGGCCGGTGTGTATGCCGGTTTTTGGGATAACCTTTAGGTCAGCTGTTCAAACC
>JAODKC010000064.1:24745846-24794942 GCA_026777985.1 Mormyrops attenuatus
GACCTAATTTGGGAGTTGCAGCGAAAACCTGCATACACACCGGCCCTTTGCGGATAAGATTGGCCACCCCTGGTTTAACCCATCCAGTTGAGTATAAAGAGTCACTTACTCAACTGGTTGGTTGAAACAAAATCTTGGTCTGGATTTTTACTTTCTGGACCTGAACTATCCACCTCTGGAAAGAACCAATGATCAGAACCCAGTGAGGACGACAGAAAGCCCACCCAAGGAAAATACTCTTTCTCAGACATTCCTAAGACAGGCTTGGGACACAATGATGACCTGAAAATGCCCTATATTATATTATCCCAGGCATATGTCTGAACTGTTCCCCAGCCGTTGTGAGAACATCCATTCTTATCCAAAAAGCTACTGCGAATTTTCCTAGCCACATTAAAACTGGACCTATACGATACTTCCTATGATACTTGCATTTATAACTCTTGTGTTTCTGATACTCGTTTCACTGCCCTGAAACTCGAGGCTTTGATTTCCTCCTAGTGCTGTATATATAGGTATTTTTCTAATTCTCTGAAAAGAAACAAATATTAAGTGGCTTTTCTTGGGCAAACTAAGCTCTACGTATCCGACACGCTGCTTTGATCTGAAAAAGGTTCAGAACAGTTTGTCGCCGGTTTCAACACCAGAACAGAAAGAAACGTTTCGTTGGGTTGCATCAAGCTAACGAGAACGATCCAGAGAAACGTGTCCAAAATTTCTGAAGCCCTTCTTGAGAAACAAACAGAAGCTCAGGGCCTGGAGCTGAAAATTTGTTGTGTGCTCTGGTGAGGGATTCACATCACGCAACGAGAAAAGGGGAGAAGCCTGGGATGCCTGGCTGCATCTTCTCCTTTCACAGATGACTGGAAACAGGTCAAGCAGACAAGGGAGCCAAGGAAATCTACTCAAGTTCTTTATGCAGTAGTCGCGCGGAGGCCGCTACCTCAGGTCTGAGCCGAGGGCAGGGAGATGTTTTGCATTGCAGATTGGCTAAGGTTTATATTTTCCAATACAGCAACCGCAACAAAAATAATCCCTTCCAAGCTCAGGCCATGCAGACAGAATCAGTTGCTTGTTATTACATCATGCTAACGCAGCCTTTCCATCAAGCGTTAAACGTTACTATTACGGTGTATGCTAACGGCAGACTGTGTTTTATCCCTTCATTTCTGAGATGCACACAGCCTGTGGGCGGTAGCAGCAGGAGGATTCAGGTAAACACACACAAGGTACACCATATATACGTGCTAATTGTTTTAGTACAGGGCTATTCAGATCACGGTCCTCATGGGCCGAGCCCTGCTGATTTTCCAGCCTTCCTTTACCTGTGAGCCAGGTGTGAAGCCTGTGGCCAATCAGAATCAGTAATTATTTAACTAATTACCTGGGAGAAAGGAAAACAAGGCCTGGATTTGGAATCGATCGCCAGATTTGAAGAGCCGTGTTTTTGTATGTGTGTGTGTATGTGTGTAAATATATATATATATATTATATATATATATCCATCCATTTTTTAACTGTCTATCTTGGTGAGGGTAAAAGGGCCACTAAAATGATAGATGGCAGCCTAGCGTAGGGATTCCCAATGCCTGGTCCACTGGGTCACGGAGTGCTGGGTGTTTTGGGGAGGGGTTGGTTAATTTCCAAAAATAAATGATAAATGTTTCAATTTCTCAGACTTCTTTGCGTGATCTATTCGCATTTAAAAAAATGGAAATGATCTGCAGACAACCACGCCACAGCTGCTGCAAACATCAAAAGGTTGGGGACCCCTAGCCTAGAGCCCCAGGGCAGAGTACGACCTGGAAGGGATTGTTTCAGTATATATATATATATTTTAATAGAATATTGCTATATTTTTTAACATAAAAGTGACACAGAGAGTACAAGTGATGCACGATGATGTGTACTGTCTCTGCACTGTATCTGGTATGTGTCTATGCACAGAGTATTTCTCTCTGTTATCAATAAATTATATCTCATTATATGTTACTCTTTATTAAGCCGGGTGTCTAGCAAAACGTGTTCAGTCCCTCCATGTTCTTTTCGCTGAATCTCCATATGCTTCACATAATACTTGGAGCGTCATCTTACATTTCCATCATAAACTCCCATCCCAGAGGCACCTGAGGGAAAAAAAGTACAACAAGAGGAAGCGAAGGCTGACAGGATTTCAATAACTAGGATTTGGATCCATATATAAATATGTCAGCTTCATTATTTTGTTTTTTAATCTTCATGATTCTCTCCCAAAGATACAGCTGGCATTCAGCTGCCTACACAGACTCCCAGGAAACCGATGACAGTTAGCATGTGTTCCTGCAATTCAAGATCCTGTCGCTCTGCTGTTGTTTCATGCTGCGAGTCACACCGAGCACTAAGTGGCACAACTCCCACAGCTGGCGACAAATGACTGGCTCACAGGCACCTGACAGGTCATCAGAGCTGCGGTATATGACTTGCAGTATGGATACACTCTGAACAATTGTAAAACCTACCTCCACCTGTGGGCTAGTTGCCAGAACAGCTCTAGAGCGCCCTGATCAGGGCTAACCTCTAGATTAAGTAGTTTTCAATTTAAAGCAGAAGAACTATTTATTTCAATTTTGTCTGACTTTTATTACAGTATATGGTTCTTGAAAAGAGTCTTTGGATTTTTTTGCGAAGGTTGATATAAACGTAAAACTTAAATGCAGACCTTAGTCTGTCCCATCTTAGAACCTACCACAAAATGTAAGAAGTATGTTGTACAAAAAATGTCAAACATTTGAAGGTTGGCATGTGCACACCCATATCCTTGTGTCAGTCTGCCACTGTATACGTGTATTTGAGTTGCGCACATGCATACGTGTATACACGCCATAGGTGTGAACTTCTCTGTCTGTCTTCTGTGTCTGTAAGTCACTAAATCACACGGGGATTCCAGTCCCGGCACGTGTCAGGCCCTGTAGGCCCTGCGGCAGGACCAGAGCACGGAGCAGCTGAGCTCTGGAATGTTCTCAAACAAGTCTCAACAGCTCTGCTGGGGAGGGGAGGCACGCTCTGAAAAAAAAACAGCACTGCCCTGTCCTGCCGACTACATCGTCATACCAACCAGCACTCTGGGAAAAACACATTATGCAACCATAGGTCCGGACCACATTCCTCTACAGGGTAGACGTATCTAAACCAATTTTCTGCTTTATGTTTTCTTCATTTACATTTGCCAGCCACTCTTTTGAATTCTGGGCTGCTGCATGAGGTACTTGGAAGGTCATTGTAATTTTTTTAAACCCTTATTATAACCTACATAATTCCTAGGAAAAGCTATCAACTGTAGTAGTGTGCAATTACCTATTTTGGATTCTTCAAATATCTTCTCTGGGGTAACAAGAAAAGATATAGCGACTCAGTGTTTCAAAATTCCAAGCCTGCTTCAAGGCAACCCTTCTGCCTATTTCGTTAACACTCTTTTAATGTTTTACCATTTTCTGCTTCCGGCTCTAATTATGTTTTTAAAAATTGAGAACAGCACACAAACAAATAAATCCAGACTCTCCAGCCGGCAGAGATGCAAAATAGTTCAATAGCACCAAGACTGCAAACTGGGAAACAAATATCTGCTCTTCCCTAGTACCTGTGCAGTATTGTCATTTTGCCGAATAACGAAAAGAGCCGACCTTCAGGGCTGCCTGATTAATTCTCTTGCCGCCGGCCATCACTTTCTCTCAGGCTGTGTGTGTTTCTGTAGCCTCTGACCGAGCCAGACGCCGTGCACAGTGGGATTGCACGCAAGCCTCTGGGGCTTCTGGGTGTCTTGGCAGAAGTGGTGGCCATAAAGTTCGTCTGCTGGGACGCCTCTTCATAAATAAAGAGCTGCCTCGCCGTTTCTGCCAGAGCTCAGGCGAGGTTGACCGTGTGCTGTTTGTTTTAATGGGATGAAGGGCAAAAAGACACCTGAGGGAGAGCGTCAAGCCGGTCACTGTTACGACTGTCAGCTCTGGATGAACTGGACCTAACAAGTTCCTTCTGTCCGTATTCTATTATGCAGCCATCTTGTAATATGTTAAATAGATCATATTTTTTCCCCAAATGATGTACAATCCTAGTTTTTCTACATGTTTTCCCAAAAATTTCAATTAAATATTAAAGTAACTTTTTCAGAAGTGCAACGGTACAATGGCATGGCCGTTCATCAGTTTGCAAGGGATAGAATTAGGGAGAAAGGAACCGCAGAGGTATCTCTAAGCACCAGAAACAGAGCACAAAGGGTATAAGATGCAGGCAGCCAAAGACCTGCATCAATATATTTAAATATGGTAAATTAGCAATTAAGCACACAATGTCCACATTTGAATATAGTGAGATGAGGTGTAATTCTGGTGCTAGGTCTGGGATTATAGATATACACACAGGGGAGTGGAGTTCCCAAATTTAGGGAGACTCCGGGTGGGGCCAACTCTCAGCTGCGGGGGTTTATAAAATGACAGGTGTTGCTTTCTTATGCCTGAGAATTACTACAGAGGAACACATTCAAAACCGCTATGCCCGAGTGAGCCAGGCCGACCTTGCAATTTTGTCAGATATAGACGCATAAGTTACATTATGGCCAAACTCAATCTGTTTATTTTTTTATTTGTGCATCATCTTAACCTGGTCCTCCAAGTGCAAAAAAAAGAAAAGATTCCCACCGACCTCTGATTGCAAAAACAAACCGCAAACGGCAGTACATGATAGGTGACGTAGGTGATGAGAAACCCGGATGCAACAGACACAACGAACAAATAGATCAAGGGAGAGCAAAATTAAAGAAAATCGTTTACAACACACAGGGGGAGTCAGGCACATTTGCATAAGCACATCAGCACTGCCAGAAAATAAGATTAAGGATCCGGAACCTCGGATCTTTTTCATTGGACTCAGAGTTAATGCAAAATAAAGGCATCTGTTCCCTTTGGACAACAGAACTAAACGCTGACTGTGAAAAGACCTGCCTTTGTTCATAAAAAATATCTGACAGTCAGTAATCCAGCAGTCTGCTGGCCTGAGTTTGTGTATTAAAGCGTCAATCGTACTTACACTGACATATGTGAAGAGAACAAAGGAATTTGCTGGGAAAGGCACAATCTCTAGCATATAAATGTAATTTTACAGTAAGACTGAGAGAAATTATATTATCGGGATGGCAGCAGTACTTCGCAGTTTAATGGTGTGATTGGTATTCTTAAATGTAAAGTATTTAAAAACTTTAAAACGCCATTAAACATACCAGTAAGTAAATTAACATGACAGCATCATCAAACCGTACTGATACGCTCTGCCCAGTTTGTCTGCCGTCATTAAATAGGCTTCGAAATAAAGATATTCTGGACAAATACAACGTAATTAAAATTATTTGTTAAATTGTTTAAATTTTATCACTACTACATGGCAAAGAGTAACGATTGGTGTTCAGTTTTCCGGCGAGGAAGGCCAGTAATATTTATAAATGGAAAGGTAGCAAATAACCGCCTCACGGAATGGTTAATGAGCTGTAATATCTTTTTTTTTTTTTTTAACATGACATTTATCCTGAATCTCTTCCCATTTTAAAAACGCAGCTCACCTTCATCCCACACCCTTTTGCTGGGACCATATATTTCTCTGATATGAGGATCCCGGCTGCTTCCCGTCATGATAACAATGGGAACTGTGCTTACACGGAGCAATGCAAACCGAGAAGCATAAATCAGGAGCGCTACCGTGTGGAGGAAAGAAATAAACGACATGCAAGTGAACGTTTGCAGTAGAAAGAAAGCTTGCAGTTTCTGAAGCAGCTGAAGTATTTTAGGATGCTGTATACATAAAAATGTTTTACATTAGAACTGTATCGTTGCACTTGGTATGTAGCCCGAATTGTTTCAGCATGTCATGTTAAAATATATCTGAATGTCTCCCAAGTAATTATATATTTAAAAAAATGATCTTTCAAATATTTCAGTTTCTTTACATACAAGTTAGTCAAGGACCGAATATCAGGAAGTTTCTTTCTGCTCAGCTTCTACACCTTTCATTGCGTCTCTGTCAGGTGACAGAAGTAGCGACCGCATTCGAAATACCGTTCTCCAGGAGTGACGGCTGGATTAGCCAATCGGAGTGCTGGAGATCTCAGAGAGGCGGGGCCTCCTCGGTAATTCAGCCTATCATGTGTAACGCCTGCTGGGCACTGAATTGGGGCGAAGGAAGGAGCAACCGGGAGGTTCCTTATGGGACGCTTTGCCCTTTGCACTTGCGTGAAAAACCTACACTATCAATATTCGAGTGAGCATCAAAAAGGACTACTTACATTATCATGTTGCATATAGTATTTACATGTGAATCGATGTATTTCTGACATGTCCTCATAGCATTCTTTTGCTCCCGTATTGCTGACAGCGCAGTTGTGGTCAATATATATAAACCCATATGCTTAACTTAAAAAAAACCTTCGATCTTCAGAAAGATGTGTTTTCGCATATTTTGAGAAACGACAACTCAACGGGAAAGGTGAAAGGCAAGTACTTAAGTCAATACTTACTTCAAAAGTAAAAGTTTTACTTTCGTCTTCGGTTTAATGCTAATTAGGCAACGTAACATTATGTTAATTATATCAGGAATATAGTTTGGAATACGCACTTGGAGATTTTAGTCGTCACAGGTGAATTGTGGCTGCATCCTGATCTTTACGTAGTACGCAGTTAGTGATTTGATTTGGAACTGTGATTTAATGTTTTGTTTCCATACGCAGCAGAAACAAATGGGAGAATCCACAACGTTGAGAGAGATGGGGGCGTCCTATATTCCTGGAAAGTATGTCAACATTTCCCAGTCCATTTAAAACTGTTTTTTGACTATCATTATCACAAACCTATGTCTTGCGTTACACTTTTCCTAACAGGAAATGCCTGGGACGACCAGAATAGGAAAATATGATCTCAACATGAAGGAGCATAAGGTATGGGGTGAAGGACTAGGTGTCTTTCCCATGAGGACACAGAGCATGAGAGTAAATCACTTTTTTGTCTCTTGTCAGCTTCTCTATGTTTTTGATGAGGATGTGTTGGTCAGTAGCTGCTCACTCAACAAGGAGGAGACTCTACTGGGTAGGCACCTTCTCTGGGGGTGAACAGTTTCCTTCGGGCTAGTAAAATTATTCTGATTCTGATTCTGAGTCAGCTGTACCTGGATCAGTCTAGCCCTGTCTAGATGATTCTTATTGCCTACCAGCCCAGAGTGTTGTCAGTTTTATAAGTAGACATTTTGGGAGGTATAACAGTAATCCATGGTTTTTTACAGCCGTCAGTCTGTCACAGAAGTCAAAGAAGGAGGGTCACCTGAGATCTGGTACGTACTGTAATCCTGATACTCTGGCAATGTCGTAAAGACTGTAGTATGGTACATAGTGGAACTTCATATCTTGGAAGTTTTGCGGGCAAGGCGATCAGATCTGTGTCGACTACTTATAAACCTGAATGCCCCCCCCCCCCCATTTTTCTGTTTTTCAGCTCCAGAGTTTCTCACGCTGCTCATTGAAATACAGCCCATAAACAACACCAAGGTTTTGAAGGCTGTCGACTGCACTGTCAGAGTGCAGGTACCAGAATTTGTGGCATAAATCCCAGCAAAATGAAAGCCATTTTGTGTTAAACGTTCTTGTTCCATCACTTGACACAGGAGATGTCAGTTGACATTTATAGCCCAGCCTGTAAAATTTTAATTATCACATCCGTAATGCACTGTCTCAGAGTGTGAATATGACTTGGTGGTGTTTAACATTTACCTCATAGGCTAATTAGCCACCATAATGTATCAGTGTACCTTCAATATTTTAGAAATGATTTTTAAAATATTTCTGCATCAAGTTTCTGTATCCTGAGCCTGGGAAGAGATTAGTGACTGAAAGCCACCTGTTGCTGATAGTGGAAGATGGATGTAAGTGACATTGTTGCTGTGGTTTCTTGCCATTTGCAAATATTTCATCGTAATCCCTACATACTCCTGCCCATTAATGCAGAGCTTCTGGGCAAATAGCATATCCTGGGATGTACTAGTATAAGACATCTCTGTTGGTTATAAAGATGCTTATGCTTGCATGGTTCTTCTTCTCCCATCTTCCAGATGTTGAGCAGTTCCATATCCCCCTGACAAAACTAGAGGGCTATAGAGTGGTAAGTTCTCTGCAGCAGAAGGATTAGCTGTAGTCTCCTTTTGCTACTCAAATATTGTAAAAATGCTTCCTGGGTTGCAAAGGGGTGGAAAATTTCTGGAAACTTTCCATTCCATGGGAAGTTAAGATGAGGGAAATTTTGGAAATATTCCAAGTTGGAAACTTTCCATTGGAATTAATGGGAATATACGGGAATTAATGGGAAAATTCCAAGAATTTTGCAACCGTACCTGATTCATGTTGAGATTGTTAATTTCCTGTGAAATTTTGATGATCCCATAGATATGTCCTGTTTCAGGTGATTCAGAACCCAGAACGTCTGGCAAAAGATAGGATTGCAGAGGAACTCTGTTGGGTGCAGTGGGATGGAGAGACACAAAGACTGTTTTATATCACCTCCAGGGTATACAAATCCGTACACACTTAAGGCTGGTTCATACTTCTCTGCATGCGTACTAGTGGATGTTTCCGCTTGAATGTTTGTGAAGCACTGGATATCATTGTGCGCTTCCGCGGACAAATGCCTGGCACACTCCAATTTCTGTCCATGCAGCGGTGTACGCGTAGCTCTGGACACACTGTGCATGATCGATTCACTAGTGTCCACTTTAAATACCAACATGGATGGCTTCCATGAGCGTGGGGTTAGTTTGCAGACCCTACAGACTACTTACAAGGCAATAAAACTCACATACATGTAAATGCGTGTGCATACTTGTCTTGAATTGAAAATCTCACGCCAGCCAGCTGACCAAAGTTGGCAACCCTGTGAGCTGGCTCTCTGAATTTGTAAACCATACGGACACACACCTCACTGCTGTGGTACATGTGCAGGGAATATCAGAATAATAATTCATATTGTTTTATTCTTTAATAATAATAATTATTATTATTTAATAAAAATATAAATGCAACATGTTGCATGCATGTGCGAAGTATGCGATTTGACCGGTGAACTATGAATGTTTTCTTGTACGCATACTCATAGTGAATACGCAGAGTGAATACGCGAGTGTTGCACTTGTGCGGAGGAGTATGCACCAGCCTTTTTAGTGCTGAGATCAGTGCTGACCTTTAAAAAGCAGAGACGTCCATTGTTCTTTTTGTATAGTTTCTGATTCCTCCGAATTCGTAATGTTTGTTCCCTTTTTTTGTTGATGTTGCATTATTATTTTTATCCCTATGTTTTTTTTTTTTATTCAGGAAAGGCCCATAGTAAAATGTCAGCAGTTTTACCCTGACTGCAATTGTGAAACTGTGGTGAGTTTTGCCTATTTTGCTTCTACAAAAAGTCTTTAATTTCAAACTCTGAGAGTCTAAACTCAGCACCTTTCGAAAGAGGAATTAGCGATTGTTATTGGCATTCACGCAAAATTTTGGTTTATGTTTCTTGCCAAAGTTTGAGCTCCCCATGGACTTGGCTACCAATCCCTTCGTGTCTACGAGGTAAATTCAGTTTGATGGTCACCTAGCTACTGGTATTGTTGCTCAACAAATGTTCATTTGCTTTATGAAATATTATGGAGGAAAACATAAAGGTGCAATCTAAAGAAGCAGATTCCTGTGCTGAAAATTAATGTAGTCATAAAAAATGTAATTTGGATACAGAAGTATAAGTTGCTATAGATTCTTCTGCATTCTGATTTCGTGGCTTTTGCTTTTGTGTGAATTTTTGTTCAGGTCTTGTGGCTTTTCTGAGATTGCAGCCTGTGTCTGTCTTCTAGGTTTGTTAACTTGGGCTGTGACTATTACAAAGATGACAAAGTGGAAGATGAGGGGTTGAACTTGGTCGTGCTCACGAGCAGAACAGGTCAGTGGTGTCCCTGCTCTTCTTTGGAAAATGTGCTGTCAGCTGTTGCATGTAAATTTGAACACAGTTTCACTGTTTTTGTTTTACTTTCACATCCTTCACATACTCACTGTACCTGACTCATGAAACTTCCAGAAAGTAAGTGTTAGTGCTAAACGGGCACTCGTGTGGCTCAGCACAGTCAAAGTGATGAGCAGATAGAAATCACAACAAGCTGTTTCTGCCGTGATCATTCACTGACGAATTCTGATTTCAGAATCCAAGCACTTTCACTCTCACTACAATTCATGTGATTGCTTTTTAGCCGAGCTGGTGCACCTCTGTAGGTGGGGACTGGTGAAGGTTGGCTGCATAGTAAATCTTTAGTGACTTAGTGACAGGTGGGGCGTTATTTGATTGAATATTCCAGATATTGATGTTATAAAATGCTGGAGTAAGAGATGCGCTATCAATGTTCAGTCATCTTGTAATTTCTTTCTGGGGGGGGGGGGGGGGTTCCAGAAACGGCACATTTTTACCGTGGCATGAATTTAAACCTGCCTTTAACCCCACCCACAGGGAGCATGTGCATGTGCTACAGTCAGCCTCTCTGTGCTGACGAGGACATTACGTACACGATCGCATTTGTGCACAGAGGTACGTAACAAGGACATTACGTACACGATCACGTTTGTGCACTGAGGTACGTAATGAGGACATTACGTACACGATCGCATTTGTGCACAGAGGTACGTAACAAGGACATTACGTACACGATCGCATTTGTGCACAGAGGTACGTAACAAGGACATTACGTACACGATCGCGTTTGTGCACAGAGGTGTGTAGTGAGGGCATTACGTACACGATTGCATTTGTGCATGTGTATGTGGAGTTTGCAGCTCAGTGGTAGCTTAGTCCATTTCTCACATTAGATGATAATTTAACATATCTGCCTTGCATGCAAAGATGCGGTCTTTGTGACTGGCATCATCCAGTACCTGCGGTATTAGTGGTGCATATTATGATTATATATGTGCCTTAAACCTATGTCCTGTCTTGGTTATTGTGAAATGGACAACCTATTGTGATTTTCCTTCTCCACAGCTAGGTTTGGGTGGTGCCTGATACCATCATATGTCCAAACATTATACCACACTATACAATCTATTGTATACATTTTCAAAAGCAATGCTATTCCGGTATTTTGAAATCTTGTCTAAAAAATTGCCGAGGGGTGGGGGATCACCCATTTCGTATGTCCAAAATACCGTGTTATATCGTAGTACCATAATAAACTCCAAGCCTATCCACAGCCTTGTAAGTCATACTGAATAAGTGTGTATAGAAACGTGTGTGTACTAGGTCAGGGGATACAATGGTATGCACATGTACAAGTGTACTATGTGAGCTAGCATTCCTTCTCTTCATATAGGCTACAGTAGGACCTACACTGTGGCCCGAGAAGAAGGCTTTACCTTCAGCTCCAGAATACTCTTCTTTCAGCTGGGTGAGTAGGCTTTGGTTCCCAGGCTCTGGGCTCCAATCCTGGTTCGCGGGCTCTGGTTCCCAAGCTCAGGTCCCCAAGCTCTGGTCCCCAGGTTCAGGTCCCCAGGCTCTGGTTCCCGGGCTCAGGTTCCCGTGCTCAGGTCTTCAGGCTCTCGTCCCCGGGCTTTCGTCCCCTGCCCTCTTACAATTCAGCATGGTCAGTAGAAGCACTTATTCCATGACTGTAGTCTGACTGACTGATTGCAGACCCATGTTTCTCCCAGGATACTACATTGTGGTGTACTTGGCCGATTGCTTCCTGCACCTGATCAATGCCAGGAAGCAAGACCTACCATGCTACAGCCTCTTCCTCTCAGGTGAGGCCAAGTCATTTCTTGTCCATTTTAAGGTGCATGTTTCCTTGTTTTTGTTCCATATAGAATGAGGTGGTACAGCGTTAATGGAGAGGATGCATATAAAGCTTAATCGTGTCTCTGTATGTACTTAAGGGTATACCCACACTTGGCCCGGTTGCCTTGTACCGTACCCGAACACAACTGTCCCTCCTCCCCACCCCCCTGCTGGTCTATGGTTACATTGCACTTAACGTCACTTAAACTTTTGTCTTCACTGTGCAACATTTTTTGTATTGAAGAAAACAAGAAGAAATGCGCTATTGCACAGCGCAATTGAGTTCCTGTTTATTGTGGCATATTTGGGTGCAATGACACACGGCCCTCAAAGATTTATCGAATATGCAATGCAACAATTTTCATTCAGTTGTGCTGCATATTTAAAGATAGTCCCATATTTTACCAGATATCAGAATTTTTGTGTTGCATCCAGTTGTTCCTGGGTACTCTGATCAGCCCACATTTCCAATAAATACTGTACCTCTGCCATAGACCAAAGCAATCCCTTTGCCTCAGTGTTTGTTAAATTGTCACTACCCAATCTGTACAGCCTACCCGATCCATTCCTTCCAGGTGTATAGTGTACATGTGCGCATGCATGTGCCAGTTGCATCACTGATGTCATGTCTGTGTTCCGTGTTTGGACATGGTTAGCAATCACACCGGATGCATACCATGCCCGAGTCCAACTGAACCGTGCCCGGGCCCACCTCTTGAAGCAGATGTACCAAGCATGGTACAGATCATCTAGTATCAATACACCATCAAGAGGCTCAAGAGGTGTTGGATGAGCTGACTTTTGCTCATCCCCACTTTTGACTTACTGTTATTATACGAATTATGTCACCTCATGACATTTCAGGTCAGATAGGTGCAAATTAAGTGTCTGTTGAGTTTAATGAAATCTGTCCCTCAAGGACTGGACTCTGACCTGAGAAATTTGGGTGATAATACCATTTGTTCCCTGATCTGGTGTATTCTTGATGTTTATAGAGCATATGGCTGTAGATCACATGCTTCTGTGCCAGAGCCAGGACGTTCTGGCACATTATAACTATTTCCTTTGGGCCTTCAGGTGCCAGTGCCAGGTTGGGTCCACTGTCCCCAGGCTGCCTGGTTCTGACCTTTCCCTGGGCCACCTTTTTGGACCCACACATGGGACGCATGTACTGGGCTGACCTTAGCAGTCCAGTCCTACTGCAGCTGCTACGGCAGCCTGGCCCGGATGCTCAGCGGTTGGCTGCGCTTCACTGCCTGCTGGGGTACTTGGGCCGCGATCCTGAGATGGAAAGGCAGGTGAGGTCAAGCAGAGGGTCAGTCCTGTGTGGGTTCCTGTCTGGAGGCAGGGTTAAAAAAAAAGGATGTTAATCATGTCATCTGTGAATGGCTGCTTTGTGATTGCAGCCTCTGGCAGACCCAGTCAGGCTCTGGTATGCTGCCCAGGCATGACGGGCCACAGTCTGCTCAACTGGCTCGTTGTTCCACACAGGTTGTAGACTGGATCTGTGAGAGTGTGATGCCCCTCGAATCGTTTGATCAGATCCAGGAGTTCATGTTGGGTGAGCAACCAGAGCATCCCAATGACCTCCTCTGGCATCATTGCTTGATTACCATCATAAAGTCTTTGAGGTAAATGCTCTTTCTCATCCACACTATCGACAACAGCCTCGCTGTACTGGACGATATACCAGCAGTCTCCTAGTCTGGACAGCGTGGAAGTTCTGCCATATTCATCTCTGTTTGAGAAGAAGGTGAGGGCTTGGCCTGAAGTGGTTTGATGTCTGTTCTCCTACCTTGTAACTGTTTCATTAATGTCCTTATTTGGATATTACCATGCATAATATTCATAGATTAAATCAGTCACTCCAAGGTAACCTACAAACTGGCGGCAGTGACGCACAACCTCGTAAAGTCTGTGGGTGACACGTCAAATCACACAAACATCTTACAAAAATGGAAATTTGACTTCGCCCGGGGGAGGAAAACAAGATAGTTTTTGATATTGAAATCCACAAAGAGCTTTCGGTTGGATGCACCAAGCATCCACAGAGTCTGTTCATACCTGCTCAATGATTTTGCCCCAAACACCATTTGAAGCAGTGGATGCTTTCAGGACCTGTGTGATGGCCTGAAGCTCATTCCAGGGGTGAGGTTCACTTCCGACCTTCTTCCTCCACCCTCGGTCAGGGGAAAGGTGAGGTTTACCTGCGATCAGCTGGTGGGTGTTATTTTCTCTTATGAATTAGACCTGATGTAGCTATTAAACTTTTCTAAAAATTCATACTTTGCCATAGAACAGCTGTTTAATCTTAATCTTGTTTTATGGACTCTTAGACCAAATAAAAACATTCAGAATTAAACTGGAAATATAATTTCATAAGTTCTAGCCTAAACTTGCCTTTTGTGGTTCTGTTCGGAAAGGCCCAGAATCTCCAGGGATACTGGGAAGAGCTGCAGTGGAACATAGAGAGGATGAAGTACTTCGAGGCTGTCCCAAACCCACGGTTCAGAACCTCAGCAATGCGGGCAGAGTGGACCAGGCTGCAGGCTGAGCTGGTGAGGGACTGGGGAACCTGTAGTACTGGTGTCGCACAGATAGACTCCAGCCTTTTATTCTGCTGACTAGGTCTGCTGTAGGCTTTGCAAGAACATTTGTCCTACCTTTTGTCCATTAAAAAGTTAAATGCTCATGAAAAAATATCACAAATGGGAAGGCTGCACGCCTCGCCTCTTTACACGAACACCAAGAGGAGGAAGTGGAGACATTGGGTGTCTGTCATTTTGTGTGCCCCCAGAGACTGGAGGAGAAGAAGCCTTCACAACCTTTACGTAACATAGAGGAAAACACCAAAAAGTAGGTGGTGCACAGTGTGTGGGGCATGCGGCATGCATGAGGAAGTGAAAGTGCAGAGATGATGGCTGACGGGGCAAAGGACGCTGCAGAAGAGCCTCTCTGGTTCAGGGTTACTGCTGTAATCACTTCAGTACACTGAAGCGAATCCTCCAACCAACTGCTGTTAAAATATACAGAACACTGGTAGAGCTTTTTAGAGTAATTGTGCTTCCTGTGCTATATGGTGATGCCAGAGGGGGACATTTATCAGAAAACATAGAAGTTCTTTACTTAGTGTGATATCTGGGTGTGTAACCATGGTGATCAACATTTATAATTCTGGTTGAAATTCCAGCTTTTAACACATGTCTCTGTCACGTTGCTCCCGCAGAGTCTTATCTTTAGTGGACACCTGGCAGTTAGGTGAGGCTTGCCTCCGGAATACGCATTCTAGCACGGCACACGCTGACAAGGTCAGGCTGAAATCTCTCGGTTCCTTTTGGTTTTGAAATGTTAACAGAAGCAGGAAGCACGATTTTTAAGCATATGAAGACTTCCTGTTTGAATCCCTAGAGAACACTGCTGTTGTGTCATTGGGGAAATACTTAACTGGAATTTACAACTACTAAGAAATAAAAACCGCTCCACTTAAGCTGAGTAACTAAGTATGGGGGGGCTGTACAGCCTATTTATTACCGAATTATGAAATGGCTTCTTGTGTCTCAGATAAGAAGGTACTTCCTCTGTTCCACAACGAAGATCACCAGCAGAGGGCGCTGATAGGACTGGTAGGTTTTTAGTACTAATTGTTTCACAATGTTGGTAAATAAACATTCTGGACCTTCATCTGCAGTAGGACTGATTGCCACTGTATGGAGGCACCAGTCAGTAAGCAATGTATTATTGTTTGTCCTGAAGTTCTCCTCAGGACTGAGAACAAGGGTTTCTCAGCTTCTGGAGGACGACTTCAGCATGTGTATGACTGCGGTTGAAGTCAGAATGGAAGAACCCTATTTTTCATGTGAGAACACTGCTGTTTTATCTTTGCTGTTGCCATTTTAGATGGTGGACAAACTGAGAGAACACATGAACCGCCACTTGCCCCGTCTAGGGAAGAAAAAGATCGAGAGGCTGGTTGTTAGCTATGTGGCTAAGCTGGTCAGTACTCTTCCATTGTCATACGATAAACTTTATTGATCCCATAGTGAAATTTTTGTTCACACAGCTGCAAAGGTACGTAAAGTGCAGCCAAACGCATATTTACTCTTCTGTATCTGAATTAACCTGCTAACCTCATACTTTCGCCCTGTAACGCGCGCCAGGTCGCCTCCTGTCAGTGTTTATCATAAATATGATATTCAGTGCAACACATGAATGCTGTGTCATGAGTGTAATTGGCGTAACATCCTTCATGTCTGGGGATGAAACGAGAGCATCTGTGATGTCGTGCTGTGAGCGCAGCTGGGTCCTTCAAAGGGAAGCGATTGGCCCAACAATCAGGGCAGATGGTTCAGACAGTAAAGAGCATATGGAGACGTCCATGGGAAGTGGGTGTCACGCTAAAGTAACACCCATTTCCTCTGACTTCTGTGGAGACGGAGTAGAATAGAATAGCATGTACATATGTGTGTCTGTGTAGCAATTGTTCTACAAGGGATTTCAACCAATGGGATGTCAGGGCAACATGACCCTAGTTGACCCATGAACTCTCTCTCTCACCTAGCTGAAGCTGGTCAGGCACCTTCTGGAAGCCTTATGGGGGAAATACAAGCTGGAAGTGGGGGTCCTGTCTGTGTAAGCGCGTGGCAACCAGCTGCTGGGGGGTGGGCGGGGGTGCGTGGTTGCCCTCGGGCTGGTCTTTTGTGTGATTCTTCTCTGTGCATCTCTGTCCCAGGGCACAACAGGGCAGTGCCCCGGAGTGGGCCGTGTTCCATATGATGACACGCATCCTGGAGGCCACAGCTGGACTCTGCCTGCCTCTCCCCCCGGGTAAGATCACCACCCACCCACCCTCCACTGAAATCATCTGGTGAAAAATATGTGATAATAATAACTTCCAAGATAGGTGAGCATCCTAAGGGTCCACAGCAAGCCTCCCACCTGTGTGTGAGCAGGGGCATGTCTGCATGGTACAGTCTCACTGACATGATTACAGTTCAAGTCCAGAGAGTAAAAATCCAGACCAAGATTTTGTTTTATCCAACCAATTGATTACTCTTTGATTGTGACTCAACTGGTCTGGATTTCAACTTTCTGGACCTGAACTATCCACCTCTAATTTTTGACTTGCATGTCATAATACTTGACAGTATAAGGAAAAGCATTTTGCTGGTTTCAGTGGTTCCCAGTAAAGCATGGCTGTCCTGCTGCAGGATACCACACCCTGCTGAGTGTGCTGGGCATGCGCTGCCTCCCCCGGTACACCTTCATGCAGTATGTAGACCACGGCCTGCTGCAACTGACCGAGCCCTTCATCTCGCGCCTTATGACAGGTAGGCCTCTCTCTACGCAAACGCACGCCCGCCCCACTAAGGTACATGTTATCTGTATATATTTCTGTAATATCCCTGCGATGGGTTGTCGTCCCGTCCTGGGTTATTCCCGGCCATGTGCCTGCGGTTTCTGGGATAGGCTCCAAATTCCTGCGACCCTGAAGATGGATAGATATCATTGTGGGGATTCCTCCGGGTACCCTGGTTTCCCCCCACAGTCCAAAAACATTCTGAGGCTAATTGGAGTCACCAAATTGCCCGTAGGTGTGCATGTGTGAGTGAATGGCGTGTGAGTGTGCCCTGTGATAGGTTGGTGCCCCCTCCTGGTTTGTTCCCTACCTTGCGCCCATAGCCACGCCGTGACTCTGAATAGGATAAGCAGTTACAGAAAGTAGTTGGATGGATGGATTTTCACAATGTGGCGATCGAGAGGGCTATACACGTTTAGTTTTTTGGCATGCCGTTGGTATTATTTATGACTGAGATTACTTCTTTAAGCTCTGAAAAATGCACCGTTTATATATAGTTTCATGTAGGGTTTTTTTGGGAACGGCTGTATTTAGTGATTTTCTTCCAGTAAACCCTTGAAGCTAATTGCACGCAAGGGTAGGGCTATATCTGGAATAGCTAAATATTTGATTCGAATTCCCCCTCTGTTTGTGTGTTTTTTCTTCTTTTGATGGCAGATCTCGACAACAGCCCTGACAACGAGGAGCTGAAATTTAGCATCATGAAGAGACTTCCAGAGGTAATGAGTTTTTAACAGCTGCTTCATGTCCAACAGCAAAGGCAAACAAACAAATCCTGGAATAAAGCAACATGTGTCTTAATGCTTTTGTGCAATTGTAAATGCCAGATTAATGGACTGTTTTTTTCTCTTTAAATGAGGGATGCTTTGCCAGGGTTTTTTAGGTAAGGAATACCAGATATCTTGTAAATTTAACATCTGGTCATCTTCAGCATTTGATAAAGTGGTTTCAGTTGACCTTTTCTTAAACTGGCGCTGATGGGGCCAGATCTTCCATTACTAAATGACGATGAAAGAGTGTTACCCACATCTCATCCTGAGTGTGTTGCTTTCAGCCAATGGAGCAGAAGACCTGTCAGCTCTGGGACCATCCCATCACTTCTGCCAGCATATCCAGGGGCTACGTCAAAGAACTGCTTGAAAAACGCAAGACCAAAGTAAGAATTGTTGCCATCCACTCTCTGCTTTTTTAAAATTAATTTATTATGTTTGCCTTTGAGGTACAGAGCTGAAAAATAATGTTTGACGCCTTCCAGGGCACTACTTTACTGGACAGTGAGAAGTCAAGCTGCTCCCCAGAATTCCTGCCTCTCACCTACTTGGCCAAGATTCTCTCCGATGTAGAAAGTCAAGGTAAGTGGCACTTTCAGTAGCATCCATCCAAATATCACTTTGTTTATTGAGTGCCTGTAAATGTGCTTTGCAGCTCTGAACCCATTTGAAGGGCAGGAGAATGTGGACGCCAAGTTCGTGGAGGAGACTGCATTGAAGCAGACCATGATCCTACTGGGTTTGGAGGACAAGTGAAGATGAAACTAACAGGCAATGGCACCAGCACAGGAAAACACTTTGGTCACTGGTCACAGTAGAGATGACACACTTTAGGAACCAGATGCCCACTACGGATGGCTGTACCGTTGATGCATCATTGTGTATCTATGGAAACAAAAGCTTTTGTTTATGAACCAGCTACGTAGAAACCACTTGACTCTCATCATCTGTGCCTGTGAATTGAAGTCAATTTGTCTTTGTTGTTCAATGTTGCCCTCCAGAAATACCTTCTAAATTTAGATTTCCCACATGAAGTCATAATATGCATCTTCTAGAATAACAAACTAGGAAAAAAGGGATTTTTCTAACATGTAATATTTCTGTACAACTTGCCGCTAATTTAAATGGTGTCCTTTCAGCCTTATTACGACCATATTTCAGCATGCCTTGTGTTTATTGTAAGTGTTCATTCTCCATGTCCAGTTGGTGGAACATGTCTCTGAGTGCTGCTGTAAAACATGATCTTCCTGGACTTTTGAAATTCATTTATTCCCAAGCCAATGAAAACGCAAGCGGCTTCTCTGGGAGTATTTGTCTTCGCCCCCCTTTGTGAGCATCTGAGTGCATACTGACTGCTCGCCTTGGCTTCCTAACTCAGATCCCTTGTAAAAGATCTTTCCAGGGTTGCTTGATGTTGTTATTGGCGAGACTGGAAAATAAGTGTAGTGGCATAGCATGGGAAATAAATTAGAACACGATGCCTTTGGAACAAGTGTGTACTTCATCATATATTGTATATACATACTTAATACAGGAATGGGTGTGGCTCTTTGCCAGTGGGTGGCACTAGGTCATGATAGGGGAGTTGGTGGTGGTTGGCGTTTTGGGTGGATGGGCCTATATCTCAATAGGCTTGGGTTCAGGCTTGCGGATGTGCCTCATGTTGCTGCCCAGCTCAGTGGGTTTGAAGGGGGCCAGGGCTCCGTAGGGCCGGGGCAGGGGGAGCTCGGCCCCCTGGGGGAGGTAGGAGTCGGGCCGTGGCTCGGCCGTGGTGTATGTGCCGTCGGGGAGCTGGTTCCTCTTCTCCTCTTCCATGAGCTGTGAGAAGGCAGGGAGGACATTACAGAGCTGAAACACGGGGTGGTGTACGGTTCAGAGGAAGGCCTCCATAAGGATTATAGCTCTGGGGAATTTCCTGGCATGATGTCACAATGACACAATTTGTAATCGGAGTAGCATAACATCGTGTTGCTGTAACTGTAATACGTGAAAAAATTCTATAGAACGTCTTTTTTCGGTTAATAAAACATCCTTATTCATCTGACAATCTGACATTTGTCTCAGGATAATACAACAGTACTGTGAATTCTTTTTGTGATTACTAGCTATTCATTCTGTATGTTAACTATGAAAAATTAATAAAAAATACAATGAAAATGCATTATTCCGTAGCATGTGTGGCCTGTGAGCTTCTCCTCACCCTGGCCCTCTCCTGAAGGATTGCCTTGCGATGGTCCTTATCACTCTGGGCGCGCTGCCACTCTAACTCCATGTCAGGCGAGGGAGGCAGGCCCTGTTCCAGCCGTCTGCAGCAGGAGTCCAGATGGTGTTCCCTGTTCTTCAGCTCTTGCTGCAGGGCCATGGCACTGGCCTGCTGCATGGACAGCTCCGACAGCAATGCCATCATCTTCCGCGTCGTGTCTTTGATACGCCCTTGCACCTTATTTACCTGTTACGGGGAAAGCGAGGGCCCAACTCAGTGGAAGGACGTGCACGTGTGATGGTAAATATTTTGCACTGGAGATGCTGACGAGTATGGAGAGGAGACCCTACCTTTTTGCCTAGATCCAGCGTGTCCTGCTTGCCGTTCTCGGCTTTGGCCTGAATTCTCTCGCAGAGCCGGGTTACTTGTTCGTACAGCAGCTCCTTCTCCAGCAGCTGACTCTCCTGCTCTGCCAGACGTTCCTCCAGCTGACCAAAGAGGCAGCTTTAAAATGACTGAACAAGAAACCACTGTTGCTTCACACTGGGTCATAGTATATTATTCAGGCTTTCAGGTGAATAACCTACAGAGGAGCATGACCACAATGAATGTTATCATCATCAGAGTCCAGACCTGCTCAATCTTCTTGGACAGCTTTGCAGGCGTGGGGTCTGCCCCGACCAGGCTCCGAATGCGGTTCTCCCGGGCTGGGTCTGCCACGGACTCCTCCAGCTCCTGCACCTGGTCTCTGCACTCCTGAAGCTGGGGGTAGCAAGGAAGGGCGCAAGGCTGAGAGTCAAGCGGGACCAGAGAGTCCTGGGTGTTGGATGGTCTCCATTAATGTCCTCGACTCTGGTATTCATGACTCTACCGGAGACACTTTAATTATTAATCGTCGTACCTACAGTATGGATCTTCACAAAAATGTTGCATGTTTTATTTCTTTGCAGAAGGATAAATCTACCAGGTGTTACTGTTCAATGAGCTTCCCCAGGAGGGTGGGATATTTATCCTGGGATTTCACACACACACTTAAATTTTCCGACACAAACATCTAATAATAATATCACAGACACACACACAAACTCCCAATGTGTGTTTTCCTACGTCGAGGAACAGGAAACGATTGATCTGTTGTCGTAGTATCAGGCTAGGGGTATGGAATTGGACCCTGGCCCCTGAATATCCATGCTCAAGTGCCTTTTTGTGGAGAGTGGACTATCGCAGCCATGCCAGGATGGACCGTTTCCAGAATCGGGGTCGGTAGCGAAGCTGTGTGAGGAGAGGCATTGATCCGAGTGCCAAGCACTTTTCCATCCAATGCAGGGAAAGTGGGCATGCTCTGGATGTACACTCTCCAAAAACAGACATGAATACTGCCTTTATAGAGTGTGAAAAATTCTCACACCCCTCACATAACATCCGTGACAGCAGGAAGACACACAGACACAAAGGGGTTACATTGAAATTATTTAGTTTTTCAACTAACTCTCCCTGGATAAACAGTGCTAATCATTACAAAGCAGGAGTGAAACACTTAAATGTTTCTTGTGCTGTGTAAATGTTTTCCTGAGAGGGTAGAGCCCTTCTCCACAGCCATAAATATTATCTGCGAATGTGATATGGGGCCACAGACGTAGCGTGTCCCGAGTCACCTGGGCTTTACAGACGACCTCGCTGACCTTTGGTTCTGGGCAGAAGAGCAGCATGCGGGGAGCCCACTGTGTGACTGAACAGTTCCAGGGACAGATCACAGTCAGCTTCTTCCTTGAAACGTTTTAAGGTGCGCAAGTGCTATCAACTGTACTTTCTGTGGAGAGCTTCACGGCTATTATGTCACATTTGACTGTTTACTTGATTATCAGACTCTCTGTGATATATTAATCAGCCTGCCCTTTTTATACAGCCAACCGTGTCACTAAGTTAATGATTATTATATGCCTTAGATCAGTGTTTCCCAACCCAGTCCTCAGGGAACCCTGGACAGTCCACATTTTTGCTTCCTCTCAGCTCCCAGCTCGCCTGTACCAGGTATTCAGCGTTCCTGATTGGCTGGGAGCTGGGACGGAGCAAAAACGTGGACTGTCCGGGGTTCCCCGAGGACTAGGTTGGGAAACACTGCCTTAGATGACCCTACATTACAGCTAGCAACCCAGAATTCCAGCTTCCACCTCATCAGACTATCTGCAACCACATAGCCAAGCAGGTGGGGGCGCGTTGAGCTGTGACTCCAGAGGGCCACCGGTCGCCTGTGTACGGGGAGTGGGCAGCACATTACACAAGGGCAGTAAGGCCACCTGCAGGTAAGATGTTTAACTTTTTAGACAGATGTTTAACATTTAAGATGGATTTATGGAAAAAAAAATATCAAACTGTTTACACGGCACCATACGCAAACGGGCCGCCTGATTTCAGAGCAGGAATTTATAGCATTACTTTGTGACAGCACTCTTCAAAAGAGTCCTGGCTATAAATGGTAAAGTTCTGGCTGTCAAGGGGGATAAAAGCCGGCTGCACAGTATTCATAGTCTGGACCCATTGTGTCACGTTATATGCGGCGTTCTTGAGGGTTGTATTTAAAAAAGCATATCTAAAAAGGGTATTTATAAAAATGTTTAACTGCAGTGTAAACTTCAGTCTGAGGCAACGCATGCCATCCTGCTGGGCATGCACACCATCAAGCAGCCCGAGGGAGCAAGCCGGCAAAGCGGAACGAGCTCCTTCTTTTGTCAGTGTCTGCTGCCCGCTCCGTGAAGCTCCATATTAATCGCTGTGTTAGGAAGACCCCACATTTACTAACGTCTCTGTTGAATGCAGCTTAAAGCATACATTTATGGCACGGTGAAGCGTTTGGTGCACTAACAAATGAGATGACACCTGGTCACTAGCTAGAGAAGAATGTGTCTGCATTACATCACACAGGCGGACGCATAGACATGATGATGTCACAATGATGATGTCACAAGCTGACTAGGTATCTGTGCTTACCTCCACGACTAGGACACTGATGTTACATGATGGTAGGTTTCTTTGAACACACACTATCTCTCTTTAATGCAAATAGAGAATACAGGTGTTTCACTGTACAGAAAAGATTGCACTGTTATACTCAAACTGTAAATGTAGACAAGACACCTCATCTGCATAACATACGTGTGAAACAAGCACAAACAATAGCAATCTGCAGATTTATCTATTGCCACCTCGTCCATATACCATACTTTCACCTATATCTGGGCTAGAAATAAAGTTTAAATAGTCATGATAATACTGTATAGCAGTAATTGCAGTGATAATGCAGTCTCCATTATGACTCTTCTCACCTGCTTTTGTAGTGTGGTGATCTGTTCCTCCAGAGCCTTCTTGTCAAGCAGCTGCTTGCACAGCAGTTTAATCTGCCTCTTCTCTTTCCTGACATGCACATTCAGGAAGCGGATCTCTTCCTCCATGCTCTGCACCTCCATGTTGCCTTCTTGCAATCGGCTGTCCTGCAGGCTCAGTTTCTTTTGCAAGCCGTGAATCTCCTGCTCTCGTTCCAGCAGCTGGATGCCACTGTCAGAGGTGAAGCAGAGTGAGCATCATGGGTAATGCTTATAGCAGTTACCCAGAATTCAGTGTGACTCACATGACAAGTCTGATGAGGTCCACCTGAAATAATCGCACTGACCTGGCCTTTTCACAAAGTGTAGAAATGTAATCTATCTAAAAGTAACCATGCTAAATGATGTGGTAGGGATCCAATAAATACCCATAATCCTTGGCACAGCCGAGAAAGATGGGCAGTGGCCACCCTACCGTTCCCTGCGGCTCTGCTTGGCTTGGTCATGGCTCTTCTGCAGGTGAAGCAGGCTCTGCTCGTGGAGGTCGATGGTCTGAGTGAGGCTGCTGATGCTTAGCTTCTGCTCCTCACGCCGCTCGCTCATGGCGGTCAGGGCACAGGCCACGTTAGAGATGTCGTCCCTCAGACTGTCACGGATGGTGCAGCTGTGCCGGTGCTTAAGCTGGGATTTCTGGAGCAGCCTGGGCGTGGGGCCACAGTAGGGGGTAGAGAAGGGATTGCAACACATTGGTCGGCAGTGTTACACAGCAAAGGGGGAAAACATCAGAGAGCATGTCACAGGATAGCTTGAGCACACTGGAGAAGGGCTGTTCCTCCTGCCACTGACCAGTCCCTGATGTATCTGAGAGGAACTCAAGTTACACCAGCAGCACAGGACAAGCTATGTGCAGAAAATGTCTAATTGCTGCATAAAACTTTCAGTCAGTGCCAGGGAGTCTTAAGCAGAAGCCTGCAGGGTCCATACCGGCAATTACATCATTCGTACTTTTCGTAGTTGGTGGCGCTGGTGTGCATGATCCTCATCTGGTTCTCCTGGTATCTGGAGTTCTCCTGCATCTTCTCCAAGTTCTGAGAAGCCATTTGGATGAGATGGACACACCTGTTCCGCTCGTCCTTCACAACGTCAAACAGTTTGGCAAATGCGTTTAGCCTGAGGGTCAGAGCAGAACAAGTTTGGGGCTCCTGAGGCAGCTCACACACAGTCACTTTTCTCCGTCACGACAGCTGATGGGCTGAGAGCAGCCAAGACAATCTCTGGGTACAAGGAAATGAGCCTTTTGTCTTTGAATACAGAACAAACATGTACGTACCTGGCCTGCACATCCTGCGTTTTCCTCCTGTGCTCCCAAATCACCAAGCTTTTACCTTTCAACTCTTGTTTGATGCGGTTGAACCTTTGCTATTGACAGTTAAGACAGGAGCATGCATCCAAAATATTATTTTACCACCTACTACAACATTCTATACCGTATACATACAAGCTAATGATTCTTAACACCTCAAGGTACAGCCAAAACAATGTAATATGAAGCGGACAGCAGCAGTAGGAGGAGTCCTGTGCTGATTAAGCCTCAGTCCCGTGTGCAGCTACCTGAGCTCGGATCAGCTCCCGAGACTTCTGCTGCCTCTCATCCGCTTTGATCTGAGTCAGGCATCTAAGGTGGTACAAGTTCTGCCTGCACCGGTGTGCCTCCTGGATCAGCGCTTGCTCCTTCTCCAGGGCCTGCTCCACCACCAGAGCCTCCGCCTCTGTCATCGATTGCTGCACACAGCCATCAACAATCGCATGTGACTGCAATTCTTCAGGTATACAGTACCGACCCCTGACTTGTGACCTCAGTCCACTGACTGCACAGTACTGACTAGTGACCAAGGCCTATCAAATGTAGGGCACTATAAAAAAATCTGGCATTATTATCACCAAAAGTGCTATTTTACCGCGTAACACGTGCATTTAACTATTTACAGTGTAAATAAACTGTAAGCTGCTTGATAGCTGGAACTGCTTGGGGTTTGATGGCGTTATCTGTTGCTTGCATGCAAATTCACCTGGTGCATGATGTCACGCTTCAGAATTTCAACTTCTCTTTCCAGCTCCTTTCTCCTCTGTAATATTTCGTCACTCTTAGGCACTGCGTCCCTCTGGAACAGAGAGAAATGACACCAGAGCTGAGTGGGATGAAGCCGTTCAAGGAATGTCAGGCTACGGTACAGCCGCAGAACCGGTGCCAGTGTCGTGCACAGACTTTATGAAGAGCAGGTGCTATGCCATTGGACCAGGGGCACTTTTTAAACATTCAGGCACCCCCAGCCCCCCATCTGCACGTGCCTGCTGGGTGTGATCTAGACCCACCTGTGTTTTGGTTCTGCTGTACTGGGACTCCGCGTATTCCACTGCTTCACTGGCCAACTTCACCTGAAGCTCCAGTCTCTTCAGGCTACGCAGCTGCCTATCTTTCTCTCGCACCCGTCTGCCCAAGATTTCACGCACGCTCTGCTTCTCCGATGCAGTGTGACTGAGGTTTATTTCCAACAAGCACCTGTGGGTTGAGTATTGATCACCCGGGTCAGTTCAGGTACCCGCTCTCCGCCTCTCACTTTAGCCCTGTTTACGCTGCGCTCGAGGTCGCTGTTCTACTTCTGGCTGCAAGCCAGCCAAGGGCCCCCCACCGGACCTGGAGCAGTCCCCTTGACCGCCACTGTGTCAGCTGTCAGAGATATAGGATGAGGTTGTGTCTGTCTACCTCTGAGAGCTTAAGGCTGCCAGCTTCTCACTGGTCATGCTCTGCTCCTGCCACAGCTGTCCCTGTTTGCGCTCTGCCGCCTCTAGCAGCCTCCTCTGGTTCTCCAGCTCCTGCAGCTGCTTCTGACACTCCTCCTCCAGTCTCTGGAGCTGTGTCTCCATATTCATCAGCACTTGGCCCATTTCTGACGACTGTTCATCCAGCTCTGCCTTTTTCTTGCTTGCGGCCCTGGGGGATAGAGGAGGGACGTCCGTTGTGACTGTCACCCTCTACTTTCCACCACCCTCGGGTGGCCCTGTGACTTCAGATGCACACCAGCTATTGCTTACTCCTTCTTGGAGGTGATTCTGTCAATCTCCTTCTTCAGCTGGAGGGGCACGGAAAGGAGCTGGACCAGTTGAGCCTAATGAGGAACCGGAAATGGAGGCTTAGACTCCTGGAGGATGTGACCATGGCGATTTCAGATAACTAAAAACAGCCCTGCTGACCTCAAACAGCTCGATAGCCTCATTCTTGCCATGCAATTCCTGCTGCTTGTCCTGCAGATGCTTCTGCTTGGCCTCCAGATTCTCCTCCAGGCTCTTGATCTCCATGTGTCTCTGGGTGATCTCCTTCTTCAGCTCCTCGCAGCTCTCCTTCAAACCCTCGACCTTCTTTTCCAGCTCCTGCATGTAGATACGGCAAATCCCTGCTAGCGACACTGCACGCGAAACCACAAGCGGTGGTTCATGTGTTATGTATTGAACTGAATGCGTTCATAATAATCCTCAACGTTTTTTGAGCAATTAAGAAGACATTGCACACATTAGAGTCAAATACCATCAATCGTCCATTCTTTAAGCATTGTCAACACTGAAGTTTAAATTTATAACTTTTGGATGAGCAAAACATACACTTAGATTTAGTTCCAACCTTCTCATAAGTACACAATTATAATAGAAGGAATAAAACAATGAAACGGTTGCTAAGCTGAATATGCAGTAAACTTTTCAGTATCAACTTATAACCTCCCAGTTGCTAGTTTTAGGGTCTCCAGTTTACTCCCCGCGAGAACCATACTTAATCAAAATTGCTTCAGTTCAAATATACAGGCTGATAAGTGATAAATGATAAAAGACAGATTCATCTCACCTAAAGTGTCAGCTTTTAAAAAATAATGATCTGTCTTCCTGAATTACTTACAGCTGCTTTGAGTTGGGGCTTTCTTTCCATGTGAAGGACATCCTTTCTGTCTTCCAGTCTGAAACACACACCCACACAAAGCAATGCTAAAGGACCGATGAGGTGTAGGAGCCTCTCACAGCAGTGAATCAGTTCAAATCCCCCTTTTCCTTTCTGCATTAAAGAAAAGCTGAACGGTCCACGAGTACAAAAAATTTGCGTAAATGTCAGTCACAAAGTTTCCGCTATACTTATTTGTGCCATTTTTTCATTTGTTAACGTTGCATGTGTGTTTCAAGGGTAATATTTTCAGTTTATGAATAAAATAGCTTTAATAACCATCAAGGAATACCCTGTGGCAAGAAAGACCCTATCGTAACTCATAATAACGACTTAAATTTTTTTTAATGGTTTCTGAAAGGAAAATCAAATACAGATTAATGAGTCTCACTCTGGCTCGTGATCAATGGCCACGGATGGATCTTAAAGACACACCCACTTATGGGGAGTCTGCCAATCAGACAAGCTTAAGCCCTCGCAAAGAGGAAGCACTGATAAACCTGTCAGCGGTACACACAGGCCGCAGATAATATATGATGAGAAGAGTTATTGTATTTGCGCGGAATGTGCACCATTATGGTTTCAATAACTGTACTCACTTGCAGCTGCCGTTTCTCTTATTTTATTTCCTTATAACAATTTCAGTCTGTGATACTGTATGACCTATTTGTTCTGGTATGTCTTGTATGCTCCATAACGGTTGATCTTGTTGGATTATTGTATTTTTGAGGGTGTTATCCAACAATGCATTCACACATGCGCCTGCACGCCGCACACTGACCTCTCTAGCTGGAATTGCTGCTGGGACTGACGTTCTTCAGAAAGCCACAGGTCATTGGATAAGCTGAGGACCTGCTGCCTCATACCGCCTGCTTCTGTGCTGGGGGCTTCGTCAAAGCGCTCGGCCCTCTCTAGCTCCCACTGCTGCCGCTGCAGCTCCGAGGTGTAACGTTTGGCCTCTTGCAGCAGCCGCACCTCTGACTCCTGTAAGCTGTGGGAGGCAAGTAGCTACTTAGGCACCCCGTGATTGGTGGGTTCAGTTTGACCCAATGGGTGCCCTTTCATGATGAGTGGGAAAAATGTTTTCATTGGGTCTGTGGTGTCTATGGCGACGCCCATTGTGAGGCTAACTGCACAGGCACCGGCACTGTTTACCACCACTCAAACCACGCATTTGCTGGCACCCCCAAAGTTTGGGGCCTCCTTTTGGCAACAAAGAGTCGCTACATTGGTGGGATAGTGGGTGCCAAAATGGCTTTTTGGGTGGGGCCAGGGATCGTCAACCTATGCGCAAATGGACCTATGTGTCGGTGGCTAAATGTTTTCATTGAGGAAAAAAAAAATAATGTAGGCTACTTTTTAAAATCCCATGTCTGTGGCATGCAAGCAGTGGGGTGTAGATATAGGAGGCCGCACCTCATAGCTACCCAGACATGCTAGACCACATCTCCGGGTCATTAGTACATTTTCACTGGAAGAAGCAACACCCAGTGGGGAAGTAAACCAATCTTACCTTTTCAAGGTGTCTTGCAGCTGCTTAACACTTGCTTTTAGTTCAGCAGCTCTGGCCCCAGTCAGTTTCCCAGCAGAGCAAAGCTGAAGAAAACAAAAGATGTTTTGTTGGATGGCGATCTAGTGTATGTAACACAAGGACATCCAAGGGCTAGGTTTAGGATCACAGGACCAAGTGAGGATGGGATGTGTTCAGCCACCAAGGCGTCAACGATTCTGAACTGACACACAGCGCACAGTGTGTAGAGACAACTGTCTGAGCGCGTCTGTCTGTTCTGTGACTCCCCAAGGTCTGACGTGGCCTATGTACAGAGAGCTATTGTGCTCAACTGCCATTAGCCATGAACGTTGCTTTACAAAGAAACATCAAGAATCCTGGGCCATTAATATTCAACAATTGGCTTACATCACCAGGAACACTGAATCAGTCCATTTCAGAATAAATAAGACAGACACACACAGAGCAGCATGACGGGACGCCGTGCCAGGCCCATGTGGAAGCCATGTGTACACCATAGTCTTCCAATCCTGCTTTTACTTCTTCACTCCAGCTACGCCCAGTTCATGTCCAGTCAGCCCCTCCTTGCAAAGACACTAATAGCACCATTTAAACTCTGAGGTGAGTAACCCCATCGCCTTCATCTGACCAGTAGGGGGTGCAATTACACCCCTGCACCCCAGTAAGTAGGTACCAGCTGGAGTCTACCAAGCCCCAGAGTGAACTGGCTTGAGGTACAGGATGTGTGTGTAGGGTGCAGCATGCCACATGGTTGGGCAGAAGGCCGTCATGCCCGACTGCCTTACCCCACCCAGCACTCTGGGTGACCTCCGGCCCGTCTGTCCTAGGAGGCTGGGTCATGTGACCATAATGGTCTGTTTAACTTTATTTCTCTTAAATATATCTGTCATACCTCACTGTGTGTGTGTGTGTGTGTATATATATATATAAATGAGCATGGTCTGAGCCACCCCCACTGTGAGCTGTTTATTGTACACAAACCATATTTTAAAATGACCTGATTTATTGATAAATTTCAGCAGTAACAGAACTCTTGCTATACTGCCCATCCATAACATCACATAACAAAGTTTAACCTGGGATGTGTATTGTAGTAAACCAATCTGACTGAAAAAACAGCAACACCCAAAGCCATTAAAATGAAAGGATCTATATAAAAGATGCAATATCATCCTGCGGTTTGGAGGGAAATCTCTTTGTGTAAACATTTTAGCCATATAGTTAACAGACAAATACAAATTTTGGTTTGAAAATTATGAGAAAAACAAAGGAACAAAAACAAACAAAATCTGATCAAATGGAGTTTGGCGTGCGAACACTAGTCTGAGCTGCACTGTGATGTGAGCAAGATCTAGCTTGCCCCACCCCCCCGCCCCACATCCAGCTCAGCTCCTCCCACCTTTTCTTGCCCAGCCCCGCCCTGTCTCAGAGTAAGCGCGGCTGTAGGACTCAGAGGCAGTCCTGCCAACGCCTCACCGCCAGAGAGCATGTGGTGCTGCATCCTACGAACACACAGAGCGTCGTGGCTCCTTCTGCTCATCGTGCTCCTGTCGGCCACTGTGGGGGTCACGGGGGGCGGCAGCTGCCAGGTGAGACTTCTCTCTGAAGGCCCCTGCAAGGATGGGGGTGAGTGTCCCTACCAGCTCGCCCTCCCTCCCCTCACTCTGCAGCTGCCTAAAGAACTCCACCTGCTGGAGATGACAACAAAGGAACTGCAGATCCTGCAGACCACCGTGGACCAGCTGAGGAATTCCTGCCAGGCCTGTGGACCACGGGCTGAGCGGAGCATGCAGGGGGACCATGCCGAGGTGCCCAGCCCCGAATCCGAGCATGGGTGGCAGGGCCCGAGCGTGCGTGAGATGCAGGTGAAGATGAGTCGCATGTCCAACAGCCTGAGGAACGCCCGCAGCCAGATCAGCTCTTTACAGGGCCGGCTGGAGGAGCTTACCCTGCTCAACATGGAGAATGTGGAGGCCATGATGAACAGCAAGGTGCAGAACCTCACCGGAGCCCTTAATCAGCTGAGCTACTCGTGTTCCAGCCAGTGCTCCGCCCAAGCCTCACCCCAATGTAAGTGCAGGCCAATTATGACACTAAATGGTTTTCAGAGCCCAGTATGACTCCACAATTTGTTAGACAGCTATACCACGCAACGCAAGCACCACGCAACAAAACACTAAAGTTTGCCACAGAGGATACAGCCACACTGCAAGGTTCTTGACCGTCAGGGGTATACACTTCCCAAATCTTCATCTTCCGGAGCCTTGTATCTGGATACATGTCAACATTATTTATTAGCCATTTATTATTCTTAATTATCATTAATTAGTTTGCTTGGTCGATGTTTTTGTCCAGTGTTTTGCTAGCTGTATAAGTAGATATTTTTGCAGCAGCAATATTGCAATGTTGTACTGAAAATTTTGCCATTTGCAATTGAGGAGGGAAACATATGTTGCTCATTACGTATAATGCAATCCCCTTAGAGATCCATGAAGCACTTTTACGTAGTGCTTGTGTATATGAAACTGTTCTGATATCTTTGGAGCTGTCCAGCAAGGCCAGGAACATGGGTGATTATTGCCAAACATTTTATTTCCAGTGGATGGAGCCAGCACAACTAGTTTTGACCTATATGCTGACTATCATTTGCATAGTCCTTGTAGCGCCAAGGGACTGCTCCGACCACAACGTGCCAGGAAGGAGGAATGGGCTGTACCGTGTGACGCCAGACCCCAGGAATGGCACCTTTGAGGTTCTGTGCGACATGGAATCTTATGGAGGTGGCTGGACCGTGCTGCAGCAGCGGCTCAATGGCAGCGTCAGCTTCAACCGCACCTGGGATGCGTACAAGCACGGATTCGGCGACCTGCGCGGTGAGTTCTGGCTGGGCAACGACCGCATCCACCTGCTGACCAAAGCCAAGGATGTGGTTCTGCGGGTGGAGCTGGAGGACTTCGAAGGTGTGCGTGAGTACGCCAAATACGAGCGGTTTTACGTGGCCGACGAGCTCCTCCGTTACCGCCTCTCTGTCAGCGGCTATTCAGGCACGGCTGGGAATGCACTGCGCTTCAACAAGCTCTATGACCATGACCAGAAGTCCTTCACTACTCCAGACAAGGACAACGACATGTATCCCTCGGGAAACTGTGGGGCATTCTACAGCTCCGGGTGGTGGTTTGATGCCTGCATGGCTGCAAATCTCAACGGGAAGTACTACAACAAGCCATATAAAGGGGTACGCAATGGAATTTTCTGGGGAACGTGGCACAATATGTCCAATGAATATTATCCAACCAATTACAGACAATCATTTAAGACTGTAAAAATGATGATCAGGCCCAAAAATTATGCACCATAAAGCCATCGATGTTGTGAAGGGAAGTTTGATCTTTCCTTGATCTGTTTTGTGCAGCCGCTGAAATGTTTGCATTATATTTTCTTATACAAAAAAGTGCATGCATGCAAAACGTGCATTTTTAGAACAATAATAAGATCCGGAAGAGACGAAGCTTCAGGAAAATGGTGTATAGCTGAAGTATAGACATGGAAAAGTGCTTAATGATGACAGACTGACCTCAACCTTTATATATATCATGATAAACACCCTTTGTGCAATAGAGACTGAAATGACTCTGGAAGGGCTTGGGAGAGAGGAATCTCACTGTAGAAAATAGAATAGGCGAACAATAATCATATTCTAACTGAAGTGATCCCACACTCTTTACAAAATGTGTGGTAGTGAATTTGCTGTGATGCTGACCAGGATAAGTGAAGACGATGGATGGATTAATGACTTCAGTGTGTATAACACTATCCACACAATCATGGATGTACCACCTGTATCTCCAGACACTTCAGACTAAACTTATATATCACAACAAGACTCATTCTTTTAAAATACTAAACAAATTATTATGCTGGGTGCTGGAGAAAAAAAATACATATTTTTATAGATAAAGATCTATTTATGTGAGACAATAAACTGTAATACAGCTATAAATACATAAAAACCCTTAAATGTTGTATTTTATGTTGCCATATTTTGCTTTGGAATAGTTTATGAGTCAAGACTGGACTGAGAATCCACACAATATTTACTGAATTAAAAACACATCTAATGTATTTATTATATTAAAGTCAACCAAAAAATAGAATTTCATATAAAATATATGCATATACAGTCCTGTTGTTAGACAAAGAGAGTTGTCAACTGAAAATGTAAAAGGGTTCTACAGAGACAAGAATAAAATATCTCTCAGTTCTTTAAAAAATGAGATAGATCACTTCTACCAATGAGTTCTATTGGAATTTATTACATGTGTTAATCATTCATTCCAGCATGTATTTGTCAGCTGTTCCATGACATGATTTGGTGGTATGACACACTGATTAATTACTACTCTATAATTAAAAAAATGTTAAAAGTCTTTATGTGTAACTGATGTTATTGAATTTTAGTGTCTTCTGTATATCTGTGACCTATGAAAAATCACAGCAATTCAATAACAATGATTTCATTATTCCAAATAATGCAGTGGCTGGGTTGTACCTCCTCCAGACACTGGATGGCAGGATTCGTGGCGGCGAACGCCAGGATTTCTTCCTGAGAATCAGCCTGTGGGGCCAGAGCGGAGATGGGCCTCTCCTCTGGGCCGTGTTCCCCTTCCTCACTATAGACTGAGCCCTTCATGGTTCTGGCTTCCTGTCACAGCCACAAAAACACAGATGTAAGATTTTATTCAGTTGAACCATCACCACAAATCAGATAATTTAGCCACCACCACCACCATCATCATCTTCATCTTCATCATTATCATCTTCATCAGCAGCAGCAGCAGTAGGGCACAAAATCTCCACAGATTTTTCATTCCTCGTATGCTCTAACTAAATGGGCAAGGCCAGACATAAACATACTGCATAAAATACTGCTAACTGCCTGAGGAAATTACAGGTGAACGGCAGGTGAACACTAAACGGTATAATTTATCTTAACATTCTAACAGTATCAGACCGCAGGCCTGAAGGTGGGCAGGTAGCGCACTGATTCCAAGATCCAAATTATAACTTTTTGCATTCAATCAGCGCCATCTATCGGACGGTTGGTTAAAACTAACCACAGCTACAAGAATTAAATCGCTACTGTGGACAATACATAGCTTACACAAAGTCAGTCAATTCTCAGTTAAAATTAACCGCGTAGTTAATTATATAGTTAGCAAGTTGATGTGGAAAAAGTGAAATACTTCACTAGGTGATCGTTAAATAATTATCTATATAGGTTTAAAATTAAACCAATCTTGAAAACTTTTTAAATCTAATTTTGAATCTATTGACATGATAGGTCACTATACGCAACTCGGAAAGCTAGCCAGCTTAACGTAAAGGACGATAAATACTTTCGTTATCCAGCTTGACATCTCGACTGGCGACATATACGCTGAAGGTTCGTATCTTACCGGCTTCACTTCGAAACTCAAATGAATTTCATATCTGGACTTTAAAAGTCAAATTAAAATCCCCTCTTAGGTTTGCTGGACGATATTTTCGTTCCTTAAAACTCTCTTGTGTTCCGCGGCGGTGATTTGCTGTCTGTGTACAACATGTACAGACACTCTGGGGACTGGTCTCCATGACGACGTGCAATCGGCGTCCTTATTGTGTGGTAATCGACCACATATAAGTTATTTGGTTAAGCATTAAGTGTACAAATTATTTAAATATCCTTTATAGAATATTCTTTATAGACATATAATTATAATACTGTTGTAAACTATGTAGCTATTACCATGGTATAGATATGAGTCTATGAGTCCAACAAAAAAGATTATGACGATAAAAAAATTCACTTACTGATATATTTACATAGAAAGAAAACTATGATCGAAAATACAAAAATTTACGCCTGAAAACTGCAATAAAGGATAAGTAATCCTTTAAATCAAAGCTATCCTGTCTTGCCGGGGGGGGTCTATCCTTCTTAACTTTTGTTAAGGTGCTGCAAGACATGAGGGTCTAAAGTGAATGAGCACATTTTTAAATTATTTTAAATGATCGATTAGAATTTTAAAACCCATGCAAATCCACCAGGAAAGGCATTATTAAACAATAAACATCAAACTGACTTAAACTGGAAATGGCAGCAATATACTCTACTGTATAGCATGTATGCCAGGGAAGCTGAAAACAGCAAGTCATCTCATGTAAGGAAAGAATTGCATCGACAATACGACCATTTGTATGTTTGGACCTTATACTAATGTAAGAGAGCAGTTTTGTGCGAATGCAGACTGTCAGATTCTATCAATAATTGAAGAATGTGTGTTTTAACGGACTGCGCAGCATGGCCGTTGCGCGTGAGCACGGCATAAACATGGCGGTAGGTTCCGCGGCTGCTGCTTTGCGCGTGAACTGAAAGGGCCGGGAACATGGTCGCGCGCTGGTTAGGCTGCGCACTTTGCATTATTGCTGGACGTACTTAGTTGTGGTCATGACCTTTTATTTCACAAGAACTCAACGACTATGTCGGGGACTTGGAGAAATATTACGTCGGGAAGAAAAAAAAGGGGCTAAGGGCTGTTGTATTGATATCTCCTTGCAGGACGTAAGAACCCTGTCGACGTCGCCTTGTTTTCAGTCAAGTGAACTTAATAAACCTTTAAAGCAGTGGACTTTTGTCGTTAGCCCTTTCAGTACCGTGAAAGCACAGCTGCGCTGCAACATCTCAGTTAGACCCCTGGATCCGCACTCGTTCCCCGAAGCAAACCGCGCGTTCATCACGGTCCACGGCACCAGCGCGGACCAAGGACTGAAGCTTGACAATTTCTACGTGCAGTACGATGACCGAAACAAAGAGTTGCACATTTTGTCCGAAAAGGTCAATAGTAACGTGTCTGTTGATTTGACAGCCCCAATCAAAAGTGGTAAGCTTTATTTAACTACTTTGTGCACTAATGACCTTGTAGCAGCCCAGATCGCAGAGGCAGGATGCTAACATCTAATAAAGTCAGGTATGAAGTCATGAAAGCGTAGGCTTTGACAGCAGGAAAAGTACAAAACCGTTGCGAGAAGCAGCACGCTGAAATGTTGTTTCTCCTCGTGGTCAGATCTCTGTATTACAACATCGGGGGAGGGCAATGTGGAAATCGGGGAGATGGAGAGTGACAACTGCAAGGTAGTAACAGAGAATGGAATCTGTGTCCTGCACTCTGTAAAGGTAAACATTACGTCCAGGCTATCTTCTTCTTTTCTCTTCTAGTTATGTGTTCAATTTCTGGTTACTCGAGAATATATCAAGTCAGTAAAAGTAATACGTTTACTTTTCATGTCAGTTTTCCACTAGAGGTCGCTCGTTGTCCATTTAAATTTCACTAAATCTGTAACTGTACAAAGCTATATTAATGGGTCCTTGATTAAAATCTCGTCACAGAGAATAAGCTTGAATAGTCTGAAGACAACAACACCAACAACAATAAATGATTGATTTGCTGAAGTGGTTTTACATTCAGAAATCTGAACATATTACATATCATAGTTTCAGCTTCTATCCCGTTGATAAATGTAATTTTTATGAATGAAATTGTGCTGTGCTTTTTTCAAGTTCCTGTAACTTATTTATTGCACCAGGCTAATAGCAACCGTAAGCAAGATGCCTGTAAATATATTTTATGAGCTTTTTCGTCTTGTTAATCTTTCATTGGAAGCAAACAGGCCATGTGATATCTTAATCATGGCTAATTCACACTGTCTCAATTTCCTATTAAAGGGATAAAATATCACACAAAATGAATGCTATCAGACAGCAATAGGATTTAGAAATGTGATACATATGTTTCTTCATTTCTTCTCATTAATTTACCCGCAGGGTCACAGGGTGATTGTGAAATCAGCGGGAGGAAACATCAAAGGCACTGGCACCATTCATGGGAATGTGGACATCAGCACATCTGGAAATAGTGTAACATTTGTTTCCCTTGTTTCTGATGCAACATGCCGAATTTTGGAGACAAAGAAACACACCTTGATTTCAGTTCACCCTAATGTGCAAGGGAGTTGAAGAAAGCATTCATCTGAGAGAATGTTTGGTAACTGAAGCACTTTTCATGAAATACCTTATTCCGTTTTTTTTTTGCTTATTTTGTCAGATGGTTGATATCAAGAAGATTCAGGGAACAAGCATGAAGGTTTCTACAGAGCACGGACCGCTGAAGGTTAAGGCTGTATATGCGGTGTCTACCTCGCTGTCGTCTTCCTCAGGAAATGTCGAATTGGGAAGTGTGCACGGTATGCAGCACGCCAAAGTTCAGCCGAAAGCATATTTTAGCAAACAGAATCCTGGGCAATTAAGCAAAAAATATACTGCACGTATCTTTAAAAGAAATGGTATCATGCAAGTGCGTCTTCGCTGCATGATAACAGAATACTGTGTCTGAACCTTTTTTTTGCAAATTATTAGATTGTTAACATCTGCAGCAGGAGAGTTCCAGTCTGCGTTTTCTGCTTAATATCACTCGTGTTTTTCTATAGGGATGAAATGTCTAGGCCATGAGTGTATGAGGGCCAAACTCACTGTGGTCCATCTCGGCACGGGCCAAGCTGATGGGAAGGAGCCTAGATTTGCATGGATTGGGTTGACAGACGGACCAAATAGGGTGCTTTTTAAGCACTGGGGGGGGGAGAAACATGAGGTGGGAGAGCAGCAAGGGGTAATTGCGCTGGATAGTATGTCTGTGACAGCAAATGGAAACAATTAGCTGCGTCTGCTCATGAGAACTGGAGTCCCTGAGGAAACAGCCACAATAGACACAACCACAACACACGCTGACACACACACGCGCTGACACACACGAGAGCACAGCAAGTTTGTGATGTACATTGATATACATCCCCAAATGGAAATGGAGCCCAAACCACGTTGAGGGATCTCAGTACAGCCCCCCCCTCCCATTTTTTCTGAATCAAGCTGTGTGTGGAAACGCAGAGTCAAATTCTTTTTCCTGTCGTGTGAGGTAAGTGTCTCTTTATAGGCCAGTCCACACTTTCGATTATCATGCTTTACCGCTTAGTATATTTTAGGTTTTTTTTTTCCAACCCTGTGATGGCTGAGTGTGTATTTAAATATAAGATTACATGCTTGGAAATGTAGTATGCAATTTTAAATGGTTATATAAAATATACAGCATATTTAAATTGTTATGCCAACAGTATACTTCATCAAAGACCGTCCAGAGAAGCGTTTAATAGACCATGGTCATGCATTTACGAAGGTTACAGTGTGTTCCGGCATGTTGAACCTCCAGCTAACATTGACATTGTTTTTGTTAACAGGTAACACGACAGTGTGTACAAAGACGGGGAACATCATCATTGGTAAACAAAATTGTGATGCGTTCAACTGCACTTGCGCCTGGTGCCTCTTGTTTGTAGTGGAAAATATTCATTGCATGATTCCTTAAGATGTTCCTAAAGATGCCTCGAGAAGTTAAATTATGTTTTCCATTGTATGCGTACACAGCTTTTCTTAGTTTTGCTCGCTGGCTGCAGTCTGTAACCAGTTATAGAAAGTGGTGCTTTTTTTCCAGCACACAGATTATATGAAACCAAAATTATAGCTTTCATACATTTGAAGGGATGTGTTGTGGTGTAGCTAAAAAGTAAAACTGTAAATATCAGACACTGGGGCAGAATTCAATGTTCATCCTAGACTTTCTTAAGAGAAATGCCTCCCTTATTGTTTTAAAGCAAATAAAAAAGTGCTAAATTTTAAAAGGCCCTCGTGCAGCACTCCAGATTGGGCTTCGTCATGCTTCCTGTCATAGGTGATCCTGAGGCAACAGTAGCTACACATACAGCTGGGTTCTTTTTCCAGTGTAGCTGCCCCCTGCTGGTCGGGACGGGGCCAGACCTACATTAGACCCTTGAATCATCCGCTATCCAATCCACCAAAGCCAGAGACGCCTGTTTCACACCCACTGAAGCAGGTCTGAAGACGGCTGGCGCATGTGTCAGTGGTTAGGGGCATGTGAATCACGACTGAGTCTTCCTGCCTTTTCAGATGGGTCATATGGCTGTCTAAAGGTTTTCTCCCATGAAGGAGATATTGATGCCTATGTGGGTCAGCATGGGACTGCAGATCTACACAGTGAGCAAGGTAAAGATGTAAGGTGTGACAAAGAGCATTTATTTACAGACTTTATTGCATGGTTTTCTAGGGGTGTAAACCATGCAGAAATAGGTGATGGAGCTGGTGGAGTCTATTGATGTAGATGAAGGTGGTGTAAGTCTACTGATGTAGATGGGAGTGGAGGTGTAGCCTGTATTGATGTAGATGGGAGTGGAGGTGTAGCCTTTATTGATGTAGATGGGAGTGGAGGTGTAGCCTGTATTGATGTAGATGGGAGTGGTGGTGTAGCCTTTATTGATGCAGATGCTTTCTTCCCCACAGGCTCTGTTTCCATCAGGGTCCCAGCCTCCATAAAGGCTGAGGTCCAGCTGTCTGGATCCTCATTGGAGCTCAGCTCTGAGGTGGATCTTCAGGAGGCCAAGCACGACTGCACAGACACCCACAACTCTGTCACTGGTGAGCCACAGACGATGATATGTCTAAGCATCGGGCAAAAGAGCTGTCTTCTTTCATTTTGAACATCACTCTGTGTGTCCTGCACAGTTACAAAGGAGTATCTCTTCCAGTAGGTGCTATTTTAGGATTACCACAGCTGAGCTCTGTCTGGGGTAGCTACTAGTAATGCTTGGTTTGCAAAGCCGCTTATCCAGATGTGCCTCCTGTGGAAACACTGACTTTCTGAATGACTGATGTCAGGCAATGAGCTCCAACAGGCCTCATAGCTCGATTCCCATGAGTCTCTGGGGCTCGACCCGAAGGAATATGATTCCTCAGCAGTTTGCTATGCTGTGGACACCTGCACTGAAATGCCTCGCATGGGAGAACAGCATGTCTACACCCCAATCTCCAGCTTCTGGGTTTTCGGCCAGCGAGAGCAGCAGCCTCTGTGCTCAGAGTTTGCTTGGTATCCGATGACGTCCCTGCTAGATAATACTGTTATTGCAGTGCATATGTCACGGTTCCACATGAATCTGCATCACTGCAGCATTCCACAGCTGGATCTACTCATCATATGTCGTTTTTTTTTTGTTTTTTTTTCTTTTGCAAGAGGCAAAATAATGTGATCACAGAGCAGCCTTGTACTCCCAGATATAGGAAGTTACTGCTTTCACATGCAGGACGTGCATAACTCAAGTGCTTCTTAAGGAAAAACCCAGATAAACCGGACAGCCCAGATAAAGATTACGCCCACGGCACCTCCCACATCCTCCTGCGAACTGCTGAGTCTGTGGCTCTGCTGATGAATGTTCTAACAGAGGGACTTTGGGTAAACAGCATGACCGCATTTCTCTCCCTTGTTTTCTGCAGCTCATATTAATGGAAAAAGTGAGGGCAGGGCCCGGATTGAAGCGCGAGCTGAGAGGGGTGCTGTCAGGCTGAGGACCCAGAGCTGGCTCGAGTCTCTGAAGATCGGGAGCTAGTGGAGCGTTATCCCACCCTGACTGCCCTGCCTCTGGTCTCATGGTTCAGCGGTAAACAAAAGGCTCACAATCACTGGGATTCCACACAGGTCTGGGTTTGAAGACCGTTACACATACTGTATGTTGCTTTGCAACAAATACAGAGACTTAAAGTGATGTTTTTAAGTCTGTATCAGTATTGAAACTGAGGTGTGTTTTTGACACAGTCTCAGGAATCATGAAAGGGTTGCAGTAGTTGGTCTTCTGATGTTCTTTAGATGTTTGCAAATGTCAGATCAAGAAAGGAAAAGGTCTTTTTCTACTTTTAAACATACCATATCTTCTCAAGTTCACTGGTAGACCATTAACTCGAGTCCCAAAATCCTTCTTTGTGCTGTGTAATTCCATGACTCAGCTCAGAAATACCATGTAGCAACTTAATCATTCTATGGAAGTAACACACAAAGGTATGTTGTTAAACATCAGTTCACTGTCAGTATGAACATTTTGCCGGTTGTAGTAAAATGTTTAAATATAAAGTCATGAATAGATGCATCTTGTTTTCTCTTATGATTTACTTTGAAATATGGACATTAAACTAATCAGCGATCAGGACTGTGATTAAAAATCATTCCAAGTTTCTTTTCTTTTATGTTGTTGAATGACCTTGAGCTTTAGAAGACTTCCTTTGAATTCAACTAAAGGCATCAAGCAGGATCGTCTTACCCTTGTCCTCAATAGGCGGCTATGGGCTTAGCTGTGGTCGCCATGACGACTGTGTCCACAGTGCTGCTCTTTGTCCTTCTCTGTCTCCTGCTGCCGCTCACACTGGGCCTCCATCTTCATGGGCTGCAGCAGCCGGCCCTCGCTGCTGTAGCCGTACCAGGGGGGCACGCTGTCCCGGCTGTGCTCCCAGTGCTGTGCACGCGGCCGCAGGAGCAGCGCGGCCTGCCTGTGGGGGATGGGGGCATAGTCAAAGGGGATCCATCCATACAACCATCCAGCAACCCACTCACCCGCTTATCCAGGTCAGGCTTGCAGAGGGTCTGGATGCCGTTCCATCACACACACACAGATACTTTTGTATTCATATCTTTGTTGGGACCGTCCATTCATTTCTATGGGAAAAACCCTAATCGCAACAATAACAATCTTACCCCCCACCCAGCCCTAAACTTAACCATAACAAAACCAAACAAAATACAAGACTTTTGGCAATTTAATTTTTTTGATAGTCTCAGATTTCTATAAAATTGAGTTTTCCCTTGTGGGGACAGAAAAAAATGGTCCCCACAAGGTCAAAATAACAGGTTTTTATCACATTATGGGGCCATTTGATCCCTACTATGTAATATATACAAAACCCACACAAACAGTCATACTCTATGGGCTCTTTAAAGAAACTAGTTGTCTGAGGTATCAGTGTTTCTCCTCCCCTAGCGTCCCCGTTGCATGTCACACAGGCCTTACTTGGGGATGCCGGTACAGTAGAGCATGGAGATGCAGGCTAGTTGTTGACAGCTCCGCTGTAGAAGCTTGGGAGTGCGCTCAGTGAGATGGATGCAGCCGCTCACGTCCAGCTCCCGGAGGTAATGACTCACCCCCATCAGGTACTGGATCGCCATGTCCGTCATCTGGCACAGGAAAGACAGCACTGAAGGTATACTTCATCAGGCAGCAGCGCTAGTCAGGTAACTCAGAATTATTACTGAATCCTCAGAAATGGAAGAACTGCAGGTCTATTGTAGCAAAATATAAGCTATATAAAAGGGTTTAATAGGGTTGGGGCCATTCCGGATTCCGGAATGCATTCATCAATTCCAATCCAAATTGGGAAATGGAATTGGAGTTGGGATTAGAAAGAAAACTATGGGGAAGAGAATTGGAACTGAATTAGAATTTCAGGGAGATTTAAATTCCAACTCTATTTCCATTTCTTGATTTGTACTGGAATTGATGAATGCATTCTGGAATGGCCTCAACTCTGGTGTTAAAGCATAAAACACTGGTCTGCTGAGTTTCATCAAGCAAAGGTATAATGTAATTCTTGGGTCTCAGATTTTCCAGTGACGTGGAAGGACCCCCCCACCCCTTAGGGGTTATTCCTGGAATTGGTACATCATCAGCACTTTTGTATAATCAGCAGAATCCCTTCAGTAGAGTCACATTTTTATGGCTTTTTGTCAGACGGTAATTGTGGCTGTGGGAATGTATTAAATAACAAAATCACTGTTTTCATGGTAGACTTTGTTCTATTTTCCAGGGACAAGCAAACGATCCATGAGCTGAATTGCCGTGTCTCTGACGAGCTTACTTTAGGGCACCCGCGTACACGCAGGGTGAGGAGGCTGCGACAGGCACTGCACAGCGCCTTGACTGTCTGATTGGACAGCACGAGGCAGTGGGACAGATCCAGACTCTCCAGGTTCCTCACTTCTTCACACAGTTTCTGTGGCAGAGGGAGCAGAATCGGGGTGGTCACCCCAGTTCAAGGCAAGGCTTCTCTTCTGGTCCCCTCTTCCCTGCCCTCACCACTAGGAGGACCTCCACCCTCACGTGCAGTCCTGTCCTGAGTAGCGCTGGGTGCCGGGATTACATGGGAGTTACGCATTCTCCGTCACAGTGCCGGGAAAACTATGCATTTGCCGGCACATCAGTTGAGGGGGGAGTGTTTCGTGATGTGACCTGTCTCGCCAAAGGGGCTGCCTGAACGCAGGAGGTTATCACCATGTTCAGGCAGAGCGTTGGGTTATTTCAAACCAGTTAATGTGAACAGAAGGAAAGATTCTCTAGTTGACAGCGATGACCGCGGGTGACACACTGCATTACCTCTATCCCAGCGTCTGTGATCCAGGGGCATTTAGACACGCTCAGATTCCTTAGGGCCGCGATGCTGCCAAGGGATGCCAGACCCTTTAGGGAAGATGCATTTAAGCACCATTATCATTAAGCCGTAGATAACAGCCTCTGTCATGCATGAGCTCAGAAGATGCCCTTTAGTGAGCACTTTTCAGCATGCGCTGACACTGACGTTTCGCATTACTAGCTAATTAAACCGAATCTTCATCCTTGGAATAGGCCTGTTAGTAGATTAAAAGCACAGAAGGACAGCCAGCACTAGGGGGAGATCAGTGCTGTTTTCCGCGCCAGAACCGTGGGAGAGACAAGCCGCTCGCAGCCTTTGGCTCAGGTGCAGGTAATAGCTGTCGTGCCTCACTGGAAACGTCAACATTAAATGCTTACAAAACACGAGCAGCCAACGGAGCATATGACAGGAGTCAGAAAAACGGCAGGGAGCCCACATCACCTGCACTGCCACCTGCTTTTATTGGTTCAGCAAGCAAGCAGTCAAGTCTGCTGTGTGGGGAAAGGCAGTGATGGGAAGCTGACTCGGCAGCTGGGATACCTGGTCCTGGATGTTGGTTCCAGTGAGATCCAGGGACACAAGGGAGGACAAGAGTCCCAAGCACTCCAGCCCTGTATCTGTCAGACGCTCGCAGTAGGAGAGATCCAGGTGTCTCAGGCTGGAGCACCTGGAGAATGATGCACACATCCAGATGAGCGTAGCCCTCTTCCAGCTTTGAGTTTCATTATTATTTTTACATTATCTTAACAGACACTCATGAAGTTTGCATCCATGCGATTGATCGGGATGGACGTACGCACCGCTGTGCCAGCCTCACTAGGGACATGTCCCCAACACGGTCGCAGCTGCTCAGGTTCAGGTGGCACAGTTTAGGTCCAGAGGGGCCCTCCAGCAAGTACCTCAGGCCCACGTCGCTCATCCTGCAGTGAGGCACCGTCATCAGGAAGAATCACCGGGCTTGCAACCAGCCTTGGCTCTACATCTCCCAGTACAACTGCAAAATGCCCCCACTGCAATATTCTGACATTTTTTCCATCTTACTCTATAATGTTTTACACTAAACAATTACCTGATTTTATGATATTGAATTAAAAGGCAATTTCTGTGTCCTATAGAGGATCGTCTGATGCAGTGACATGACATTTTTTTCCCATAACTGGACAAAAATGTCTGTGCTATTGCTCTGGAGTGCCACATGTTTACAGTTGACCATTCTGTGCCATGTAGGTCACATAGCTGAATACAGCAGCTGTAAGGATTACGCACCGCTAAAGGAACATTTAAAGCAATTTAGAAACTTAAGTAAAAATTTCACTTAGTCTTTCCAAGGGCTCTAACAGCCTGGCAAGATCACCCGCCCCTTCAGTCACACACATCTCGCAATGGTTTTTAAACTAGCACTTAGTGGTTTCTTGTTCCAAAAAAGTATTCAGTGTAACTAGACTTCCAAGAATGTGTACAAAATAAACTTTAAAATAACTTCCACTACTTTTTGAAGCAAAATGTCTAAATGTATTTTTTCTCACCCTGACCTTCATTGGTTTTCTTCATTATCAGTTTATATAGAGTTATAACAATTCAAAAGATACTGAGGGCCCCGATTCGTACCTCCTGCAGTCTGCAACACTGAGTGAGGTCAAGTTCTTCAGCGAGCCTATGGATCTCATGCTGGCGTCAGAGAGTTGTGGACAGTCCACCACATGGATGAACCTGAGGCTGAGGCAGTTCCTAGAGAGATGCCTCCAGCTGACGTCTGTCATTTGACTGTTACCTAAGGGTTTGGGGGTCAGATATAAAAGCGGTTCATTATGTACATCTCGACAGCTGAAAACCAGTCGGGCCTCAGTGGAGTCATGCTCAGATCAAAGCGAATCTCTAATATCAGGAGGCTTTCTCACACATACTGCACTCCCATGGTTGCAACCGGAGAACAGCTGTACCCTGTAAAGAGATGGACTGTGAAATGTGACAGAGCATGTGTTTAGACATGCTCAGAGTCTTATCTGATGCATCGTGAACCATGTTCCCATGATAGACTCCATGATCAGCAACATGTCATCACAACGCTAAATTAGCTGCAGAGGTTCCATAGATTGGTCAACGGACGGCCTGGGCCCAATTAAATTAACCCAGTTTTTATGTCACTGTGCTCTATAGTTTACTGATACCCCTGTGTCGCCTATGGAACTTCCTATATGGGGAATGTGGGACCTCCCTAGTCCCAGAGAATATAATGTCAGACCATTGGCCCGTGTACCGCACTAACCGCAGATGCCATTGGCCTCAGAGGTGGATAGTACAGGTCCAGAAAAAAAAATCCAGACCAAGATTTTGTTTCAACCAACCAGCTGAATACTCTTTGACTGTGACTCTTTATACCAGGGTTCTTCAAATCTGGACCTCGATTCCAAATCCAGGCCTTGTTTTCAGGTCTCCCAGGTAGTTAGTTTAATAATTACTGATTCTGATTGGCCACAGGCTTCACACCTGGCTCATAGGTAAATGAAGGCTGGAAAATCAGCAGGGCTCAGATCCTTGAGGACCGTGATTTGAATAACCCTGCTTTATACTCAACTGGTTGGCCGAAACAAAATCTTGGTCTGGATTTTTTACTTTCTGGATCTGAACTATCCACCTCTGGTTGGCCTGATGCTGACCTTCTATCCTGATCCACTCCAGCGGGCACCCTTCAGCGATGGCCTTAAAGGTGGTGTCAGACAGGTGGGGCGTGTCTAGGAAGGAGATTGCGTTCAGAGAAGAGCACCTGGAGACCATGACCTGCAAAGAGGGACCCGACAAATAAGCAGCTCCTCTCCTCGTAACCAACCTACATCGTTCTTCACAGTCTGTTTATTAATGTCAACATCAGTATTTGGTGCCTGATGCAGATGCAACGCCTGGTATGTAAGTGTCAGGGAATTCTGAGAAGAGCTAGAATTTCTGTCATAAAAATCTGTCACATGAGAGATTTGTTTCTTTTTTCCTGACATGCCCTAAAAATCTAATCATGACATGATCCATCTGGCACACGGTCAAGTCGATCTCCATGGTGAACCCAGCGCGGAACACCTGCAAAGGTAGCAAAATCTGATTTCAATTTTTATTTTGTCTTTGCGTCTCAGTTCATAAGGGGCATTTTAAATAATATATTATTAATTGGATTTATGATTTAGCTGGTCTCACAATGGGCTGTGGGCCATTTTAAAGCAGAAGCGTGGGTTTAGAATCTGTCTGTCCCATTTGTACTGAATACAGCTGTAGCTCAACAAATATTGGTGGAAACGTCGGGGGCTCAAATCCCAGAGAGTACACATAAATCATAACCCTCCCCTCTACTGTAAGTTGCTTTGGGTAAAATCATCAGATAAATGTACCACTTGAAGCCCTACAAAGTATTGTAGCATAACAAAGCTCACAAATGGAACACAGGCATAAACAATAAAGGGGGGGGGAAAATCACCCACATTTTATCTGTACTCCTTCCTGCCAAATCACAGACTGCCACACATTCATCTTGACTCATTCATGTTTGGTACTAATGAAAATGACTGATGTTTCCTGAAGCACTTCCTGGCTGGCTTTTAAGGATGTACCTTTACATTTCATTTACATTTAATAGTGACTCAAGTATTTATGCAGCTGGGTGTTTTACTGGAGCAATTTCAGTTTTGCTTATGGGTACTGGTCACATTGCAAATTCATGTCCTCAAACACCACACCATACTGCTAGAAGGAACACTCTGTCCCAGGGCATGGCTCACACATGCACGTTAAACAATATCATGGGCTTGGGTACTGCTGATCACAGAGGAGAGATTGCGTAAAATTCCACAGCAAAAGATGGTACAACTGGGGGCCCAGGAAAGGACACAAATACTGCAGACCAGACCTTCGGAGGTGCTATTTGAAATGGCAGATGCTAACGGGCTTCTTCATAAACACATCTCATACCAAGGGAAGCTGTTTAGTAATTAAACTGTAGTTTCGGTCCCCGAAATGAAAATTCCGCTGTACCTCTGACTGGAGCACTGTCCTGCTGTGCAAACATCTAACATCATATTTTGCTAAATACGTCTGCCAAGATGCAAAATCCACCAACCAGCATGCATTTGTCCACGATAGTCGGCGTGTCATTGAGCTCAAAGTGCTGCAGCTGGCTGCACCCAACGGCTATGTCCCGGAATCCGTCCACCGAGATCTGCGGGAGAAGAGAGATGTTTGCTAAGGGGGCAGGTCCAGATAACGGCGACGACAATGAAGCCCTCCCATGTGCCAGTGCTCCTCTTCACTTCAAATGCCTCATGGCGGCACAGATGCTAAAAACCAGAGGTGGAGATTTCAGGTCCAGAGAGTACAAATCCAGACCAAGGCTTTGTTTCAACCAACCAGTTGAGTACTCTGTGACTGTGATTCTTTATACTCAACTCAACTGAGAACAGGACTGGCTGGAGTTCTACCCATGACTGATTATTTCCAACCTTATCGTGCTGCAGTACGTGCTAATGAAAAATGGACTTACTGATTGTTTAGAAGAAGCTTATTTAACTTGGAGAGCAACACGGTTTTTCCCCTGGTGATAGAAACCCTTCTGATTTTGGTTCATTACTGTGAAAACAGACACCGAACACTGCAGGGCTCAGGTTTAATGAATCAATTACAAGGCAGAAGTATAGATGCCTGGAAAATCTATAAATGAAATGTCTAATTCCACGCTAACCGCCCTAAGTTGTTCAGTTATACTTGGTCATGGCTTATTTAATAGATAACTGCAGTGTAGTGATTTATATGAATCAATTATTTTGTGTATAGGCTGCCATAAATAATTCAAGCTCGAGGCCTTGAGTCATATTTGCATACACGTTTTGCCATGTTATATATTTACACAGGACAGCACACACGCATTCCTAATTCTTCACCGATTTCAGGACAGATTTTTCTGTGCTAATAATGGCCCAGTTCAGCAGCCCGTATCAGTCTTTTGCAAGTATCAAATCTAACATTAGAGAGCTTATTCTGGAGCAGTGGATGACAATTATAGACTGATTGCAGATTAGGACAGATGGAATATTGTTTTAAGCACAGACACATGTTCAGACAGTGCAGCGGGTTTTTTAAAACATATTTTCCATTGATCCATCTATCTTCTAACCGCTTATCCTGGTCAGGGTCTGGGTAACTATTATCTTATCTATATTATCATCAATATTTTTCACTTGTTTTTAACAATCAAAACAATATTTTGCCTGTTATTTTTTATAATAACAAAGCATTGCGGCTTCATCTGTAAAAGGAGAACTTGATCCAAAGTCTGTGGATGCAACTATTTTTATATTTTTAATGAAGTGATTTTTAAGTGATGAGGATTTTTACAAGATCAACAACACTTTTTTTGCGAACAAAAACAATACAGTAAAATATTTTTTGGAAAAAAAACGCTCTATACCCCTGAGTTCACTTGTAATTCAGGTCCAAAGGGCTTTAAGGTAGGTGCTAACATTTCCATGTGGCTGTATTTATTTATAAGCATCCCCCCCCCCCAACTTTGGTTACCTCGGCAACAAAGTCTGGCCACTAGCTGTGGCTAGTGATTAACAATGATACGGTCCCTGCAAGCCAGACCGAGGTAATGGGTAGCCAGAAGCCTGAAGGCGGCTACAGCTGGAGGGGGGGCAAATGTGGGTCAGCTTGCTTTG
>JAODKC010000064.1:24799479-24816389 GCA_026777985.1 Mormyrops attenuatus
AATAGGCTACACTGCTGTAAATTGGGTATAGTGACTCATGGTGCAACGCTCTTCTCAAGAGCCAGCCGGGCACACTCAGCATGACACACTCAGCCGGGCACACTCAGCCGGGCACACTCAGCATGGCAAACTCAGCCGGGCACACTCAGCAGGGCACACTCAGCAGGGCACACTCAGCCGGGCACACTCAGCCGGGCACACTCAGCCGGGCACACTCAGCATGGCAAACTCAGCATGGGACACTCAGCCGGGCACACTCAGCATGGCACACTCAGCATGGCACACCGAACATGGCACACCGAACATGGCACACTCAGCATGGCACACTCAGCATGGCACAGTGCGGATTTCTGCTGGGCTTCCCTGGCCAACAGGCACAGCAGATGTGTATGAGTGGGGTCCTGCACATGTGGGAGTGTGTACATAATGAGAAATAAACAAGTGATAAGGAATTCCTGTTCCTGGTGTGAGCAGTCCCAACCCTGGGTGCTCACTTGTGCTGTAACACAGCTCATTCCCACAGGAACCTTCATCAATCTCTAGCTTGTGCTCACAAGCACTGGAGGTAGCTGCTGCTTTTTAACATGTGCCTGTCTTCTGCTGTGGCCAGCCTGTGTGACAGCTTTATACAGAGCTGGGGAACAGGAGGGTTCAGAACCGAGCTGAGTAAGCATGAACGCAGAGTCGCTTAATCTATGCAGACCCAAGGCATACACCACCTCACATAGGAAAACAGACAAATGCACCGTGTTCTTCCAGTTCTATCTGGGAAGTCTATCAGTTCTATCAGTTCTATCTACCTAGCCATCATCTGCAATTCATCATGCATGTCTCAGCCATAAATGTATGCTAGCACACATAAAAACCAGCGCAGCTGTAATTTCAGAAACATCAGCTTCTCACCAAATACAACTAGAGAATAAAGCTGTTTCCCCACTGACGGCTAAATGCTGCCGTGGTCATTGAATTTGCTGAGCAAATACGTTGATTGCATCAGCCTGTATTGTCTGTACTGGCTCCCAGTCAGTTCCTGGTTTTGGCAGCTAACAGGTCACTGTTAGGGCCTTTACCTTTAGCCTCGGCCAGTTTTGTCTCTGGTTTCCACATTGACGAGAAGTGATGGATGCCTGCCTTCACCCACCACCAGGGGGTGGGGGGAACAGCTGGGGCTACGCACAACACAAACCACCAGTCTCGCTGCTGCCAGTGACACTGGGAAAAGTGGCTAAGTGGGTAAGGACACTATGGCCATGATGAAAAGGTTGCTGGTTCAAATCCCAAGGTTAGTAGAGTGACTTCATCGTTGGACCCTCGAGAAAGGTACTTAAGGTTGCTTCCAGGATTCGCCCTGTTTTTTCAACTGTATGTCACCTTGGACAATAGTGTCAACCAAATAATACTCAACCCCTTGTAATTTGCACAAAAGCATGCGATATTAACAACAAGTATAGGCATACACAGCAAGTAACATTACAGTATATGGCGATAGCATAAAAGGCCCATGCCAGTTTTACTGCTCACAGATGCGGCAGGGAGCATCTTGTGGCTTTTGGAAAACGTCTCCTTCTCACAAGCTCTCAACAGAACAAAAGCAGACTATCGAGCACGTCTGCAAAAGTGCAGCCGGTATTACCCGGGTGACCACGGATGCAGATATGATGTTCGGAAGAAACGTGAAACTTTAGACGGAAACCATAGCGACTTTCAGTCTTTGCTGCAGATGTAATGGGTGAAACAGTTACTGCTCCCTCGTCAGTCTTTACTTCTGAGGTGATGTGCAGAAATATCAGGCGGCGTCATGGTGCAGCAGAACTATCAATCACATAAGGCACAGCGATAACGCTGACTTTCAGGGAACCTAAAACGGAAGTGTACCTCTCCTGACGGACTCCAGCGACAGTAGCATCATGGATTATTGCTATTTTCACTCAGAATGCATGTCCCCAGGAGAAGCATGGGAAACAGACACTGTCGTCACAAATAAACCAAATTTTAAGTGAGAGAAACTTCTGTGGATGCTTACGATCTACTCATTTATCCAAAGCACCTTACAAAACAGGGAAGGGTTACGATTTGTGTGTGTTCCCTGGGATCTGAACCCACAACCTTTGCATTACTAGTGCAGAACTCTACTTATCGAGCCGGGAGGTGCTTCCGAGCATGAATGATAAGATGAGCGGTGAGAGAGAGATGACTCTGTGACTCAGTATGTCAGGATCCGCAGCTCCCCAGGGAAAGCTGTTTGTCATCCTGCGTTGCCGCCAGTCGCTCAGGCACCCTGGGTTCATAGTCAATGCCAGCAAACAGTCAGAGATCATGGCCTGTGGTCACATACGAGGGACGCTTCTTTTATTATTTTCCATCTCTGTGAAACCGTAAATTTCACACAGCCACAGTGGCTTTGGACCCCCGGGTATGCAGTTCTCCTTCATGATCTTAGGACTTTTTGCCAAGGGGAGTGAAGAAGAAAAGGAAAGGAGAAGGGGATAGGGGAGGTGGGGGCGGCTTGAGAAAAATGAGGTCCTCCTTTGGGAAAAAAATCTTAATTATAGGGTGAGAGTTTATTTAAGCATAATATCCGTCCAGCATGTTCCCTCCCTTTGAGAAGCTGCTGAGCAACCAGAATCCACACACCACCATGGGCAATACTTCAAGTTCTAATATAACTGGGGGTGCGTTCACCAACCAACACACCCCCCCCCCCCCAAAATGCCTATGCAGCAAGCGCATAACCAGCGAAACACCAGTTTTCTGTAACACAATTTGCCGCACATATCAGAGCTATATGTCAGTCTGAGCCTCTGATTGCTCACTTCCTCACTTCTCCCAGGATAAATAGCAAATGTAAAAACAGCCGTGGCCAAGAGGCAGCCCCGAGAGAAGGAATGGAAAGCAGTTCTCCATCCGGAGACTCAGTAATGCGCATCGCATGTGCTGCACAGGGTCAGACAGCATAGAAGTGCATGTGCAGCTTGAACATCCAAAAATACTTCGGTTCCTAGACGCAGCAGTCAGAATGCTGGTCAATCCTGCTGCCATATGCTGCCATATGACAGACAGCCTGGCAGGATCTAAACTGAAGATTCCAAACTGTGTCACATACATACATTGCATACACAGTCAATAGATATTATGGCTGATCACCAAAAGATTTCACGGCACACTTTGCAATACATAAGGTAGTGTACTATAAGGATTACGGTAACACTTTACTTGAGGGGACACAAATAACCTAGTAGTACACTCTTAATATATTAATTAACCAAAAACTAAGTGTTAGTTACTGTACATATTGATTCCATGTTCATTCATCATTCATAACCATTCATGTATTTCATGCAGTTCCTATATTTGTTCATGATTTGTACTTGATTACGAAGTGAGTTACCAAGTTACTTGTCCATCCCATGTAAAGTGTTACCTGGATTATTTGTTTTGCAAATAATTACACTTGGACCCCCATGACCCTGCATAGGACCAAGTGGGTATGGAAAATGGATGGATGGATGGATGGCAATAGTTATATTATTCCTAAGCACACAATCCCTGTGCTTTACGATGTAAAATTTGTTTCAGTGAAAAAAAAAATCCTTACCCAATGACCAGGATAAACAGTCAGAAAATGGATGGACAGAATAAACAAACAGGAACACATGGAAGATAATACTAATAAAATAATGTGAACATTTAAACCTTTAAGTTATTAGCTTTTTATTTTAGGGTGCTTTTTAAAAATTTTACTAGTGATCAGTATTAAAACTGAATTTATTACACTTGAAGACAGCACTCAACAATGTACTACATTCTATGTTTATCACAGATGTCTGAGAAAACTCTTGGAAATACTTTTAAAAGTGCAGCTACAATCTGATTTCACATGTGCTTCGAGCATGTGGGAATTCCTCAACTATTCCAGCCCTTCCGAGTCAACACAAAGAAAATCCCATTGAGCGCCAGATGGGAGAACAGTTACACTGGCTGTTACTTTACTGCTCCAGCCCCAGAACATGCTACCAGATCTGTCTGTCTGTGCGAGGTACTGACCCCCACCCTTCCTCACCCCCCACCCTCCACAGAGCTGACAAACGTTCCAGCAGACCTTCCACCATACTACGTTAATATCGACTTGTCCAGAAACAACATCAAACATCTCAGGGCTAAGATGTTTTTGGGCTCCAAGGATTTGAAATCACTGAACCTCAGCAACAACGGCTTGGAACTTGTTGATACAGGTGAGTGTTTGTGCAGGTATGTATTGGTGTAACGGAATATTAATATAAACTTGATTAATAAATATATACTAAGTTATGTAAAACCCGGGGCACCAGGACCTTACACAAATCACAGCATCCATAACCACAGGGGCATTAAGTGCTTTCAGAGCCTTCCAAATATTAAATAGGACATGAGCACTGCAGATTTAATGATGTTCTACATTCCAAGAAGGGAGGCATACAAGGAGAATTCCATTCCATAAAAAAAAAAAAAAAACTCAGATGTCAAGGGACATCAGATCACATTTTAAAGTTTTTATACTCCAAGACTTGCCACTCTAGGCCATGCCTAGATCTGTCCTGTGGTTGAAAAATGTAGATAAACTTTTCCTTTTACTAGAACTAGACAAATAAACTGCATTACTTTAACCCTCTCCGAGAAATATCTTTTTAAGATATTTCAGCAACTGATTTCTGCATATTATGGCAGATACCCAAGAAAATGGACAGCTTAATACTTTCACTATTGAACTGGAGTTGTTAGTTGGCTGTAGAGAAAAATAGAGAGAAACATTTAAACTCTAAGCTACATTGAGCCAAGATGAAAAATACTTGCTATTCATCCACAAGGGATGGGCTATTTCCTTTTTTGTGGGGTGATGGACAGTTTGGCTAGAAGAAGGATGGCAGGTGCAAGGGATGTTCTCAATGACTTCTCACAATACTACACCTAAAAACTAGCAATGGCCAAATGAGGCTTCATGAACCATTTGCTGTATTTTCTGATACCACTAGATGGCGCTCTCTGTTCAAAAAAGGGCTCAAAGCATGCCCCAAAGTAAACCAAGAGCACCATCTAGTGGGGTCAGAAAATACAGAGAATGGTTCATGAAGCTTCATTTGGCCATCACAACTAAAGATTCCCTAATAATGTGGGGGGAGTGCTGTGGGAGGGGCCTAAAGTCATATTAAAGTACATATCCTCACTTCAGATCAGTCAAAGCCACACCTAATAGTAATGGGCACCACGCAGACTATAGAGGTGACAGGTGTCTATCCTTTGTCCACCTGACAGCTGCCTTTGCTGGCCTGCTGTATCTCCGAGAGCTGGATCTGTCCAACAACAGCCTGCACTATATCCAATACGGTGTCCTGGAGGACCTGTACTTCATTCGAAGGCTGGCGCTGGGAGGCAACCCATGGGTGTGTGACTACAATATCCACTACCTGCTCTACTGGCTGAGGCTGCACCCTGGCGTTCAGCACTCTGGTCTTATCTGCCACTCCCCGGGTGAATTTGCCGGGTGGTCAGTGCAGGAGTACGTCAGGACCTACAATGGGGACTGCCCCAAGGACAGAGTGCCGGGTCAAAACACGGTGCAGGACCCCGGCACCCAAAACACCAGCAACCAGGAACCCAATACACTAGTCATGGGTAAAATCAGCCAATTCTCCAAAGACCAGCTGCCAAGGTCTTTGAGGGCCTCAAAGAGACATGACACTGTCAGAGTTAAAACCAAGAGACAAAACTGACAGCTTTCACAGAACAGCCCGTTTTTTGCAGGATATTCTAATTTGGTCCCATGACAAAGTCTTTTCCATTTTTTTGGTTTTAAACTACTTCCTTGTATCCCAATTTTAAGTTGTTTAAGGGTCTGTGTGGTTTCATCCTGTTTCTGTCAATAAACTGAGGATGTTAGCTGTGCCTCTTAAACAGCTACTTAGCAAATGTATGAAAGTGATGGAAAACATGGAATAAGAAAAAAAAAAAACTTAACTGCAGACCTGACAAGGTTCACTGCTTTAATAAAGTTTAATATAGGGTGCGGAGTCAAAGACGAACAGGGAAAAGTGCTGAAACACACGGTAACATCTAACCATTGCAGCAGTAATATTGTGGTGTCTGGAGATTTACTTCAGATGGCAAACTGTATGTCACAGCAGCAGCATAGGATTTATCGGGCAGGGAAAGAACAGTTCAGCCAAACGGACTATTTCTGAGCAGAAACACATGCTGGAAAAAGTACAGGGATGCTTGGAACTGCAGTGCTTACCAGCGCACTCGAAGCTGGGCCACTGGAGGGCGCTACAACCTCGCATGTTCAGATGGACCACAGAGGGACGATACCGCTGCAGGATCCGCACGACCGCACTGTCCTCGACGTGGTCTTTTTCCGCAGAGAAGTTGATCTGAGAGAAATGGGGAAGCAGAGAGATAAAACAAAACGTATCAGTCTCTCTAACAAAGGGGGGAAAGTGGAACAAGGGAAACACCATAACACTTTCATCACGTTTGAATTATAATGACAGGTGGACATATCACAATGAACAGATCAGGATACAGGAACTGACCTTGCCCCAGAGAGAGGACATCTGGGTGATGGCCTTCCATGAGTGGCTCACCTGGGCACACCTAAGAAGGTCTCCCACAGGCAGGTATTGGAAGATCTATGCACATGACACAGGTTCATTACTTTGCTTTAGACCAGTGTTTCCCAATCCGGTCCTTGGGGACCCATAGTCAGTCCGTGTTTTTGCTCCTTCTGAACTCCCTGTCAGACAGTACACATTTTGCTCCCTCTTTAACTCTCTACTGGGAGCTGGAAGACAGCAAAAACATGGACCGACTGTGGGTCCCCGAGGACTGGACTGGGAAACACTGCTCTAGACCGCAGTAAGTGGGGTAGTGGGGAAGGGTGGGGGGGGTCAACTTTAGCTTGTTGGTCTAAACTGGATTTAGTCCAGATTATGACCACTAGCATCAATATGTGGATATCTACAGCACATCCGTTGTGTCAGTACACGTTTCCTAACCATTTCGATCCAGAACAGGGTTGCGGTGAACCTGGGAACTATAGCAGAAATCATCAGGTACAAGGCAGGGGCTGCCAATCCATCCCATGACACAAACACAAACCACGGGCAATTTCAGAGATGCCAGTTCACACAACTGCATGTCTTTGGACTGTGAGAGGAAACAGACACACCTGGAGAAATCCTGCATAACAGAAGCAGAACATACAGATGTCACACATAAAGAGTGCTGGCAGAATACTGCAACTCTAAACCAAACACAGAGGGTGAGAAGCAGCACTGCTACCCATTAGCCTGTCCACATAATTAAATATTATATTTCACTATTTATACCCTCCCTTTAAAATTTAACATGCTGTGAACTTGCTAAATATTTTTGATTGATGTGTTGCCATGTGTGGATCATTTGTATCAAAATTATGTTAAGGAACAAAATATACTGATATTTGAAACGGACACCATAAGGAATGATTTCTCAGATTCCCCCCGCCCCCCCCATGGACATGGAATCAGCCACTAGGCGCTGTCGTGCTTACGGACAGCTGCAGCTCCCACCAATGGCCCCCTCCCTGCGCTCAGGCGCCATGGTGTGCAACGCACACAGAATCCCACGCACCCAAAGAAGCTTTTATTCAAAGGCCAGCAACTGGATGAAACGCTAGTTTAGAGCTAACGCGTCGCCACCGGACAATGACATGAAAAGCGATGAAAGGCCTTTGTGCAAGTAACAGAGCCGTGTCTCGGGACTAATTACAATGCAAGTCAACAAATCTGCTGGCCTTAGCACTCTAAAAGCTCAACTCTCACGTCCTTTTAATGTCCATCCTCGGTGGGATGGTTCAGGTACACAGTTCTCCATATTACTTTGTTCTTCCTCTCCTATTTTCATGGTTTTTGGTATAAAATGTTCTGTTTTGTTCCACAGCAGTAACTCAGGCCTGAGGACTGTGCAACAAGTTCTGTATCCACGTTTGGTTTTTTCTGTCCTGCTTACTGAACAATAATGAATATTTTGTAGATTTTTTCCCCCCAACATATTTTAGATCTTCCTTTTCATGTTGTGACTCTTATTCATCAGCCTACATTGCCTCAAAATGCAGAGATCTACAATAAAATTACGATTTGCTGCCAAATCCTTGTGTCACATGGTTCTCATGGTTTGCCATCCCTGCACGCTGCCATCCCCCCCAAATGACTTGGGGGGGAGAAAAACCCTAAAGTTACATTCCTGGTCAAGAATTCTCAGTCTCCCAAATCCTTTCCCATATATAGCCACATGTTTAAAGCAGAATGTTTATAGAGTATTACATTGCAAAAGTGAACATGAAATTAAAGATGTGATATATTACACAGTAGGGGATAAGACAGATTTGCTGCTGGGGATAGGCTGCAGCCCCCTAAACTAGATAAACAGTTGTAAGATGGATGGATGGATGGATATTACAAGGTAAGAACAAATATATTGAACTGGTCCATGGACTGGGCAAGCATTTACATGAACATTTACATAAAACCGATCAACACAGTAGACGAACCTCCCACGATTAGTTAGTAAAGTGGGAGGTGAGGTTACGGAAGCAGCTATGGAGACTCCTCGGTAAGTATTTCACTAGTTAACAGATCCACCATAATGTTCTGTTCTCTTCTCTGGGAGAGTTTCTACTGAGGTTATCCATAGTGAAGCAGCGGAACATCTGGCAAAATATGCAAAAGCCATTGTTACCACAACAAAAAGGAAGCAAAAAAAAATACAGAACAGTTCATAGCAGATGATGGCCATTTTCACTCTGTAATATTACCCTCATTGCTAACCCCATATTAGAGATACCTGACTTCAACTCCATTGCAGAATAGCAGAAGCACCATGCAGCCACATAGCTTGAGTAGGTGTGTTGTTCGATCCCAGGGCTTTTAAGATAAAAAAAAAATCACTGGGGAACTTCTGCTCTTGTCTCCATGCACAACAGGAGATCTTAAAGGACGTCAGATCAGAGAATCCACTGAAACCACAGCTGGGTGAGTAAATTACGGTGACCCCTCGACGAGCGAGGACACAGAAAGCATCAATTCAACATTCCTGTCATACGAATGCTATTGGCAGAAAGCTACACAGTTTGGTTGCCACTATTCCCAAATGTACACTATATAAAATTTTATATCGATGATCTCAGAATCGGAAAATTATACTGGACAAACTTTGTGGTTATTCATAATGATGCAAAGTGTCCCAGGAGCTTAACATTTATCCATCAGAAATAGGCCATAGGTTAGGAAACACTTCTTGGGCCCAGATCACAGAAGTATGTGAAGGGACACTGCAGTCCTCTTCTATAGACAAAGTATCCTAGTGAATGGATTGTCAGCCTTGAATCCGGATGAGATGTGGGCTGAATAGAATCTAACTCTGAGAGAATGAACTGAGACACCCTTTGTCCTGGCTAACAAGGTTACTTGCGTCTGTAAACATCTCGTACATGCAGTGCACACCTGGTTATTTTTGCAGGCTCTTTCTTTTTTGAGTGGTTACAGCACCATACATGTTAGTGTGATAGTTTTAGAGTACAACAGTAAACGGTGGACATAATGCAACAAGAGCGAAGGGAATCTTTAGGTCTGGGGGGAATCCGTAGTTAGACAGATTAAAAAAGTACACAGTACACAAATAAAATATCCTGAATATTATGTTTTTCAGGTTATTTTATTTGTGTACCAGATAGTATCTGTTTGCACTATGTGCAGTGTCTTTGTACCTTGTCTGCTTGGCACCATGTGTACATTCGCTTGTGCACTATGTTCTTGCTGCTGTTTGTACCAAAATATCTTCCTGGGATCAATAAAGTGCATCTTAATCTTAAAGTAGCGTGATATGTTATCTCTCATTCAGTTGCATTTTCTTTAGTTATTCTGTATTTTGATCTTAATAAATGTCTTACTATTGACTATGACTGAGTCAATACTTCCACAATGTTTTAAAATGAATTACTTCAACTGGAACGGCCATTGACAAGACTTGCTATGGATTTCTCCCTGACATTTTATAACATCATTAACGCCAGGGATCTAGTGGGATGGCTGTACCTTCAGTGCAAGTTTCCAAGGTAGCGTGGACACGACGTCTTTCCTGTCCATGGGGGGGACCCCACAGCCGCGGTCTCTCTTCTCGCAGAGTCCTGTGTCCAGCTTTTACCCATCCATGGACAGGTCAACCAAAAACATGCCCGAAAACATGCAAGCAATTGAGAAAACAGGACTCACTACACTAATGAAAGACTTGTTCACTACACGTAATCCTGGTGGTAGTCAGGAGTAGTGTCTACATTACTGTGTGTTGCGACAGATTAATTGGCAATATAAAAGCCAATCGAAGTCATGTTTTCCAGTTAATCTAAAATTAATTAATTAATTAATTAACACCTCGAAATATTCCTTTGTCTTCCTTAATTCCCATGCGACACGCTGCCAAGCTTGGAACACCACTCTGCAGTGAACAGAATTCCAGACTCTTCTCAGTTTTCCGACTGCTTCTACGATATAAAACAATAATAAAATTACAGAAGATCAATCTAACCCAGTAGCTGCAGCCACCATTTGTAAAAATCCATACTCTATCATGACAACTGGTTGTGGATTGAGAGTTTGGTAGCATACATCCGAGATGAGGCACCACACACTCACTCTTGCTTCTTGCAACTCAGAAAACAAGAAGAAAAAAGAGAAAAGAAAAGGTAAAGTATTCAATGCTTGTATACCTTCAAGAGCACAACTTTATGTTTCATACCTTGTGACCTTAAAGGGATTTCAGAAAACACAACCAGCAAAACATATTTACATAAAGATTTCATGAGTCAAAACATAATCTTAATATTTAAACATCTAAAAACAAACCAGACTCATCAGTATAAATATGACAGCAACAGTACAAGGAATTTACCACATGGTTTCACTATCTACGCATTAGAAGCAAATATTACGTTTAAGAAATTCCCCAAAAATATAAAATAAAAATAACTCTATCATGCAATTGTATTCAATCGAAGCCTTTGAAGATCGACAAACACATTAAAAAAGCAGACAGCTGTGGAACATCTGGATGAGCCCCAGGGAGGTTTAACTGGCCACCCACAGGACGTCCCACTGATTACGCCCCTCTCAGATGGCATGCGGCTGTCTGGTCACTGCTCCAGCGTGTCACCCAGAGAGTGCCACCCACCTTGCTGCCTTTGCCGGTGGACCTGCAGCCAGGCAGCCCATCCGCGCAACGCGGTCCGCAGGACCCTCTGCGAGTGTCGCTCCGCTGCGCCGCTCATCTTCAGTGCCCGCTTCGCTGCTGTCTCTCTCTTTGTGGAAACGTACTCCCTCCAAGCTCTACTTACGGGGGGGGGGGGCATTATTTATTCATAGGGCAGGGGCACAGGGACATAATAGCCCTCAACTCACGTGGAGCACCAGTTTCAGACACGTCACTGCAACAAGTGTCTGAAACAGTTACAACTACACTTCACTGCAACAAGTGTCTGAAACAGTTACAACTACACTTACCTGCAGCAACTAGCACCTGTGACCTTACTTATCACTCTGTGTCAGTAGCATCATGCCAGTTTAAGGTATTTTAAGAAACTAGCCATTACTGAACTCTGGTTCAGTGTCAGTCTCCACCCTGCAAACCGTAAATCTTCCAAATTAAACTTTAGCTTGAAGTTATACTCCACACTCCAGAATATACTTATCTTATCTCTTAGTCTTTGAAAATCATTTAAATAACGAAAGTAATGGAACATTACCAGTATTTATATATCCGTGCTTAAGTAACAACAATAGTAAAGCACTTACTTGAAGCACATTTTAGTTAATCGTTTTCGGCACCACGAGTGCGCCTTCTCAAACAAGGACGACAGGACCTGACGCAAACGAAAATGCTGTTATGCTGCTTACCTCCACTGAACACGGCCTGCCAAATGGGACCCATACCCCGCCAAATGGGACCCAGAATGTGGAACGAGACCAGGATTTAATACAGGGCCTGGACAATGGAAGGCCTGGGTCTAGCAGCCAGCTGGCCTGTCTAAACAGTTGAAGAACACTTGCCGGTAAAGTAGATTCACTATGCTGACAATTAGCTGACTCCATACCTGGCTTCCACAAGGAGATCCCACAGACATCTTCTGAATGGAACAGACAGGAAGAGGCCTGCAACAAACAGGTATTTTTCATCCTAGGAACTAGGCCCAATTGTGGGCCGTGTAATTATATTAATCCCAATTCCCAAAGCCATTAGTCTAAACGACAATAATGACCGGAATTGCACAGTACAGATTACGACTTATGACTTAATATATTTTCACGTCAAGGAACACTGCATTTAACACTCCTGTTTCAGAAAGTAAGGCACACTCACCTTACACAAGGCATAAGCAATTTAAGGCCTGACTACTAATTTAAAATGCATGAGCAGCTCTCAGGAACTAATAGAATAGCAGTCCCATTGTGCTCTATGCAAATACAAGAACCTCATTAAATAAGAGAGAGAAAAATGATCCAGTCCTGGCCTGCTCCATTTTCCAACAAAATTACCTGTTTCTTTCAACATCAAACACCTTTTTGGTGTACTTTTTTCTGTGGTTGTACAATAGAAAATGACTCAGTTTCAGAGAATGGTGGCACATTAAATGTAAATAGTCTGGTGCTGATTAGAGATCAAATATTTTTTCGTTTCTGGGGTATTATAGGGGATTTCCAGGTGAAAAAATGTTCGACACCTGCAAGATGTGGCTCTGCCTTTCAATGAAACAGAAGGCTGTCTGTGTTGCTGTCTGTAGCGTGGTTTCTATAAGACCGTCCCGGGGAGACACGGTTTTGAAAAAAGGCATCACAGAAGCCGAACCTTTTCCATCTGCAGCCACTGGCCCCCGGAATGAACTTAAATGAAATTAAAAAAAATAAATAAAAGTTGCACAACCTAATATTGTTACTGTGCAAACTGTTCAAACTGTGCAAACTGTACAAATCAGCCTCCTTAGACAGGCAAACAGGAGGACATGCACCCTCAGACACTAACTAATAACGAGTCTATGACACTTTTATATTATAAATATCACGGCTGGCCAATACAAACCAGTCACTTTCATTCCCGTGAATCCCATTTCCCCTAATCTTCATTATTTTCTCTTCAAGAAACATTACTAGGCTTTCAGGACAGGAAACACATCCGCTTAGCAATGCCTGTTAAGAAAATAAAATGACACAAATAATAAAAGATAAAAGTTCCAGGACCCAAAATGCCCACCTAACTAGCTAGAGCAATTATGTACTTTGAATTTAACTGTGTTTTAGGTATACTAAAATCTATTTATCTGCACTATTGGTAACTTTAAAAGGCAGGCATTTGAGTCGTCTCATTATTTTGTTCTTAACATGTACTGGCTAAGCGCCAGTAGCTCATACGGTTGAATGTCACCATCTTCAGACCCACCTAAAATCTTATCCACACCCCTACCTGATAGACCTCGGCAAGCGAGGACTTGATTACGGAGCCCGAGGGGACCGCTTTGCTGGTTTTTATCGACGACATCTTAAAACTCGGACTAAAATTAAACCAATTCGTCACAGCTATCCCCTCTACGCTCACGCCATTGAAAATGGTTTACAGTAACTAAGTAACCGACTCAACCAGGAAACCCCTCCTGCCGAAATTCCATGTCGACGGCTCAGTTTAATATTTCATTTTATTGTAATATATCTGAGTGTAAGCTTTTTAAAACTTTGTTATTAGTCACATTACTAACAAGATGCATTTCGAATTAGAAAACACAAAGCACGACAACCCTAATTTAGGACAATGCTAACACTTCGCCCATTTTCAATTCCATAATGGAGACGCACGAGGAAAAACGTTTTAGTTGTGAAATGTGTGCTACCAACCTGTAAAACCTTATGATTATATATCCTGTTCATTATCTTGATTTAATAATTTTTCCCCCGCAAATGCTTGGAGACACTGTGTCTAAACTAATGAAATATTTACATAAAGTAATAAATTCAATTTCTTATCTCCTGCCCACTGATGTTAAGATAACATAAATATTATGAAGAACAAATGAACTGTAAATGTTAATGTTGCGCTGAAAAGCATATTACCAACATATTGGGCGGCAATGTTAAAGTATTAGAATAACCACTAGGGGGAGTATTCCGCAAAATTTTAATACACGAGGTAACGTTTTGCTACCATAAAAAAGCAGCAATTTAACCTGTATTTAATTTAGGAGTTAACGAAAGTTTATTGGTAGCATAGGCATATAACAAAAGCAGACAGGAAGAAATCTCCCGGTGGTTCTATTTCAAAGACGACATTTAAACGTACTTGAGAGTTTATATGTCTGCACGGACATAATGGAAGTCATTGTGCAAGGTTTGGCGGAACTCTCCATAATGAAAGACCTAAATGTTCCCTGTTTAGAGTGTTTACATTCTAACAATAGATGTACTTTGTTTGGTAAGAGGTTTTATGAACTGTACAGGAGTAGTTATACTAAACACTCTTCTGGGGTACATTGTGGCGAGATGGTATGTTGGATAGTCATTCCTTAACGGCTCAGCTTTGATAGATACGCCAGGGTAGGGCAAAGAGACTGGCCTTGAACAGCAGCGAAGGATCCTTTCAGAATTCCCGTGTATTCGATTGCCATTTTAGATAGTATGGCTTATCAGCATGCAGCTCCGCTGAGTAACACCTCCAGGAATGGGGATTTGATTGTCCACACCATGTTGAAACACAAGGATGTTCTTAAGCGCTCTTGGCATTAGGGTACTCTAAGCCAAAGGTCAATGACCAACATCATAGCTGTCTCATCTCATTTGAGTCCGAATGGATTATGTAAAAAACCTAAATCGTTTCAGCAACTGCTAAGGGCTGCGGCCAGGAGGTGGTTGGTGCATGTCATTGCAGTAACCACAAGTCATTACGATCTGGATGGAAAAACAGATTCTATGAGATCTGGACGGCACGATAAGAAATAAAGTGTTTGCTATAACAGCAAACCTTATATATGGTTTGACATACTTGATGCCGTTTTGGGACATTCTGCACTGGTACCAAAATGAGCATAAGAAGTACTGGTGATGTTGGTGGCCTAGTAGTTAGGATGCTTGCCTCTAGAGTCTAGACCAAAAGATTGTGGGTTTGAGTCCCACGTCTGGCAATACTCTCAGTGGGTCCCACCTTGCTCCAGGGGGACTGACTTTGGTACCATAAGTACAAAAAGTTCAGTGCCTGTTGCAGTGAAAATGCATTGTAATGTTAGGGAATCTGACTGACAAGGAGAACAAGCAGGCTTCCAGGGAGCGGGGGGGGGGGTATATCTCCTGGTATTACTAAGAGGTACCAACAGGCCAGAAGGGCTGTTGTGGAGATGAAAGCTCACACATGGGAGGAGCTGCCAAGGGGGGAGAAAGGCCCCAGTGTGGGACAATGCTGACTATGCAGAAACCCCAAACCAAAATGAGGGTTGCTGGATTCCCCAATCCACTGAGCGATTTTAGATATATAGAGGGACCTCGTATTAGAACCGCTTGTCCTTCTGAGAGGAACCAGCTGAGGTGGTTTAAGCATCTCTTAAGGATGCTGCCCGGGCGGCTCCCAAGAGCTGAACCCCAGGGAAGACACAGAACATGAGGGAAGGATTATATTTTCATGCTGACTTGGGAATGGCTAGGAATCCCCACCTGCAGCCCGAGGACGTGGAGAAAGAGTTCCGAGCTGCTCTCCAGCAAGCCGTCCCCATGCGCCTTGCCAGGAAAAGCCGGCAGGAATTACATGAAGTGTAACTGTAAGGGAAGGAAGTGAAGGTTTTCCCAATGGAAACCGCCAAAACATTGACAGTTACACAGCATGCTGTTCAAGGCTTATTTTTAACTACTAAAAAAACTCTTTGTGTTTGTCATGACAGTGAGATGCCGGATCTTGGACATCAATTAAAAATACGAAACAAATAACAGCAGTTTAAGGCAGAGTTTGTATTCACTTCGGTATGCTTTAAGTACACATAATTATAGGCATTAAAATGAATATTTTGCAGTAAGGGTCAGTAATAAAATCTTACATTCATTTCTAATATATGTAAGTACTCAATGCAAGATAGACTGACAAATGTGGTAAAACGTTGAAAAAAACTCATAACATGATTCCAAGAAACATTTTTAAAAAGAGGGGAGGGAACCAATAATTACCCAATAACCAATGAACACACCTTACCAAGTTCAGAATTACTGGGAATTTTCCTTGTTTTTGAAAGAAAATCACAGTTTTTCCATTAAATTGATCATAAATAGTCTAGACATTGTTAATCTTGTAAATGAGTATTATAGCTTGAAACAACTGATTTTTCAATAAAATGTCTACATAGGTATACAAAGGCCTCTTTTCAGCAAAAAACACTTCTGCTTTCCGAAGGCACATCGGGCAGCGTGTGGCTCAGTGGGCTAAGCCTGTGTGCTTGTAATCACAAGGTCGCCGGTTCAAACCCAGCCCCAGCATGTCTGTGGGTCCTTGACCTTAACCTCAACTCGCTGTAGTGCCGCTACAGGTGGCAGCCCTTCATGAACAACTTACTCTGTGAAGAGGAAGTTGAGGGAGGCGTAAATGACAATTTCCCTATGGGGATTAATAAAGTATCAATTATTATTATTATCATGTTAGCAAATCCTAAGTAAAATCGAAAGAATAATTCTTAATTAGTAAACTCTCGTGCAAACAAGCACAGCTGAAAACAGTAGGAAGAAGCAACTGGCCTTCTTTGGGCTGTTTGGACATCAGCATTTGTGGGTTCAATTATGGTCTCAAAATGGCCAGAAAGAAAAAGCTTTCCGTAGAAGTTCTCCAGTATG
>JAODKC010000064.1:24816489-24890161 GCA_026777985.1 Mormyrops attenuatus
CATCAGCATTTGTGGGTTCAATTATGGTCTCAAAATGGCCAGAAAGAAAAAGCTTTCCGTAGAAGTTCTCCAGTATGTTGTTGTCATGAGAAACGAAAGCTATTCCATTTTGAGACACTGCCGAGAAACTGAAGGTATCTTATAAAAGGTGTGCACTACTGCCTTTACAGAAGGGTACAAACTGGCTCTAAACAGGATAGGAGGAGGAGTGGGAGGCTCCAGTGCACAGCTTTGCAGAAGAATAAAAACATCACAGTCTCTAGTTTGAGAAACTGATGCACCTCAGGCCATCAGCTGGCAGCTTTATTAAAGAGAACCCACAAAATGCCAATCTCAATCATGAGGCGACTCCAGAGTGCTGGCCTTCACGGAAAAAGGTGTATCTGAGACTGGCCAATAAAAGGAAAAAATGGGCAAAAGACCATAGACATTGGATGATGGATGACTGGGGTAAAAAAGTGCTATGGACAGGCAAATCGAATTTTAAGGTGTCTGGATCATAGAGAAGAATACTTGTGAGTCGCAGAACAAATGAAATAAGGAAGTGCTTGATGCCATCTTTCAAGCATGGGGGTGGAGACGTTGTGGTCTGGGGATGCTGTGGTGCTGCTAAATCTGGAAATTTTGTACAGGGTAAATACCATACCGTACCCTGCAGATGGCAGCAGATTGGAGCCAATTTCATCCTACAACAGGACAATGACCCAAAGCACTGCTTCAAGTTGGCAAGACCTATTTGGGCAAGAAGCAGCCAGATGGCATTCTACCTGTGACGGATTGGCCAGCTCAGTCACCAGATCTCAACCCTATTGAGGAGATGTGGGAGGAGCTTGACCATATGACACCAAGCCAATCCAGCTTGTGGGAGGTGCTTCGGGAATCACGGACTGAAATCTCTACAGGTTACCTCAACGAATTCAGAGTAAGGATGAGAATGGTCTGCAAGGCTGTGATGGCTGCAGATGGAGGATTCTTTGATTATTTCAAGCACTGATCATTATTTTTTATTTAATATGCAATTTATGACTAAAATGGAGTTTTCATGGAAACTGAGAACTTTTTGGCGTGATTTCAAAGTTTCGGTGAGTGTATTAATCGTAGAGTAATAAAATGTGTATCCCACCATGTGTATCTGCCTTGTGCCTTATGCTGCCAGAGCCAGGCTTCACGTTCTCTGCAACCCTGTACTGAATATGAATTTATGGAAGATAGATGGATTATACAATATGCAAACTTCGTTTTAACGGTTCACTGCCTGATAAAACAGTTAACCAAGGTTGAAAACTGTTAAGTTCAAGCTGAACTGAAGTCATTAGGTTCAACAAATGAAAAATAACCAATATTCACGTTATAATCCTAAAAAATCTCACCATTTATGTAAATGCTCTGAAAGTCTCCTTAAACTTTGTTTAAAAAAAAAAAAACTAAGTGCTGAAACTACAAAAGCATCTACAATGAAACTAAACTCATAACACCTATCACTTGTGGTGAGCAAACACCTCTTCACTGGAGTTCAGATGTCGTGATTCGCCATGTTTCAGGAGAAAAAATACGTCTTCATCCAGCCCATATTTCTCCATGGCTTCTTTGAGGCGCACAGGAGGGTCCAGGTAATGCTGTAAAAGAAAATTTCTGTTTTTTAATCCACAAAACTTAATACAATTACGTAATTACAGCACTTGTTTAGGCAACAGCAGGGTGGAGTATGAAAGGGATTTCGAAATGCTGCTGGGTGGATCATTCATGCGGTCTAAAGCTGTCCCTTAAAAAAGGTCAAGTCAGGTAGAGTATTACCTGGATATTGCCTGTTCAGAAATCAAGACCCTACCCTTTGTCTTCTGTTGTGCAGGAAGAAATTTTTAAGTGAAATGTAAAATGACAATTAATTAGCCTTGAGTGTGTAAAAAGTAAGTGTAGAGCATTTGTTTTATATTGCTTTTTGCACATTTTCTGCTCATGTTTTTACATTTTTTTGCACATTCAGGTACTTCTCTTTTCTTAAAACTTCAGTCTATTTATATTGTACCTAGTATGGCTTACAAAGACACTCATCTCCATCAATTCACTCATCAAGACCAACTTGCCATCTTGGCTTTGTTCAGAAAGCCAACACCTCCTGATGATGCCTCAACCATATGAGACGTCTTCCTCCAGATTTTTTTTCATGTGTCCTTCCTCGACAGTGGAACAAGCTCATCCACATCTAGTCATCAAAATCCCTCTAGACATTCAAGGGACCCATTTGTTCCAAGTACTGTCTGGAAGAAGTTCCAGGTTCTCTGTTACCCTGTACTGAATAAGTCGTTGGAAGGAAGATGAATGCATGGATCTCACTGAGCATTTTACCTCATGGGCCAAAGCAAAGGTGCCCCAGTGGATGGCAAGAGACCGCTTTGCTTGAAGGTCCATGTGGATCCGCACAGCCTCATCTGGGTCCACGTGCTGTGACCTCATCACTTCCCTGGGTTGGGGAAACACAACAGCTAAGACAACCAGTTGGCTACTTCCTTGTCAAAACCTAAACATACCCCACCATGTACCTGGGCAAGTATGCACCAATGGGGATTGCGGCCAGGTCAAAAGGTCCAAAGCGCCTGCCGATCTCCTGGAAGCCAGAGCAGTAGCCAGTGTCTCCGGCAAAGAAGAAGCGGTGGTGGGGCCCCAGGACAGTCCAGCTGCCCCACAGCACCCTATTGTCATCCAGCAGCGTGCGCTTGCACCAGTGCTGAGCGGGAGTGAAGACGAAGGTGACTTCGTCGTGACCAGGCACACAGTTCTCTTCCCACCAATCGAGCTCGATGACGTTCTCGCAGCCACAGCTCTGCATCCAGCTCATCAGGCCCAGGGGCACAAACCAGCGCAGGTCACTGCCAAAGCGGTGGTTCAGGGCAGTCACTGAGCCAAGGTCCAGATGGTCATAGTGAGTGTGGCTGATGAGCACGGCGTGGACCCGTGGCAGCTGGTTCACAGTGCATGGCGGGTCCCGGAACCTCTTAGGTCCTGCGAACTGCACTGGTGATGCCCGCTGGCTGAACACTGGGTCTGTCAGTATCACTAGACCATCCATCTCCACCAGCACTGAGGCATGACCCAACCAGGTGACCCTCAACTCAGCATTAGTCTGGCCAGCCTTCTCGGGGTTCCGGGTGAAATAGGGCTCCATTATGGGCAGCTTCAGATCCAACTCCTGAATATCAAACAGAACCACATCAGTTTCTACATGTTAAGCTGGATTCCAGGCGGGTCTAAAACATCTCACTGCAAGTCTATCTGTCCGATCAACACTGCCTAAGCAAAAACTATGCATGAAGGTCTCATGGACTCCCAGTGAAGCACGGTGTCCAGGCGGGCTCCGAAAAAACATAACCAAAGCATATTCACCAATAAGTATTCATCTATTCTTCATTTAGGCCAAGCATCCACATGAATGTCTCATAGGCATATAGTGAAGAACGCTGTAAACATGGGCCTGTGGGCAGCAATTCTCCTGGATTCAAAGGGAAAATTACTGTATATGCTGCCTGTATATGCTTTCAGGTATAAGGGAATTGGTGTACGATAGTAATCTGTTTTAAGGTATTGTATTTTTACCAAAATGTAATTCATTTCAGATTACAGGTTTGTCTTCCTCTATTGATATCTGCACTCACCACTATACAGACATTGGGGGGGATCATATACCATATCAAGTCTACATGTAGACATCAAGGCCAAAGAACTCTAAAGTTATATTCATATATTACTCTCAGAAGGTACTTGCTCAACAGGCTTGTTACCAAGATAGTATCCATGGAATGGAAAGCATTCTGTGAGCTTAAAATAAGACTTTGAAACCAGAGGACAGGAAATGTCAAGCCTGTAACTGCCACGATAGACACGGCTAACAACAAGCAACAGCAGGCGACTTAGAGCCGGAACGTTCCGTGTGGTGATAACTGCACAACAGCTGAACTGCCTTTTGAAGTAAATGATTTTTAACACCACAAAGACTAAGCTGTCATGAAGGACTGAGGGTATCTGAAGGTTAATAGCACAAGAATTTAGGCCTAATGATGTTCATCAAAACAAAGTTCCACAAAAATGAGGGGAAAAAAGACCTAACCTCTTTGGTGGTAGGGATGCTGCTGTTGTTCTTGTCCAACAGATAAAACCCAAGAATGCTGGAATAAGAGGGGAACCTCCAAGTAGACCAGGGGTTGACAAAGCGACCATGTTTGTCCCTCCTGGACTTTGTGACGTCCTCCTCCAGCCGATAATCCAGGCGGAAACATTTGCGCGAGGACTGCGACGAGGTACTCGTCCTGGGTTCCTTGGTACATTCACCCCTGTCTGCCCCTGAACCGTCCTTCTCCAAAAGGCTCTGCTCCCCCTTGTCCTTCGCCTCCATGAGATCAGTGGGCGCTCTGATGGAAGAAAGAGGAGCTCCAAAACTATGTTTGTCTGACGGTTACCTCCTTAACCACCACTTGTCATGAGTGTGCACCACTTTACCCACAATTTGTTTGATGACCGACATAAAAAAAGCTAAATATGTCTATTTTTTTATTAAAAGCTTTCCTGAATTTTATGAATAGAACAAGTAGTCTGTAGCAAATAGACTGCAGCACAAGCTGACAATAATGAACCAGACAGACTGGAATACAGCTTCCCCTTTTAAAACATGGTAAAGGATCGACAAATGCATAATATTCATATAGTAGACAAACATTTATACTGCAAAACATGCAAATAGAAAACATTTAAAATATCTTTTAACGTTCTGTGAATTCCATATATAAATTATCAGCCAACACCCACATCAGTATCATCTTTAATTTGATTTTCGCTAAAATTATTCTAAAATGTTTACTGAGTGGCCAGGCAGTCTTGTGCATAAAGGGAATAAGACAACGGTTTGTCTCTAGTGAGGTTAATAACGCCAGTAGTATTTCCATTTAATCAGTTACTGAGTGGGACCTACACATTTATCAGGCAGATGATTCACTGTGCATACATCTTTGTCATAATGACAACACCTCCACACACTAATCACAAAATGCAGCAGCCCACATGCATTTTATAGAGATCGGTAATAACAGGATTTGCTGAAAAATCCATCAGAAGTTCTCCTGTTGTGTAGCAGCTCAGCAGCACATGGGCAGGGCCTTGTCTATCTCCGTTGCAGAAATGTCAGTGAGGTCAAAATATCTTCTACTACTGAGTCCCCTAAAAAGCCATGTGAATGAAGCTGGCAGTCAGGAATACCACCACCCCAATGCTGATAATCTTAATATCCCTCTTCAGAAAAATCCTGAACCTTCAATATTTACCCAGTAATCAATTGAACATATAGTATTTCATGAACTAGCATAACTGTATAAGAATAGAAGATGTGATTGAGAAAGTTTGTCATGTATTACAAACGTGTTGTGAAAAAAACCCTTAACATTTAATTTTGGTAGCAAAAAAAAAAAAAGGCTAAACCAGACGAGAGAAAACTTATTTATAAGACTTCATATTTACAAATTCGAATTTAGTTTTAGGAATGAGAAGCACGGAGTGCCAACAGATATCTAAAAGAAGTCACCCTTTGTTTACATTTGGCCAAATTGCTTTCAAAGAGACCCAAAACATAACGAACATAATCGCCGTTGTGGTGAACGTATCGCAAAAATGTCAAGCAATATACTCAATATAGTAAAATGACATCCGGGAAAGTATTTAATACATAAGGAACTCTTAAATTACTTCACAAAAAGAATTTGAGAAGGGCTCTCTGTGTGGTTCAGCGATACAAAATATCAAAAACAATGGCCACCTGGCCAGTATCACCTATAATTTTGGAAGTAGGATGGTATTATTAATACAGCAACAGAAGTGTAATATTTGCACTAAAAAAAGAACAAACACTGTGCTTTTGATATAATAATGAATACGTACTTCAAAATGAATCCACAAGTTTAAACAGTCAAATAAAATCGAAACCGAGACTTCACATCCATATAACTGTGTATAAGCACTTCCTGATCCCCTGAATTTGTACAATAACCTACCTTGTTATCGTGTGCAGATAATCGCTCGTTTCAGACTGAAATCTGAAAATAGTTCTTTTCTCTTTTTCTCTTGGACCAGTAACAAGCCGCTGCCGCCACCTCCCCATAATGGGAGCACGTGACGACGCCGTAATAGGGCAGTTAATTCAGCGTGAAATTAATGTTAATAAAACGTTTACCTGGGTCTTAACCGTGCTCAATATTTAACGCTTATTTGTCGGGCACCAGCCCATATGTATTCGTTCTGATTTTTAGCCTGGTGACGGGGAGTACGTCTCAGTATCTTTGTAGTTTACATTGCATATACTAAAAACGAAAAACTTTTAAGAATTGCATAAAAAGTTATCTAGTATAAACTAACCTTTACTGCATGTGTAGCCTTGCTAAATGGTTCACATAACCGATTAGTTGAAGGAGTACTGAATACAATTAAAGCTGGATTGACTAAGATCGTACTGCTTGCATCGTCACCTTTCTTGAGTACGATTCTTGTTCGCATTAATTTCCGGTAGAGATGAAATATCATGCCTGCTCTTCCACGATGACAAATACAACATTTTGCGAAACACGCAAGACACCATTGAAGATCGGAGGTCCAGTAACTCAAATCTGCAAGTCGGCTTCAGCATGATTTCATAACGACACATAAGGGAACCAACTTGTTTATCCGATGCACATTCTCCTGTTTTAGTTAGAAACACACGAAAAAACTGAGCTACTTCCTTATTCTGACGCCCTTGTGACATAAAAATTACATAATACCGATTGTAGCCATATTGGTAGAGTGAAATGCGCAATGTAGTAATAACATAGCCCACATATCCACTTTGAACTGTTGCTAAAATTTTGGAATTTATTACGTATTCTAGTTTATTGTAAAATGAACAGGACCCTGGCGTGCAATCACAAAATAGCACGTCTATATTGTGTTTTAAATAAATATATGCTTTTAACGTACCTTGCGGCGACGATCTCGGTAAAGTACTGTGTCCAAAAAAATCGACTGTAATTGCAAATTCATTCCAAACCCATAGTCGTAAAATGCGTAAAGAATTACAAGCATTCGCTTAGGACGCTTAGCCGGAACAGCACAGTGCAGGCCGAATGTTACGCTTAATTCCTGTAAATACGTTTAAAGCTTCCTTTCAATAAGTACGATCATGCAACAAAAAGTGGTTAGGGATCTGATTTCATTCTTAGTTTGTTGTTAGGGACGTGCGTTATTATGCACAGTGGGATGTACTGTTCTCTTACGTCAGGAAAGAGAATTTCGAACATGCGCAAATGACACCAGAAAATTGGTGGGATCTAAACAGTACTCTAACGTGACTTATTAGTTTGTGGAATATGTTAAGAACTTCTATGTATGCGAGGAAACACAGTTGAGTTATAATCCAAGGTTTACCATTTCCACAAACAGCGTACATAGCACTTGTAATACTACTCTGAAAATACCTGTTGCTAATGCACAGGCTTTTATAGTAGCATTTCTTCTACCAGAAGGAAGGCTTTCAAATCTAACATTTTATATAGTCCCATTTATTACATAATTTGCGGTAAAACGGATCAGCGACTCGATCATCCGGGGTCTTCAGCGTAGCACGTGGGCTTGTTTCGGTCAGGTTTAATGAGTGATTTGCCTTTTCAGACTTAAAATTGTTAGGTTCCTGCATTATTTCATGGAGCTTTTAATTCGCGCATGTAACACTTTATTGCCAATCACTTTTAACGTTATTTGAATGATCTCCGATAATGAATTTAAACGGATACAGATAAGAAATGGATGAGGATACATATGGTAAGCTTGAAATGAACCGTCTTGAAATGAATTAAATTGATTTGTTTGATGAAAAATAGTACTGAACGTACAGATCACAGAAAATAATGGAACTACCATTTTAAAAGTCATCAAAACAGGAATGCTGATTTGTGGTTATCAGTTTAATCGCTGGGAGTACGTGTATTATATCTTCAAATTATTACGAAACTCAGAAAGTGATGTTGTTTCTCTTGTATAGACATGCTCGACCAGCCAAAGGGAAGACATACTAAAACAGGGTTCCACAGTTCCGGTACCGAAGAGCCAGAATTTAACACGGTTTGCAGATTTTCCTGTTCAAACCCACATACTAAACCCTATTTGGGAAAGGAAGGCTGAAGCTGGCCTGACCCTCAGGCCTCCAACTGCCTCAGGGGTCTGCATGTTTATGTATGGCCCAGGCACATTAGCTTTGTGCAGTCTAGGCAGAAGCCAGAAAGAGGTGAGTGACAGATGGATCCTTATCTGAATAGATCCTTATCTGAAGGACAAGATCTCATTGCATTTGTAACGGATCAAGAAGCCATATTCATTGCATAAGTTGAGTTTAATAATTTCTTATGTTTATTTAGCACTTAATTTGACCTTAGTATTAGTTTATATGTTTGTGTTATATGTATTTACGACTTGCGAGTATGTGTGCCCCCTAGAGGTTGAGAGGGAAACCGTGACGATAAAAGACACCTACATCCGAGGTCAGGGGCGTAGGTTTCATATTGCAAAATTGGGGGGATGCGTATAACGGGTCAGACATGTGACGTCATAGGACGTTTCTTTAGTCGCGCTGTATACAGTTCGTTTTTTTTATTCGTTAAGTATTGCCGTTACAGTATGTACTATGTAGAATTTTCATTCTTCCATTTTTACTGATATCCATCTTCACTAATATGGCAGTTAAAGTCCAGTAATGTCCCGCATCATGTACGCTGAATTTGCAGGAATTATTACAATTATGCATAAATCGTGAGATTCCAACACAAATATCAGGCCTTGCACTTTGGGAAAAATGACCTCACCTCAGGGTGCCCCATCACTCTTCTGCACCCTGTCTTCTCTCACAAACACATCCTAACCTTTCCAGAAAGAATCACTTGCAGAAACACAACACATAAAACGGCGACTAGGAGATCTTCCATAGCAGTGCGAATACCCTGTGCCGCAGGCCATGTGAGGCAGAGTCGTACCGCCATATCTTCAGGGTAAGGTAGCAGGCCATGTGAGGCAGTGTCGTACCGTCATATCTTCAGGGTAAGGTAGCAGGCCATGTGAGGCAGAGTCGTACCGTCATATCTTCAGGGTAAGGTAGCAGGCCATGTGAGGCAGAGTCGTACCGTCATAGCCTCAGGGTAGGGTAGCGCTAACCAGTGTGATCTGACAGATATCAGTGCCCTGCAGGGAAGAAATTAAAGTCACTTCTGTGAAAATAAATCATTAGCGGTGATACATTAAAACACAGTAGTGATAAAGTCAATGTACAATATTCACGCAAAGTTTCAATAGATAATACAGGAGGTTAAAGCAAATTACGCTGATGGTGTTGCACCCAAGTTTGAAATACCGCTACATCCAGCAAGTAATGTTTTGCCTACAGAGACAAATCAAAAGCTTTGAGAGTGACACTGCTTGCACCAAAAGAATTCAAGAGATAGAGGCACCTGGCTACAAGTTTCTTGTTCACACACTTTATGGGTTTGACTCTGACAGATTCAATGAGATCAATTTGGCATGAAGTCAAGGATGGATGTTATTGAGAAGTGGACTCTGATGGAGGCTCCACCCCCCTGAACTTTCTCCTGAGCATTTTATTGACTGTCACCACTTTTCTGAGTGACACCCTATTCCATATCCTGTCCAGAAATACAGGCACAGTAAACCATGCTCTCACATTGTACATCAGTAATGAGTGAAGCCCCACCCTGCTTTTAATGTACACCCAATGAAAACCTGACCAAGCCCACACATGCAGTCAGTTTTTCATTGTACACCTGTTTCCCCTTTAAATCATAAAGTTGTCAATCAAGTGGTAGATATGTAGTAGATATTTGCTTTTTGATTCAGAAAATAATGCTGAGTTCCAGCCCAGTAGCCTCACCAGTTTGACTAATGCCTCTCGTTTCACGGGGGCCGCCTGTGCCTTTCCTTCCTTGACCCACATCGCTTTGTCTTTCTTCGCCTTTTTTAGGCGCGATGCCCGCGCAGCCAGCAGCAGCGTTGGGTTAATTCCGGTCTGAGGGAGCGCAGATGGGACATCAGCATAAACCACAGTACATCACGTGACTCAGTTTCAATGTGTTTGGAGGGTATTTTCTTACCCTCTGAGCTTTTCCACCGACTAAAGGTCACATGTACGCCAGCATTTTATTGCAAACAGCAGGATACCACAAAAACATTTTAGCCCCAAACTGATATATCCTCTATGTCACCAGCAGGTGTCACCAGAGGGCTGGGATAAGTGTTTGTTTACCTTCTTATGGTATTTGCATAGAGCAGGGGTGGCTAATCTTATCCGCAAAGGGCCGGTGTGTGTGCTGGTTTTTGGGGTAACGTTTAGGTCAGCTGTTCAAACCCAGGTGTGAGGACTCTTCAGCCAATTAGTCCTCTAATTAGTAATCTAATTAGGCAGTTGCAGCGAAAACCCGCACACACAGTGGCCCTTTCTGGATAAGATTGGCCACCCCTGGCATAGAGGTTCGCACTGTTTGCAAAGGATATGGATACATTGAAACAAAATATTTTAATCTGTTTGCAATCACTGGCCCAGAATTGAAACAAATGGAACAGGCAATAAATTTAAAGATGAGTGAGTCAGTTTTTACAAGACCTATTAGGTCATTTAATTGAAAAATAGGAACTTGCTCCTGTATGACAGCAAATTGAACAAAAACATGTTAAAATTACATAAGAATATTAAACCATTTCTTCTTCATACTATTTAATATCACAGTACAGTCCTGTACCTGGCATATTCTCAAGAATTGTTTTGTTGTTTGGGACAGTAAAACAAACCATTATAAATCATAAGAAAAAAAGTGTATATATACAATTAGAATCAGATGTACCAAATCCTATGCAAATGATAATGGTTATTAATAGACATTATCTCTGAGAGTCACATCTTCTATAAATAACTGGTCTTATTTGGTCATAGCTATTGAGGTAGAGTCCTGCTAGTCCTCCACATGGTGGGAATGTCCCTCAGCTGCCTAAACATACCCATGAGGTTCACCATGACAAAGGCAGCCAGCGCAGTCTGCGGAAGCGGAGGTGAGGGTAAGGTAAGAGATACAGATAGCAAGTTACTTCCCACAGTAAATGTGCATATTGTACAATGTGTCAATAAATGGAAAACAGATACATGTAACATTTCCCAGCATTCATTGCCAGGTAGCACTCTGCCAATCACACCAATTTGCTTGCCTACGCTTATTACTTTACACAGGGACTCGAGGGCCTGCCAATGACTTCCTTCCTATGATGAACCCTGTCATGTGTCCTGTTCCATAACCACCATGCTGCATGTCACCCTGTAATATACTGGGTTAACAGGGCAGTTACGCATACTGGGGGCAAACCAGTTACTAAGGCTATAGAAACTACAACTGTCTGCTGAATTATTAAGCACAAACATAAACATTGAGAACATTAATGTGATTTTAATAATGGTTTAGGTAATCCACCACTCCTTCTCACGCCTTATCCTGGTTAAAGTCCTGACCTGGTGTCTCTAGTTTAGGCAATGAGGAAAGAGTAAAATTCAGGTGCTGGAACTTTACTGTTGTTCCACAGCACCTTTACAAGGGATTCACCTGAGGCAACAGACAAAGCCAACGGCCACTATCACAATCAGCACCACAATGGATGCCAACGGGCAAACTATCTGGAAAGAGATACACAATAACTCACACGCATGGGGAAACACAGCCATCCGGCATCAAGTTAGGCAAACAGCCGGAAGTATGGCACAGTGCAGTGATTAATTTCAGCTTATCTTTATGTCTTTACAGTTGTCATAAGTCCACAATAATGAGTGGCCATTTATTCTGAGATAAAACTGAGATGTCGAATTCATTACACAGACAAGCACATTCCTTAATGTGTAAAGAGAATGAGAAACACTACCTTGGTAAATATTTTTTTATTGTCAACAAATTACCTATTCTGTTGGCACACCTACAGAGGTGTACAGAATAATTTATACAACAGGTGCAGTCTGGGAAGAGTAAACAAATTTATTTTTAGCATAATTTATAAGTAACACTGGTTAGTCTGCATATCAATCACTTAAAATCGGTGTCATGATTGTCCAATAGGAATGCTCCTTTCCTAAACTCTGATTGGACAATCATGACTTCTACCTTAAGTTGAGCCAGCTAACTGAGAAATCCTGCTTCATGGAACGCGTCCCAGGTCTCTGGCTCTTATGACTTCATATTAGTATTTACCTAATACAGGAGAAGTCCTTTCTTTTTCCAACTGGCACAGATGTCCATTATCTTTTATTCTGGCAGTTCTTCTGTCAGATCATTCTCGGTGCTTAGGAGAACAAGGTCCAAGAATCTCTCCTGGGCTATTGTGGAGTTAAGCCAGTGCAAACCTCGATGTAAATGCCTTAAGAAGTAGGTAAGCAAACACTTATCCCATATCTCAGGTGACGCTTTTGCAGTACTGTGCAAAAGTTTTAGGCTGTCAAAGAAAATGTTCAAATCTATTTATCTGGGTAGTAAATGGATATTGGCTTAGAAAAAAAAAAATTAACTTTAGAATGTATGCAAATGACCATCCACCCAGCCATCTATCCATCCATTTTCTGTATCTGTTTATCCTCATCAGGGTAGCGGGGGTATGGAGCTATACAGGCACAAGGCGGGGAACAACCCAGGATGGGGTGCCATCCCATCGCAAGGCATGTGACCAGTAACACAAAAAGTTACTGCTTTCTTGATCGATGGCTAAAAGAACACCACTTTGGCTCGCAAACCTCTCTTCAGGGACACCCCAACCATTCTATTTGCTAAGCTTCACCACCAGCACACTTATTTAACTTAATTAGTTAACCTGACTGTGATAGGTTGGCGCCGTAAACCAATATAATGCAGAAATAATTTTTTAAAAATCATCACTAAGTGTCGTCTCAATATATGCAGATATCCAAAACCTGAATTAGAAACATTGTACCCACATGTTGATTTTTAGTAAAATTACAGAAACAAAATACCAACAGAATTTGAAATGAAAGAAATGGGAAAATAGCTGTCTTTGCAAGAAGTGGGTGAGGATGAGCAGATTTCTGTTGTCTGCTGCCCTCACGCTCCAGGACGTACCGCAGCCAGAGATTAATATCATCTGAAACCGATGTAGGGATCACATAGTTTAGATATTTATCATCTTTCTTGAAGGTGTTCCAGCTTAAGTATTACTGGCTGTGATTTAGTTGTAATTACAAGCTGAAGGTGACTATAATAATGAACAATGAACAAAAATATGAGTGCCTCGTCTAATGAAACTGACCAACTGAAAGGAAAATATTATTCATAACTGACAGAAAGTGCAGTCCTGTCACTTGGTACATTTCAGGCCTCTCCTGTTCCCTCGACCCACCCAGTTGAGGGAACCAGCAAGCTCATTTCTGAATGTCTGCACAAGTATTCATCTTTCCATACCTTTGGGGTTGTGCCCGCCAGTCAAGGTATAATATGTTATTTATAACACAAACGCAACAGCAATAGATGGAAAGGCAACATATATAAGGTTGGCACTGGTTTTGTTGTCTCTAGGTTATTTCAATGGTGTGATGTAAAATCCATAGTTATGCAGCTTATTCAGAGACAGAGTACCACATTAAATAGCAAGAAGGCCAAATATAGAAAATACTAAATCATTTTAACCCTTTTAGCCAAATGCAAAATGCCTATTTCCGCTTGTTGGAGGCAGGTGTTTAAGCATTTATTACTGGGAATATGCAGTGTGCGAAATACAGGGGGGTCCGGGGGGTCCGACACCCCCGATTAACCCATGAGATTTTGAGGACCAGTCTCTGGGAATGTAGCCTGGGTGATACAAATGATATATTGACGTACATCATATAACATTTAAACAATAAAGTGAGAAACTTCAATAAACTGTTGACGAGGAATATTGCTTGATAGCACACCTCGACTAATCACGTCACAGAAATAAGAGGAATTCTAGTCATATGGTAGTCTTTTAAGAATGAACAATCTATGCTTAGCAAAGGCACAGTAAGGTTGATTGAGTTACCGAGCAGGCCACATAGACTTCTTTGTGGTTTATTCATTGTGTCGCCACGTTCTGAACTGATTTAAGTGGATTTCTAAGGGAACTTAGAAGTGGGGCCTTGAAGTATAGAAATAATGACCTAAATTATATCGTGGTAATAACCGACATCAACTGATATGAAGCGAATTATCGTGATAAAATTTTTCCATATCGCCCAGCCCTACCCGAAACTGCCACTTACTGCCTGCAGAGACAAATTACGTGAGCATGATAACTGTGTATCTTCAGAAAACACGGACCCTCATTATTTGACTTTTATTTTATTGAACTAGGTGTTGAAATGGGCAGAGTAAGAAAGCTACTACCAGCTTCCAAACCATTAGTGGTCTAGACTAATCTGAGAACAGTGTTAGGTAAAATTAACGCTACCTCCTGAAGAGCTAGTTAAGTCTGTTGTTGTCCATAATTTTGCGAACCAATTAACATTAATTGATGGACAATTAAAAATTAACTTCTTCATCACCTTTTTAGCTATCTAGGTGCTAGTTGGTGTTTTTCTAGTGTATGATAAACATGCTAAATGTGTATCTATAGGTGATCAAACATACATGATAAATACAAAATACAGTTTTAATGATACCAGAATGTCATGTCCATACACAACACATTTCCTTATTAACATTTATTTAACATTACCTAAGAAAATGTCCAGACGTCCTCTTTCCCCTTTGTACCTTTATTGCACATCTGGGGTTAGTATGCTACTTTTAAGAAAAAAAATCCAAAATTTATCAAACAAAATTTGATGTGTAAATTTACGGAAACTCAGGAGCAGGTGTGTACACAACATTTCAGACAAACTGGGAAAAGGTGACACCCATTGTAATGTAGGGATGCTTTGACATGAAAAATGGTAAGTCTAAATATGTAGAGTGGGATTTATTGATTTTCCATTTATTTGTATAAGGCAAATAGTGTCAAGACTTTGCATTTGCCTTGTAAAATTTAATTTGCTATTTCAAGTACATTACCTCTTCCCATGAATTGAAAATATCTGTAATCATGGCTGTACCTACCATTGAGGACACAAGTCAAGTCCTCAGTGTTTTTTCTGCATTTCAAATAACCATGATCCATTTCAGGATACACCTAAGAAGAGCTAGCAATTTTGACCTCGGTATATAAGATCCTGGCTACAGCCCTGTCTGTAATTGTCACTAGTTGCATTAAGTGTGAATTAGGCATCAAACATTCGCATGCATGGACTCACATACATAAACATTGTCATGCGAGCATAGTTGCATTCTTGCTAGTAATTATGTAAATCGAAAGATTAGAACGAGTGTTGATGGTATTCAAAGGGTCATTTACCTGCAGTCCCCTGTTTTTCAATGAGTGTCACCATTTCTTGATTTCTCCAAAATGTGGTGTAGGCCTGCCCTTAAGTTTCCATAAATATATGCATTTTTTCCTGTCAAGGTTTGTTTGATAAATCTGACATTTAGAAATCAATATGTACATTTTGGGCTTACTTTTCTGCATATGTACCACTACACAAACTGAGATGACTTTTGGAGAGGTTTTGAAATAGCTAACACACTTTGATAGACATAGAATCATAGTACTGTATGTATGGACTCAAAAGTTTCTTATTGTTACCAATAAATTTGCTGACAATAGGTGCCTTATGTCATCTGTCAGATTATCAGGAAGCTCATTAACACTACTCGTGGGGACAGAAATACTTAGTAATAACTCAGTTACTACTGAAGTACAAATGATGAACAAATATAGTCACTATGAAAGATGTGTCATCATTCATTAGTGATGAATAAACATGAGATCAGAAGTTCACTTGTGTTACCCATTACTTGTTCCTTCAGTAGTTCACTAAGATTTACAGAATTAGATCCAGTAAATATAATTACTGCTTGTGATAAATGATGCATCACAATTTATTAACAATGAACAAAAACACCATCAGTATTTTACGTTTTATTTGTTCCTACAGTACTTCCTCCAGTAATTCCTTCAGTAGGTCATAAAGGTTTACAGTGATCCCCCGCCCATCGCGGAAGTTACATTCTAGAACCATCAGCGATAGGTGAAAATCTGCAATATAGAAAGACCATACTGTATAAAATTTTTTATAGTTTAAGCCTTAAAATACCCCTCCCACATGCTTTAATAACATAATAATAATATGTAATATGTAATGTATATATACACACATCGTAGAGAACTGTGATGCATCGAGGAAGGGGTGCGATAGCTGAACAAATATAGTACTTGCTTGAGATAAAATATGTGACGATTCATTAATGATGAACAAACATGAGATTATTTTGTGACTAACACTTTATTTGTGGTTAATTAATACATAAGTAAAACCTTAATAGTATTAATTATTTGCGTCCCTTCAAATAAAGTGTTACCAGAAGCTAAGTGGAGTGGGTATGCTCTAACACAAGGGTGTCAAACTCCATTCCTGAGGGGCTGGAGCCCCGTGTAGCTTAGCTCTTTCCCTGTTCCCACACAAATGATTCAGCTCAAGAGCTGTGTGATAATAACCAGTCCCTTAAACCTTTGAGGCTGGTTCCTGGTGATGAAGGTTCCTAAGTTTGTTCTCTAGGAAGATGAGGGGTCAAATACAAAATAGGCGGCTTGGCCTCCCTCAGCTGACAGTTGCGTCACCCCCACCTCATCGTCCATGTAGGGGGCAGGTGCAAGACCAGGGTGAGGACCCACCTAGTTACTGCTGAATTTCAGACCTTCCTGGTGGGTTTGGACACCCAGACCTGCTCTCAATCTCAAAACTCTCTGTCGGTGCTGCACGTGTCATAGTAACTCTTTTCTCAAAAGTCGGCCCTGGTGTGCTGTTCTCAGGCAAGCTGGTGCGCCTCTTCCATCTGGTGGGGTACTGCTACGACTGGGGTGTCAAACTCCAGTCCTGGCTGGCCAGAGCCCTGTGTGGCTTAGTTCTTTCCCTGTTCCACTACAAATGATTCAGCTCAAGAGCCGTGTGGTAATTAGCACAAGGAGTTGAATCAGGTATGTTAATTGAGGGAAAACCCAAAAATGTGCAGGGCTCCGGCCCTCCAGGACTGGAGTCTGACACCCCTGCTCTAACAGATGCGTTCTGGGCCAGCCAAAGGGAAGACATGCCAATGGCTGGCTGGGCTTATTGGAAGAAGAAGGTCTCTGGCCATCGCTGCCCTGGATCCTTTGAGCCTGACGCTGTCTTGGGCTTGGGGCTGCATGTACGCATATATATATGGCACATTTGCTTTCTGTAATCTTTTACATTTACATTTACACTCTTAGTCTGTGGTTGATGCAAACCTGTAGCCTTGGTAAGACACCTGTCTCCATAGGAACACAGGTGACTCCTTTTGTAGGTGTCAGTCGCCAGGCACTCACTATAAGCTAGTCTCCTCCACACCCTGTTAGTCCTGGAGGTCAATGGAAAGGAGGGACAGAGTCAAGTTACCTATGACTCATCCCAACCTAAGTTGGTATGCTTTCAAACATTTTGAAATGAAAGAATGGGCACAGGTATCAATCTAACTACATATGAAATTTTCACATCATACTGTTAGAAATCTAAGTTGTAAAGTTAAATTAAGTCGAAAATTCTGTTGACATTATACTACTATTCACTACTATGCAAATTTTAAAAAGCCAGATTATTTGGGAACCAAATGGAAATGATTGGCTGATGTGAAATAGATAAAATTTTATCATAATATTATTATTTGTCAGTATCCTTGATTCATTCAGTTGCCACTTGTTGATGCCATATCTGCCAGGGTTCACTGTCTGAAAAATGTTACAAACATAGGAACATTTTAAAATTTGAAATAAATGCACTGTGTACAGCCACATATACACAATCAATGCAATTTATTTAGTGTGGTAACAGGATAAGTGGATGGAAGCTAAATGGATAGTACAAAACCCTCTTCTTATAAAAGAACTGTCAATATTTTATATTATTATTATTAGTGGTGTTAATCGATTTTTAAAAATCCAGTTAATCACAATAATAGGCTGTGATTAATCGTGATTAATCGCAAGTATAAAATGTTCGTATTTGCTTGTATTTTTTTAAAAGATGAAACAAATACATGTGTGGTCTTGGAACAAAAAATGCATGACAAGCTGGTGAGAGGAATCACAAGTATTTTTAATATAACATCTTGGTTTTGATAGTTGAAACCATTCAGTTACCTGGTTCCAAATGTGTAAGTTACTAACGTAATTAGCAACTATGCTTTTTGGAAACGTAGCCCCTCTCTGCTTTTATTTTTTAATCTTGTCTCACCGCTTCACTCCTTCTGTTTTTGAACAGAGAATCTGTATGTTGCATTATTTATGTGAATTATGCAAGTGTTTTTGGTGCAAAAGTTAATCTTTTATGTAAAACATTTTATTTTCGGCAATTACAGTACATGCTTATTTCAAGCTGTTTTACAACATGTTTTAAGAAACATAAATTAAATTAAAATGATTGCTTTGTAGCCTTACACTTGCAAAACAGTCTCATTAAGGTAGTGAAAAATACTAAAAGAACATCCAACAATATATATATATCTATATTCCTTTTTTGGTAAAGGCAGTTTAACAGTAGCGATCAAAATTAGAAAAAAAGTAACATTTTGTAATTTCCAAAGTTCCTGCTTATCCGAATTCGCAGTTATCCATGAATTGAAGAGATGTGTTTTTATCCTATTTCTTTAGTGAAAACTCTCTCACATCACTGACTAAAAGGTTGAAGCTCCACGCTCAGTGTAAACAGAACCCTGACATCTGGTCTTGTTTATGACCCCATATGGATGTCGGATTATTATGTCGTTATCGTATGAATAGCATTATTTTCAAATAACTGAGAGATTAGGACTGCTTCATGACTCAGACACTTGAGTCAGTGACTGTTGTCCTTTTTATTCTCCTTACAAAGCACTAAAATTAATGTAGTTTCTACCTATATATGTATATTTGTTTCTAAAGTAGACTGCTCAAGGTTTCTGGAAGTGTTTTTTATGTGTCTTCCACAAAACTTGTGGAGTATTCTAGACGGTTTGCTGAGATTCCCGTTTCGTCCCGCAGGCGGACTCCAGAGAGTTAATTTGCATTATAAAATAGCATGTTAAAGGTTCCTGATTCATGGGAAACTTTATCGTGTTAATGTTGGCAGCACAAATTATCATCAAAGATGGTTTAATTATAACTTTTTGATTGATTCAGTTGACTGTTGTCGGTCATCGTTGGGTCCTTGAGCAAAGCCCTGGGATAGACTTCAGGTTCATCCTGATCATGTGATACAGTAATGGCTATACAAGATGGATAGATAGATCAGCAATTGTTAGGTGCTCAGGATACACATAAATAAGCATAAATTGTAGGATTGGGGTGTTGTGCTCCATTAATTGATTTGATCCCTCTTCCACCTCTTTGAATAGGATCAAGTCAGTATGTAAAGTAATGAAGATTTAGATCTTAAAAAAACCTAAAATGATGAAATCCAACAAAATCCAACAGCAAATTAATGAACTCTCCCAAAACCACCAAGTAATTGACAATCCACCACAAAGGACTGTATTTAAGGTTTATTTCACAGATGTACTTCAAAATCCAGTATTTGCACTGTACATTTCTTTGGAAAAAACGTGTGTATACTTAACCATTCTTCTTGTACAAAAATAATTCCAAAAAGTAAGCATGCATAGTGGAACAATGCAGTAATTGAAAATATGGCGAAACTTTTAATGAGACTTAACTGCCAAGCTGATTTTGTCACATACTTTGGTACATCAAAATAATTTCAGTACTGTAAGTTTTTGTGTGTATTCCACACTTGATTATCCATTAATCAACATTACAACAATCAAATTCATTCAAGTAATTCTAAATATATTTTGCACTTGCAGTTCATACCCTTATCTCATTATTCTTATAAATTCTGAATTAGTAGGATTTATAACAATGTTAAAATATATCATTATAATTATAAAGACCACTTATATACCTGATACAGGGTTTGATGACACAATAATAATATAGTGTTTTTACAGTATTACTGGGGTGATGTCAGTGCTCCACAGGGAAATAATAAGAAATTAAACTCACTTTACTTCTGTAAAAATAAGGCACTAGCTACAATACATTCAAAAACGGTACTGAAATACTCAACATACAGTGTCCACACACAGTTTCAACAGATAAAACAGAAAAATTAAAGCAAGTAACATTGGCCTTGTCACATCCAATTTTCAAAGGCTCCGGAGCACCATTAACTTTACCGTAAGTGCTGATCTACAAGAAGCACACTGGATAAGTAGGTAACAGTGGCCTCACACCTCTAGGTTTGTGGATTCAGTTCCTTTTTCAGTGCTCTATATGTGGTGTTTGCACGTTATCCGCATGTTTGCACGGGTCTCCTCTCGCAATTCAAAACACAGGGGGTTAGGACAACTGGTGCCTCTGTTTTCCATAAGGTGTAAGTGTGTGTGCAGAGGTGAAAGGTTCAGGTTCAGAAAGTACAAATCCAGACCAAGGTTTTGCTTCAACCAACCAGTTGAGTATAAAATCACATTCACAGAGTACTGAACTGGCTGGCTGAAACAAAACCTTGGTCTGGATTTGTACTTTCTGAACCTGAACTTTTCACCTCTGTATGTCGCATGATGGATTAATATCCTGTCCAGGATGTCCTCTGTTTCATACCCTACACTTTAAGGGATAAGCTCACAGCTCGCCTCAACCATGAACTGGATAAGAAGTGAAGGAAGACAGGTGGATGTGTTTAAGTACAACATCACCTGTAGGTTCTGGATGAATCACAAACACAAAGGTCTATATAGGTCACTTAAAAATCACTGAGTACTTACAGGCAGTCCCCAGGTTACGAATGAGTTCCGTTCCCTAAGTCTGTCTTTAAGTCGGAAAAATAATAATACAGTACATAAAAATAATTACAGAGTAATAATAAAAGTAACTACATACAGTACTGTACTGTACATCAAGCCAACGAACAGTTGAAGCTATGCAATGTTTTCACAAACATCACAAAGTTGTGTGTGTGTTCGTTATTATGAGCCATTCTATTTAACTTTTTATATAATAGGCTTTTTGGCAGTTCGTTCGTAAGTACGAGTTGTGCGTAAGTCGGGTGTCTTTAACCCAGGGACTGCCGGTACAGTGCTGCCTCTAGATTAAAATTAAATAAAATGATCCATTTCATTAAGTATTTCCCTTGGCCCTGCTCATCTCTGAGTGATTTTTTCCGCACTTCTTCATTTTCACATTTTATGTTGCATTGTCATCATCCCCCCCCCCGACAGAAATAGAAAGAGTCTCCCCATATCATAAAGGTGCAAGAGTTTAAAAGAGGCTAAAACATAACGTGCGTGTTAACATTTCAGTGCTTCTATGATTTTTCCCCCCCAAAAATCCCACTTTTCCTTAGTACATCTTCCATAAAGTGACAAGAAGTGTAGAAGGTACCTGAGCCACACAGAAACACAAAAACAAATAGACAATGTCGAAGATTTCAGCTGTGATTAGCTGACGAAGTGCTGTGATGGATGCTGGGGTCTAACACGGTTCTGGCAATGGAGCATGGCATCGTGGATGGATGGGAACAAGAGGTCAGGAGTCATCACTCCCTCAAAGAACTGCAGATGCCTCAGCTCAGCCACTATGGTACCTGCGGAGCGGGGACAACAATGCATCAGGTGTTGGTAACTTCCAAACAACCTCACTATCTCATCATTGAACGAACACATTACCATCTGTTTACACAAAGCATAAGTTACTATGGTGACAACGACTATATTTTTAAAAGACATACTCACTGCTGCATCCTGCCAGGAAAATCTTTACGCCAACCTCCCCATACTCTTTAATCACCTACAGAGACAAACCAAGAGTTGTGAAAGGGACACTGCTCAAACCAAAAGAAAACAAGAGATAAAGGTATCTGGCTACGAGTTTCCTACTCACAGATTTTATGGTTTTGGCTCCAACAGAGTCAATGAAGTTGACTGGAGTGAAATCAAGGATGATGGAATGGATGGTACCGGGAGAATCTAACAGGTTCTGGGAGTCATCGGGGTCTGACTCCGATAGTGGCTCCATCCCCAACACTTTGTCCTGAGAATTTGATGGTGAGTCTATCTCACTCACCACTGTCTGAGTGACACCCTGTTCCATATCCTGTTTAGAAACAGATGCACAGTACACCAGAGGTGGAAAGTTAAGGTTCAGAAAGTACGAATCCAGACCAAGATTTTATTTCAACCAACCAGTTGAGCATAAAAAGTCATATTCACACTCAACTGGTTGACTGCAACAAAATCCTGGTCTGGATTTGTACTTCATGAACCTGACCTTTACGCCTCTGCAGTAAAGCATGCTGTCACATCTCATATGTACATCTATAATGATTAATGATTCCCTGCTTTCAGTGTACACCCAGTGAAAACCTGACCAAGCCCACACAGGCTTTATCAAGCTTTCATTACACATCTTAAAATCCACTTAAGCCATAAAGGAAATTGTCAATCAAGCTTAAATGTAGAAGATATTTGCTTTTTGATTCAGACATAATGCTTGAGTTCCAGCCCAGTAGCCTCACCAGTTTGACTAATGCATCTCGTTTCACGGGGGCCGCCTGTGCCTTTCCTTCCTTGACCCACATCGCTTTGTCTTTCTTCGCCTTTTTTAGGCGCGATGCCCGCGCAGCCAGCAGCAGCGTTGGGTTTATTCCGGTCTGAGGGAGCGCAGATGGGACGTCAGCATAAACCACAGTACATCACGTGACTCAGTTTCAATGTGTTTGGAGGGTATTTTCTTCCCCTCTGACTTTTTCCACCGACTAAAGGTCACATGTACGCCAGCATTTTATTGCAAACAGCGGGATACCACAAAAACATTTTAGCCCCAAACTGATATATCCTCTATGTCACCAGCAGGTGTCACCAGAAAACTAGGATAAGCCTTTATTTACCTTCTCTTTGAGGGAATTTACATAGAGGTCACAGTTTGCAAAGTAGATGGACATGTTGAAACGAAATACTTTAATCCCAGTGTATTCACTGGCCTGGAACGGAAAAAATGGCAACAAGAAACGAGGAGTAAATCAGTTTTGAAACATCGTATTAGGTATTCAAATGAATTACAAGAACTTGCTCCTGTATGAAAGCAAATTGAAAAAAGACGTACAAAATACATGAGAGACTGAAAGGCCTAACCTCTTCATACTCCTCAACATCACAGTATAATCCCGTGTCTGGAATCTCCCCTAGAATCATTTTCTTTGGACTGTAAAATAAAATGCAATAAGAATCACTGAAAAGGAAATTTTAAAAAGAATTCAAATTATATAGTTATTTAAAAATAACCATAACAATTCCCAGAAATGTATCATTATGTCTAGTAAACCATTTTCTTCAGAACTAGATCATCAAGAAACAAATCAGAAACAAATAATCAATTAATTCAGGGAGTTTCCAAGAATGAAACATTTTTCAAATGAAATTTTTAGATGCATGGCTGTGGTTACGTTCACTTAAGGGCTTGGCTTTCTGGCAAGCATTTTTGCTGGTTGACAGTAGCATTTAACTGCTAATCTGGAATGTTAAGATAAACAATCAATTATACAACACCGTTATGAATCACTGAAAAGGCCTTCGTACATATGCACAGGTCATAGAATACATCAGATTTAATGTCAGGCAGATTTCTATGTACCGTGTATATGACAGAGATAAAAGTTCCAGTGCCACACACCCATGTACCTCTGTGTTCTGTAGATGACAGTGAGGATCGCAAACGCCAGGGCTATCAGCAGCCCATAATCGAGCCCCATCAGAACGGAGGCGATGAAAGCCACCACCCAAATAGCCTGAAACAGAGAAGCAGAGTGTTCAGCCTGACTGCAACCACACATTTTGGGCCTCTCCATGTACACATACAAAATGCAAATACCAGCATGGCATGTCAGTGGTCACGACAATCCAGGACAACGGGAGAACTGAAACTGCCTCATATTCCCTGAGCCATACTGTACATGTCATAGGCCTGCGCTTAAACATGTCAACCCAATTCTACTCCTTCATCAATTATTCATGCTAATTATGAATGTACTCAATACAGGATCAGAAGGACGAGATCTGCAGAACACATAAATCACAGGTGTCAAATTCAAGGCCTATTCAGGGTCACCTGGAGTCTGGAGCCTCACACACGATTCACACACACACACACACACACACACACACACACACCAATGGACAGTTTGGTAACTCTGATTAACCTCAGCATGTTTTTGGACTGTGGGGGGAAACCCCACGACGACATGGAAAGAACATGCAAACTCCACACACCCGAGACTCGAATTTCATATCTTGGCATCTCTTTATGATTTTCTTCACTCATTAGGGTTTATAGGGTCCGTTCTCCCATGCGCATAACTCATTTCTGTGCCGACTCCTTTTTGAACCAGTATAGGATGGGATTTGTCCCGTATTTTCTTACACATTGTTTCATACATACACTACATCAGGGGCCCCCAACAAAAGTACCTAACATTCTATGCATAATGGTGCAGTGTGGGCTTTCAAAGGCAGTGACTAAGATTTGATTTGGAATGATACATTGTAGCCTATGCTGTATCGTATAAGCTTGTTTGGACTATGCAGTTGATTGCATTGTTATTTTATTAGCAACGCATTCTAGACTTTCGGTCCATTCCACCAGGTGTAGTAGGCTACAACCATGCTTTCATGTTCAAAATATAGGTTCACGGTGTAAATTAAAAGAGTCCATGTTCCACATTTTGCTTGCTGTCAAAGAGGGCATCATCCCCATTTCTTGCTTGATGCATTCTCTCACTGCCATGCCTTCTTTTTTAAGTTACATGTAGTGGGAGTGACCATGCAGTAGAGGGGAGAATACGCAAAACTCACAAGCGCGTGATTTTTAAGCACTTTTTTTTCCGTACCTGATTGGAGAATCGACCCCTAAAACACTACCCAAACATGGAATCTTCTAGCGACGACCAAATGAAGCTTCATGAACCATCTTCTGTATTTTTTGATCCCACTAGATGCCGCTCTTAGTTTGCTTTGAGGCATGCATTGAGCCCTTTTTTGAATAGAGAGCACCATCTAGGTGTCAGAAAATACAGCGAATGGTTCATGAAGTTAAAATCTTCCAAAACTGTCAAAGCACATAATTCATTAAAAGGAGTTATGAGTTATATAGACTTGCTCCTGAAGAAATTAGAAATACGTAAACAAAATACAGCTTGAATTGCCATTGCGTTTAAATATCTGAAATGTTCTGGAATTTTCCGTACCTGATTCTGGCTGAGGTGTTGCCAGCACCACTCCCTTCCATCAGCCCAACTAGCCAAGGTTCAGAACCCACTTGAACCACAACCCGTGCGTTACTGTACCATAGGTTTCCCAGAGAGGGCTACAGCAGGAACACTTACCAGCTCGATCCTGCTGGTCCTCCACATGGTGGGAATGTCCCTCAGCTGCCTAAACATACCCATGAGGTTCACCATGACAATGGCGGCCAGCGCAGTCTGCGGAAGCGGAGGTGAGGGTAAGGTAAGAGATACAGATAGCAAGTTACTTCCCACAGTAAATGTGCATATTGTACAATTTGTCAATAGATGGAAAACAGATACATGTAAAATTCCCCAGCATCCATTGCCAGGTAGCACTCTGCCAATCACACCAATTTGCTTGCCCGGTAGGCTCTTTATGCCTTACAGTAGGGGTTCACAACCCCCGGTCCAGTATTCCACCGGGCCGGGGAACGCTGGGGGTTTTGTGGAGGGGTTGGTTAATTTCCGAAAATATTTTCAAATGTTTTACGACCCCCTCATGTTTGTGCGTTCTGTTCGCATCTGAAAAAAATAGAAACGATTAAACTTATGAAATTGATGAACGACCTGCCTGCACACTCCCACCCCCCCCCCACCCCCCCGCGGCTTTATTGGTACGGAACATTTTTGTGCGGCGTAAACCAGCCTTCAGACATCTAAAGGTTGGGAACCCCTACCCTCCAGCTTGTTATTTTACACATGGAAGTTTACTGAAAAGTTTTTGTTAACCATGTGTTCTTTTCCTTAACCACTATGATCAATGTCACCCTGAAGGATTCTGGGTAAAAAAGGCAGTTATGTATACCGGGGGCAAACTGGTTACCTAATCTCTAACAACTGTCTGCTGAACAATTAAACATAGACACAAACATTGAGAACATGAATGTGATTTTAAAAATGGTTTAGGTAATCCACCCCTCCTTCTTCTCACGCCTTATCCTGGTCTGGCCTGGGGCCTATGGTGCAGGCAATGAGGAATGAGTAAAATTCAGGTGCTGGAACTTTTCTCTTGTTCCACTGCACCTTTACAAGGGACTCACCTGAGGCAATGGCTGGAAGACAAAGCCAATGGCCACTACCACAATCAGCACCACAATGGATGCCAACAGGCCAGCAATCTGGGAAGAGACACACAATCACCTGCATGCACACACATGCGGAAACACAACAGCCAGGCAATCATTAAGTTAAGCAAACATTTGCTTCCCATATAGCACTGCAGCCGGAAATACGGCACAGTGCAGTGATTAACCTCATCTTATCTATATGTCTTTACAGCAGCTTTCAGTCTACACTATTGAGTCGCCACATTTATTCTGAGATAAAACTGAGAAGTCAAAATCATTAAAGAGATCTGCACATTCATTAATGTGTGAAACCAATGGAAAACAAGATCTTTGTGAATTGCTAACAAATGATATATTGGGTAGGCACACCTACAGATTGATTTACAGGTAAAATAAATTACACCGTAGGTGTGGTCTGGGAAGAGTAAACGAAACCATACATTTGTAGTAACACTAGTTAGTGTGCATTACTGAAAGTGGTATGCAGTCAATGTAGTTAGATATGTGTGGGACAGAACTGTGGACTCTGGCACATTTTCAGGTTACTATTTTTAATTAGTAATTAATCCACAACTGGAGCAGTCAGGTGACCTGTTATCCAAATAATAATTTCAATTAAGAGCCAGAAAGGGCACTTTTATGGATTATATTTCTCTGTTGGAACTTGTCATTTCTATTTCATGTTATATTCCAACTAACAACATCTAGATATGAGAAGATTTTAGGTATGTTATAGTTTCAAGTTTCCACAATTTTTCTGTGCAATACAGGTTTCAAGTTCCATGTAGGTAACTAACAAAATATCGCTAAACATATTGAGTGTATTGGAGGGCTCTGTTTCTAGATATGAATACATTTAATCTCTGGAATGACAAATATTTTCAACACATTAATAAAATGTTCTCTTTAAGACAATACACAAAAGGTCAAATGACAGCCTTAGAGGAATATTGTTGGCTCAGATGTGAAGGACCTACTTGTCACTAGATGCAGGTGTTTAAGGTGTATGTGACAGGGGAGGTTATTACCTGCGTCTTCCCTCCTGTACCCTCCTGGACCAAGGTGCGGGACATGGAGGAGGTGACGGTAAAACAATGGAAGAAGGAACTGATGAAGTTGCACGTGCCCAAAGCAATCAACTCCTGCAAGAGCAGACACCGTTTTCAGAAGCGGGTCTCTGTGACTCCTGATTCCAAATTCAGCCAGGGAGATGAGACCAGCTCACGTTACCTGGTTCCCATCCACAGTGTAACCGTGCTTGAGAGCAAGGATCTTAGCAAGGGAAATGGACACTGAAAAGGCCACAACTGCGATGGCGATGGAATCGGTGATCATTCCAGGAAACACGGAGTAATCGGGGAGAGCAGGTGGAAGAAGACTAAGCAGAAACAAAATGCAGCAAACAAATTCACCAGTCTAAAAAAAAAACATTTTTAGAAGAACATAATTCTTTCATAAGAAAAAGCAGATTTTTTTTTACCCTGAAGGCACTTTTCCAACAACATCCACCTCGAATTTCTCTGAAAGCTGAATCCCATATGATACTCCAGTTGAGACAATAACCTTTTCCAGGGCAGAAAAAGGAAAACAATAATTATTTGCAGAGTGTTACATGAAACACCTCAAACAAACGAAGAACTTGACTATGTGCCGACTACGAGATTTACCACGATGAATTCTCCAGGAATGGGCACCGGCAGCTTCTGCTTAAAACGTTCATTGAGGTTTTTCACTACGAAGAGAAAGCTGATACACACCATCCCTAGGATAATGGTGGCAACGTTTGTGGTGGGGACCCCCTTCAGAACGGCTATGAGGCTCTGTGTAGTGAGAGGGAGGCAAGGGCTTCAGCTCAATCATAGTTAGGCTCATAATTATATAATTCAGTGTTTCCCAATCCGGTCCTCGGGGACCCACAGACGGTCCATGTTTCTGCTCCCTCCCAGGTCCCTGCCAAACAGTCCACATTTTTGAGGGAGCAGAAATGTGGACTGTCTGCGGGTCTCCAAGGACCGGATTGGGAAACTGATATGATGGATACAATGGCAGTCAATGTTACTGTCACAGTTATGGTTACCGTCACAGTCACTAACGTCTACTCATTAGCAAACATTCACAGGCACAGTGAGGTAGGACAAGCGCACATATAAGACAGGAGGGTTTTGACACATCCCCAGTTAGAGGTAGGTAATTTGGGTCCATAGAGTTAAAGTCCAGACCAAGATTTTGATTCAATCAACCAGTATAAAGAGTAACAATCACAGAGTACTCAGCTGGTTGGTTTAAATAAAATCTTAGTCTGGATTTTTAGTCTCTAGATTTGAACTACCCACCCTGCTCATGGGTCACAGTCACAGTCTAGGTCCCAGTTACATCAGATTAATGTAAAGCTGACAGCTGCAGCAGTCACATGTTGTAGTCCATCAGTGACACTAACATAGACCACAGACAGTGGGCCGCTGTAGCGTGGGGTCCGAATGCCCAGCAGGTATTTCAGCTGCGACACAAAGACGTGGACCGCGGCAGCCGTGGTGAAGCCACGCACAAGGGGCTCTGCCAGGTAAATGGCGACAAAGCCGAACTGCAGGAGGCCCAGGATCAGCTACCAATGATAAAGAGAGAAGCAGATTAGTTTACTAAATTTGGTTTCCCCAAAAAAACCCAAACAATGACTATCACAGGGCTCTTCAAATCTGGCCCCTGAATCCAAATCCAGGAATTTTTTTCAGGTCTCCCAGACAGTTACTTTAATAATTACTGATTCTGATTGGCCAGAGGCTTCATAGCTGGTTCACAGGTAAAGGAAGGCTGGAAAATCAGCAGTGCTCAGCCCTTGAGGATCGTGATTTGAATAGCCCTGATCTATCAGATCTGCACACAGACATCACGGGCAATACAGCAAAATAAAAGGCAAAATCCCGGCATCAAGAGCAGCCTCAGATTCAGAGACACAGCTATTGAAAGCCACTGATATAGCCCACTACATACAGACTGCCCCAACCCTGTTTCGTTCCCAACAGATGGGTCGCATATTGAAATGGACGTATGTCAGAACAGGATAATCATACATACGACCAGCTGAAATTTATTTTTATACACATTTATTTGTTTATTTATTTGTTTGTTTGATTTCAGTTGCATGTGCCAGTTGTTGTACGTTGCATAGGCTGTGAGTCGGGGATAGTCTGTATTTCATTTTACACAACTGATTGTTTTGACTGAAAGCCGCATGTGAGCCCCTTATCCTACCAAACACTGCGAGGGGATCGGCTGCCGAAAGGTCTCCCAGCTCACCTGCACGACGCCCACCATGCAGGTGAGGGCCACCGCGATCTGCACTCTCCTGGCATCCCGGGTGTTCACATCGAGCACCGCAGAGCCGTTGGTGTCATTCAGCTGCATGAGGAACAAGCTGTCGGGCGCCTCCCGCACCACCACACCCCCGACCATGAGGCTGACCACAGCGAAGGTTCCTGTGCGGTTGTGTGGGGGATGACACAAGCGCACACACACACACACACACACACACACACACACACACACACACAAGCTGATGACACTGTATTTATTTAAGGATATTTTATATGGTGAAGTGTTGAAGATCTCCCACCATATGTTAGAGATTTCCCTGAGCAGAATGGGGTGATGTAAAAGCTGTACAAGACCGGTTCTCATAAGCACTTCTGCAAATATTCTGCATGTCCTCCCTCAGATGTTGCATCTCCCAGAACTAAATGATGACCGAATCCATTCACCCACGCAGATTAAGTGCTGGGTGTACTCTCCTTTCAGTTATAAGCCTAGCCCATGGGGGGGTGGGGGGGTTCACGATCAAAAAATCTTTATGGTCCTGCTGAAGAACTTTCGGTACTTTGAGGGAAGGCTGACTGGAATGTGTTTTTCAATGTTCAGGTTTCTAGTTCGACTTAGTAGTTAAAGAAGCCGATCCCAGAGAGTCACACAGCCAGTCCCGAAGTGGATGGCCGGTTTGGGTTCCACGATCTCAGAACGAAGCTCAATCGCGTGCGCAAACAAAACTGAAACATGACAAGCCAGCAAGGTGTAATGTCTTTAGATTTTGACACCTTAAAGCTACACCCAAAAGAGAGGTCTTGTCTACATGCTTCTCAAATGCCGAATGATTAAATATTCCTGGAAAGTTAGGCCACAGTTACAGTTTATTTTAACTGTAAATACAACACTTGGCCTCAATTTCACCCATGGGCCAGGTCAAGTTTGAGAGAAACACGAGCATCTACCTCAACGATATCCTTCAATGACAAATAGCCGTCTATCAGTAAAAAATCCCATTAAAAAGACCAGTTTGGAAAAAGTAGCCAAAGTTCCTAGAATGAAAATGTAAAACTTAGAACAAGAAAAGAGAGGATCTACCATCTGCTTGGTTAAGGTGATGACACCACAGAGAAACCTCACAAAAGATCTATCACAGCATAACACTTGCGTGCCAAAGCCCTGAACAGTCAGAGTCTCTTTATGATATACCTTCAAAAACAAACACCAGGAGATCTCAGAATAATTCCGATTACTAATATCCCCTAGTCTCCCTCTACTGAATGTGGGACCATCGGATGAGAATGAACAGCACGATAGCTGTTCTGCCAGAAACCGTGACCTAGTGCCATGTTTTCATACACAGCAGGGTAACCGCTTGTTTAGTTAAGCTTTGTTTCTTGTCTTCCCTACCCATCAGTGTCAGATTTACAGACTCACGCAGAGCCAAGCGGCCTACAGCCTGAGATCCATAAAGCCCACGGGGTTCTGTGTTCATAACACCTGCTGTGGCCAATGTCCCCTCTGACCATCTTCTCTTTTCAGCTATGAGTGCATTTTATGTGATTTTATCCTTATTTTTTGCCCACATGCAACGTTTTAAAGTTTAATGGTTGGACAGATTAATACATGATGGATGACAGAGAAAGAGAAACGGGGAAAGGAAGCATCTTAATCTGCATTTATAGTTTGCATATTAAGAAAACATCAGAAACATGCAAACAAACAAATTACAGTAGAGTAGTAACAAAAAAGGTTGGATCAACCCACAGGAATTACCAAAGTGAGGACTGTGAGGTGTGACCTTGCATAGTCAGAAGGTGGCCGCACACTTCAAACAACGTCCAGACAAAACAAAATCGAATATATCAACAAGAACAATCTGTCACATATTTTAAACAAACCCTTCAGTAGTTCTCTGCCATGCCACAACCTTAAAGGACACAGAATGCAAATAAAAGTATTGCGGTGAGAGCGTGAGTCAGTCTAATGAAGCACATGACAGCTCTGTTAAAATGGAAGCTGCTCTTTTTTATTAACAGCCACAATTAGTCTAATACTAGCAGTGGCACAGACATGAAAGCCAGCAATTTACACAACACTCATGGTTACACACTAACAGTAATACACATTAACGTGAGCAAAGCATGGCGGCAACTGCATAATTAGTCCGGCTGACCAACCACATGATGTCACACTTTGACAATTTGGCAACAATGGACCGAGGGTGGGATCAGAACAAACAAAAACACTACACAGGTGACATGCCGAAATGGTAATCAGTCATATTGCTAAAGCAACGTTATTTCCATCGATTTTGTTTGAAGTATGCAGCTACCTTAAGCCAGCACACATCTCTAGTCCTTAAAGGCTGATCTTTGGTCAACCTCACTCATTCAGTCCTTCATTTGTATAAGTACTTGATGCCTTCAGGTAATTTGAATGTATGTTTTCATGGCTATCAGTAGTGATGGGCAAAATGATGCTTTATGAACAGTTTGCTGTATTCTTTTAACCTGAATCCGCTGCACATCCTCATATCATTCTTTCAGTTCAAAAGTACATGACAAGCAGAGGAGGCCGATCCAGCAGCAAACTCACCTATGGAATTGTGTCTGGAGGTCCCGAAAAATGTGTACAGCAGGACTGGATAGAAGGAAGTGTACAGGCCGTACACGGGAGGCACAGCAGCTAGCATAGCGTAAGCTAGACCTGTGGGACAGATATCTGTCATCTAACGCTGACAGAATAGTGCAGTGTCCGCCCATATCATTAGCCAGCACAACAGGAGTGCAGCACTGATGAATAAGGGGCGTGAAACGTGGAACGTGTTTCCACATTATCCCTGCACCATCTGTAACACGATTCATCCACTGATGGCCTGCTTCTCATTTTATTACATTTTCAAAATTTCAAACAAGGACTTGGCAGCACAGCTTTGAAGCAGCTCCTCCAGGCCAGTAAGCAAAATTAAACTGGATCTAACTGGAAGCATGAAATGCTATCATGTTCATTCCGTCCAGACTGTCTGGATACCCCCCACCCTCATGTTCTCTAATCGCCAGCAGCCACTAGCTGGAGTGCTAAGATTAATGTATCGGTAATACTTTACTCGACGGGGCACAAATAATATAGCATTACGCCATATCTTGTGTATTAAATAACCATAAACTAAGTCTGAGTTACAAACTGATCTCATGTTAATTAGTTAATTAATCTCATGTTAATTAAACGTGACGCATCTTTCATCCCAAGCAGTTACTATATTTTACTGTATCTGTTCATTCTGTAAACCTTTGTGAAATACTGGAGGAACAAGTCATGAATAACACAAAATACTGATCTCATGTTTGTTCATCATTAATGAATCGTGATGCATCTTTTATCTCAAGTAGCCATTATATTTGTTCATGATTTGTATTTTAGTAGTAACTAAAAAAAACGTGGGTAAAGTGTTACCAGTGTATCTTCAATTAAATCAATCAGTGCCTTGGATTTTCCAAGACACGCACCATCTCCTGGAAACTAATGATAACTAATGATTCCTAAAAGATCCTAGAGCAGGGGTGGAAAACCTGACCCATGGAGGGACAGTGTGGTTGTTGATTTTTGGGATGACCTCTCAATCAGCCAATAAGAAAGCAGTGGTTCTCAACTCCAGTCCTGGGGACCCACTGTTATTGGCTGATTGAGAGGCCATCCGAACAAACCACACCCACAATGGCCCTCTGTGGATCAGGTTGCCTACCCCTGTCCTAGAGAATCTTACTTTTGTCCTAGACCAGATAATCCACATCAGGGAGAACACTTTGAGCTACTTCAGGTTTTACAAATTACTTTAAAACTGATAGGCTTCTGTGCGCTGCTAAATAGTTCAGCTCTTCTTGTACCTTGACTGGTTAGGTTCCCTGATTGAAGGACTCATTAAGTTGTTTTACAATATCATTAGTAACTAATGCATGGTTATAGGAGACTAATCAATCAGCATACAGCAAGAACTCAGTGCTTAAGTGAAACCCACGTCCTTTTAATTGAAATAAAAATTCTGTCCTAGTTCAAAGTGTCCTGACATAGATTAACTGGTCCTCATACCTTATTGCTACATATTTTTCCCCATATGCAAAGATCCAGCAGGAATACCAGATACAATCATTCAGGCTTTTAACTACCACTGCCTTCTCTTGCAGCTTTAACTTAATCTGTACTGACCTTGTGGCAGCTGCATGATTCCTGTACTCATTCCGGAGACCAAATCCCCAAACAGGTACTCTTTCACGGGGTAGGAAGGTAGCCATGTTAGGATGGGCAGGAAGCTGAACACAATAGATTTGGCCCTGGCTGAAGAACAGCTTTGGAAACAGGAAACGGGGTTATGACACGGTTTGAGTATCATCCATCTATGCAAAACAGCAGAATGTTGATTTCTGCTCTTAAGCTTAGTAAAGTGCACTGCTATTCAATGTGCCAGAATATCACAAACAACTTTGAAATAAAATGTAAAACAAAGATTAAGCAGATTAAAGAGGATCCTAGTACCGGTTTCTTTGTGCTATTGTAGTAATTTATGAGTACTATTCATGGATCCCAATTACCAGCACACACTGCTGAATTTATCATACCCAAATAAAAGACACCTGTGACATGTGGCAACAATGGATACGTGTAATAAATGACAAACAAATGCGCTCTCAAATGAGGGAATGAGAACATCTCAAATGCAAAATACACAAACACTGATAAATAAACAATATCTCTAATACACCATCCTAGACAAAATATGGCAGATATAAATTTGCCCATCACAAGACATTTTTAATTCACAATGCACTTCACTTTGACTATTACTTTGATTGTTACCCATGTTACAGCCCTCTGGGTAGAGTAAGAGCAGGGTAGGGGCTGGTCTAAGAACAAATTATACCATTCTTTTGTCTGGAAAATAAATGTTCTTGAATTATTTAATACCGCAGTGCATTACATGATAACAGATTCCCTTTAAACATCAAAGGGTTTTGCAACACCACCACGAGCATGAAAAACTGAACAAAAAAAGGGGGGATTATGGAGAGGGATTGTACAAAGAGCATTACTGGGCATAACAACACAAGCGGTTTTAGGGAAAAGGGATCTGAAAATATGAGTAATCAGATCCAAAGCTCCAGGAACATGAGCCTGCTGGTGTCCTGAACAGTGTGCAAACCTTTAGCAGGAAAGGTTACGCTAACTGTTCTAGAACAAGCCAAACTTGATGTAAGTATCGCAATGGCTGTGCAGGGCATCACATGGGACAAGTGACATATGCTGCAGATTCTCTTTTAATAAACTTCAGCAGACAGAATAAAATGCCTGCTTTGGATTCAGTACGTTTTGGAAATGCCTTGTCACTCTTGTTCCAGTCGCCCCTTCTGTTCAGTATGTCGACGACCCAGTGAGCCTCAGCCTGCTTTTTTGTATTCTGAATGGTGTGACTGGTGTTCCACCTCTCCGTTCAATAACAGGATGTATGATAGTGGTCAGCCCGTCTAAAGAAGGACTTACCGCTATCACACATCCTGTCATTGAATCATACTGCGTTGGACTTAAACTCCATATTCAGTAGCGTTCCTTATGTTCACTTCTTAAAAGGCCTCTTGCACTTGTTTGCAGATAAAGAATACACAACTCAACCATCTCCTTATCTGGAAGTGTATTTCTTCCACGATTGGGTGCCAGAACCTGGAAGCTGTAGCCCTGCTGATCAACCCTACCTCTACATCCCAGATGACTGACAAACACCAGCCGACTTTGTGAAAGAAGGTGGGGGACCCTTCTTTGTTGAAGTGCCACACTTGGAGATTCTTGGGAGGTTAAAGCAGTTGTGGTAGTCAGGCCTGTGCTCACAGGATTACGGGGACCCACAGGAGATCAGTTCTGGTCTGCAATGACATACCTTAAAAATTGCTGATGTACAGCCTGATCAGTCTTCGATACTCATTATTCTGGTTCTGTTAAGTTACTAAAATATGAGTCTATTTCAGATTCTGTTGTTTTTGGTTGAATAGCTATATCTGTTGGGTATTTTCTTCCTTAATCTGGTGGTCATAACTATGGTTCCATTTCGGTCCTGTCCTGGTATGGCTGTAACTTTGATCATCCTGTTTAGATTTTTTGTCTGGTTTCTGTTTCGGCTCTGTCACCAATTCAGATTGTGATTTTATCAGCACTGTGCTTTGCCTTTAGCTGACCCCTATTACTTTAGCTCTCCCTATATACTCTTTATTTCTCTTGCTATTCTTGTCCCCAAACCGTTACACAACTCTCTCTTTCGGGAAAAAACAGGAAAGGATAGTCTGGTATAGAATCCAAGCTAGTTGCAAAATTTGACCCCCCTGGGCCACCTAGGGGCCCAGCTAGATTTAGGTTTAAAACCTATTGGCCTGATTCTACCAAATGCCTAGCTAAGTGGGTTTCACTCACTGAAATAGTGTTGATAAACAATTCCTTCCTAAGGGTACTTTTTGATCGAGATAGTTTGCAGGTCGTTCAGCCTATCTTAGAATCTAATGGCCGCAAGTTGCCTAATGACACATGGAGAACTTTCCTTGATTGAACGGTAGAAGCCAATGAAAGAGCTGCAGAATCTAAAAACAAGAGGCAGTTAGAAACTACTAACCTGCTTTGAGAGAAATTACAGCAAACTAGCTCAGCTACTCCTAATGCTCTAGACAACTCACTTCTTCAGTTGGCACCTTCCCACTATATCTAAGGTCAATCCCAACTGAGGACGACTTAACCCAAGGGTGACATACCTGATCCACGGAGAGCCAGTGCGGATTTTTGATGTGACCTCTCAACCAGCCAGTAATAAAGCAGCGGTTCTCAACTCCAGTCCTGGGGACCCACTGTTATTGGCTGATTGAGAGGCCATCCCAAAAACCCGCACCCACAGTGGCTCTCCATCGACCAGGTTTGCTACCCCTGACTTAACCAATCAAGTAGTATCAGCTATAGCTCTGACTACCAAGAAGTCCAACCCCACTGCACCCCTTGATCTCAGACTACATATTCATCAACACAGAACATATTCTCCATCTTCTCCTAGGGACCTTTAGCTATTTCACAAACCATGCAATGCTACAAAAATGCACAAGGTTCCTGGGAAGTTTGGTTAGAGAAAACAGCTGCACGTTATCACTGTACTGCTAGAGATGTTTGACATGCATTATAGGCTGCTGTTCCATGTGCAGATCTCAAACTCCTAGTTGCCAATGCTCACTTGGGAGGTGTAGATAATACCTGGAATGACACCATCCCCCTCACTGACTAAGCCTTAGACCACAAGGCTCATTGGCTTAAGAGGAAATGGCCAGCCCTGACTGGCCCAACATTTCTGAGTCAGTGAAAGTGTAGTAGACAAGAAACTTTCAGAGAACATTTGGGCTTCCCAGCAGATGATGAAACCATAAAGACTGTTTCATATTTCAGGGGAAGAGCAGGCACGCCACAGCATGTGCACCATAGTCGCAGACCGTAGGCAATCCTTAATGTTCGTACTGGTAGTGCTAATGTGCAAGGCAACTATGTACTTTGACATGAGGCTTGGGGTGGCACTGTAGAGCAAAGCTGCTCTTAAAAGTCACATTTATGAAGTGTGGTATGGACGTTATAAGAGTAAATAAGACTTTTACTAAAACTAATAATAATCGATACTTTATTGATCCCCATGGGGAAATTCTGTTTTGGCCTTACCGAACTTGCTCTCTGTAGGTGAGAGTAAGCTGGCCACAAAGGGCAGCCAGGCATAGTGGTGCCCAGGAAGCTGGGGGGTTAGGGGTCTCGCTCAAGGACCGATGATTTTCTGATCACAGTGACAGAGGTTTAGCTAAGTGAGCCACATGGCATCCCCGGTAACCATGCGCTACAAGGGTGATAACAATAAACAAAAACACTTCCATAAACTGAAATAAAACAAGACATGAAAACAAAATATAAACGACAGCTAAACGTCAACTATAAATATTGGTTCCGAAACCAAGTGAGATAAAATAAAAACAGACGTCAGATACTTCCCGTTATCATTTTTAAATGCTATTTAGCTAAAGTAGTGATTGTTTATCTTTGTGTCTCTCTTGTAATGAACCTGAACCATAAAATCAGCCAACGGCACCACATTGCGACATTTTGTAGTAGCCAGCAAAACTCGCACAAACGTCCATATTTATATGGAAATATTACTAAAGAAAATAATTTAGAAATATATTTCTAAAGTTAAATATATAACAACTAAATAGATTTACATCGTTAAAATAAAAACGAATAAGACCACACCTTAAACTAAACTAGATTTCAAATGAAAATAAGAGATAATATAAAAATTAAATTAATAATAACAAACAATAATAACACTAACACAAAAACATACACAGTGTCACGACTTTAGAGACGAAAGACTCAAGGGCAGGTGTCGGGGTAAACCAAAGGGGTTTGTTGAACTTTAGGAATCTTTAAAATCCTGTACTGAGAAATCATATAAATGCTGGTATTTCAGGACTTTCTCTGTCAATCACTCATATCCAATAGCAGCCATTTTTGTTATTATTCTGATCATAGAGGGTAGAAATGGAATCCACATACAATCTTTGGTCCGACTACTTTCTGACTTCCTGCTACTTTTCCCATGGCCCATGAGTGATCGAGGTTTGCTCGCAGCACTAAAAGAAGCCTCACTGGAGTCTCCGCATTATAATACCTGTGCTTATTCTAAAGAGGGACACTAGAAACAAAAAGGCCCCGCAACCCAGGCCCACTGACTCCTAACAAGAGGAACTCATGGGGGAGCAAGTGGATTGGATGATTTGCCTGTGGATCAGTTCCACTGATAACTTAACTGAAGGCAAAGCCTTGAAAATGTGTGTTGACACTGACACTACTGTTCACACTATTTGTGATTATGTCTCTTTCTGATAACATTATTTCTATGATGGGCATAGCTGGAATTCCAGTTTATAACAAACAGTCCAACCCCATTCTCTGTCAAATACATCCCTTATCTTTTGAACACCAGCTCCTTCTTACACCAGGTAGCAAAGCTAATCTTACAGGTCATTATAATGATTAAGGGGAACACTATATTCCTTCGTGGCCCAGAGGACATTATTCGTCAGGTCCCTGATTCAGCATCCCCAACCGCTGAGATCTGGGCAGACACAGACCACTCCTTTTGCCATTCTCAGTTCTCTACTCTCACTATTCTTCCTTTCCTCGATCTTTCAGGAATTTCACAAAAACGATGGGCTTCTCCCTCTAGTTATATAGGCATGGAACTCTTCTCCACCCTTCTCCACCCTTTAAATGTAAAAACCATATAGGCATCACTTACCACTGCGAGTCCCCCTGCACCTCTTCCTCAAGCAGTACTCTCTCTGACCTGGGGATGGTGTTGCCCCTGTGGTGACCTTTCTGAGTAATCGAGACATTCTAACTACCTGTCCTGCCAGCCACTGTAACACCCCAATATTCCCTATAAAGAAATCAGGTCAGGAAAATGGTGTTTTGTAGAAGATTTGTGAGCTATTAATGATGCAGTCGTTCCCTTTCAATCCCAACCCAGCCAGCAACCTAGCTGGCGTACCCCCGGAAGCCTGACAGTCCTCTTTCGCTGACTGACACAGCACGCTCCTCTTTGTACCTGTGCACCCCCAGCAGTCATCATTGCCTTGCAGCTCAAAAAGCTTGTCCCACATGACCGTGTCCGTTTCTAGCGACTTCTGTTTTACCTAAACATAACCTTTTTAACGATGTTGCTGCCCTTCAACGGAGTGCCGACAGGTAAGAGAAACGGACCTGGGTGGGTGACGGCTGCAAGCTGCCCTCTGACGGATCGCGGCAAAGCCGGGGGGGGTCACCTGATGGCGGATCTCTAATTCCCTATCTCGCATGCATGTACCATGGAGGATGATAGTGGGATGTAAAAAAGAATGGTATGCCCCAAGGTTCAACTCGGTTGCACAGAAACTACGTTCAAGCTGTACAATCTGTGAATAAAACGCATGCAAAGCATGAAACTGGTTTGTCCTGGACTGGTGCCCTGTCTACCATGCAAATGGCAGTATGCTGTTCCTGACAGGAAGGCCCTAGTCTACAGAAGATAATCCTGCCTTTCGCCATGTACTTCCCCTCCAGCCCCACAGAAAAACAACACAACATGATGGATAACAGCCCGTTGGTTTATTGCCAAAAACTCACTGCTTGCATAACTGTTTATTCTCAGTTAAAGCACGCCCAGACAACACCGTAAGGTGACTCTGGACCTCACCTTGGAACCTGGTGACAGCGCAATGATAAAGTCTTTTGACAGATGCTCTGCACTGGATACTTACCAGGTCCTGCTGACAGCACACTTTGCTGTGAATGGCATGAGAAAAGCGGATACGGGCCACTTATTGCAATAGAGTTTCAGCACCTGCTGAATGAAGCTGTTGGATATTACTGCTAAAGGGAGAGTGAAGACTTTTTCAGAATAAATGCCAGTGAATGTAGTTCTAGTGACCTCAGTGAGCCTACACTGCCTTCCTGAAACCCAATGAAAGTTCCCCAGAAGACCAGAAGAAAATCAGCATTGAGCTTGACAATCTGTTAGGATACTCATACTGGCTGATATTTTGTAATAGCATACAGAACCTTCAGCTGTCATTGCCACACCAGTATTGAGCAACTTCACGAATCGTTGGGTTTCTGAACATATCTTCAGCTATTGTGCAGCCATTCTAGCAATGATAGCACTATATTTCTATGCTTTTAGTAAATTCTGTTAATCCCCATTGCAGTCAAACAGACATACACAAATTCACCTCCTGGTATTTCCCCAGTGTAGCCCTAGAAATCAAAATCCAGCAGGATTATCTTTTCCCAAGACAAAGCAAAGGTCTGTTACCATTTGACCATCCGATTAGATTAATTTATGTAGGTGAAAGTGAATGATATATTGATTGCAACTGTGAAAAATGTGCAAAGTGTCTCCTGAAATTGTAAAAAATCAGTACAGTCAAACTCACCAATTAATAAACAGCAGCACTATCCAGCGCCACAGAATGAATCGTATGTGCCCTTGGAATAACATATATTTTGTCTGTAGAGTTCACGTTTTATCGCTGTCTATCACATGGTTGGTATGACTTGCTTATGTCATCCTACCATGATACAAACCAGTTCCTTATCCAAGCCAAAAACAGGAAGAGAAATTTCCAAAAATATCCTCTGCCTTGATTGTAATGTATGGTTCTAACAGGGCTATTCAAGAAATTTGACTTCCACCTGGAGCATTAAAATAGACCATACAGAAAACTGATGTTTTAAACTAAATGATCGTGATTTGCAAAGTCACAATGCAAAATCATATGCCATGAAACTTCATTCCTGCTGCCAAAGGTGGTACTTTGTTTTCATTTTACAGGAATAACACACGTACACTCCTGGTGATTCAGAATCACCGCCTAATCTCACTAAACACATTTGTCAAGTCATCATGAAATTTCACAGCTCTCCCCATCAGGTTTTGGTCTCAACTGCTGGACACCGAAATGTCAAGGCAGCCATGACAATACTCTGTCTTATGCAATCTCGGGGCTGGTTATCGTGGTCATCTATGTGTTTGTCTTGCCTGACGTCAGTATGTGATAAACTGCTCATTGTGTCTCTCCCTGGTATGCTTTCTGATCAACTACAGGAACTCAACCTTCATATTATCAAATGTGACCTATGTGAAATGGAAGCAAGATGATTAAGAAATATTGTTTTTCCCTAATAATTATGGTGCTGTCTAAACTAGTTTAGTGCCAAAGGGGGGGGATTGTGGAAGAAGATTAAAATGTATAGTTTGGCTCCAGCAGGTATGTAAACTGTCTGCCTATAGTTACTCCAGATCTGCCTGCTGTTTTTCTTTGGTTGGTAGAGGTAGATGACCCTCCTATTTTCACCTACTTTTGTATATTCTGAGGTCCACATGCTAGTAAACCTCCATCTCTCCCATCTCAGGAGGCATGGGCAGACCATCATCACACGTCCTGCTATTTCATCCTGCTGTGAATTAGATCCAAGTTGTTTTTAAGCTGCCCAAAAGGTTAACGCTAAGAGGACTCCCGGGCATGCTTGTAAATAACGGATACCTGATTCAACCATCTTCTCACCATAAGTGACTTCCTTCTACACCTCCAACACCGTGACCTCGCTGAGTCACCCGAACTCACAGCAAGCCGCTACTGTCAAGTCAACAGTGATGACATTTTTGTTGACTTTCTTTATTTAAAAACGATGCCTGCTCCTCTATGAGTTGGAGAGCGCAGACTTACCTAAGTCGTTTGGTTAGCCTTTGAAAGATCGTCTTGGGTCTCTTTCCTTTTTTATGCAGAAGGTGTTTTTCGATGTACCCTTCATTGTACACCGGGCGCTCCACGCGATACAGCAAGGCAGTGGCAGCGTCTGCATTCTGTTTTATAAGTTCCATAACAGGAATACCACACACATGTCAGCGTGGGCCCACCAGCGTTCCCTGGAACAAACGGGAGGGCAAACCATATGGTTAAATGGACAGTTGCAAAACAAAGAACTGAACTGAACTCCAGCAGGGGTACCGCGATCCAATAAACTTGGAGATCTCTGTCCACTTCGCGATTTGCTTACATTGAGTAAAAGTTTCCAATATCAGCAAATACTTTTTTAAGGAATTCAAATATAGTTGATAAGTCACATCCAAGAGTTAGATATAAAGTATATATACTCAAGATAAGTAAACACAAAAGCCTTTGCAAATTTCAATCACTACATTTGCTGTACAATGTATTCAGAAAGTAGACAGGTATCTGTCTGCTTCGTTGTACAATGTGTACTTTGATTGTAGCAACAACAAATGATTTAGGGAAGTTTTACCGCTGTAAAAGGCAGGCGATCATAATTATTTCACGTATATCAGATGACAAACAATGTCAACATGAAGCCATTTGCAAAATTTCTATATTCTACACCAAAACCCGTATAATAAATGGACTATCACCTATAATAATTTCTCATTCACCTGAGTAATACACGAACCGTGCGCCTGACCGCTCGTAGCCACAGATCCGGAATATACAGGTTGGAAGCAGGAGCCTCTTACTTTACTGAATTAATACCTCGACTTGCAGAACTGGTCTGATCTGTAGTAGACAAAAAATAGTTTAATATGATAATCCAATCCGTTGTTTTTATACACAATGGCTTGACATAAATATATTTTATAAAAATTATATTTGCATTTAGTTGTATCACCTCAAATCTTGAATTTCTGACGCACCGAGACCTAACACCGCAAACTGATGCGGGAATTATTAGCAGGCCATTAATTTAAAATTTACCACAATACAGAAAATTTTAAGTACAATTCATATTTTAAGTAAACCACTTTCATTAGCGATGTTATTTTCAGATTCGCTTCCTGTCATTTTAAAATGAAAAGTTAATTACTCTACAACGTACATGCACAATGAAAATGTACAATGATGTACAATGAAAAATGAAAACGGATTGTTTAAATGATATTCTGATATTCAGAATTAAATACATTAGCTTAGGTATACGTATTTTGTTAACTATAAAAGTAATACAGCGCAATGCAACTTTTCATTTTAATTATGGTAGAGTGCCAGATTCCTTAATAAAAATAAGAAGTTATCGAACGTCCTTTATGTAATATTACGCCGGCAGCAATAATTAATTAAAAACCTTGGCTCGATATAACGTGTCGTGTGGAATGGACGAGTTGGTACTATAATAGCCAATTTGCGACGAAGGAATATCAAGTGTTATTTGTCGCCTATGCTTATTTGTCCGTTGCCTAACATCGGCACGCAATGAAAACGTTACAAATAAAGATGCTTCAAAGGCTGCGTTGATTCCCTACCTTTGCCAGCCTCCTTCAAGGATGTCAGCCGGACGCGAATTGGTAAAACGGTTAAAGGCGCACGGAGCCCCAAAGCTGCAGCTTAAACTCGGATACCCTTTAAATACATGCGACAGCTGCGAGATCGCGCCCGGAGTAAATAGATACGTCTCATGCATACGTCATTCCCCGCTAGGTTCATGGGACTTGTGTTTTCAGGGGTGCAGCTGAGCAGGAACTACAGTCTCGAGAGACCGAGCTGTCATACACGTGCGATTGTAAGTGATTGATGGTGATTCTATGCGCGTGGTCGTCCGTGTGAGCTCTGTGTGCTCCTTTGTTCCTCGATGATTGCATAAAATCCTGCTGGTATATGAAAGATAATATCACAATAATTTTGCTGCTGGCTCAGATTTATTGAAATAAACCAATATAATAATCCTGAACGCGACCGACCGAATAGCATCGGTGTACTGGGAACGACCTCTGACACACATACTAAGCGGCTAGTCCCATGATAGTGACAAGCGGATTAGAAAATTCCGTACAGAAATAAAACTTGGAAGAACTGTGGTTTTATGGCTGACAACCCATATTGGAGCGGCCATTTGTAAATAGATACTAGGCTACATTAAATAATTGTCAGAACTTTTAAAAGCTATGGTATAAATAATAAATGCACCGACTTTTTTCGGATTTTAGGTTTGAAAGTAATAGCTAAGAAACAGTAACATTAAGTAAAAAAAGCAAAGCGAGCCCTCTTGTGGACGTTTTTATTATTAACGAACGGTACATATGCAGGCCAACATCCATCCGTCTTCAATAAAGATCCTTCTGGGCAGCAGTGCTGTGAGCAAGAGCCAAGCTCCAGAAAGTAAGGCACTCCCCAAAGGAGCCAACAGTCTATCGCAGGGAAAGGTTTCTTAAAATACATTTATTTATATTTCCGATTCAACAGTCAATGGTATAATTTGAAATAATACATGAGTGGTGCGTAATCTTATGGAACATTGTAATTTTGCAATATAGTTTCTTAAACAAGCCTAAATTACATTTCTCATTTGTTATTATTGACTTGTTTTATTTTCAGTAGATTTTCTTTTTACAGCTTTTTTTTAATCATGGGCCATAGACTATATTCGGTGTATTTCCTGTTGAACTCGAATGAATCCTAACTGTGTAAGATAATTGGAACGATTCATTATTGTAGCAAAGGGTGTAGAAGGGAGTACTAAGCTGTAAGGCAGTCATCATCGCTACAGGTGAACTTTACTAAATGGGTAGTTAGTTCAGAGGTAGTGTCACAATAACAACAGTTCTTTCCATTTTAGACTATAAAGTGAGTATAATGACAGCCAGTCTAATCTTTTTTATGAAACCGGTAAGCCACTTTTCTCAAATGAACGACTTGTGCATGGAACATGGAACACGGAACACGGAAACAAAACATCTTCTGTTTATAACATAACTATGTCCAACAACACGTCTGAAACCAGAAATGAAGTTATCATTAATAACTTGAAAGCACATCAACACAATACGGAAAAAAAAACAATCATGAAGGCACATGGGACTCCTTAGAACCAATCACACTCCAGACTGGATCCCCAGATCCAGGGGATCCCCAGACTGTCCGCGTTTTTGTTCCCTCCCAACTGTCAGGGAACTGGGAGAAGGCAAAATCGTGGACCATCTGGGGGACCCGAGGACTGGTTTGAGAAACACTGTCTTACGTGAGCATCACAAGGACATTCCCTTCAGTGGCGTTTTCCGCATTGCTCCCTCTGGGAAAGCACAGTGACCCCGTTGCTTATCGGTCCCATAATAACCAGTCCCTTAAACCCTTGAGGCTGCTTCCTGGTGATGAAGGTTCCTAAGTTTGTCCTCTAGGAAGATGAGGGGTCAAATACAAAAGAGGCAGCTTGGCCTCCCTCAGCTGACAGTTGCGTCACCTCCACCTCATCCTCCATGTAGGGGGCAGGTGCAAGACCAGGGTGAGGACCCACCTAGTTACTGCTGAATTTCAGATCTTCCTGGTGGGTTTGGACACCCAGACCTGCTCTCAAACTCAAAGCTCTCTGTAGGTGCTGCACGTGTCATAATAACTCTTTTCTCAAAAGTCGGCCCTGGTGTGCTGTTCTCAGGCAAGCTGGTGCACCTCTTCCATCTGGTGGGGTACACAGTACACACATTGCATTGCAAGCAGAGCCACGCGACAATTTGGCCTGGCTTAGGTCATAATAAAAGGGTTTAGCGAGTCAACTCTTGGTGACACTAAAGTGATCCACGCCCATTGAGTCAGGGAGCAACCAGAGAACTTGTTCCTAGAGGGCCTCAGAAACCACAATCTGCAGTCACTCCTCGTGCTGCTGCACCGCTGATAGAGGACTCCCTAAGTATAAGTACCATCACATGGCCTCCGGTCTCTTAGTGACCTCACTGCAAAGTACTAGCATACAATCATTGAGCTGACCCCACTGCAGCTATTTAACGCCCATTTGCATGTAAGCTGACAGGTTAACAGGTTACTGCCAGGTTGCATGCGTCAAAAGAATAGCCTTGAAACATCTCCACCTAGGACACGGGTGTCAAATTCCAGTCCTGGAGGCCGGAGCCCTGCATATTTTTGGGTATCCCCTCATTTAACACACCTGATTTAACTCCTTCTGCTAATTACCAAATAGCTCTTGAGCTGAATCATTTGTGATGGAACAGGGAAACAACTAAGCTACACAGGGCTCCGGCCCCCCAAGACTGCAGTTTGACACCCCTGACCTAGGAGCTCCCAAGTCTTGACTGGTGATGCAATAGTTCAGCCTCTGCTAGCTTAGAGAGTAGCTAAAATATGCAATCATCTTCTCGTCATTATCAAGCTGCAAGTTCAGGATTTCACCAAGACCTACATCACTGATGTCAGTGTCAAGGATGCAGGGAGTGGCTGGGACAGGCAAGGCCAGAAACTGGGTGTGGATGATGCAAACATTGAGCTGATTGAAGAAGTCCTGGCAAGCCTTGGATTACTCAAAGTGTCGGGCCTTCTCTGTCAGGTCATGGAGGGGCCAGGCAATGTCTGGATATCACTGGGTGAAGTGGCAACTGTATGAGGTCTGGCAGAGGACGCTGCAAACTTGCTAGACCATTTTCAACACTGGTCAGTCCTTTCACCGCATTTACCTTGACAGGTACCTATTCAATCAGACTCCAACATCTGCCCCACGAACATTGTCTACTGTCTCATGAGATGAGATGAGAGAGATGAGCCAAAAGTTCTTTAGTAGGAGGAGGGTGCAACTCCTGGCATGAACAAGGTGGTCGTTGAGGTAGTCTATGCTCAGTCAAGGGGGTATCTCACACAGGACCTACTTGATCAGTTTTTCAAATGTGGCTGGGCTGTTGCTAAATTCAAATGGCACCTGTTCAGTTGTGAATACTGCTTATGAGCAGGCAGTTTCAGATAACAGGTCCAGTGAGCTGAATAAGGCCAAGCTGGAAACCTGGTCTAGAGTGTCACCAATAAGGGGTAGGGCTCACGAGTCCCTCCTAATGACTACACTAAGCTGCTGGTAGTCCATACAGACCAGAGGAGCCTAACCCTTCTTCCAGGGTAAGACTTCAGGTGATGCCCACGAGCTGCTCGAGAACTCGATGAGTTCAGCAGTGGCCAACTCCTTAATCTTGGCTACAGCTTCCGTCCACAGTGCCAGTCCAAGTCAAAGTGCTGTCTGACAGACAGGAGGTGTATCTCCCGTGCTAATCTCATGACTCAGCAAATGTGTAGCAATTGCCTGCCACCATTCACTTCAGGGGAGGATTGCCAGGCTGTCTCAGACAAGCGGTGGATCTGGTGTCCCTGAGCTCCTGTACTGTATGTGTCACAGTATTGGGAAGGTTGCCCCTGGCACTTTCATGTCAGAGCAGCTACTGTTTCACATTCACTGGCCAGGTCTTTCTAAAACTGGCACTCTAGGCTAGCAGTTAGGAAGGGCCAGTGCAGTAAGCAACCATCAGGAATCTCCAAAAAAGAAAAAAACCTGCAGTGCCACTCCTTTAATGGCTGTTTCCAGCTGCACTGCATTTGTAGTGTGATCTCATCCAGCCAGAGTGGGCACACTGCACACTGTCATACTGCCTGCGCCAAGCCTTCCAACTGGTCCAAACATTGTACCTTGGGCAGACCTGTGGAGATGACCAGCAGGATGATGGCTGGTGCATACATCATTCTTGGGGGAGGCTGCTAAGAAGTGATTCATAAGTAGTTAATAACTGCTCTACCAACAGCTGCAGGTCATTCAGCTGGCAAACTTTAGAATTAGAATTTTTTTCTTTTTAGAATTAGGTGAGCAGTGGTCGTTGTCGGCACACCACAGCACAGCACACAACAACGAAATGTGTCCTCTGCATTTAACCAATATGTGACATAGCAGGGGGCAGCTAATTCGGCGCCCAGGGAGCAGTACCTTGTTAGTCAGGGATTTAAACCAGCAATCTTTCAATTACAAGTGCACTTCCCTAACCATTAAGCCACCACTGCACACAAACTAACTGACACCGAGACCCCAGGAGAGCTTACAAAATGAAGTGAATTAAAACTAACATTTCACACAAATCGCAAGGTCTGGAATCATCAGCTCATGGTTTTAAATGAACCACCTCATTATTTTCACTTGTAAGAATTGTAGTAAAATGCGCTTAATCTATTTAACAATGTACTCTAATGCATAATTTTAAGCATTTCAACAAATGCAAAATCCAATAGTTCTGTTAAACACATTAAGCAACTTAAAACAGCAACTTGAGCATCTTGTAACAATACACATTAAAACATTCATTATAATGCACGCACCTCAACATGTGCTTATAGTATAATGTATATACTTTATGCTTAAGTAACAGGCCAGGAAAGTACATTAATGGGACATTGTCATGCTCATTGAATTAACCAACTAGGGTTGAGCAAGATTAGTGCAAGATCCATTACCTCCAGGCTGGCATTTTAAATTGTTAGTTTTCCAATATATTGAGGCAGCTGTGTCTTTTAAGAATTATCTTAACTCTGCCTAAATTCACTTGTTGTGCTGATTAGCTTGTTTGTACTAAGTATGTAAGTATAAAAACCTGCGACGACTCTGTTCTGAATCTCACTGCAATCAGAATGAAGTATTTATAGCCACCACGTTCCTAATATTTTGCTTATGAACATTATTGTTTATGTGAGCTGTGCTGAAGGTTTGCTTGCACATAACTATGACCACATGAGGGCAGTCATTTGCAAGTAAACCATTACAGAAAATGCGAGCACAGACTGGAACTGTAAATATAGCAATGATTGGTAGGGAATTATGGGAACAAACAGCAGATGATCAACCCCATCCTCAGGTCGGTTGGCTTCATCATGACTCTTGGAACAAGTTGGATTAAAATATAAACATGCTGACAATCCTCTTTTGCAAGGCTTTCAAAACAACCAGTATTTGTCCTTGTACAATGCTGCCACACTTCAACCCCATTCAGCCTCACTATTGAGTCTTCTAAGCTGTCACGACTAGACAGCTGGCCTTAGCTTCCTAGATGAAGGTCTTATGAAGATGATTTCAGTGATTAATACTTAGAACAGGGGTGTCAAACTCCGGTCATGGAGGGCTGGAGCCCTGTGTAGCTTAGTCCTTTCCCTGCGTCCAGCACAAAGTATTCAGTTGTGTGATAATTAGCACAAAGAGCTTAATCAGGTGTGTTAAATGAGGGGAAACCCAAAAATGTGCAGGGCTCCAGCCCTCCAGGACTGGAGTTTGACTCCACTGACTTAGAATCATGCACCAATACCTGTTCAATCTGCTACATTTCGGACTTTATGTCATAGTCTCAACTAACTCCTATCAAAAACTTCATTCACATTAACAAGAAGCAATTATAGCATCTGCTGAATTGAGATATAGGTAGTAGTTCCTCATCTTGGACCATGTCCCTAAAAGGTTGTGTAGCTGTTCATAGTTTTGTCAAGGATAAGAGAGAGGGCACCCTTACCTTACTGTCACAGAGCCATTCCTTTTGAGAGTGAACATGCACAGCTTTGTAAATGCTCAAAACGAAAACGAAAATAACACTACAACTTCCATTCAGCCATCAACAGTACTAGCAAAACCGGAGCAGCCAGTGACCAAAGGGCCAAAAATCAGATATCAGCAACCAGTCAGGTGACTTTACATGGATGGAAATGCTATGTGCAGATGACTCATCAGCAAGGAAATGTTAACAAATGGTGTCAGGTAAGCTAGTAAGGCAACTTGAAACAAAGCACCTGGAATGTAACACTAAAGACACTTCAAGAGAATGAAGTCACAAAATTAGAACATGGGGGGACTGTTTCTGTGATTGAACCGAGTCTTTTCAAAAATACGCCCAAAATAATATAGCTTCAAGTGAAAGTTTTGGCTTGATTTCATCCAGGTTATAATTGCAAATGCCAAATTTGAAATACTTCTTCAAAACATTTTTCTCATTCATTTCCAGCAGAGCATTTTGAAAAACTCTTCCGTAGTTTGTATCAAAAATGGCAGAGTCATGTAACTACACTGTTGAATGCCCCATTGCATCATGTTGTTTTGAAATGTTTCTAATGATTTGGCTTGATATGGTGTAGAAAAAAATGTAGCGCAACCTGATGATCTGGGATGAGGACATGACTCAAAAACACTCAATTAAAAGGTACCAGGCTGACCTACACCCACACGTCAATTCTATTTTCAAATCTTGCACTGAGGGCACAGGAATTCCTGTGTCTACTTGCTTGAATGTATCAATGTAATATTTGTTAAGACGGTGGGCCATGATCACATGTGCCACCCTGTACAAAATTGTATCTCAGATCCCTGCACTATGAATGGATGCTACCTGACATAACTTGCTTTGCCAAACCTTCAATTTTCTTTTCAGTTATATAACGCCTGTCTAAATCTGAACTCTTTGTGTAGCCTTGTGTAGTCTACAGAGTGGTGTAATTAATGTAGTCTATTTTTTTATTATTATTCTGAGCCTGTCTGAACTCGAGTATCCTGCCTACTCCAGTTTGAACCTGAACACCCACACTCTTGATTTTGATTTGTGCTTTAAATATGTAGAATAATCTGGGCTTGACGTCAAGCCTCTTTGTCCGGTATTGTCGCAACAGCATTTATAAGCGGCTAGAAATCGAAAGTTTTTTTTAATGTCATAGGCGTGTTAAATTTTTCCCCTGTTTCTCAAAGACATTGTGCCGTAATGATTATAGGAGAAATATCCTAGGTGAGTATCTCTTTTAATGACCCTCCCCGAAGCACTGTTTTGCCACCAGGTGTCACTGTAATCGAATGTTTCGAACGATCGAATCTTTTTCACTAGTCACGGTGATTTGACGAAACTTGGTCTAGACCCCCAAACAAAAAAACCAACAAACAGGAATAATCTGTATTCCGAGTGCAAAACCAACCCATCATTCCCTACATTCAAAACATAAATTATCATACCTAATCTGTTTTTCTTTTTTTACGTGTAAGTGTTTTCCTGCGCTGCCCACGCACCAGTCCCACTGACTCTGCACATGGGCAGACTCAAAATATGCATTAAATTTTCAGATCACCTGTCAAACAAAAGCAATCGTAATACGCCCTATTTATTGTACAAATGGAAACGGTTTTATACCGAGAAATACATTTTTGGGTTCCACGGCACGGATTTTTGGTCTCATTTAGACGAGCTCGACAATGACTTGGGGAACGCCTACTACTCATTGATACAGCGGCCAGGAAAAACCTCACAAGAACGACCAAAAATGCGCAGTTAGGTTTGATTCTTTTTCTGCGATTGTTTTTAGACTTTTTCACAGCATTGATCTGTGCACCAAGTTGCGGATGTAAGGTATCCTTGTGTAACTTTTAGTTAAAGTTTGGAGACACTGGCTGCTGTTAAACAAGAAATCAATAAAAAAAAAAAAAAAAGTTGAATCATGGGGAGAAAACAAGCACGGCGGAAAGATGAAGATTTTAGTTTTGTTAGCCCTTTTGTCAAATATTTGCTCTTCATTTTTAACATGATGTTTTGGGTGAGTTTCACCCCTTTCTTCACTAGTCATGTTTTGCTTTATGGCGTGAAGGTGTATGTTGCTTTGTTTTTTCTACGTCATCGTACAATTTTTGTAAACTTTATTCTCCTACGGACAAGCATGGAAAACGTCGTGAGTCGTTCTTCGTCATAGCTGGTCCCGATTGCGTTGTCCAATAACGCGGACAAAGTAGCTTAAAAAAGTCGTTGATTATTGTACTAATAGACATTTTTGACGAATGTTGATTTTTCCACGAGTATCGTAAGATTTTTCGTGGTTTGCTTTTTAGAGGACGATGCACTTCTTATGATGAAATTCTGTAATATCTACAGAATGCCCGGAAATTCAGTGTAGAGAAAGAATATTAACAATACAAGTTGGGTTTGTGTGAAGGATACCTTAATGTCTTCCTGCATTGTACTTTACATACTAGACAACTTTCACTAGTTTTTTTTTTAACTGCACGGTTGCCAAGCAACCAAAGCTTCATTTATTCATATGCTGATGTGTAGCTGGGCTTTGTGCATTGTGGGTCCGGTGTTTTCCTTTTTAGGATAGGACCGGCTCCCACTGAAACCCTTTTTCAATAATTCAGGCTGGCGCTCTTGCCAGGCTACTTGTCGGTGTTGTCAAGTGTAAAATTCTTTTTTAAGGGTTAGTTGCACGTTGTCAGTTTGACGTTCCAGATCGATTGAGTTCTAAAGAATAAACAGAATGCACACCAATCGGTTTAAAATTTTAGCATGAAAATGTATGCGTCCATTAATTTTTTGTCTCTTATTTGGGACTTGTGGATGGAAACGCATTGTTTCTGTCGCATTACAAGGCACAGCAGTGCACATCTGTGGCAGGAAAAACACGTTTTTATATCCTGTGTTTTCACTGGGGACAGTTCGTTGTTTGAATTGCTGTGTGTGGATGAACTGGGCCAAAGTCAAAGAGGAATGCGATTTCTCTCTCCAGCAGTCATCTGCAGAGTTGGGAAATTCTGGTGCAGAGTGTAAAAGTCCAGACTGGGATTTTGTTTCAACCAACCAGTCTAGCATAAAGAGTCACAGTCACAGAGTATTCAACTGTTTGGTTGAAACAAAATCCTGGTCTGGACTTCTACTCTCTGCACCTGAATTACCCAACTCTGGTCATCTGTGTGTGTTTTTTTATTCATTGCACTGCGTAAACCATACCTTGCTCCTGGATTTAATGCCCCAGATTGATCAGAGTGTTTACCAACTTATATTTGTCAAATTATTGTAATTACATGTAATACCCCATACTCCAAGCCAGTAAAGAGTGTGGTCCTATGTCTTGGTTAAATAGTAATGATGTGAGGATTGAAAATTATCCCATAATGCTGTGTATGCTTGGCACTTTGGCCAGGTCATCCTGGTTTCCGCTCATTCATTCAGGGCCCTGAGGGCTTTTTGAGGAGATTTCTCAAAGCTCTGGATGGGGGAGGGATCTGGTTACTGTTGTGCCTTTTTCTAGGTCTGCTCTCAGATTGAAACACAGAGCTGTGTAGATGTTTAACCATAGTTTTCTGATTTGTGTTTTGTCTACTAGCTATTTTTAAGATACCTTTGTCCAACTTGGCATTAGATGTGTGCATTTTTGTCATATATTGAAGCAATTCCTTGTCTTCCATAACACATGGTAAAATATGCAGACTGTTGTTTAACAAAAAACCTTTTTATATGCGCTTGGTTGCTTTGTTATCATATGATTATGAATTTGCACCTAAATATTAAGGGAGCATCCAAGAGTCACAGGGTTTTCTTGAGTAATGCTCTCTTCCCGTTGTACATGGCTACCAAAGGTTATTTTACCTCCCTGATCATTGTAGTATCTAGCAGAGAACAGGTTTTTGTGAAATCCCTCCTTGCCTCTTTTTGTTCGGGTTAGAAGGGGGCTTCTGTTCATGGGTAAAGGACACTGAGGGCCCCATCGAGTTCCTGTTGCACAACCTGCAGAAATTCTCTGGGCACTTGGGAAGAAGTTGATGCTTTTTGGGACCAGCAGGTGGCGCAGTCTTTAAGGGACTGATGCCCAGAAGTTTCCATGTTCCTTTGGGAAAAGGCACTTAAGGGTAGAGAGGATATATTTTTATATATATAGGAGGAAGATAACCGGTCATTCAATAATTATCCTACTAAAATCCAAGAAAAATTAGTCTTGGCTTTTTTTGGCTTTAATGACCAGTCCATAGTAGAAGGATTTCTAATAATTTCTAATTAATTTAAAATAGGCAAACTCCATTACTGAAGAGGGTCGTCTTGGCATCATCCAAACCCATGAATTTTTCTGCCAAAATATTCTGTGGAATGGCAGTCAGTGCTCTGTTGTTGTCCAGTACAGTGTTTCCCAGTCCAGTCCTTGGGGACCCCCCGATGGTCCACATGTTTTACAAAAAAATGGATTATATATGGTAGGAAGCTGGGAGAGTGAAAAATGTGGACTGTCTGGGGGTCCCCAAAGACCAGGTTGGGAAACAGTGGTCTAGTATGATATTCACACTAAAGAACGGTGCTCTTTCTCCTTGGAAGATCATCTCCATGGTGATGATGCTGATGGGTGTCTATGCCCGAGTGATGAAGCATGCAGGTGAGTCATTTGCTACCTGAATACACTGAGAAATATTTCTCTCACCTCGAGGAAACGTGTCTTTCGAGCCTCCCCTGCGCTCTGTGCTGAGCCTCGTCGCGTGTCCTTTCCATCTCTCTGCACCCCACTGCAGAGGCTGCGATGGCCTGTCTGGCTGTGGACCCCGCCATCCTGCTGCTGGTTGTGGGGGCGCTGATGTTCCTCATCACCTTCTGTGGCTGCGTCGGATCCCTGCGCGAGAACGTTACCCTGCTGCATACGGTCAGCCGCTAAGAGCACGGGGAGATGCAGTAGGGCAAATGATAGTCAGCTGCCTTGTGCTTTACTATAATTACAGATAATTCTTTGCATAGTAAGGCAGCTAAACAGTTATTTGTTTGAAAATCTCCTTTCTTGGCTGGGCCCCTTACATTTATAATACAAAAATAGTGACTTTAAATTGCATCTTTTTACACAGCTTGGTATTTTACATAGATTGAATGTCTGCATCCAGTGTACTGTTACATGGATATTAGTTGCCATCTGCCTGTGTTTTGCATAAGCAATGGACGTCAGCTAGGCTAAACTGCAGGACATGTTAGGTACACTGCAGGTGGTCGGTGTGAGCCGTCCTCCATATTAAGGTAAGGTAATTAAGCCCAAATGTATTACCTCTTCTGTTGTTACACTCACCAGGAAACGCAGTGGGTGAATGATGTATTCTCTCTTCTTTTTCCAGTTCTGTGTCTGCCTGACTGTTATCTTCCTGATGCAGCTGACAGCTGGAGTACTTGGCTTCGTGTTTTCGGACAAGGTGCGTCTCAGAATGGTGCTGCGGAGGGCGCGGAAGGGGCTTTTTAGACAGGGCTGGATGCTGAAATTCCAGGAACATCACTACTATTGGGACACTTGAAGGTTCCCATCCTAAACCGCTGCAGTAAAATGGTCGGGTGTAAATCATCATTTAAAATTCTGTGAGCCGGTTTGAGGAGCATTTGCAGTCACACTAGTCAAACAAACTGGATTTTGGGGGTCAGACATGCTCAGGTACGATGTGGATCGGCTGATGTGAGTGCACCCTAAGTGAAGGAGGATGTCTCCGTCTGTCTTGGGGGGTATGGGGGGGGGTTAGGGAGTACCAGGGTGGAAAATGGCAGCAGCAGCTTCCTGGTGATCGTTAAAACACAGCTGGCTGGCCTCTCTTGGGAAGAATGCCGGATTATTTGGATGAACGTTTGATACTGATATTCTAGTGCAAACCTAGCTGGCCTTATTTATTTCAACAGCATGTTACCTTGAGTGTGCATGGACCGTAAGGAGGGGAAGGCTGAACATGTTTATGTATCGCAGATATTCTCAGGACTAGCAGCTCTTGTCCTCTTTATATAAATCCAGCTTTAGGTGAACTCAAGGTCAAGTAGTGCAGCAGAAGAGCTCTGGGAGTAAAGTGTAGCTTTACTGGCAGGCCGATGCCTTTGGCTCCCTCTGCTGGCGGTGATGTGCAGTTACAAGAGCACTGCTTACAGGGAAATCGCATCGAACGACTCGCAACCTATTTTAATACATGAAGCCTTTGCTTGTTTTGTTGAAGACAACGTTGAGACTTTTGATTGGGGGCACTTTTTACCTAGTTTGTGAGGAACTTAATGGAAACGAGTTGTTTTATGAACCCAGTTTTCTCAATAAGAACCAACAGGAGTTTACAGTAGGGCAGAACGGTGAATGCATTTTTATTTTTATTTTTTTTCATGAACATAATTGCCTTTTCCTGACTCCCACAGGCCCAAGGCAAAGTCAGCGAGTTCATCAACAATGCCATTGTTCACTATAGAGATGACCTGGATTTGCAAAACCTTATTGATTTCGGTCAGAAGGAGGTAATTTGTTGCTGGATTTATAATCAGATATGAATGTGCATGTGATTCAATATCCTCTGGCCCTGTTTATAGTTTACTTGGGTTTAAAATGCATCTTGGGCGATCCGATCCGAAACAGAGAGCTGAGACGCATCGCTGTACCCTCCTGTGTCTGTCGTGCATCTCCAAGGTGTCCAGCTGACCATTTGCGTTCAGATCTCGTTACTGCCTAGTTTACTTCTCCTAGAAGGTCAGAACGCCCCACGCACAGTTATCCCCTTGGCAGGGAAGCATTGGGACACATTTAGCGTTTACATTGCAAAAGATATGTGGTCAAATGCATCCCAGACCACTTCGGCAAGTGGCCTGAGTGATCGGACCACAATACGTCTTGGTGGTCTTTACACTAGTATTTAGCGCTGTCTGCTTGGTTTCTGATAGCCCAAGACCCATTTTAAAACCAAGTGTAAACAAGGCCCCTGTCACCTTAGTTACACAGCTTTGTTCAAATGTAATATTTGCACATGTCATATGTTTGCAAGGCTGTCAGTGATGGGCGGATTAAGATTTTGAAACCCGTGTGGGATGAGATTGCAGTTGTTGGGTAATCACGGCCCAGTTTGGCAAAAATGGGAACTTACGGAGTAACCAGTAAAGCTGGTTTAACGAGTTGTTGGCAGTTGAGACTTTCTAGTCATACATAACTAGTGATACTGCAGTATATTTCAGTGTAATAGGGTTTACCTAAACACCTACTATAACATGGGTCTCTCTTACCCCAGTTTAACTGCTGTGGTGGAGTCTCCTACAAGGACTGGTCCCTAAACATGTATTTCAACTGCACCTCAGAGAACCCCAGCCGAGAGCGCTGCTCCGTGCCCTTCTCCTGCTGCCTGTTGCCCAAAGATGAAGTATGAGCCCATGCAGTCTCCTCCAATTACTTCACAACTCTGTAATTGTGCTTTGCCCCTGTCAGTTTGCCTTTCTGCCACTGGATGGCAGTGCTAAGCAATGAATGATACTTCCCAGACTATACCTTCAAAAATGTTTGTTTGTATGTGTGTGTGTGTGTGTGTGTTTTAAGGACCTTGAAAACCTCTTAGAGAGCGAAGGTTTTCAAAACACAACTCACTAATTAGTTTTCTATGGTTGTGTTAATGTGTACTGCAGAATTTTTGGTTCTTATGTCTTACGGGACGATGGTGGCGCAGGAGGTAGTGCTATCATTTGGCAACCGGAGGGTTGCCAGTTCAAGCCCTGGTTCCTCCTGACCCCATTGAAGTGTCCTTGAACAAGACACTGAACCCCAGATTGCTCCCAGTGAGCAGGTTGGCGCCTTGCATGGCAGCCTCTGCCACCGGTGTATGGATGGGTGAATGTGAGGCATAAATTGTAAAGCTCTTTGAGTGCTCGTAGGAGTAGAAAAGCGCTATATAAATGCAGGCCATTTATCATTAGGTTTCATAAATATGAATTCATAATTTTATAGTTTATTTAGCAGATTCTTTTATCCAGTGAGACATACAATTGAGGAAGCAGATAGTCCCTGAAACAATTGGGATGAAGGGCCTTGCTTAAGGGCCCGGCAAAGAAATCACTCTGTCACCGGTGAACTTGACGGTCCCAGCATCCTAACCCACTGATCAACATGCCGCCCCCATGTGGCTGGATGTATATAATGTTACATTCCAGGGCCCTTTTTTAACTGGCTAACTGTTAAATAAATAAATAAACAGCCTCCTGCATAGAATGGTAAGGTCTGTTCTGTCCTGCCTACGTTCCTCAAGGCGATCGTAAACACCATGTGTGGACAAGGGATGCAGGACCTGGACCAGCAGCAGGCCAGTGTCTTCATCAACACCAAGGGCTGCATTGACAGCCTGGTCGCCTGGATCCATGACAACTTGTTCCTGTTGGGTGGTATTGCACTGGGACTTGCTATCCCCCAGGTAAGAACACGTAGAAGGTTACACTGCAGGGTTCTCTCCAGCTACCAAGCTTGTGGAAATGGCACCATCAAGAGGACGCACTGGGGTATTACTGGATCTTTGGCATAAAATGAGGGCTTTTAGGATTTTGTGACTAATAATGTTCAAAGACACGTGCAGTTCTATCAGTTATTCTTTCTAGCAAGGCAGGTTCTGAACTTTGCAAAGTTCTGCAGAAGTGCCTTTGATTGTATTTGAACATGCAACCATCTGGTTACAAGTCCAGGTTTTGTGGCAGCAAACACCCCCACGGCATTCCCATCCCATGCTCCGGTCGCTCCTGACACCGACTATTTCCTCTGCTCCCCATTTGCAGCTAGTGGGCATCCTCCTGTCCCAAGTCCTGATCAACCAGATTACAGACCAGGCCGAGCTGCAGCAATACAACCTCCAGCACCGCTCTGATCCATGGCAGTGAGACTGTGCCATGAGGAGGACGCTGACGCAGTATCCTGTACTGTCATTCATGATCCTGGACTGAGGTCCTCTGAAGAACATGTACCTGAGGGAATATCCCTTTGGGTATGAGGACCAAGCCTTGAGTTATTGGTACAGTGCTTCCGGAATTAATCTAAGGAGACTTGAAGACATTGTTTTACTTGGAAAAGGAGAGTTTGTTGTACCGCTTATGCTCTTGCACATGCCTAATATCTACTTGGATCTAGACATTTTTTGGTGTTTTATGTCTGGCTTAAGACCTTTGAGGCAGAGACATAAAGGAAGGCTGGAGTTTCCCCCCTTAGAATGATTTTCCTGCATTTCTTCCAACACACATGGCAGTCGATGTCCTGCCAGGAATACAACATTCATTGGAAAACTCTAGAACTGAACAGATTAGGGAAAAGATTACTCTAAGATACAGTACTGTGCAGAAGGTATAGACAGCCAAGGAAAATGATGTTTGATCGATATTCATGTTGGTGTAAAACTATGCTATCATGCCTGACAAAGTGTGTTAGCTTAGCCGTTTCAAGACCTCTCCTAAAGTTACCCCGGTATTTGCAGCAACTATCCAATGCACTCATGTACTTTTTGACTTGGCCACTAGCGCACCTCATATAAATAATCAATATCACATTGATATTTCTCATTGCATGAGCTGGTGGTGAAATTTAATAAATACTTGGAATGGCTGAGGTGCCCCTGAGGAGAGGTTTGGGAACTGAAGTGGTGTTCATCCAGCCATCCAGCAAGATATCAGTGACTGATTAGAGAAAAGAAGAGATTATTACTAGTTTTTATTGTGTTACTCTTTATTTGTATATGTTCTATTGTCAAATTGTGTTTTAGTTCTGCGCAAAAGTGCACTTACTACCCAGATAAATTGCTTTAAACATTTCTTTGAACTGCCTAAGACTTTTGCACAGTACTATACACTACCGTAAGAGTTAAGATCTTGATTTTTTGTATCTTTCTGTTTTTTCACACTTGTATTCATACAGCAGGTCATGAGTATTCAAGTTTATAAATGTAGTTTTGGGCACAATTACAGAGCCATTTACTGAAACAGAACGTTTAATGGTGATTGTGTTGTCATTTTCAAAAGCTGTTTATTTTAGTGTTAGTTTTTCTGATGTTCAGTCTTTTTGAATACTCTTCTTTTCTTAATAAATTTTGATTTTGTAACATATGAGAGTTTGCCTGGTCCAAAACGGCACATGTGACCTGAACTGCTGATGTTTTGCAGTTGCAGTGCTGATCTTGGTGCAAAAAAATGCACTAATAAAGGATTTCCTCTGGGAGGAACAACCGAAAGGCGTGATTTATAATAAACACATCTTAACTTCTGGGATACGTTGCGTAAATCCAGTGTGTTTACTCTGGCACGCTCTTCCCACAGTGTTTACTCTCGTCCTCTTAGTCTCGTGCGCATGACCAACCCAAGCTGTCATTTGCAGTTACAGGACTCTTTAAATCACAACAACTCCAGTCTAGGTTGCAGGAAACAGCATGCATCTTAAATCACATTTAAACAATGGTACTTGTTATTGATTTTTCACATGGGATTACCAGGTCTGTAGGAAGGAACCATTAGGTAACTGTGATAGAGGGTTTTTAGAGGTGTGTGGTCAGCATGTGCTAAAGGTAGTGTAGAATTTTGTGTATATATCATATTAAACAATTTAACAGTATGTTGCAATTAATCAGTTTTAATCCAGTGACCTTCCGGCTATAAGTCCAGCATCTTAGACGTGAGAGCACACGCCAGACTGTGGTGAACCACACTGCAAGTCTCGTCAGCAAACCATCCTCCTGCCTCTTGGTTTTCTGTAAACACTGTAAGTCTTTACAGATGCACTGGTCGGTGCTGTGTACATCTCTAATGTGCCTCTATCCATCCCTCCGTCTTCTGACCAGTTGTACAGGCTTCCAGCGCAAAAGGTAGTTCATGCAGACTTGCCACGTGACTCCTTTTAGATCCTTGTGCCAATTAAGTAAACCAATTAGCATAATGGAGTATATGCCATTGAGCCCCACTGTAACACCTCATGCAGGGCGTATTAATGCTTAAGCTACCCCGGGCTACAGCCTAGGGCACCAACAAATATCAGGGGCCCCACCCTGCCTCGGGAAAAACGGTTACATGTACGGTTAAACGTATTAAATCTTGCTTTACCTGCCGGCGTCCGGCTTACTAGGCAAGTCTCACTGCAGGCACCCCGTGTGCTGATTAGCAGGTTATTGATGTTGCATCCTTTATATTCTCTCTTGATTCTGTTTTGACCATGCTGATGTCAGCCTAGGGCCACGAGATTAAGTTTATCCACCCTGGATCACATGCATAATCACGACATGAGTGCAAATCAATCCATATCAGTGCCAGAGTGAAATGGACAAATGGAAAATGTATATTTGTACTGCGCCTTAATTATTCCCACCCTGGAATCCATCCATGCATTTTCCATAGCTGCTTGTCCTATGCAAGGTCAAGGGGGTCTGTAGCCGATCTCTGAAGCAAACAGACACAAAGCAAGGAATAACCCAGGATGGGGCGCCAAGCGATCACTGTTACTTGGGAATCACAAACTGAAATTTAAACGTAACTTGTGGAGAGATTAGAGACATATATTTTCCACCCAAAATGTCTGAGGAGCCATTAAAGTTCTCATGTAAGGCACATTTTTGGCACAAAATCTGATTTTACATTTTCCAACAGAAACTGCTTTGTTATAACTGTTTTTTTTTTTGGTTTATGCATAACGTGGTTTTCTTAGTACATCGGTGTCGCCGCCATTATATCTGAGGGGGACGTGTCCCCCTCACATTTCATAATTATTCGTTTGGACCCCCCCACATTTAACATAAATTATTAGTTCACCGCCAGTGTGTCCCCCCCACATTCAAAATGCTTCTGACACCCCTATCTTAGTATATTCTACAGAGACTTTGTCCAAAACACATGAGGAGTCTATTGTATTATAAAAAATACTACATAATGTGACTAATAATGTGTCACATTACATATTTCTGAATGACTACTATTTTATTCCAACAGGCATATTCGTAGAACGTTTTGTACAGCAGTGTTCGAGTCAGGATCTCGCTGTAGGTTGATTATCCACAGAGAAAGAGAGGAGGGGAAAATGAAAGGTAGGGGGAAATTTTAGTGCTGCCCAGCCGCTGTAACGTGGGCCTCGTGTGCTGTGTGTGGTCTCCTGTCGGTCCTCCTCTGACTCACTACCCAGCAGTAATGCTACACAACCGTTTAAGGTAGTCCGCAAAAATTACTTGGGGTGTTAAGGTAGTCCGCAAAAATTACTTGGGATGTTAAGGTAGTCCGCGTAAGTTACACAAAAAACAAACTTACCTGGACCGCTCGCATTGCACAGGGACGCATTGTGTACAATTGATGATACAGGACTGTTATAGTTCACTCACTTTTCGAAATACCTGGTCACATCTTAACGGGTTCACTCCCATTTAAATTGTATTGATAAATAACACATATCAGACACATATAGAACTACAATCAGTATGTGAAAATGAATACTGAAATTTCTCAGCAGTAGCACCAGAGACGCAGAGGTGCATCCGAAGGTATCGCTGTTTGCCGTAATAACAGGTTCTCTGTCATTGAGTAGATATTTTTCCGTTCTATATGTAGCTTGCTTGTGTTTGTGGTCCGAGAAATTATTTTTAAGGTGCCCTCGCTGAGTTTCATCAAGTAAAAGGTCGCGTTTCCACGGTGAACCATATATACTTGTGACGGTTTCTCGATGCATAATTTCGCACCTCCGCTTAGTAGGGGCAGGCACAGAATCCACCTTAAATGCGAAGGGAGGAAAAAGATTTCTATTATGTGGGTCCCCAAGGAAGCAGATTGCATGATGATTTGATAAAAAGCAAATATTTTTCAGTTTTCTAGCAAAACGAAAAATATCACCAATCCATCCACCATCAAACCATGCAGTCCCAGCAAAAGGAACACTTAGCCCACATCTAATAGTAAATTCAGTAAAATAGTTTTTAAAAAAATGTAAATAGAAATTATTGCAATAGTTTTCACCAACCATGCATAACGTCTTTATGTTTACAGGCGAGCCAAATGAGCCTCTGTCAATGTTAGGATCGCCAAACCCACGACAGGCTTGTATTCCACCGCATGCTACCTATCAGTTGTCTTCGTTTATATATATTCTCTTGTGACAATAAAGACAGCGGATATCCCAGTTTTGTTTGTTTGTTTATTTTGAGTTTCCTGCCCTGCGCCCGTAACCTCCGGGATAGGCTCCGGACCCTTGAATGGGATAAGCGGTTACAGAAAATGGATGGATGGATGGATGGATGGATGGATGGATGGATGGATGGATGGATGGATGGATGTGTATTTTGCGGCTGTTCAATTAACATTAGAACACTGGTAGCTTGTTCTGTATGACAACAGGCTGTAATGTCTTTTGTCAACAAACTGCTAAGTGAAGAATAAAACGTATTCATATACGTCTATAAATAGGCCTATTAAAAATGACAAGCGACCACGCCGACTGCCTCACATCTTATGACTTTTATAATAAAAGTGCTCGTTAACAGACAAGGCAGCATTTAAATTCTTTGAAATTTCTACCTACAAGAGACAAATAAGACAAATTTTGTTACATACATGGGAAACATAAATAAATTACAATTTCAAGACACAAACGTTTTTAAATTTGCCCACGGACCACCTATTATTGAACGGGTCGCATCTGTCGATAATATTATTATTATTATTATTATTAATAATAATAATAATAATAAAAAGAAGAAGAAGAACAATAATAATAATAACAATAATATTAGGTAGTTTCTGAGTAGACAAACTAATTGTTCTATAAATTCAAAACATATCATTGTGAAAAAATATTGTGTTTGAAAATGACGAATAGAATAGGCATTTAGAAGCGTAGGACCCCACTTTCACGCGCTAATTCAGAATTAAATCCACAAACTCCTAAGTCAGAAACTGTGGATAAATGTCTGCGTTTGGTTGTGCTGCTCTGTGTACCGGTTTTGATGTTCCTATACTGCACATTCCAGCCATAAGAAGGGGGATGGGGGCGACTTTTTAAACTTTGGCTCTCCCAACTACGTGCATTCCAGGGAAAGGGAAGATAAAAACAGCAGACACGGTCGCAAGGGGAAGACAAAGACCCGGGATTCGGTGCTGTGCATGGCTAAAATGATGCGAGTCCGAAAACTGTGTTTTTCTGTAGAATAAATTGCGCGTCTGGCATTTTGCAACCAAATGTGAAAAGGGTGATCGCAACAGGGGGACGGAGCTAAAAGTCTTCGGATCGTATTACAACCTTTCAGAGTTTTCATGTGAAGTTTTTTCCTCCCAAAAAAGTGGGGGATGGTGAATGTTTCGCTCACTCACAACGTTTAAAACAGCTCGAGAAGAGGAGCATCGTGGGCATTTCCATTCCGTTTTTCTTTTCTATATTAACTGAGCATAAGTGAATAAAGTGTTAAAGCTATCAAAGGGATAACGGAAAATGCAGGAGTTGGGACGCGCACGAAACTGTACAAGTCGTCGGTCTGACTAAAAGAAAATGTAATATTCTTTACGGAGTGAATCGCCGGAACGAGCAACTTTCCCATCTGCGTTACAGAGTCGACACACATTAGCAGAAATCGCAAAGTTTTGAATATCGCGGATACGAAGTTGCCTCGCTGGAGTCTCAAGATGTCTTCCCGGAGCTGCTCCTTTGTTGAAACATTTGGGATGATGTTGGTATTCGCTGCCTGCGTTTTGGTCACTCATTCGGTAATAGCCCAGAAAAACGAAACCATTTTCCTCGATCACTGTAAGAAAACCTCAACTTGCGAAGTGCTCAAATACAACACATGTCTGGGATCTCCGCTGCCGTACACGCACACGTCTCTGATTCTCGCCGAGGACTCGGGCTCCCAAGAAGAAGTTCTGGAGAAGTTAGCCATGTGGTCCGGTAAGACCTGGTGTCTAAAATATCCCATCAGCACTGCCTTCTGTAAATGGGGGTCATGAATGGTCTAATATAATCAGCTCCTATATATATCTGTTGTAATTTCAAAGTGCTTCGAGTGCTAAGGTGCTGATAAAATGTTGGAGCATCATTGTGACAGCATTCAGGCAGCTAGTTAGCTGCGTCTTTTTTTGTTACTGCACTATAACACGTCTTACTTGATGTGTTTACGGACCTGCTCTGGACAGCTCTTTCTGTAAAGATTTGCAGCTGACGATAAAATGTTTTAGTCTCAGCCTTAATTGGCGATCAAATCGTTGTGCCTTAAACAATTATGTTGTTCATTAAAATGAGATGCCTTCTTACTGTGGCTCCCAGATTAATAAATGTAATAATACCTCTGAAAGTTATTTTAGGTATTGTACTCACGGCCACAACAGGAATGCCAAACCAGGGACTTTTTTGGTCATGTCTCCAGTATCTCAACAACTGAGTTATCTGCTGTCCCTCCAGTAGTAGATTTAATGTGTAGAAAAAGACAGTTTTTTCGGGTTTCGGTGCAATGTTTTTTTTCCTGGACTATATTGTTTTTTTATTATTATTATTTATTGATGTCTCATACAGTTACTCTCATTGAAATAATTACCTATGCAGGAAATTGACATTAGAGGTAGCCTGCGCCTCACTTGAATATAACCCATTGATTAGATAACATGCAGTTTCCCACAATGCACTGGGTTTCAGAACTTCTTGTTAAACCCTTTATTTTCTTTGTCTGGTTCAGTCTTAGGCTGAGATTTGGTGGAAATGTCCTGCCTGCTAACATGAGTCTATATAAGTTCCATGTTTTCCCCCAGTACAGCCTCAGCCCCCCTCCCACAAGCTCCATGAGAAAAGTCTTTAATAGCTCCATCTGGATCTGTGAACCGTATTTGACTGAGTGAACGACAGCTGAAATGCGTGAGCAGCAGTAGTTGGAATGGGCACACATGAGAACGCACAGCTTACTGGAACAATTTGTGGGCCTACAAAAGAGTAAGGCAGGTGTACAAGAAACCACATGCTGCTTCTTCTCATCAGTGTCCCGTGTCACCCCCTTCCCCCCCAAAACCCTCTTCTGCTGACAGGCCTGCGTAACGCCCCCCGTTGTTGGGCCGTTGTTCAGCCGCTGCTGTGTGCCGTCTACATGCCCAAGTGTGAAGGTGGAAAGGTGGAGCTTCCCAGCCAGAGCCTGTGCCAGGCCACACGGGTGCCCTGTGCCATTGTGGAACAGGAACGTGGCTGGCCCAACTTTCTCAAGTGTTCCAAATTCCCTGTGGGCTGCCAGGTCTGACTGTCGCACAACTCGATGATGCCTTGACCTTTGACTTTCTGTTATTTCAGTAAAAAAAGGCACCGTTTCACTAACCACTCGTAGACCACCACATATCACACGGCCGTGTGAGTGTAACCTTGACACCTCAATAGGTTGGTCTTCTATCAGGGTTGAGCAGAAGTACTGTATGTTACTCTTGAATCTGCATGATTTTCTTAATTCCTTCTGGCAGAAGGATGGTCTTCTGAGAGCATGTTGGCCAATACGGAGCAGGGTCTCTGTAATCTTAGCAGCAAACTTGTGTCGACAGACCGAGGTGCAGAAGATAAAGTTCAACACATCTGGCAACTGCGAGGCGCCCCTGGTGAAAACGGACAACCAGAAGAGCTGGTACAAGAACGTGGAGGGCTGTGGGATCCAGTGCAACAACCCACTGTTCACCGACGAGGAGCACGCTGACATGCATGTCTACATCGCTGCCTTTGGCTCCATCACACTCTTCTGTACCTTCTTTACACTGGTGAGGTCCGACACTGGCAAGTCTGTCGAACACAGAAGTCAACAGATTTCCAAAATATTCAAAACGGGGCATCTGTGGTGTTGCTCAAAGCAGCACCAGATCCATCGCCCAAGATACCTATATTTGCAAGTCAAATGGTGGTACTCCTATAATATTGTTTATGACATAAATGTTGACCATCTGTTTAGTGGAGTTAATGGATTCATTACAGTTAAGTCTTTCTTTGTCCTAATGTTTTTATTACATGTGGTGCTATGATTTTGATTAATTTAAAGAGCTGGGTTTATGTGGTTGGTATTCTTCACAGCTCTAGTCATGGTGTCTGACTGGGCTCCTCTCTTCCTTGGCTTTCTCTTCCACTCAGGCCACCTTCCTAGCAGACTGGAAGAATTCCAACCGGTACCCCGCTGTCATCTTGTTCTACGTGAATGCCTGCTTCTTCGCCGGGAGTATTGGCTGGCTGGCACAGTTTATGGATGGGGCACGGAAGGAGATTGTGTGCAAGAGCGACGACACCATGCGATTGGGGGAACCCTCGTGAGTTTGGGGTCTGGGTCAGGGGATGGATGGATGCTTGTGTGGCCCATGTAGCCCAGCGCTAAGGCAGTCTGTTTCACAAACCACCACCGCAGGAAAGGCTAAGTATAGATTCTTGACTCTGGGTGCAAAGGGCTGATGTTTTCACCTTAATCTGTCCATCTCTAAGGTCCACGGAGACGCTCTCATGTGTCATCATCTTTGTCATCGTTTACTACTCGCTCATGTCCGGAGTCATCTGGTTTGTCATGCTCACCTACGCCTGGCACACATCCTTCAAGGCCCTGGGCACGACGCATCAACCACTGACAGGAAAGACTTCCTACTTCCATCTGGTCACCTGGTCTATCCCATTCGTTCTTACTGTGGCTATATTGGCTATTGCAGAGGTATACAAATAAACAGGAAACTATCAAATTTGTTAGCAAAATAAAATAAGACAACAGGTTAAAATAAGGTGTTTCTCGCATGCATTTAGAACAATCTTTTTCTTTTTTGATCTCTAGGTTGATGGAGACTCAGTCAGTGGGATTTGTTTTGTTGGCTACAAGAATTACTACTATAGGGCTGGATTTGTGTTGGCTCCAATAGGTCTAGTTCTCATCATCGGTGGCTATTTTCTCATACGAGGTCAGTGACATTAGATAAATATTAAGAACTCTGGTATTTAAACTTGTATATTTTCCTGGCTACGCTTTAACGCTAAACTTAAGCACTAGTTTTGTGGAAGTTTACGTTTATCCAGTAACCTGTAAATCCACTTATGTCACTTCTGTGCCATTACAGGTGTGATGACCCTGTTTTCCATTAAAAGTAAACATCCGGGACTTCTCAGCGAAAAGGCAGCAAGCAAAATCAATGAAACCATGTTGCGTCTGGGTAAGGGTGGACCTTAGCCAAAGTTGACCCTCTCTGTTTTCTCTGGCCTGTTTACTGTTGAATTTAAGCAGCACTGCACATTACCTCACTTTGAGTAATGTCCAGAAACAGCCTGAGGTCTCACAAGCTTCTGGAATATTCTCTACATGTAACAGTGTTCCTTTCTTTTTCAGGTATATTTGGATTCCTCGCGTTTGGTTTTGTCTTTATCACTTTTGGCTGCCATTTCTATGACTTTTTCAACCAGGAAGAGTGGGAGAGGAGCTTCAGAGAATATGTGCTGTAAGTCTTCTAACGTCCGGTACTCTGAAGATTCCAAAACATCTGGATATTACGCAGTACCTGCTTTTTCCCAGCAGGTGGTGCCACGTACCCCACAGTACTACCTGACTGAAGGTTTTGCGCTAAGACTCCCCCAGCTGTTTGGTTTCAGCATATTAATGATTTTCTAGATTAATGTCTGCCATTGTCATACGTTTGTGAGCACTGCATGCCTTTCTTTAGAATCATGTTTTATTTTTATAGATAGATGAACTTTTACTGCTGCCCTGTCTATTATGTTCATGCTGGATTGGTGGTCACATGACCTCAGGAGTTATTCAGTTAGGCCACACCAGTCAAACAGAGTGTTTGCTTAGGGCAGTCTCTGTATTTTTGTGCATAGCTGTGAGGCCAACGTAACCATTGCTCATCAGACCAACAAGCCAGCCCCACAGTGCGCCATTAAGAACAAGCCCAGCCTGCTGGTGGAGAAGATCAACCTCTTTGCCATGTTTGGCACAGGCATCGTCATGAGCACCTGGGTATGGACTAAAGCCACTCTACTGATCTGGAAGCGTACCTGGTGCAGGTAAAAGGCCCCTTTTTTCCTCCAAAAAAAAGTGACATCCTGTTTGCTTCTCATTTTAAAAAAACTGTGTTTTGAAGAGACTGGAAAAATTAATAGTGAAGCTGGTCTCTGACTTTTGGTCCACTCCGTTTCCTGCTGAAGGATCATTGGGCGCAGTGATGACGAGCCGAAGCGTATTAAAAAGAGCAAGATGATCGCCAAGGCCTTCTCCAAGCGCAAGGAGCTCCAGAAGGATCCAGAGAAGGAGCTGTCCTTCAGTATGCATACCGTCTCCCATGACGGCCCCGTGGGTAAGGACTTTGATCTCAATACCACATTCGTTATGTGAGTATTAAACTGTTTGTTTAAATAAAAACAAAACATAAACTCATATTATACTGGACTGCTATGACTGGAAGCTGAGCGATGGAACAGTCAAGTCAGTTTGGTGGTCTTTGAGAAGGGTGTACTGTCGGAGCCTGTTTGTGTTGGAAGGATTCAGAAAGCCAGTGGTGAAGGTCGGTGGTGGGGAGGGATTTTTAGAGAACTTTCAGAGAGCGTTAAGGTGAGCAGTCAGTCAGCGTTTGTCTCCTCCTGCTGCCCAGCCGGAATTAACTTTGAATTGAACGAGCCTTCTGCGGACATGTCCTCGGCATGGGCCCAGCATGTGACAAAGATGGTGGCCAGGAGGGGAGCCATCCTACCCCAGGACATCTCCATTACCCCTGCTGGAACACCAGGTGAGGTTCCTTTGCCTCAGTAACCCAGCAGCTCGTGTCACACTACAGTGTTGCAGCATAGGTCTGGGTCATTTTAGAAGCTCGCGTGTCACCAAGAGCTCTCCGCTCTCATCACAGTGCCACCTGATAATGACAACAAAAACCATCTGTGGATGGTGGAGGCAGAGATCTCCCCTGAGCTGCTTAAGAAGAAGAGGAGGAAGAAGAAGAAGAAGAAGGAGGAGGCCCGCCAGCAGGATCCCGTGGTGGAGGCACCTGGAAGGAGCTGTCGGGCAGGGGGAGGCTTCAGCACGGTGCCACGCCTGCCCAAGTTGCTGGGCAACAGAAGCCTGGTGGCCAGCATGCAGGAGCAGGAGCAAGAGGAGGTCCTGCCTGGATCCTTTCCAGAATACAGGTCCTATCCTTTGCCATACCAGGAGCGGTATGGTGATCTGGGCCACCGCATGCTCTTCGACACCACCGGACCCTCAAACCCCTCAGAGAGGGGCGGAGTCCGCTTCTCCCGCCTACCCCAGCAGCAGAAGGGTGAGTTCTACCACACTGGGGAGGTGGAGCCAGCGGCCGTGGGGCCTAGGAGAGGTGTGTACATGCCCAGGACTCAGGGCAGAAGAGCTGAGCTTGTACCCATTCACTCCAGGACCAACCTCATGGACGCCGAACTGATGGATGCCGATTCAGATTTCTGAGGCGTCTGCGCACCCTGTAAGCAAGAAGTGCTGGTTACTTTAAGACTTACAGATCTGACCTTCCAGCAGCCCCTAGGAGGGAAAAAGCTTCTCATTAGCAAAGTACAGGCAAGTCACCCTTTAAGTGGAAGACAGGACAGGTTGCAAGTAACTTCACAAGGCATCAGAGTTCATCAGCTCAGTTAGGGGGTCCAATTGTTTTCCAGGGGGCTGGCAAAATGGCTGCAACATCTTGAGAACTTCTCATAATTTGCATTTAAGTACAGGGATACGTCAGTGGGTGACATTGTACGTTAGTTGCTCTTGGAAACAATTCATTTTGGGAATACAAGAGGGTAGCTGTAGCCGTCGTGCATGAATTGCCTGCATTGATTAAAAAAAAAATTTAAATCAGGGCTAATCTTGGACCAATTTATGTCTGTCCAGTCTGCGCTTCCAGCAAGGGGCTGGTCACTGCAGCTCCTCCCACTTGCTGACAAGTTACATCAACTTTTGGAAATCAAAGTCAACCGGACTTACTTGATTTCCGTAAACAATTGCCTGATGCATAGGAAAAAAAGTTCTGATGTTATGTCTTTGATTTAGAAAGGGATTGAAAGGGGATGAGGGATCGTGCCCATCTTGGTTCATGTCCATCTCTTGTTAAAAGATGTCATTATTATTATTGCTGTCTTCATGTTACAGTAGAGCTTAGTCAGCCCAGACTTTCAACCATTCTTTATATTTGTAGAATTTGCAAGCATGATGTGCAGGATGCAGAGTTTCTGGGCTTGAAGTTGTTGACCTGTAGCAGTGTGCACCTCCAGGCCGGCCGGTGAGAGCACATTGCCATTTGCATCGGCTTGTAGCGACCTGGATGTCGTGTTATGTCTGTTACAGCCGGTGTGCTATTGGCTTGTCATGTTTTAAGTGCTCGTCCCCCCCATGAGAACAAGCGGGGGTCTTCTCCACTGAGCCCACACCTTTCTGCAAACAGTTTGACTAACAGTTTTATCGTGTATAACTGGCTGTAAGACTGTAAGGGGAAAACATGAGGCGTCTTAAATTCATACTGCTATGACCGTGACTGAGAATGGCGGCGGAGCACTCTGGTTGGGTAGGTGGTCTCTGAGAAGCACAGCGTCGGAGCGTGTTTGGGTTGGAAGGGTGCAGAAGGCCAGTGGTGAACCTCTGTGGTTTTGGGGGAGTCCGTAGGGCGCTTTCACCTCAGTGCGTGTGTCTGTCTCCTCCTGCTGCCCAGCCGATATTAATTTCTAGTGGAACAAGCTGCGTAATACCACAGATATGGACAAATTGTCTGTGGTCTGTATAATAACCTTAGAAATCTGAGGTTTTTTATATATCATAAAATATATGCTCATATTTCTGGCTAATGGAATTAGTCAGAATTCTGTATTTTCTTAAGAAGGACATTGGAATACTTCTACAAAACCGGCTGTATGGGCCTTCTCCTGAAAGTGTCACTAGTTGCTTTATTCTGGAGAGATACACAAAGAAAAGGTTGCGGTATTTTATGGAGGCTGGATTCAGGTCAGAGACCTAGTGTGTAATAATGTGCTTTTGAAAACCACACATGCAACCATAGAAAATATGGCAGCTCTAGCAGATTAAATTTACAGGCATTTTTATCCTGTTGTGAAAAAACGACTCAAAGGATTTGTTTGAATATGAAATCCAGGTCACTGTTACTGTAAACTTAACTACTTTCAGCTCTTCTTGTTCTTATAGTTCTGTTTATGGCATCATGTTTAAAAATTGTATACAGTATTCAAGAGTCTATCAAGCAGCCATATTTTTGTATTTGTAAATAAAGATGTTAAACTTATTCTGTAGATTTGCTTCTTAATCACTAATTTTATGTACGAGTGTGACGCTGTTTTAATAAACCTGCTAATTTCTCTGTATTATTCCTTATAAAGGAATGAATGTAAACATTATTCTTACATTTTAAGTAACAGCCATTGCAGAAACATATTTAGATCATGGCGGAGTACTTTCCAATTACCTCTGAAAATAAGAACATTTGTTAGAGTCAATATGTATGTTAATTTTAAATATGGCAATAACCTATTTTGCTGTTGGCTGGCTTGTACCTTCAAGCATCGATGGAGACGTGATGTAATGTTTAAATCAGGCATCTTTCCCATAAAATCACAGAAATATCAAGGAATAGGGTTTACATGCCTGCCATTAATCTGGACTTAAAGGAAATTCCTCTACGTACAGCAGCCAGTCTAATTTTACAACGAAACTGCATGGTTAAACACACATACATAATTAGTGATGTAGGCATATGTAAAAGTGCAGGTATAACCAGACTCACGTAATAGAGAAATCCTATCGCACAAGGTCATGAATTATTCCTGTGAAGAGTACAATAAATAAAGCCCGGTAGTTAAGGGGCACACATTTAGGCCATATAACATCATAGCCTTCCCAGATTGTACTGGTAGTGAATGACAGGTTCTAGCATAGCTACCTGAAAACAGGTGAACCTCCTTCGACCGGAACGTCGTGTAAAGCATGCTTATTTTCTGAATTTTAATGAGGGCACCATACAGGTTCTTCATAAAGACTGGCAAATCCATCCTGCGCCTACTGACACAGGCGGTTAATGTCGTCATCCTACAACATGATTCAGCATAAAAACATCCACATATCTTATACGGATCAAATGTGAAGATATTCATGAAAGCAACCTAGAGAAGGACCACCGAGGGCATATAAATGCACTTAAATGTCTAAAATATTAGACATTTTAAAATTTTCTGTGTTGTTCTTGGAGATATGCCAAATATCGTACTGAGGTGGAGACATGCTACTCAGGCATTAATTTGTGGAGCCTTTCATTGAAATTCCAGAGATGGGCGCACTGTGACACATCAGAGAACCCAAGGAAAACCTACAGACCTCAAGGCGCTTGTATGGCACGATCATTCATCCCTCTTCCAACTGCTCACTGGGAGTGTGAAACTGTCAAAACAGCTTCACCGACAGCCACCCCTAGGCTACTGGTGGGGGGGGGGGGGGGCAGCATGGTTCAATCATGGGTGGGATGATGAAAGCGATTTGCAGAACTTAATGGAAAAATTAGTCAATATATATGCATGTGTATAAGGACACCAGACTGGAGAAACAGTTTTTTGTTTTGGTGAAAACTCATGTCTTTGTTCTGTGGACCCAATGGACATCAGCTTTGAGATGTCTATCATGTCTTCAATTAATCACTAATTATCTCAGTTTCTATGAATACACACACACACATACATACATGTATATAGTTTCCCTTTAGTGCAAAATACAAATACACATATATTGCAATGTCTATACATTGAAATATCTTGCAGTAGGAAAAAGTATTGAATATAATAAGTGAAACATGACATGTAATATCTGATTTTGCTGGAATACCATGAAGAAATATTGTATGATTACGGGGGGGGGGGGGGGGGGGGGGGGGGGGGGGGGGGGGGGGGGGGGGGGGGGGGGGGGGGGGGGGGGGGGGGGG
>JAODKC010000064.1:24890326-24903296 GCA_026777985.1 Mormyrops attenuatus
GAGTGGTGCTAGCTTCAGGTTACAAGTGAGGGTCATTACCCAGTGTCACCTGCTAACAGAGTACAGACTTTGAAAGGGTCACCAGATTCACCTGTCTCAGCTGCTTTGACAAAACGGCAATTCCAGATCAATGAAATTCCTGTACTGCATTACAGTATGTGATGCTCGCTGGCAAGAGAAAGCACTCACATGTACACGTAGCTACTTCAGATCTATGCCGAATGGGTCTCGAGACAGTTCAAAACAAACAACAAAATTGTGTGAGAACCAAAAATACAACAATCTCGCGTTACTGCAATCTATAGAATATATTTTTTTAATAATTCCATAATCCGTTTTAACATACAACTGATAATTATGACGAATGTGGACAATTGTACACAATCATTTGCAAACATGTACTAAAACATTTGCAATTTGTGGGAAACAATGATAAATTATGTTCTGCAGAACACATGTAATCATGAAAAACTGTAAAATTGTAAAACAAAGCATAATGCTGTCAGTGATGGAGAAAAAATATATGTTCTGGCCACAAGGGGGCAGCATTTTCACGACACTTCGGTATGAAGTATGCACTTTCCATATATTGTCCATTTCTAAGGAAAAATGAACAAAATTCCTCAAAATAAATTAAGTCTTGGTTGTGTTCCTATGGGGAAGATAGATCCATAGCCATTTTCCAGAGAAGACAGAATGGGCTGTACAGCTGAATACTTTACCGAGGCAATGGATTGTCAAGCCTTTCTCTCAGTGATACAACAGCGGAATTTTTAACCCACTGCCCCTCATGATTCCATTCCTTAAATTAGTGTCTCGCACCCCGTTCCTCGTGGACCCACAGACCACGTTTTTGCTCCCTCCCAACTCCCTGCCAGCAGCATAGACATGGACTGTCTGCAGGTCCACAAGGACCGGGCTGGAACACACTGCTTTAAACCAAAGCCTACAATAAATAAATGCATCCCCACTGCGTGAAAAACTGAAGGTCTGCATTCAGAGCGAAGGAACATAGGGGGCAAACACCAAGGACTCCTGAAGATCTGGACCTGTTCCACATTTTTCTGACAAACACACAGTGATTAATTGTTAAATGGTTACAGTATAAAAGAATACAATCTCTAGCCATTCACTGGCCGACAACACTTCCGTATGCATGGCTACGTGAACTGAGCAGCCACCTGGCCTTGGGCCTCCAGAGTTTACTTTCACATTTTGTGTCTACCTTGGCACTTTTTGTTTAATCTTTAACGGCCCCTTCTGGCTGCTGTTAACTAAGGTTACATGCTTTTAGCTGAATCCATATATATATATATATATATATATATATATACATACATACGCACATATATACATAGATATATACACACACATATATATATATATATATATATGTATATATATATTTCTTTTTCTTGTTTTTTTGTGTTGACCTGTAGCCATTTGTCTTGTAGGATGTGCACTCGGGCAGCCAGGTTCATATGTCTCAGATTTATGGCCAAATTGTAATCTGTTTTCTTTGGGATGTGGAGTAGAAATTGCTGTACAGATAGCAGTGTAAAGATGACCAAAAACAGCTCATTGGAATTTTGCTTACACAAAAATGTTCTAAAGGCAGAATGGAAAATGATTAGCTCAGAGAGATAACCAATCAGATTGTAGAGGAGGTGGGTCCAACCAATTAGGTCCTGCCTCCTCTAGCTGCTAGGACTCACCTCCCCTACAATCTGATTGGTTATCTCTCTGAACCAATCATTTTTTTGTTCTGCCCTCGGACATTTTTGTGTAAGTAAAACTCCCACAAGACCCAAAACTTTCCTGTTCTGAGTGCCCACAGTGGCAGTGCATACTAGCCTGTTTTGTGGATTTCTGATTGGACCTGGTACACACGTGTTAAAAACTGCATGTTTAAGTTGAAGGCCTCTGTCCTGAAGTGACTGGAGAGGGCTGTTACGTCAACTACAGATAAAGTTATTGAAGGAAGCTGTTTTGTCATAGAACTGCAAAAAGGACCAAAAATGTAGCACTGACCCGGGAACAGAAAATAATTAGAGTAATCTGAAATAGTCTGAATAAGAATCAAATTCTCTCTATCTATCTATAGTACTGTACAACAGTCTTCTGCAGTCAAATATGAAAATGTTTAAGACTATTTATCTGGGTAGTAAGTATATTTGCTCAGAAAAAAAAACACAATTTAATATTAGAATGTAAGGAAATTAACAGTAACGCAATTGAAAATAACAAGAATTTCTTGTGTTCTCCAATCAGTCACTGATATCTTGGAAGATGAACACTGCTTCAGGTCCCAAACCTCTCCTCAGGGGCACCTGAGCCATTCCATTTATTTGTTAAATTCCACCACCATATCAGTTCATTAAGTTATTTACTGAACTAATTTGACAGGGTATGAATTAGCTAAACATGATACGCTAATGGTCGAGTCGGTACATATATGTTTATTTTGGGTGGATCCTGCAAACCCTGGAGTGAGTATAGGAAAGGTTCTTGAAATGTTTAAGCTGACACACTTAGAAAATTGTAAGAGGGCCTGGAGCACAAGGCAGAACAGAGCACAAGGTGCATTTACTCATTTCAATAAAAAGAAATCCAAATTATGTTTAATGATTCATTTCAATTCCTGCACTAACAATTTCTTATATTACAATTGTTTGCTTCTTTATTGTTTAATTAATTTACCTGGAGGAACATTAAAGGGTAACACTATATACTCGAGTATCTGACCCTAGGAGAACCAATGGCTGTCAGTAACAGTGGGCTTACTGATCTTTGTGTGTATTCTTTTGACTCATCTTTGTTATAAAGGATATTTAATGGACTCCTAGATAAAGTAAACTGTCTGCATGGCACTGGCATCAATATGACACTGCACACAACCACGTATAATAAACGCCATGAGCAGACGCTCTAGACAAACATGAAACCCAATGAACACCACAGGAAAACAGCAGATGGTCTAAACCGCGCGTTAACCTTAAAAAGCTAAGTAGGCTAACCCTAACATAAATATGTGCACGGGCAACTTAAACGGTAATGGTGCGTGTGTAGGTAAGGACTTACGACAATTTCAAAAGCGAAGTTTGGGAAAATGCAGCCCCCCCACCCCGCTGCAGCATTACACATAACACATGGGTGCTACTGCCCTGCCTAGTGCCAACCCACACTGCGCTAACACAAATGGCTAATGTTGGAACTGACGCCAAGGCCTTGGCTCTGCTCCCCATCCCACTGCTAAATCCACGCCAAACCATGATGCCATTTTCAGCGCTTCACTATTTCGATCAGGGGTGTCGGGCCTCAGCCAGCAAGGGCGAGCATTTAAGCACCTGACTTAATGCATTATACTCAGAGTGCCCGGGTCGCCTCACTCTGCACTCGAGCCCTTTAGCTTTTTAAAAGCAGCTGGAAAGCTAAAGAATCTGGGGTCATTTTCACACCCACTGCCAGTTCCCATTGTGCAACTCTTTCAGTGGGCCCTTCATCAGTCCATCCATCCATCCATCTGCACACCACATATCCTGGTCACAGGGCAACTGTAACCTATCCCAGGCAGCATAGACCTCAAGGCTGGTAGACACCCTGGATGGGGTAACGACACTCCCACTATTCAATAATTACAGAAATTGCAATTATATTAAATGCAATGCAAGTATACCTCTACTTAATTACCTAACAATATTTAATGGAGCAATTTTCTTTTTTATGCAAAATAATAGGAAAACACAATTTGTGCACAACAGACATGCAAGTATTTCCACTACTGTCCATCAGGTTTTTATTGTTTATTCACATAATAGTACAATTACAGTTTTCTAAATTACAAATGGCCTCAAAGCAAATAATGCATCAAAGAAATATGTTGCAGATCTGTTCTGGTCTACATATATGAATTTTGCTGAAATTATCCAAAACCTCACCAATATATATATTCTTATCCATATTCTCGTATCCATCTTTCTCACTATTACTGCTCTGGGATGTCCCAGTTCCTCTTTTATTCATTACGGAGTAAATCTAGTTTTTAATTTCTATGGCTCATTTTTGCCTGCTAAACTACAACTGAATAAATTGGCATCTATCAACATATGACTCACATGTTGCGAAAACGCAACTTAAACCAACCTACAGGATGCTTTGAATAGGGGCAAGGAATTTGATCTTGGAAATCCGAAGTAATCTAAGTACAAAGCCAATTTCTATAACAGCATAGCAACTTGTCCTGCACAAGTTACATCATCGATCATTCCGGCATAAAAAGTCATTTGAGCCTCTTCCTCACTGCTAGGTGATAGTTTGGTTCTATAGCTCAATTTTAAATTGAGTTTCTGCTTTTGATTTGTGCGACTGGGGCATCGCTGGATTCGCTCACATGGTTTAATAATTATATTCTGTGGAGATCCTGGTCATGCTGTCTTCCCAAAGTTAGACAGACCTATCAGGTTCCTCTCTGTAGTCCCTCCATCTGTCCCTTCCCTGCTGCTATTGTCAAGGTAAGGCGGGCCCCTGAAGTTTCCACTGGAGTGAAGCCAGGGATGACTCCTCGTTCTCCTTCAGCCCTCACTCTCCCCCTGTTGGATGGAGCTGCATAGCCAGGACACTGCATAGCCTTAGGGCTCCGGGCAGATAGGCCTTCAGGGCTCCAGGCAGGTAGGCCTTAGTGATGCTGAGATCCTCTGCTGGTTCTGCTGTGTTGTATCCAGGCCACAACAGCTCAGATATTTATGGATTCCACAAAGCCTAGGTAACCTCCAGTTTTGCTTTCTTATAAAACTTAAACTTACCTTGAGCTGGTAAACTTAAATTCACCTATAAATCTTTAAATATATATTAATATATTAATGTAAAATCCATTTATGCTTTTTTTGTTTATTTGTTTGAGATTAGATATCCCTGGCTGTCCGTGTTTCAGGCCAGAACGACTTCTGCGGAACCCTGAAGGGCTAAAGGCCTCGAACCTACAGCACCCAGCAAATGTTCCTTTCCTCTGCCAGTAGCCTGGTGATCCACAGCTGAGTGTGGTGGACTTTTTGCAAGAACACGAGTGTAAAGATGATTACTAAGATCGGCACATTCTGCCCATGTACTGAGGAAAAAGGCAAGATGAATAAGTAGATTATTCAGTTCTCGCTATAGCCTATAGCATGTGTACAACACATGACGATGCACTTCCTGTCACTGTCATTTTAGCAGAAACACATAAACAAAACCAAGACTAACTGATAATGCGGACAGATCAGAGTCGGGTAATTCAGGTCCAGAGAGTAAAAGTCCAGACCAGGATTTTGATTCAACCGACCATACTCTCTGACTGTGACTCTTTATGTTCAACTAGTTGGTTGAAACAAAATCCCGGTCTGGACTTCTACTCCCTGGACCTGAATTATCCAACTCTGGGACAGATTACTTGGAACAATGTGTCCACTTGCACCTAATTACCCATGTTGTTTAATAATACTCCTCATTTCAATTGGTCCTTGTTGAAATCTGAGGGGTGGTTTGCCTTTTGTGAGGAGAATATTAGCATCAGCAGAGTCAGCAGATAGAGATACCTTGGTGTCTGGTCTGTCCCTAACATCCAAATGGAAACTCTGAACCAGCAAGCTTAGCATGACAGCTTTTATCAGCCAAGCTTTGTAGTGAAGATGTATAATCCTTTGGACTGTGCAATGGATATTTAGCTAGGTAGTGGCAGTTAATGGTGGGAAAATGAAATATATAAATAGTTACAAATGGGAAACTGATGCATTGAAGCTGTTACAGTGATTAGTGTATAATTAGCTGAATCTTGTAAGCTAAATTGTGTGTTTTATTTATAGATGGCTTGCTGACTTGACCATTAGCATACCATGTTTGGCTAATTAATACCCCATCGAATTATTTCACTAATTAACTTAATTAAAGAAGCGAGACGGTTATTTAGATGCAACCTAAGATGGGATAAACTCCAGCCCTCCCATAACTGACAACGCAGATAATTCAGGGACCCATCACTGCCTATTCTGCTTATAGCTAGAGCTGGCCTTCTTTAGAAAAAAGCAGTTGGAAGATGAGTGGACAATATCAATACAGCAGGGCTAATGTAGAGCAGCATGGCTTATAAAAATATCTACGAAACCCCTGTTTCATATAAAAAGACACCTAAGTAAAAACGTTCTGGTTGGGGTTATGCCAAGGCACACTACTCGGTATTTGTACTGAGGGTTAGATGCATGAATGGAAAAACACGGTTGCCCTCCTTTAAATGCATAGTTGTTTTACTTGGAAAGGAACATGGAAAGTAAATTTGATGGTACTGCCAATAAGGTGAAGCAAACAGGTGCCAAAGTCTTTGCTTGGTGAGGCTGCTCTTGCTCTGATTTTCACAGAGGGTGTGCTCTTCACTGGAACTAAGCTTTTGGTGACCAGTATGGGTGACCTGTTTTATTATAATAAGTATATTAGACAATAGGCTGATTACTATGATGGACTGGTATCCCATCCAGTAAGTCCCAGCCTGTACTTATGGGTTAGACTCCAGACTCAACAAAACAATGCAATGGATAAGCTATTAATGGAGAACTAATGCTTGAATGGATGCGTAACATTAGAATTTGTCACTGAATAAGGTCCTGAAAGGGCCTAATTCTCTGACCGACATGTGCAAGGGACAAGGGTCTGAGGGTCCACATGCCTGTTTTGCCAGAACTATTTAACTTGAGTTTGTGAATGAGCTTTAAGAGTATTGAGCATCCTATGTAGTTTGGGGGAATTAATGAAGAAAACTGAATTTGTCCTTTTTTGTCAGACATAAGGCAGCACAATTACACACAGCTAGTGGTTAGTGACTAGCTCTAGCTGCTTTTTAACACATATATTTCTTAAAATTAAGTTTTGATTTTTAAAACAAGTGAGGGCTCTAAATATTATATGTTTAATCCATGCAATGCAAAGGTTTCTTAAAGCAGTCGTTTGTCTCAGGTAAACACTTGTTAGCGTTTCTGCGAAATTCATTTTTATGTAATTAACCTTTTCTAGCAGTATTTGATAGTGTGCACGACTCGAAATTTATCAGTACGTTGGAGCAGCTCAAGCAAGGTCCTTCGGATTCCGATATCTGGCTTTATTTATACAGAAAAAACATAACTGAATTTTTCACTTAACTTGTCATTAAGGCGCAAATTAAATACATGTAATGTTTAATACCTATTGAACTTATGTCAGGGCTAGGTTTTGACACTCTGGGTGTTCACCAATTCTAATAAAACTACACCTATGGCACGGCGATTTATTTTGACGCAATCCTATAAAACGTCAGTGTTTAAACGGCCGTCGCTGGAATACTACGTCAATGGCGGAGGGATAGAGGCTTTAGGACAGAGAGCAAGAGAGGCAGCGGATACCAAGATAGCGAGAAATAGCTGCGGAGCGAAAGTGGGGGTCGCGTTGAATAATTTTGTGTGGTCTGCGATTTGCTGAGGCAAATGAAAAACAACAAATAATACAAAACTCCGCCGTTCAAACGACCGAGAGAGGAGATCATTACATTGTTATTCTACAGAGGAATATAAAAATGTCGTCTCCAAGTCCGGGTAAAAGGCGAATGGATACCGACGTGGTGAAACTGTATCCTTTTCAGAACATAAACAACAGAAACAAGAAAAGATATTTTCGTTATATGATAGAAAATGTAATGACAGCTGTTTTAATACCATAACGCTGTCATTTAAAATCTTATTTGGTATTTGCCTGACGGAAATGTGTTTTCTGAGTAAATAATCACGTATGGTTGATCTTAGGGTTTTATGACAACAAAAGTAAAAAATTATGTTTTGATGGCCGCCTATGGTTCCCTTTATGAATTTGATACTGTTGTTGTTAACATGGCCGGCATCGTCCCATTGAGCTTTGTCATTTGGGTGTAATCATCGTAGCTTTGGGATATTGCTTTTGTCATTTGTTTGCTGGGTAAGAAATTACAGGTATTGTTGCACCATTACTTGTTAGCATGTTAGCTAGCCATCGATAAAAGCCACGGCTCATCAAAACAACCATTCCGTGCCATCTCGGTGTTTTTCCACTTCGTTTTAATCTCTCTGAGGAAAAAGGTTGAACCTTTTGTAGTGAAGATGTATAATCCTTCGGATTGTGCAATGGATATTTAGCTAGCTAGTGGCGGTTAATGGTGGAAAAATTAAATATATAAATAGCTACAAATGGGGAAACTGATGCATTGAAGCTGTTACAGCGATTAGTGTATAATTAGCTCAATCGTGTAAGCTAAATTGTGTGTTTTATTTCTAGATGTCTCGCTGACTCTAGACAATTAAAACGCGTAAGTCATATTTTACACTCTTATTGCAAGTGGGTCTTTCAGATGTTAACATCATTTGTTTGTTTACGTTCGCAAACAAGCCGTCATTGTCATTCACAATGGACGTCTGGCCTTTTCGCTGTAATATTATAAACCCCCTCAAAATGGTTTGGGGGTTTTGTATGTGCCGAACGATTTAGCTAGTAGCTGGTTGCGGAATTTATGTTAATCATTGTCCCCGTTTGTATATCTGACATGGGCTCGACTGTGTCCAACTTCAACACGGAGAGCCACCAATAACTCTACGGTGTTTTATTTCCTACTTATGGGCCGTAGGATGTCCATTTTCCGGACGTAATGTAAAGGCCTGCTGCCAACTTTGTTACACAAAAGTTGTTGAGGGTGTGGGTGTTTTTTTTCCGTGTTCCACTCTCTTCCTCTCTCTCAAATTGCTCAAAATGCACAAAAACGCAAGTTTCTTTTTACATTATATTGTGATCTTACTGTTAACTTGTCACTGTTAAACATATGTACTTATTATTAATTATGATTAATTATGATTTAGAATAGATGCAACAAGACCCCCCCCCCCCCCGCATCCCTCCGATCTCCTGCTATGTATAGGTAGGGTAAAGACTTTAATGTCTAATCACGGGGGACGAAGTGGTTCTTCCGAAACGGAGCACCGTCGGCGCCGCAGCCACACACGGTAAGGTATCTCCGTTTACGTCACCCGGGCCGGCGGCCCTAAACGACGCTGCTGCCGCTTTTGTTGTTTCCGTCCTTCGATGGCTCTGACCCGCCTTGTAATAAACAGGAACCAGAACCGTAATAATCTGAAGAAATGCGGCAGATTATTATTATTATTTTTTTTTAAATAACCCACTCGAGCACACGGAGCTGCTTCCTCCGTCTCCCCCCGAGGGCTTTATTCACTATCCCATTTTCTGTCGATGTTGCGGCGTCGCAAACTTCAGCCGTAGTTATCGCGGAGTTCCTGAAGTATTTGCGAGCTTCAAAGATGGTGAGGACGGCTTGTTTTTGTCCTCTTGCGGTGGAAACTGGCGCACTGATTGGCTAGTTTGTTACTACCCGGAAACTAGTAGGGGGCGGGACTAAAACAGCTGATGCAGAGTGACAGCGAAACGTGTTGGTACTGGCAATGGTGGAGAGCCCACCTGCTGAATTTGATCAGTTTTAGGTTATTTTGGAGTCGTATGTATGTCTTTATATTGACGGTTACAGGCAAGAAACGTTATTAGAAGCTTGTTATATGCGTATGGAGTATTTGTTTGCATCTCAGTAAAACTAGTATGAACTTAAATGGATTTTGAAGAGAAAATCGTGATTACACTTTTTTCTCCCTGTTTACTGAAATAATTAGTTGGAGTTCAAAGGAGAATGAATGTAAACTCGCATTGCTTAATTATATATGAAATAGAGATGGGGTTAGTTGTGGGTGCACAGGCCAATTAGAGGCCGCCTCTGTGTGTCAAATTATAGTTGGTGTGTAGGCTGTAATGTGATCGGTGATGTAAGAGGAAGGAGGTTTCAAAACTTTTCCTGGGGTGGCTGATTTAAGGCTGATTTACACTTCTGTGTCACAGGGTACGGTGTACCCTGATGCCTGTAGTTACATTTCCGGGGAGGTGTGTGTCAGGCTGTAGTGTAGGGCGCCTACAGTGTACCGATGGCATAGATTTTATGCAGAAGTGTAAATCAGCCCTTAGGAGTCTGAAGACCACTGGCAGGGCAGTGGAGTCCCCCTCCCCCCCGCTCCCCCACATTAGCCTGAGGAACAACTAGCTAACCTGCAGGATTAACTGGCTTTGTGTCCTCTCCTCTGGAATTAGCACATTCCAGCTCTCCACAGTCTTGTGTCATTCTTACACTGTGGGGATCGGCCGCTGCCTGTACTGTGTCCTGTGCCACTGAGCATGTGCGGCACGTGATAGTGCGTGCATGTGTACGCGTGCGTGCCCGTATGTCCACGTGCCTGCTCCGGATCCTCCTGTTTTGCCATTGCACCGTAACCTGAAAATGGCACGCAGCTTCGAGATCGTTCCTCAGGGTGCACTGTCCGCTGGGGGGAGCCAGGCAGTGGGAGGGTGAATTCTGTTGGATGGGTGAACGTCTAATGAATGTCAGACCGACCTCTGAATGGAGCTTCGGTGCAGATTAAGCTACCATAAAAGATATGACCTGCGAAGGTGTCTATGCTGGCTTTATTACTGGTGTGTTACTGCTATGGCTGGTCTTGGTTTACCCTGGTTGGGGAGGGGGGCAGGGACTGGCAGCACAGCTGTCTGGAGGGGTGGGCTTTTTTCTTTGTGTCATTATCCCACAACCGCTGAAGCAAGTCTTTGTTATTCCAGTACCTGTCTTTAAATTACTGACTTCACCCGAGTTTTTAAGACTTCCTTTACTGAATGAAACACTCTTGTCCAAATAGGTCCACATGTGTCTTTTATATTTACACACATTGAAATACCCAGAAATGAATAGACATTGTAGACCCTGACGAGGAGAAGTCTTGTGAATATATAAACGATTCACCAAATTACACTGCCTGGCGAAATGTGCATTTTATTTCTTTAAATTCTGTGTATCATGCTTGCACAGGTGTGTGAGTGAAAACCATAGCAGAGAGGCTGTGTGACGCACTGGCTACAAAGGCAGCCAGTGAGATGGTTCTGTGTTTAACTTCTTAGCCTAAAAATGAAATGTATGTTGAGAGAGGCGAGTGTTAAACTTTACTGGCCTCATTGTATACAGAGCAAAGAACCTAAAGCAAAATCAAATTGTCAGATAGTTATTTATTCCTATGATCCTTTTTATTCCGGTGTGGTTGTGATTTTATTTAATTTGTCATTGTATTTTCAACATTGAGCATGTTAGTCTTCTGCATTACATATTTGTTGTATACCAGGAAAGTTTATGACTAGTATGTCGGCAAATTGTAAATTGAGCATCTCTGAGGACATCCCAATTTATGTAGATTATGTAGGCTTCTCTGGAGTTGTATGTTTAAATATTTATATCATTTCAATTGTGTCTTTTAAAGTTTATAAATACTTACCACCCAGACTATGCATTCTGTGTTTCCCAGCCGTAAGTAATGCTGCCAGAAGAGAGTGAATAGACACCTCTGTTTACAGGGCTTATGCTGGAGGTGGGGGTCTAAGTCGGGTGTAGCTTTGCCGGTTGGCATGTTGAGGTCTGTGTCGTGTTTGGCTCAGGAGGCCGTTGTTGAAAAGGCTGAATCGTCTTGCCTGGGGTGTCAGACTGCCATGTTTAAAGAGTCAGGCTTTCATTATGTGTGTGTTACAAGGTGGCACTGAGCCCCAGTTCTAAAATTTATAATTTGGCATATGGCTGTATCGTCACATCCCCTGATAAAATAGCTCTCCCTCTTCAGTGTGGCTATCACTCTGCTCTTTCTGCTGACAAGCTGCCCATTTAAGTATAAGCTTTTGCTAAGCATTTAGAGTATGACAGATTGTTATGTGCACTCAGAACTACTGTATGCGGTTGTTCCCACTTCATAACGGAAATGTTTTCCTTTTGAATGTGAGAGATGATTTAAAAATTCCAGAGCAGGCGGTCGCTTTGCCCTCAAATTATAGAATAGTTACAGCAGCCTGAATGGAGACGTGAACATAATTTTTAAGAAGTGAAGGATTTCGATTAATGCCTGCATGTCTTCCTTTTGTTTTGGTCCGTTAGTGCTGCTATGTGCCTCACTATCTGAATTAGCTTCGTTTTCATCTAAAAGTCTTTTGAGTGTGTGGAAATTAGTTCCCTGAGGCATTTTTCCCTGCGTGTCTCGTGGGACGCCACAGTATCAGAATAAGCCGAACAATTCTGAGGTGCTTTTTCTTGCTGGGGGGAAGGGGCACAACCTCCGTCCCTGACCTGGCGTCGATTTGTCATTTTAAATTTACGGCTCTTATTGTTCGCCTCTCTCAGAAGGACCTTTGAGCAGAGCCCGAGGGCCTGGTGTCCGTGAGGCTCTTGGTTTGTCTCCAGCTTGTCCTGCTTCTGGTCCATGTGGTGTGAGCCTGGTTGTGTGCCTGAGTACTGGAAGCCGTAGGGCCCCAGGCAGGGGTTGTGCAGCGGGGAGAGAGCCAGGTGTCAGCGGTTCCTGAAAGGCCTGATTAATCTTAGTGTCCTGTTCACAGCACCAAGGCTTTTAATGAATGCGTAATTTTGTATAAAACAATTGTGTAAAAGATTAAAAACGGTTGTGTTTTTGCTTCAGGTTTCCCTTCAGATGGATGTCACTACGCAGAGGTGTTTTGCAGACTCAGTGAGAGCACACACTTCCTTGTCAACCTTCATTCCCTTTGTAGTTTTTTTGTTTCTCTCCTTTCCCCTGTATGTGTTCCCTTGCGTGTATTGGAACGAGGGTTAACCGGTGTGAAAAAGGACCCATGGGTGTTCAGCGAGCTGCCTGCCAAGAATGCGAACAGGCAGATTTTCTGTCTTGCCTCACCTATTGTGTCTCGCTGACTTCAACTCGCATCGATTCTGCACCTGACACTGCTTTGTACCCCTATGCAAACAGCAGACACCCCTCCTCTCCAAAATCAAGCATGGGCTTGGGGGGGTGGGGGGGGGGGTCGGGCGTCTCAAGCGACCACCCTGCGCTGACTGGCT
>JAODKC010000064.1:24913206-24929736 GCA_026777985.1 Mormyrops attenuatus
CCCCCCCCCCCCCCCCCCCCCCCCCCCCCCCCCCCCCCCCCCCCCCCCCCCCCCCCCCCCCCCCCCCCCACAAATTTAGGATGTCGCGGATGCTTGTCACATCAGGAATGGGATGTGAAGCTCCCTTCCGTTTAACCTCCCCCCTTGAAACGTTTTTGTATTTTTTTTTTTTTTTTCTTTGGGTCAAATTGGATTCATCCGTTAAACACTGTCTGGCGGGTTCACTGCTTGCTATTTCTTTGCACTTAGCACATCTTTGCTGTAAAAGGCCATTCTGGATGGGATTTCGTTGCTTCAGAAGTTGTTGGAATAGAAATCATAATAATAATGGGAAATGCGGCTTCAAGAACAATTTTAAGTGGGTTTTTTTTTTTTGCCTTTGGATCAGATTTAAAGATGCCATAATTCTTTTTATATTTGGATTCTTTGAGCCTTACCAGTCCCTTGCAAAAAAGCAAACATTTAAGAAGCGGCCATTGTCCACTCCGAGGGAGAACGATTTCTGAAACCATTTGGCTGGTATGTTAATCTGCTGACCGTCGAGCCCCCCCCTCCCCTCCTCCAAGATTAAAAAGGTTTCGTTTCTACTTGTAGGTGGGCTTTCTTGAGTGTATTGCTAGGGGGAGGTGTAAATGAAGGGGGTATGACCGTCCCGTCTCTGCGTGTGCCGTACCTGCCCGCACGGCAAGCTCTTGGCATACAGGCAGCAGCCCACGGCCAGGACCTCCGAGTGTGATGGCGCAGCCAAATGCGCCTGTGTCAGACCACGTAGCCGGAAAAATCCTCTGCTGGTTTTGAAGACGGAACCTTTTAGGCAGACGGACAGGGTCTAATGGTGTCTGTAAAGCACAGAGACTGTTCTACTTTTTCTCCGTCAGAGCGAGCGGAATCTCGTCTTCCCAAGTGTCCACCTCCCGCTCCCAAACTTCATCTCAGTTTTTGGAAAACCTGTGCGTCTCTCTCTCTCTCTCTCGCTCTCTCTCTCTCTCCTCCCCCCCACCCCCCGTTTCTGAACATCCTTTTGTACTTTGTGGCATGATACAGAAGTGAAGTTGTGTAGGGCTTTGAGCTAGTATACTATAAAAGATAAAGTCCAGCTTGAATATCTTCTGTTCGAAGGCTAGAGTAACGTATGTAAAGCGTAGTGAATTACTTGGCTACTCACTAGATGGTGGTAAATGCAGGGGAATTTTCAGGTCTTTGTTACTGTGTTACACTTTAATCAACTTGCCTATCGCTTGTGCTAAACTATAATAGGTGTTTGACTTACGTAGGGATAGTTAGTTTGCTGGGTGGTGAATTCAAATTTTAAAATGTCTGGATTTATTACTTGTTTGGCTTGTTTGAACTAATGTCCTGTCAAGGAAAATATAAGTAATTTTGTTTATTAATTCTATTCTGTGGTTTAAAAAAAGATACCCAAAGATGTTAACATCCTTTCTTTTCCCTTTATGCAAGTTCTGGAAACATGTACAGGTCAGTGTTTAATACCACATGGGGATTTAGTTTTGTTTTAGACAAGACATGACATTACACCATGGAAAGAGAGCTGCCCAGGTGTGTCTCTGCTTATATGAAGAAATTATACGTTAAACCAGTAGAATGCAATCTATGCCACAATGGAATAAAAGATGAACTATCTTTTTTTTAATTTAGATTTTATTTTAGATCCCCCATCTGTTTCCCTCTCTAAGACTCCAATAGGCCTGAACAATAATTGGAATTAAATGGTCCAATTTGGTCTTGACTAGAATCCAAACCTCCAAATTGGGTCAGCCAGTTGATGTATGCCCAGTTAAGCTACTGGTTCTGGCCTGCAGCCTGGGAAACTAAGCGTGCTGAACTGACTGGTCATTCATGGCTTGTTCAACATGCCTATCAGTAGCAGGCTGCTTTGAGCTCTGGGTTGTCCATCTTTATTTTTCAGTGAAAAGAGTGGCTTTTTATACCAAAACACATTGTTCCAGTCCAGGTTCTGCAGTTCCTTCACGTACCATAAGAGTAAATTTGAATTCTTCCATCCTCCTCCCCCTTGTGAGGTAATTTTTTTGCAGCATTGTATTACAGTTCATAAGTAAGAAACAGGAAAACATGCTTCAGAATTTGAAGGAACATCTGTGGAATGTCACACAGTGTAAGAATGCTCTGTCCTGGCTCCTGTCCCTCAGAACGAGGGACACAAAAACCGCCTTTTTTAGGACCATGTCGTCGTTTCTGTAGTACACTTTTTGAGCAGTGCATGGCAACATTGTTACATGACAATCTGTGTAGGCCATTAGCAACTGAAAGTTAGCTCCCCCCTTAAAGAGTATATATTTGTTTGTTTTTTTTAGCCCTAAAGTTAAGGTCTTAAATGACAAAAAATATCCAAGACTCTGAAAGAACCTTTAAGTATGCTTCCCTTGTAAATTTATTAAATAAATAAAAATATCTGATTATGTCTGTTGCAGGATTATTATTTTTTTTTCTTCCTCCTAAAATGAGTTCAGACCATTGGCTGTCAAGTGTCCCTCCCCAGCTGTACTTAAGCCTGAGTCAGTGTGGTGGGTGGAACAGGAACGGTGGCCTTGCATGTTAACCACTGTGGTTCCAAGACCCCAATCCCCAAACCAGCACCATACCCTTCAGTGCACAGTCCACCCTCTTGGCTGTCAACCTGTTTCTGTTTTTCTTGGCAAGAGAGAGCAGTCGCCCGTCGAGGGTGCCGGAACACTGAGAATTGCCTAGGCCCAGCCCACATGTGCGGCCCTCTGTGCCCTAATCGATCGGCCTGCCTGGCTCAGTACAAGTCTGTTACGGATCTGGGGGATGACCACAGCATGAATGGCCACCAGTCACGGCGACTCGCTCGACTCTCATCAGGCATTGGAATTGTTCATCTGTAATACATTGTTTCCCAGTTCGGATCTCGGGGCCTGCAGACAGTCCACATTCTTGCTGGGAGCTGGGAGGGAGCAAAAATGTGGCCTGCAGGTCCCTAAGGACTGGATTGGGAATCACTGAGGTAATGACCACAGAACCCTTTCTTACGTTTTTCTTGCATTTTCTTTTTTTTTATTCGCTTTACTTTGAATTGTGACGTATGGGACATGGTCAAAGGTGACAAATGCCCCCAAATATGATTAAGACCTTTGAAATAGTTGTGTATAAATAAACTGTAAAAACTTTTTTTTTTAATAAAAAGAGCAATGTATATGGATCTCATGTGGTTTGTTGTTGTCAATTATTCTCATTGATGTTAATGGCTATTAATATCATTAGCTGGGGGTTAAGGGCCTTGCCAAGGTTATTAATATCATTAGGTTATTAATATCATTAAAAAGTTATTAGACGAAAATTGAATTACCACTGTGTTTTATGTTAGTTGTTCATATTTATAGGAGTGGACTATGACTTTACATTTCGTAGGTTAATTATTCCGGACCCACTCGAGCCGTTTTGCAGTTTTGTTCGCTGTTGCAGAACTGATTTACGTAATCGCGGTTTTGATTGTGACGTTTGAATGTGTCAAAAATAGGGACTAGGTCAGAGGCCTGAGCTCTGGCTTGAGAACCACTATTCTTCGCCGTTGTATTAAACATTTACCACTAGATGGCAGCAAAATATAAGTACAGTACAGCATATAAATCGAAGTTTCATTGTGGATATTTTTTAACAATCCCCATTCTCACAAACCTCTTAGGCTTATCTGATAACCTGATTCTCTGAGAAAGTGAAAACTTTGACCCTCATTCAGGCAAAATGGGAGAAAACTGCTTTCTCCATAGGTACAACCAACAAATTCGGTACACTATAATTCGGGAAAAACCGCGCACCTGCTTTATGACATAACTTTACTTCTTCAGACTATGCTATTAGAAATATCATTATGTGTATGATATGTTAGGTTAATACTTCTCCTCAGCAATGATCGTCGAACAACACAAAACCTTCCCTGACCTCACTGTAGTCATGTAATACTTGCTTCATGCCTAACATGGAATTTTAATTCATACATGTACAAATAGATATTGGCTTATTTCAATTTATTTTGAGTATTTTTTACAGGAGAGTTTATGCTGCGTCATTAAGTGTGACTTCAAAAGGCGGCAGCTTCGACTGGCTCTTGTCTAATAAATCGTCATTTTACAACTTCCCCCCAAGAGGGCGCAAAACATCCGCAGTTACCTGCTATGATTTGTCTGCTGCATTAAACCATACTAATCATGTGACACCATTCATCCATTTTCTTTACCACTTGTCCTATGTAGGGTCGCGTGATCATGCGACCGTAATGTTTTATAGTGTGGGTCTCGGTCTTGTTTTTTCTCTTTAATCTGATACCGTCTTCAGTATAAAGCATATTGCTCTTAGTGCTGTGACAGAGAAAAAATAGGCCTGGGGTGTGAGAACTGAGATGTTGCTCAATTTTAATCACTGAGGATGTTTTTTCCACAATTTTTGGCATAGTCATCTATATAATCTTTATGCTGTGTCATTCTCTGCTGTGTAAACCGTTTTTTTCTCTGCTGGCTTGTTCTCCAATACTATGCACTTTCCTGAGTCGGGGCCCTAAAAAGTGATGGAGATGGGGGCATGCATGAGGCTGGGAGTACTCAGGATCATCATCCCCATTTCCCTAGGCCTGGCATTTGGAAGGGGTGGGGTCCAGTCTTCCTAAAGGGCTGTGCTCCAAGGCTAAGGAAACCTGAGATCTTCTATTAAATATTTAGAGCCAGTTCATCCGCAATGCGCTGGTCAGACTAGTTCCTGTCTGCATGATGTAATGTTAATAAGTGGCTCCTCTGATAGGCCAAATCCAATGGTCATGTGACACATCCAATAAAAATGGCTTCAAATGCTACTGCAAGCTTTTAGTTTGTCTGATGATATTGACTATTGCGTCAAGCACATAATGTGATTTACCTGAATGGGTACCTATGTGTGCATTCAGAACAGCTTTCTGATACAGTCAATGTTAATATGTCTAGAAAATGCTGTGCAGAAGCAACCAGACTTAAATAACAAAATACTTTTATTTAATAATGTTATTTATATGTATTGTTTTATTAAATGCCTCTATGCTTTTAAGGTTAATATTTGTTCAGTTTTGAAATTTACTTTCATATTAGAAAAAAAACACCCAGAACAAATAACATCAGTCACAGTACTTATAAACACAAGTCTTAACTGATCGAACCTCTACTTGGCCATTTTCCCCGTTCTTCCTGGTGGATTTCCTTATCCTTTCCATAGATTTTCTATTAGATTCAGGAATTTGACGGAGCCCCTCATGGACATACAGTATATTTCCAGACCCGCGATCTCTTTGGCATCTCGCTTTGAGTAATACTGTCTGTTGTGCCTATTTTACTTTATTGTTATATGCATTTTTGATAGTAAAGCTTCCCAGTATAGCAGGAGTTCCGGCTAGCAGAAACGCAAAAAAATACCACGACACGATACGATTTATCTTTCTGACATGACTGACTGAAATCATTTGCACATTATTCTCAAATTATTAAGATTTCCTACACCATCCCTCTGCCAAGTGAAGAATGTGTCTTTTTAATTCGCTGCTATAACACATACTGGAAAAATAAAGAAGATAAAAGTGGAAAGGTCCCATGATTATAGGGGAGAGGGGGTATCAGGCTACAAGATACAGGACGATTTAAGGGAGCTATTAGAACAGCGCTACGTTTTCCCGGGCATCGGGTACAGCGCAGTTTTTCCATCCCCCTTCCCCCGCCGGTGAGCCTATGACCCATTGGCTTGCGCAGCCTGGTGCTGTACCGTCCTGGGCGACACCCTAGCCGGTCGTACTTGTTTCTGCGTGACTGATCGACTCCGGTTTCCAGGTCGGTTTCATGTACGCAGGGTGACCAAAAGCAGGGCGATGCGTGCTTTTTAATAATAGATGGACAGCTGATTAAAAAAGCTTACCGGATGAAGGTCGGAAAGGCTTGAGAGGCTGGGGGAGCGGGGGAGGGGGGGGTTGCTCGGGTTATTGACATGGGAAACACGTAATCCTCTGCTTATGTTTGAGGGTCTAGGAGCGTCTTTCTGTGTTGTACGGTTTGTGATCCTGAGAGCATCCCGATTCACGAGGCTAAGGGGCAAATCTCAATTAAAATGTACTGTTAACAGTACCCGATTTCCACCCTTCGCACCTTAACAAAATGTAAAATGTTAAGAAGCATTCTTCTTTTCTTATTGGCTTTACTATTCGCTGGACAGGTTGTTCGTGTGATTTTTAAAACCATTGCTCATTCACCTCACAATTAAAAAAAAGCCTGCTGCATTTCCCCACTGCCTGAACCTACCACGACGGGACTCTGTGCTGCTGATCCGAAGATCGCCTGTCCGGGGGCCCTTGGTAAGGCCCTTAACCCCCAGCTTCCCGGGCGCCCTCGATGGCTGACCGCTCACCTTTATCCCAAAATTTGCTCACACTTTAGTATGTCTGAAAAGGATGGGGTAAACGAGAAGAGAATTTCCCCACGGGGATTATTAAAGTATCATTATTATTTCAATGGCCTTAATTTCGGGTGCCTATAAAACAACAACTGCAATCAGAAATATATATTTTTCTATATATACAGTAAGTCCAATTACCCATTCTCGAATTAGTTTCTAAGATAAATCCATCCACCTTCCAGCCGTTTATCCTGGGGGGGGCTCTGGGCCGTTTGCCAGGCAGTACAGTACAAGGCGGGTACATATCCTGGATGAGAGCAGCTAAGTTAACGCTGTGTGAAACAATCGACTCATCAGTCTTTCCTTCAATACTTTGGTGTATAGATTAGACTAATAAATTAGCCATATTATAATGCAGGCTTGTTGTAATGTAACTAAATGAGCTACATGTGTGCTATGTTATGTGTCTTTCAATAAAGCGGTCGTGCTAAACTAAAACGCATTTTAATCAGGAGGGTTGTAATTATTAGTATGATGTAGTAGGATTGTAATTATTTCGTCTATAATTTTTAATTTTGGGTTCAGACAGCTCACGTAAAAGTAGATTATGTCCATTTAATTTTCCCCTAAAACTACAGAGGAGTTCACCTCGTTTCTGCAAGTGCTGCAGAAAACAGGGAGCAGCGGTCCACAAACAGGATTTGCGGTAAGTCATGCAGGGCTGGTGGATGAACTCGAAACAAGAGAATGAGACGTAGGGTGTAAAATAAAATCTACGGGGATTCCGCTGAGAGCACTGACCCTTTTAAAGAGGTTTATCGGGAGTAGGCGGCCTTTTAATCCAATGAAAATTTGATCGCATATAATGTATAATGGCCGTGGAGAGACATAGTTCAGTAATATTGTAATATCAACACAAACAGAAAAAGACAAATGAGACGTACATATAATTTGATCACCAAAGCATGAAAAATGAGAAACAACTGAACTACATTCTAAATTTGGCCGTATAACAATCAGCCTCAAAAAATCATCATCGGAAGTAACACTATTATGGCCTACTACCATACTATAGTATATATTATAATACTATATACTTATAATTTTTGCGTCTTGATGTATTAAAAGGTTGAAGGACAGTCGTTACATTTCTGAAATATGATATATCAGGCAGGCGCTGATTTAATGAATGCGATGTTCGTGGAAGGGTCACTGTTAATGGCCATCCGCGGCCTGCGCCTCTAATCCGTCATATAGCACAGCTAAAGTCTTCTGTCTGTTCTTAGCCAAAATATCTTTTTATTTCAAAAAGCACAGACAGCGATCTATTCTATATCCTTATTTGGAATATGGGAGTTTGTGTAATCAACGTAACGGGAATAAACCGAGCAATTTTTGTAAATATTTCTAAAATATGACGGCGTCTGCTTTAAATAAAAATTAAAACGATCGACGTATTTTGCTTCTATTGGCTATATATGTATTTAGACTATCGTGACACGAATAATTAATATCTTTAATGTATTAATTATTTTACAGACAACTAGTTATTTACGCTTACAGTTGTAAAATTATGCCAGTTATAATTAAGTATGAAGAAAATCATTTGCTACAGTAACATACTGCATGTTTTAGTAAGTAGAAAGTAAGTTTGGTGAAAAGCTGTTCGTTGGTAAAACGCATAGTCCGGTCCCTAAACTGGGGTGTCTTCCCCGAAAGCTTCGTAACGCTAAGTAGCCTAGTTCGTTATCTGTAGCTCTAAAGATCAATCGTTAATTAGCGAGTGTTTCTCGATTCCTTTGGTAACTAAATTCATAATCCTGTTCCTAATTTTAGGAGTAGGCTACTCCGACCCCTCGTTATTGTCTACCTTGCTCTTTTTTGAGCTTTTGCTGCTGATCCGTCACAGACACAGATATCGCCCAAAACAGACGACAGAAACACACTGGCGCTCTTTTTTGGACAATATAATAATGCCGATGATATAATTTTGCGGCATAAAACAATAACGTAGACTATAAATTAGCGCAAAAGGGGCTCCTTGTTGTAACATCTGTGTGCAATTTGAGTGCATAAAATGTTTGTGCGCCATTCAGAAATGACTTGAGAATGACTTTGAAAATGAAATTCAATGAAATCGGTTGAAAACACGGTGCAGGGTCGCAATTTGAATATACGGAAGTAGAATTAAAATGGGATTGATTTCACATAAATGTATATACATTGTGTAGATATAACAATACAGCGTAATGTTTCAATATGAATGACACAGCAGTTTAACAGAAGCGGCATACACGAAATCTTCCCCTTCTCTGCGATCACGAAAATTTACGTTATTTCAAGCACCTGCCTGAAAAATCATGTTACCGTTATTCAGAATGAAAGAGTGCCGCATTTTAAGTATCAGGTATAGAGAACAAATAATTTGAGTGTCATTTTGTGCACCATGGTGGAAGAGCACTTCATACAGTCATGAGAGCAAGCCTCTAATCGGAAAATGACTTTTTGAGGGCCTTCATAAACTAAACGCATATTGTTAGAATAGGTTAAAACAGTTACACAAATTTCATCTTGCAATGATGCAGATATAAAGTACATTTCATTCACTAGTACATGCCAATATATACATCCACCAACTAGAAAGTAAATCTATTATATACTTATTTATGGTTTGCAAGATTCAATAACATTTCTGTGTTTGAATTTCTTAGAATTGCTTCGAATTTAAATGAATTAAATTCTTCTCCCTGTCATTCCAGATAAAAATATTACAGGGTGCGGCCAATTCAATTCATATTCCAATTTATGAATGTAATGGGGCACAATTCATAAATTCCAAACAACCCTGGTAAGCTACATAATGAGATAACCAATCAAACTTGCTTTGTGTTCAGTCACACCCTTTGAACTGGGAAGGCGAATCACCCCTGACGACCAGCAATGGCAGAGAACTGTACAACTAAACCAAGACGAGGTTTGAGACAGCGCCGCCCAGGAAGCCAAGTTGCTGGTCTAAAATGCTGGTTTGCGGGCGGACATCATACTCGCAGCCTCTTGAATCCCATCTTCACTTGCCGAAAAGGGTTCTTGGCACTAGACCTAATAATTTTTATATTTTCAACAAATAGGTTAATTTATTCGGACTTTTTTGTTACTTTGGTCTATTTAAAATGATTTTCTAATTAGTTTTTTTTTCACATTTGCTTTTTGTTTCCACATTTGCATACGTCTGGTGTGACAATTATAAAATATTTTACCATTGAAATACGTGTGGTTGATGTTCTTTTTATCAACAGTATGTACTTTTCTTAAGCGGAGGTTGGGCAGGAGCCAACAAGCTACTACTGAAAGCCTGTTCGTTAATTTTGGAATAACGAAGGGTTATGGGAAAGACTCCCGAATCTCGTTCGTCCTTTACCTACGACGTACGTTATGTTGTTCGTTATTCGCTAAGATCGATCGCTTACGGGAAACGCACCCGTGACTATCAAATTTAACTGTATTACACAGTCCTTTGTACATAAACCTTTGTTTTGCTTATTTTGCTTAATAATATAGGTCTGCCTTTTACGATATTAAGAGAGTCTGGAATGTTTAAGCTCGGTGGTTAAACTGAATCAAACGCTTTATAGAACGAGCCAATTGGAAAAGGATAAGGATTTTGTTTTGAGAGAAGTTTTAGAATTTGATATTTATGAATTCTAGTGAATTGTTTAATGTTTGTAACGTTTTTAAATCAAGGTTCTGAGACTGAGCCAGAATACTTATGTATTCAAAATTCTTTTCCAGAAAACAGACAACAGAAATCATACTCCGATTCCGTGGGATGCTTCTACAACCACTTCGGCAGGGAGCGTGTTTCTTAATCAATCTACATTCGTATTTTTTCAAAAACAGTGATTATACATTCACCTCTGAGATGGCACCTGTGTGAGCCTAATCACCAAATGTCAATGGGCAACATGAAATTTGAACTAAATGGCCCTTCAAATATATCGGCCACAGCGAAAAAAATACAAACTAATACATACATACATACATAAATACAAAATCCTTACATAATAAAATAGTCAACTTGAGAGCATCCAATTCGGCAGTGATTAATGTCGGCCTACATATGGTTTATATATATATATATATATAATATTATTTGTCTCTTATTTTGAGCAATTTTCGTTTCCTAAAAACTTATTTAGTTTCAAACCAGAATTATATCGCTATTCACTAAACTTTGTATAAATATATAATGCAGCCAATAAAACCTCAGCTTCTTTGATAAAAGATAATGCGAAAATATAATATAATTAACATATTGTGAATATGATAGTTTGTCATTTTGTTTTCAAGTTAAATGTTTAGAATTTTTTTAGCCACAAACGGATTTTCTACTTCATAAATCTTTGGTAGCTGCAGTTAATTAATATCGAATGTTAATGTGTGAAATACCTTGACAGAGACGCGCCCAAATCCATCAAATAAATAACATTTATGTTTGTCAACTCAACACGCCAGATTCCACAGAAGAGCTATTTAAGACGCATTTTGGAATAAAACGGACAATTGTACCTTTTGTTTTTTGAACAATCTGGAAAATGGAAGCCAAGCAACGAAATTGTACGATACCGTAATTAACAACTGCCACTGATTATAGAGACATGCGTCGCATGCACAGTACGATCGTAGCCTTATTGTTTTCATTTTGGTTGCATAACGTATATTTCTATATAGATTAATAGAATGACATCTAGCTAATACGTAATAACTCTAAGTCGGTTTTTAAATGGTAATACCTAGTAATACCAAATAGCATATATAAGCCGTGTCCATTTAACAAATGCATTATATGTTTAGCAACAAAGGATCGAGGTTGACGTTTTTAACATGTGGCGCCGTGGAGTGTGCATCACTTGTTTCATTCATTTTCTCGGGTGGACCAGGGGTGGAGACTGTAAAATAATTTACCCTGTGTATGACGTGGGCTGTGTGGTTTCCTGCGAAGCCAACCAAATTGACGGCACAAAGAATTCAACTGTTGAGAGGAAAATATGATATATATATATATATATTCAAATTTTGCCTAAGTTAGTACGATTGCGCTACAATATATGGTTATTTATGTTTTATGAAGAGGCTATATCTAATTAAGTCCTTTACCATGTTCATCCCAATCAACAATTGAAATTAGACAGTGTGCCAAAGGTACAGACTTCCTCAAGGGACTTCTCTGATGTATGCGAAAGGTTAACGCAAGGCGTCATGAAGGAGCGATGCGACGTAATGAAACGTTTTAAATATTCATATGGATAATTCAGCTTCTTCCATTTACCTCATTGAGAGCCGATTCGCGACTTGGATTACAAGATTGGATTCGTTTCCAGAATGTAATCGGGCGAATACCCAGTTGATGAGTTCCAAGAAGCCGGGGGGGGTGTACTCAGGTTAAACGCCGACTGCCCTAGTTTTAAAATATACCGATGAAACAATGGAACCACCGTGGATGGATTTCACATTGACCATTCTGCTTGAAAAGGGGAACCGAATCTGCCAGACTATAGCGCCACGTAGGTCACATGAAATGACCGGGGTTTTCTTTACACAGAGGCGTTTGCCTAATTAACAGCAGCAGATAAATGGGCCCCAATAACTCTCAGAGAGGACTATGGGTAGATTCCCGCGGCATATAAGGGGCACTATGCTAGACCTGGGTCTTATAACATAAGCTGCACTGGTTTGTAACAGCTTCCTTTACTGAATCAACATCAGTTTTTTTTCTATATATGTGGCGATTGACTGTGGTGCTTAACTTTACTCTGCGGTGTTCGGGAGTGTGTCCCGGCGGACCTTAGCGACTCGGATCCTCAGGTTGTATGATTTGCTTACCGCAGGCTGATATTCAATTATGCTGCGCAGTGACGGTTACGCAGCTTAGTACAATTCGCCATTCGTTGGGGGTTTTGCTTTGGTGTTCTACTCGTCGGCAATTCAGTAATATTTCATTGCTATTTAATCTGGATGATTTGTACACCACCCAATAAGAAAAAAGAAGCAAACTTTTAAGTAAAGGTTACTTTGGGTGAAGAGCGCTACATGACATTATTTTTAATTTAACTGCTGTATACCTAATGTGGATTGCAAATAATTGTGGGATGCGCGTAATTATTGCGAATGAAAACCCGTAGTATCAAGGTTTTTCGCTTTATGGAAGTGCTGACAAACGTCGCTGTGTGAGAGACTGTAACCCGTTCATTAATGGCCATCTGGATGCGGATATTTGATCCCAGCCTGTCCTTAATGCGCTCGGTAACTGCAGACTCTGCGCAACGTCAGCTTTGCAAAAGCTTTTACGACAAATGTTGTTGATATTAATATTGTTAGGCCTATAATAATAATAATAATAATAATAATAACAATAATAATGTTGTTATTGTTATTATTATTATCATTATTCATTTTGGTTTTTAGTAGTTGTATATTAAGTGAAATATTTTTGATGTGAGCCTCGCGCCTTACGATCCATTCTTGGTTCTTCGTTAATTTAGTTTGCCTTGAAATGAGTAAATGTTAATTTGAATATCATTTAATATAAAATAATTTAATAGGTAGGTGTAGCTGTTGTGTGTGTGTGTGTGTGTGCGCGCGCGTGTGTGTATACGCACTGCAGAGCCGTATTTAAATTGAAATCCCTCATAAGATGTTTGGCATATATATTATTGCTGCCTTTGCGTTGGGGAAAAGGCTCACGTAGACTATTCAGCATTTCAAAGCGAATTGTTATTATATTCATCAAAATAGTATATATTGTCACTTTGTATCAATACCAGCCTCTCAAAGCTGGTAGGCCTCTAAACTGCTATTGTACAGACAGGCTTCTAAATTGTGCCTGGATTTTCTATTCTTGGGGAAAGGGACACATCTCGAACATTTAGTGAACATTTAGAATATTGATGTAATCGCGAGGTTTACTATGATAAATAACGATGTGTCGTATACCGTGCGATGGTAAATTATTTTGAATGATTGCTAGACTATACCAGTACATTCAAATCACAGTTATGCTTTATATTTTCCCCGCATGAAAATTACACAGTGCTTTCTATTTATTAGTGAACATCCCTTTGATTGGCATGTTGATATATAAATGACAGAATTATGTTCTTCTTTTACGTAGTCTAAGAAGTGATGGGTGGGACAAAATTAATTCATCCGAAAGGCAACACATCCGCTCCCAGCTGTCCGCTTACCCTGAGTCAGTATCGGGTTTGGAGTTTGGGAGCTGAAGAGGCACGGTGAGCTCCACCTTAAAAAGCACCTGGGCCAGTGACATTGCAAAATGTGAAAGACGGGAGGAGGGCTCGATTATTCTTTCGCCACTAGGGTAAGATGCTTACGACCTAACTATCTTTCCACTGGTAAATCCCCGCCAGTGCGGCCCAAACAGACAGAGCTGCTTTGGGGCAGAAGGAGGACCTTATGACGGGAGGGACTACCGGGAGTGGGTTCAAGCTGCAGCGGGCGGAACCTGCACCTGCACGGCTCGCTGCGGTGGAGGCTGAACCATTCCGCAGGTAAACGCGCCGAGGAAGAAAGAGGGAGAAAGGCTTATAGACTGGGTAATGGGGGAGGGCGGGGTAAGGGGATCGTTCAGCCAAAACTGTTATTTGATACCCAGGAAGTCGACCAAACCGCCCGGATCTCTTTTGTTTCGTTGATATTAGCCAGTTTTGTGATGAAGTAGCTTCGTTGATTTTAATGTGATCGAATTTACGGTGCGCAAACAAGATGTATTAAGCTGTGCGCAATATATACGGTCTCCAGGGTACGTACGCATCGGAGTGTGCAGGCACCACCCACCTACAGAATTCGCTGGTTTTGTACCTGTGCGCCTTTATGAATAGTGTAGGTCAGAATCTTCAAAAGCTATGGAGCATGTGAAACAGGGTCGCAGTGCTAGATACTCTAATTATGAATTAAGTAGAGTGCGCAAGTACTCTTCAAAAGCATAGAGAACTGTATGAATTCGCTGTTTTATTCATTTTCGTTATCAAAGTACTTACGCTGACGTCTCAAAACACCTGGAGCAGGTAAAGCTTTTAAATTATGAGACAAATGATGTAATTGTCAACGGCATGAGCGTGCAAATGTTAATCCGGTGTGAATTTTGATTACATTTCCGCACGTTCGTAAATACGATCATATATATCCCAGTGCCATTCTGACGTTTCCATTATTATCGAGACTGTTCTAGACGGGCTGCAGTAGTTGTTCAGTTGGTTCTGACTTTTTACTTCGTAAAAAATAAAGGTACTTATTTTCGACTGAAAAAATAGGTCGGTTTCTTTTTCTGCTCGTTCTACACGTTTCATATCCCCGATGTTTTTTGACGAAATATAATCAAAACGGCTCCCTTTGACTTAGGATTCTACTGAAAAATTCTCCAAAAAATGTCTTTTTACATGCAAGACAAAGTGTCTTTTGTGCTGAAGAAACTACGGGGGAGGGGGGCAGGGGGCGTTTTATTTTCAAAGGATCTTGCTTGGATGTTTATTGTTGAACTTCTCCCGTAGAATTTCCGAATTTATCATTTTAAAAGTTCAATGTAGGCTATGTGGATTTTCAGTTTATTCACAATTACTCTTATTCGAAACTCCTACCGGAATAAAGTTTAATTTATAATTTATGTAATACGTTCATTTGGTTTTGACAGGAAAAAAATATTATCGAACAGCCAATAAGATGAAAAATATTATTGATAACTGATGGCCCTCAACGTGTATAATTGTTTTGAATAAAGAAATGGTATTAAGTTAATTTAAACAATTTTAATTTAAACAAAGTTGGAACAATTTTACTATATGTATACTATATATTTCTAATTTGACATGGTTTAGTATTATAAGGCATATTTGACAAGAAATTTTGTTGAATATTATGAGGTATTTTAATGTTAGAATGTGGCACGTGTCCTAGTATTTCAAAATATATATGGTGCTTATTATTATTATGTGCCTTGAAGTCGATGCGCAAAATGCTTCTTCTCGTAAACATTGTCTGGCTTAACGGAAATTCGTCCTTCTAAAGTAAGCCTAAACTCCGAAAATAACTTAAGTTAGAAAGTAATCAAATAAGTGCGATTTTCCCCGTCATTTTGACAAATATTCAAACATAGGTGACTAGAGCAGACTTCTTGCGTCGATATACCTAAGTGCTCACCTTCCCACGCTTACTGCAGTAGTCCGCAATGCCAGTTAGAGAATTGTACAGGAACTGTTATCTCTGTCGTGTATATGTTATTGATGTCTCTTAATCATGTTGTAAATATGTGTTGAAGTCCGTTTCATGGCAGTTGTTTAATTTGTAGCGACTGAAGTTGTTCATTCGTCTGTGGAAAAGAAGACTGCTTCTGGTGATCAGAACTTAATTTAATTTCTATATGGAATCGTTCTATTTAAATATTTTTATTTAATATTATTTAAATATGTATTCAGTTTATCATCTTAAATCTGCTTTGGTAGTTTGCATGCAGAGAAAAGAGACAGAACCCTGGCTAGTTTGCGATAGATGAGCTAATATTGCGCAAAGTCAATATGATGAACGCGAGGTCTTTTTAAATATTCATCACATCGCTTTTTAACAGCATTTAAGGCATTGACTAAATGCACGTTATTTGGTTTGTGAAACTATCCCACTAATTAAAGGCAAACGTGATCGTCGGAGAGTGGAGTATGCTTAGCAGTACTTTTAGAAAAGGAAAACTGTAAAAATAATATTTCACGAACATTTTAGTGAGAACCCATATTATGAGCTCTGAGTTAGCGCGTGACGTTTTGCGCCTGTACGGTGAAAATGCGGAGATATCACCCGCGAAGGGGCTGTTTGAAACGCGGCGGCGCTTTCAGGCCGTATCGATTTATCCAGGAAATGGCAAGACGGCTCCTGCTTTGGGAGCCATTTGGGCGTCTAAAAAAATCACTTAGAACATCATTTGGAGCCGGAATCAATCTGAGTTCGCTCCACGGTATGGCGCTGGGGGGCTTTATGGGAAGGAGCAGTCTGGGCAGGACAGCGAGCTATGCTGCTGCTCGATAGTCCTGACAGATGGTAATGCGTTCAGGGCCAGGGTTGGGTTGGGGT
>JAODKC010000064.1:24929836-24977083 GCA_026777985.1 Mormyrops attenuatus
GGGCCCCTGGCGCCCCCCCCCCCCCCCCTCCGCCCCGCCCCCCCCCCCCGCCCCCTGGGCCCCGGGCCCCGCGCCGGGGCGGGCCGGGGGCGGGGGGGGGGGGGGTGATGTAGTGGTACATAGTCATTGTATCCTATGCCTTTGACTGATCTCTGCCCATACACATATAAGTGTCAAAGAATAACATTACTGCACAATAACGGAGACAGGCCTAAAACGGATTAGTATATAAGGTCTTTAGACCTAATGTCTTACTTCTCTTAAAGGAAATGGGTCTTATAAATGAAAAAAGGGAAAAACAGTTTTAAGTGGAAAGTTTAAGTGAAAGAATAAGGAAAAGGGTCAGTACTGTTGCATTAAAGATGAAACAATCTGACACTGGTGAAAGTGCTGGAAGTCACAGACGTCTTGTATGGGTTCTGTGTGATTACATCACAGTTTATGTTCCAGGCTGGTGCCTTGTTTCCGGCTGGCAGGCCCACCGTCAGCTGCCGTGTAATTACTAAGCTGAGGCCAAAGGAATGCACTGAGGATTAACAGCTGGCTGCAGGTTCATGGAGCGGCTCTATGGACAAAGACGGTGTTAGCATCCCGGCAGAAGTACCGTCTCAGCCGGAGGCCGAGACCAATTCTAATTGGGGTGGATTTCACTTTAAAACTGTTCGAAAATGTGGATCTAAGGAATCATAAACTTATGTGAGAGTCAGGCTGCTGGTCAATCTGCTGAAAGCTTTTGTGATGTTAATTTGCAGATTGACCAATAGCCCCCCCCCCACCCCCCAGAAATGGGATAGGAGACTCAAGACCATGTTAATTGATTACTCTTTGATTGTTCATTCCTCTTGAATGTTCAGCACTTTCTTTACATCATCGTTGATGGTCCCTTTCTTTTAAATTCGGCTTGAAGTGTCACTTGCAAAGTCTTCCGGTGGAATTTTGGGAACCGTATGGTGCCCTGATTGGTATTTTGAGACGTGTTCGGCATCTGCATGGTATCCTGAGTGATAGCGGACAGTCCGGCTGCAGCGGTGTACTGCAGTTGAAGTCATGTGATTTGAAATGCGGTTTTGTCAGTGGAAAACTGAGAATGCACAAACGATCAATCAGTCCTGCAGAATGGTGTCTTCCTAAGTCACAGTCCAGGACGTGCTAGTTGCAGATAAGATGCTAAATGCATGGTTGGAGCCATTGTTGCTTGCATTCAGCATTCATATTGTGATTGCATGAGCATTTTCAAAAATGTCCTTTGTAGTGTTTATTAAGGATAAAGTATTCCGTGTCTTTAATTCCTGAAAAAGAGTCGGAAGGTCAATGGGAGCTTTTTTGGAGAATGACAGACTGACCTTCCTTCCATCTGAAGCTAAACAACATGTCCTTGCATGACCCAATGCCGGTTTTCCACAATATGCTCAAGTTCCTTCCAAGACGGCAGATTCAGTGATTAAAGCAAGGCCAAGTGGATGGGTTATCGGCACAAGGGGACCAGACTTGCATTACTTGTACAATTCAAAGCTTTTCATCCATTGATTGTTTTTTTCACCTATTTAATTCCCCACCCCTTCAAAGACCCTGTCGCTGGCTGCGTTTCTTTGTTGAGCCCACGTCATCATGACGTATGCTCACCTCGCCATCAGGTCCATGCCCTTAATCTTCTCTCACCAGAGCCATCTTTCTGCAGAGACTGTCTACTCCCTTCGGTATTATGAGCCCCTCCTCCTTTAAGGCCCTCCTACTCCTGCGCATCCAAAGAGCCGCCCTCCTTCGCAGTCTGTCTGCGCAGAGCCCCGGCTCGCCCCCGGGGTGACGATGACTCCTGTTCTGTGTATGGCACTGGTAGAATTCACTGTGAAAGCGCACCATCAGTGAATTACCATAGGGCCATAAACAGAGCAGAGAAAGAACCACGCAGTCGTGCCCGTTTGATTTCCGTTATTTTTTTTAGCCTTTTTGTCTCTCTCTATCTGTGATGGCAAGTTCATTGCCCCCTTTTCTACTGAAGGGGGGGTTTCAGGATGACGCAGGCCGCTCACTGGTTAAAATTCCATTAATCTCTTAAGCTTCCAGATGACCTACCTCACCCTTCTTTGCCCATTTTGGCACTAGCACATTTTTGCTTCTGTATATACTCTTTGAGCAATTATGTGTAGTGCCAATATAGGAAAAGACAGACGCACAGCAACATCTTTGGTCACACGGAGACAAGTGTGAGGCCTTTTTGTGATATAAGGTGATCTCAGTAGTGACATGATATGTTGTTGAATACTTATAACTTGATGCAGTCATCTCTGCTTAGTCATGGCAAAGAATCTAGTGCACCTCCATCTGAATGATCGCCTTTGTGGGAGAAATTTCTTTCATCTTCACTCATATTATTCCATTATTTTCCTTTTGTGCATAATCGTAAGTCGTGTATCGGTGGTGTTTTGCCGTCTCTTGTAAATGCTGTGCCTCAGGATTTCATATTAGGTAGACTGACTATTTGTTTCGTGTCTCGGTATGTGTTGTTTGTAGGTTTCATTATCCCACGTTCTGGTGAAGCTACTGCTACTTTTTCTTTCGTCGCCTTTATGTCTTTTTCCAGTCTACATTGAGCCACTGCTTCATATGATAGAGGATTGTTCCAATCGATCTCCTTGTCCTCTGGCTATCGCAGAGGTCTTTTTTTGTCGTTGATTGTATGCCTCTTGTAACCTGAGCCTCAGACTCCCATGTGGTGGCTGATATTTGATGGATGTGTGGAGCTCTTTTGGGAAATGGTCCTATTGAATCATTGCAAGGCTCCAGAAGAATGTTGATGATGAGGTGACTGCGGAAGAAGACACCATACTTCCCGTCTTCACTTCTTCTGGTCCTCAGGAGATTTCTGTGCTCCAGCCTTCAAGAAGCAGGCCAGTGAAACAGGATGAGATCTTTTCCGTCTGTCTAGGATTTTCTTTTTCTACACTATTTTCTTTGAATTCACCAATGGCTTTCTTTCCAAGATTAATTAATAATGAGTCTTCTTCAAATTGGACTTGTAAAAACATTTAATTTTAGGTTGTAGAATTTTTTTGTTTGTCTGTTTTTCTGTATTGACTCAAAGTGTTCCTCAAACTAGTCTGCATCTATCTTATAGTGATTCTCTTCAACCTTCTGTGTCTGCTTGTCTGCTTTGTGGTGCTGGGGCCCAGTGACGACCTGCCATTTTGATATTTTACAGAGATTCCTGAATGCACTGCAGACTCTGGCGGTGTTTGGCAATGGTAGAACTCACACTGGTGAGGTACATGGATCCGGTGGTTCTAGACTTGCCAACTACTGCCTGAGAGCTATAGCCCAGTCCCTTGTTCCTCACAGACATCACTTATTCCTGTGAGTTTCTCCCTGCAGAACCTCAGAAAGAGAAAGAAGACTTGAGGCTAGCATCCATTCACTTCTACGTCTGGTAGTATGGAAAGCGAGTGACTGCAGGCAGTACAGAGAGGCTGAAACAGGAAGTGTCACTCTGTTGCCCTCGGTCTCAGAGCATCCAGAGACAATGTTGTACTTATGTTATGGCTTATCCAACATACAAGAACATTGTGTAGCTAGGTGTAACCTGAATGCCATGTGTTTTTTTGCTGGTAGACAACTTTCTCTGCTCTTTATGCATGTATTTATTTTTGCCGTCCTTCCAAGTTATCAACCAATGACGCAAAGTGCAACCTTTTCCTGTTTGTTATTTTAATGGCTCAGTTTTACAATTCAGCACACTGGAAGTAGGGATGAAGCCTGCCTTTATTTTTGTATCGGGCTTCCAAGTCCTTAGCTGCTCGTGTTGGCATGTACCGCTGTTTTGAAACAAGTTTAGAAAGTGTTGAGATCAGTGCACATTTAATGAAATACCTAACTTAAGCAGGGTGTTAATGGTAATTCCCCCCACTCCACTATGGCTGTTGTCTCTTTTATTTCTTTTTTTAGATTTTTGGCAAGAGCTGCTCCAGACCTGTGTCACAATTACCTGACCGTGTAGTGTCGTTTTACACCCGCCATTAAGTTCCAGGAAAAGGATGACCTTGTCGGAATCTTTATTTGCCTGAATGAATCGTTTGTTTTCGCCAGCAGCCCAGCAGTGAGAAGCCTGTGGATTAATGCACCACCCTGGTACAAATGTTTCCCATGTAATGTACCTAGGTGGCCCTACCAATCCTCCGTGATAAACAAGAGTGGTGCCTGATCTTGGGTGGTGGTGACCCAATTCTACTTTTGATGCTTTTTGAAATGTGCTGAGAAACACCTCTGTTTCTGAGCAGTTCTGGGCTGTTATGGTAGTGGGTTAGCATGGAAGCTAATCCATACCCAATACTGAATGCAGAATGACTTGCATGACGGTGCAGTGAATGTTATGTGCATATGTGCTAAGCCAATTCAGGGTAATTCAAGAACTATCCGGAAGAGTATCAGTGTTGATTCTGGTACCTTTCATTTACTTGTGTTCACTGTCCCCCCCTCCTCCATATTTATGTATCTGATGATACTGGAGTTGGGGGGATCTTCGGAGTCCAGTTTCACCGTCTCACATACTCTCCCTGCCCCTGGCCAGCAGACACACATCTCCCACAGGCTTTCCTGAGAGGCACTTGGGTGTCGGCGAGCCGGACAGACTACCTACTAATGCACAGCAGACATTAGCGAAATGTGATTATGTTCCTCATTATTAGCTGTATAGAGTGGTGCTGACTGCAAGTGGCGTGGGCAGACAGTGTCTCACCCATCGGATGTGTTTTCTGGGGACAGGGAGGAACCATTAGACGGAAATGGGGGGGGGGGGGTGCTAGGGACTGGACATTTAACAAAGATTCTGGTCTGTATCTATGAAGGGAAGGTGCCCTTTAGATGGGTATTGAGCCTTAATGACTTAAGTGGAAATTTACCACCGAAGTCTATTAAACAAGGTCATGTTTTTGTTGTTTTAAGGGGAACTGCTTGTCAGCACATGTAGGGTGTCCCCTGCCTTTCCTGGGATGGACTCATCAGAGCCCTGCATTAGATAAGTAGTTATGGGAGATGATGGACCTGTTTGTTAAATTACTCTAGTCAAATGTCCATAATGCTCATAAGTCTTTTGTAGTCAAAGAATCGACCATGGTGGTTCAGTATTTTTGACATGAACTTCGTTGGTGTATCCCTCGACCTCCACCTTTCTGTTGGCTGGTAGTAGCACAACCAAGGCAATGGTATGGAAGGGATTAGGATTTGTACTTATACCACTGCAGATAGGCCCTTGTGATAAGAAACTATTAGCGGAGATTAAAGCTTTGCCCCCATGTGTGCAGGGCTCCAGGCAAAAGAGCCCCTCCCCAAGAGGAGCTGAAGTGTACTGGTGCTGAAGCAATAGCTCTGGCACCTGCTAACTTTAAACTGCCACTCCAAATGGGCTCAACAACAATTTGTTCTTCTGCAAAATGCTCTGGTGACAATGTTGATGGAGGGTGTCATTCTTACGCCTCACATTTACCTGAAATGGACACGTGGAACCATCTTGTGCGTTTATTACCAAAGATGAACGCTGTGCAGCAGGTTCATCACTTGCTATTAACACTTTAGAGGAGTGTTTCCCAATGAGGTCCATGGGGACCCCCAGACTGTCTATGTTCTTGCTAAAAGCGTGGATGGCCTGGGGGTCCCCGAGGACCAGATTGAGAAACACTGCAGTAGAGCATTACCTGATGGCACAAACAGTGGGAGGCGCTGCAAGGATTATGATGTAGTGGGGTCATTCCAGTGTGCCTTACAGTCCCTGTATGATAGACTTAAGACATGGCATAGTTGGCACAAAATTGAAGTTATTTGGAGTGTGTTGGCCTCCGGCAAAGGTCCATCTTGCCTCAGCTCTTGTTTGTGATTTTCATGGACAGGATGCCAAGATACAGCTTTTGCTGGAAGAGCTTCTGCTTTGGAGGGCTAGTGGTGACATCACTGCTATCTGCCGATGAGATTATGCTTCTTGCAGGGGTGAATCTATGGACTCTGGGGGCCCGACGCAATAAAAACTACGCAGGACCCCTCACCTCCCCCTCCCCCGATATGGCAAAATTTATCACCATTATTTTAGCTTGAAGTCTAAATTAATAAAAAAAAAAACAGAATTTAATAAACGCAAGTCCTTTATTTTCACTTTTGTGAAAACAGAATGCACAAATAAAGCAGATTTGTCAGTGCAATGTACTTGGAAATGAACCACCCTTGGGGGGCCCTTCTCCGCTCAGGGCCCCAGGAAATAGCCTTCCTTGCATGTCCTGTTGCCAAACCTTTGACTTCTGGCCTCATGTAACCAGGACCTTTAACACACACAGTTTGATGCTGAGTGAGAAGTGGCAGGGATTACAATTAGCAAAATCTGAGGCACTGGTGCACTCAAAAACATGGATTTCTCCTTTCAGTTGAGATGAGTCATGCCTCAGTAAGGAAATATCACAGGATCTTGCTCGTGAATTATAGCAAAAGGGCATATTTGTTTAGTGGCCATGGTTTTGCAGATCTGTGGTGGTGAAGAGAGAACAAAATCTGTCTCCATCCTCACCTTTAGGTCATCAGCTGTTGGTAATGACTGAAAGGAGAAGGTCACAAGTACAATCTTAAGGACCTGAATCAAAGGCAACTGGACGACTTTTTCAATTTCTTGAAGACGTTTCACCTACCATCCAAAAGGCTTCTTCAGTTCTGAACTGAAGAAACCATTGGGATGAGAGGTGAAACGTCTTCAAGGAATTGAAAAAGAAGTCCAGTTGCCTTTGATTCAAGCCCTTAAGATTATCACGTCCTGGACGACTGAGAACCTACATAGACATATGTCACTAGTTCAACTGGCCAAAATGAGGTTTCTCTGCATACTTTCTGGGTTCTCTTTTGCAGACTGTGACAATCCAGAAGAACCTCATAACAGAGCTTCCGCTACTCCAGATCAAGAGGAGCAAGCTGAATTGTTTTGCGTATCTTATAAGGATGTCACCTGGTCAGCTCACAAGGGTACTGAGACTACTGCGGCCCCAGGCCAGAACCAGGAGGTGCTGGAGAGGCTACAGCTTCGGGCTGGCTTGGGGACAGCTGGAGATTTTTCAACATATCCCCCTCCCCCTTGTATTAGCATGAAGTGCTGTTCTATTAGCATTTTTAATGTGAGTTTATAATTAAACTTGTACCAAGCTGTTGACAAAGTGTCTAATTTAAAGCGATCTTCTGACTGGATCGGGTGAAACATCTCCCCAGATGTATTTTTCCCCAGTGCAATGAAGGTCAAGCAGTACCATCAAAAACCCAAACCCAGTATTTTTTTTTTTTTTTTTTTAAAAAAAAGCATTTTAATTGGATTTTTAAAATCAGGTTTAAACTCACTGGGAACAAAAAAAAAAAAAGTATTTTTTGTGAACATTAAATGATTTATTGAAGAACTGTCCGCTTTGATTAGTAGGTAACTGCATGCTTCACGTGGGTTTGCATCAAAAAGTCAACCTACTCTAAACTCTGATCAGTTCAAAAGGCCAAATAGACCAGACATATTGAAGTTACATTATTATTCACAATTAACATTATTCAAAAAAACACACCTTTGAGGTAAGATCTGGCATGAAAGAAATACATATTTGCACTAACAAATGTTGACAATTTCATATAAAGTGGTAAATACAAGAGAAAGCACTTCCTAAAGTCATTAAACCAAAGTAGTAATGTCCGTACTGCTCTTCCAAACAGAACTGCTGGGAGTGCACCCACAGCCTTGGACCAGTCACTACATACTGGAGTGGACATACCCAATAAACTCAACGGCTTCCTGTCGACTGGGGTCTTGGGGGGGGGGTGTGTGGCTCCCACACGAAACACATGCATCTCTCTGAAAGAGGACCCTCACTCAGCACATGACCTCTTGAGCCATGTGGGTAGTGCAGGGCGGGGGCAATACCCACAGCTGTCCTGGCAAAGATCCTCGAGGGACAAGAAACCTGGAGTGCAGCTTAACCCTCAAACACTTGTACATTTGGCTTGCAAACTACCACCATCATACACTCCAAGATTGAGCATCTGCCTGCCTTCTACATCTTGGTCTGTTTACCTGGAATTTTATATTGAGCAATATACATCGAGGCTTCAACAGAAGTCCATCTGGTGGTATGTATCTACCTGAGGAATGACACAGCGCCTATAAGCAGAGGGCACGGTGACTATAGCACCAGCTAGAGGCATTTTACTGATGAATCTGAGGCCTGAAATGTCACAGACGTGTCCAAAATTATGAAGACTATCGGTATTGAATGGGGAAAAAAATCTAGTGTGTTGTAAGCTGTTAATGTACAAACTGAGAAATCCTAAGTCTGCCTCATGCACTTCCAAAAAATGCTTAAAAAGGATGTGAAAAAATTACTCCATATTTACACAAAATGCATCTGTACATTACTCAGTCACATCCAACAAGACTAAGGAAACCCAACCGACTCAAGTACAGTTCTCTTAAAGGAGAGCACGGGGGAGATTGGCACATCCTGCCTTGAAACGCAAGGGAATCCAGTGAAGTCAGCGTCACTGCTCCAAGGTCACGACCTCCACCGCCTGCCCATCCAGAGTGACTGTGTTGTCAATGCGTGTGGCGACAGGTGCCATGGCGACCTGCACAGGGCGGTTACCCTGCGCGAGGCTGGTGACCACAGTCTGGTACATGCTGACGGGGATCTGGACGAGCCCTGCAGAGAGAAGAGTAAGTGGGATTTGTCTGTCCACTGGCGCAATCACAGGAGCATCTCTCTCTGTAATAATGACGGGTAACCTTCATGTTATCTCAGAAGGCCATAGCTAGAACATAGGCCCTTGCTGTTGAGAAAATGCTCTGCTCTGTATAAGAAATATCCAGGAACTGACAAACTTCTGGAATGAGAGCAGAATGGAGTGGTCAGGTAATGGGGACGGGAGGAAGCCCTGAGTCACTCAGGCCCTGTGCCACCTTCCTGGATGGAGGGGGGGAGGGGGTGGACTCAGACTCACAAAAAGTTCACAGAAGGCGAAGCGTGCAGCTGGAATCCACTTCTGACGGATTAGGCTGGATCACACAGATCTACTGGACATGTACACGCACCATCTGTCCCATAGGAACCCCGTGGATTAGAATGTCCAACCCCCAAGAGAAGTGAGGCAGTGGTGGTCTCCAGCTGGCCAGGATTAACCTGAGCTTCATTGTTTTAAACAGTACTGACAGGGCCATTATTAATATTATTACTATAGTCATCAGCACGACATCCTCTGCATTCATTCCTAACTGTACCCTGTACCCTGTACCTGCAAATACGTGAGCTCTGTTCGCCAGTACAAAGCATGTTTACGGCTGTAGTGCAGTGAACAGGAGCTGATCTAACAGAACACAACGGTGTATCAACAGCAAGTGAAGGTGCTCCCTTTGTAGCTATAAATTGATGTTTACAAATTGTACTTTTCAACAGCGAGATGCCCTCGGTGCAGTCAGAGGTCACGTTAGCGCCTTAGGTACGTACCGCTGGCGTCCTGCACCCCAGCCAAAGCTCCCATTGCAGCCGCCGTCTCCCCCGCCAGCACGATCTGCCCCCCGCCCTGCAGGGTGGCCTCTGCAAGTGTCGCCACTGCGTGGGCTGCTGCTTCACTGCAACCACACACACTGGTATTCATACAGAAATTTATCCATTTCCTGGAAGGTAACAAGCATAACAATAGACGACACACTAACAGAATCCCAGGCCTTTTACGTTTAAGCCTTTGGTGAGCAGCAAGCCTGATGCATTTTGGGGGGGCAGGGAGGGGGGATCTCTAGCCTGCTCTCGCTCCTGCTCATCCAGCCTCAGGATTAAAATAATCCCATGAGCAGAGAGGATGCTGAGTATTTCAAGTCTGTTCTGATAGCTGCTGTCAACATGGGGTGTGGACCCGGGGACAGCTACACAAACCTAGCTGACTGCAGGCGAGTAATGAATGATCAAAAGGCAGAACAATGCCTTGTGGGAACAGCGCCCCCTGCTGGTGTGCTGATTAACTTCAGGCTCACTTTACCCTTGGATCTGGCAGGAGAGATTTGAAGGGCTCTCAAACGAGGTGAAGCATGTCAGGCTGATGCTGTGGTTTTATGAATGTGGCTTCAGTTGTTCAGATGTGCATCATCCTGAGCGCTAACCACAACCGAGCCTAACCGGGATCAGCAGCAGTTTGGAAACCCAGATGATGGCAGATGAACACAGGGCAACCTGCGAGGAGAGATGCCCCCTTCAGATTAGCCCCCCCAAGAGGCAGACTTCCGAAGAGGCTGTCCATAACTGATCTTTACGCACAACACGAGTCCTGGAACAACTTAAATCCAAATCCAATTAGCGGCGACATCAACCCTTCTTCACAAAATATAATCACCACCACAGTCATTCAGTATATAAAAGGATTATTAAAACATTTCTCACAATGAAATAAATCAGTGACGTCTTTCCAACAGTTCGGATGTGAAATATTGGGGGGAGGGCAGCTCTTTCATTCTGTAAGTTTTCAACAACGGAGACACAGAACATCAGTGCTCAATGTATCACCCAGAAACTGGATGAATTGTACTTTGTGCCCTAGACTGTTTACCAACCTTTGGTTATGCGTGTCAAGCGAGTGTCCAATGGCAGGCTAGGTGGCTGGCTCTAGTGTGGTAGGAGAGTTAATACCAATTGCCCCACTCCATGTTTTTGGTGACGGCTCCTAAAAAGGGGGTCATTAGGCAGGGCTGAGGGTAGTGCAAATGAACGGGGAGTTGGAGGGTGAAGAGCATGTGTAGAGCTGAGGCAGCTTGGAGATTGTAAGCTGCTTTTCTGCCCTAGTCTGGCGAGGAAATCTGTCTCAGCACCTGTCCACAATGCCCCCACCCATTGCCCTGATGAATTAACATCAGGAAAATGGCCAAAATACCAACCCCCCTCCCAGGACCAGACTGTTGGCCTAACGACAACAAACTTAAAGGCTGGAACAAGAACGTACACCTTACAAAAGCCAGCACTTCTACAGAAATGCTGCTCTCCTATTGGACTGCAGCCAAAAATTGAATTTAAACCCGCTCAAGTAAACCATCGTAAAAAAAACTTTTACATATCCATAAATGACCTAAGCCATATCAAATTTACCCAGCAACAAAGCTGGATACATCCCAAGACAATGAGATAATTTGAGGTAACTTCCTATAGCAGTGAATCCTGTGGGATTTAAGACTACAGCATTCCGAGTCCTAATGCAGTGACCTTAATCACTGCATACTGCTGGCCGGCACTGCCACCAGAGAGGGTCACACGGAAAACAAGGTAGGCATGTCCAATCAGGAAATCGTGCTTCTGTGTGATAAACAGCCATCCCAGAGCCCCGGGGATCACAGGTAACAAGCCCCAAGGGGGCTGAGTGTGGGCGCAAGTCTCCAGCCCCGAGACCACGCGAGGAACGTCGTGGAAACGGCCCAGAAGAGCTGACACTGCCGCTGCCTTGCCCATTGTTACACTTAAACCATCGTGATTCAGCCTTCGTATCTAATGCAAAAGAGCACTGGTAGCCGCACACACGAAGCACGTTCCACTTGATAAGTGCCTCTGGTCCAAATCACCTGGAAATAGTGCATTTTGCTCTAAAAAAAAAAAAAAAAGAGCCAAATCACCATTTCCTGCATTGGGTATGCGACTTGTGTTTTCCAAGAAAAATATTCTGAAAAGCCATCTTCATAAACTCCATCTCTCTGTTGTGAAATTCTTTGGCTACATAAACTACACTAATGTGAGAAGCGTGAGTGTAACACAACAGGGAGGAAAGACCCTGACCCATGGACCTCTGAGGAATTCTATTTTCCTACCTCAATAGTTCCCCTGCCAGTCATCCCAGCATAACCCGATTCCCACAGGCCTACGAACCTGTTGAGTGCCATGGTGACCGTGGCTCCAGCCTGCAAGTCCTGGGTAGCGGCCACAGCGGCCTCTGCCAGTGATGCCACGGCCTGTGTGGCCTCTGATGTCTGGGGTGCCTGGATGGTCATCTCTCCCCCATGTAGCGTGGCCCAGTTCTGCTCCACCTGCATTGGTTCACAGAGACCATCTGCATTCCCAGACTTGATCCTAGAGCATTTTAGCCAGAAATGCAGCACCCGCCGACCCGCCCACCTCTCCATCAGCCACGGTGGAGTAGTTGACCTGGGCCACAGTCACAGTGGCAGGCAGTTCCGAGGCATCAGCTAACGTAGCTACAGTCGCCCCAGTTCCCACCTGAGCACAGAGAGAGACAATTACAGCCGGCCAACACGTATTTAGTCGTGGTTCATTTTGGTCACCTTAACACATACAAAGGTCAAATAACAGCACTCACAGCGCAACCACTGGGCTTACAGATCATAGGAAAATTGCCTGACTGTTTAGGTATCTAAGAAAATAGACATCACAGGTTTGCAACCCCAACATGGCCAGTGTCAACCCAAAACAGACCATTCAAGCCTAGTCCAGCCTAAGGTAAAAAAATAAAAAATGCATGAGCTTAAAGCACCGATCTATCCTAACAGCTGTTAACATACCATATTATTTCACAACCTAGCCTAGCCTAGCAGCTCATAGCCTATGCTAACCATCTGAACCTAGCACAGCACAAGTCCTAGTCATTGCTCTAGGGCTCCCACAGGTAGCAAAGCTCTTGCCCCCCAACACAGGCCCTACAGAAACTCACTTGTATAAGAGATACGGTGCCGTCAGGGTTGCTAATGGTCTGCACCACAGTCTGCGAAGGTACCAGATGGGCAATGCTATGGGTGACAGCAGTGGCGGCAGTGGTCACATGTGTTTGGGGAGCCTGTTGGTCCTCGAAAGCGTAGAGCAGATCCTCACGGCCGTGCTGCTTGTAGCAGTTCTTCACAATGGTCCTCAACGCTTGCGTCCATGACACCTGTTCGGGAGAGTGCCGGCTTTGTCTGAGCGTCAGCCTGCCCCTACCAGTGCACTCGTTAGCATGAGTGTCATCACCGGGGGATGTTTTATCTGGAAAGTGCTGGTCAGTCTCCCGTCTTAAGATTCCACCAATGTCCCCCAAGGCCTCCAAGCCGTAGCCGGAGGTCACAACTGCCGACCCACCCTCTGCTTCTGTTCCTCGGTGCGCACGTCACTGCGGACGTTGGCCCAGGGGATGTCATCTGGCCACCACATGGGCTTGCAGCTCTCCTTGCCCCAGCCAGGCTTCCCACGGCCCGTTGAGTACTTCAGCATCTCGGGGATGAAGGCTCGCAGCTGGGCCTGCATCATGGGGGCAAGATACACGAGACTTTATTTGTCACATACATGGTTATACAAGTACAACATGTAGTGAAATGTACCCTGAACCACCCTTAGACTGTGCAAATCAAACCAAAAATAAAATTAAGAATAAGTCAAAAGTTAAAAATCTTACAAGAAACTGAAAGTTACAATAACTAAAAATGTATACATAAGAGGAATACAGAGGTACTAATATAGGAAATAAATTTATGGTGAAAAAACTGTACATGTGCATGTGATGACAGAGCAGACAGGGACAGACCAATCACAACCATAAAGAATCGACCTGACTCACTGCTACGTCAAGCATGAAGCATGATGGGACATGGTGAATTTTTACAGTTAATACAAATGGGCAAGCATACATGTTCCTGTTTCAGGACTAGGTGCTGCAGGCACGGGTCAACTTTGCGAGGAATCTTTTCTTGGAAGATTACATCATCATCACTCAAAGCTACTGAAAGGCGATTCCAAACAAACCGACAGACATATTCACCACCATTTTACAGCCCTCTGAGCATTTCTGGCCCTGAGTCGGACTTAAACAAAAAACGAAACCCTCAGACTCCCCCGCTAATCCCCACAGATTTGCACCCACCCCCGTCCTCTTTACAGGGGCTAATATTCTATCACCAAAATGCTGGCTAGCCATCTGCTCAGTTCTGTCTTGAAGGCTCAGCACATTCCAGTTTGGACCTGGAATTGAGCTACATGGAGCCCTAAGGCAGGAGCCATCTTTGCCACCACAGAGGTTACAGTCAGCTGATATTGGCAAACGATATCCCGTCGTTTTAAAATCTGAACTCAGATCCCCATATCAGTTTCTCCTGATGACACACTATATATTTATACGCCTCCACCCAACCCCAACATCAATTATTTAATCGACAGCAGTAGGCATCATACTATGTGATTGGTCAGTCATGCACAGTACAGTGTCCTGTGCAGGATGTATCTTACACTTTCTGCGCTTCATTTTAAATTAACATGGCACAAGAAACTGACTTGGGACCTCAATACACAGCACTAAGAATGTTCTTATCCTGGACCATCGTTCAAGATAGAACAAGGTGGCTTATTGCCTGAGTTTGCAATCTGCTTGTGCCCAAGTCCGTTAGTATAATGAGACTAGCAAGTGACTGTGAGCCGGCTTCTGCTGTAAGTCTGGTTCATGCAAGCTGTCCTACCACTGTGGGGTCCCCCCTCTGACTCCATGGCACCCCCATGGCCACAACAGTACATACAATATTCACGGGTGAGTGAGCCACTAAGAAGCTTCAGGACAATCTTGGGTTCCACCTACACAGAATGCTCAAGAATCGGGGTATCGTCCTTGACAGCTGGTGTAATTATAGGTGAAGGGGAGACTGGCTTCTGCTTTAGTCCACAGGGAGCCAATCATCAGTGAGATACTGGAGCCAGGTGAGCTGGGAGGGCCAGCTAATTACAGGCCCGCGCACACCTGGGTGTCAACTGGTGTTCCCTAGGGTCAAGAGCTTCATCACTCCCAGAACCCCTTCCACTCCAGCAGCCGGTGTGTAGGACGGCACAACAGGCCTACTGACAGCTGTTAGTAGGGGCTGATTAAATGCTGGATAGGCCAGGTATGCACTCCTTCCTTCCATCCATCCATTTCCTATACCCACCTAACCACACACACAAAAAAATCTACTGGAAACGTCACTTACACTGGGGTAGAGAGAAGATGCTGTTTTAGGGGAGCCGGAGTGACCCTTAAGAGTGTGTCAGCATCATGCCCTCACAGCAGCCTGATACCGTGGCATTAGACGTGGCACTATTAAAATAGTCCCTCGTATGGACAAAAGCAGCAGAAAAAGCATAGATGGCTAACTTATGTTCACCATTACTGACATATTGGGAACCAGCTATAACCCAGCAAGCAAGATCCTTCACGACAAAGAATACGATTCAGAATAAAATCTGTTGCATGCATAGGTTTGGCAGATTTACAGAACAGGACAACAGGAAGAGAAGTATTCCAGCCAGAGCATACAGTACCTGTGTCATCTTGTCCACAGATACAGGGATGCCATCAATGGTGAGCGGCGGGAGTTCAGAGCTCAGCTCAGGGGCGGGGGGAGCGTGCTCCGCCAATGCATTCTCTAGGTCATCCAGGATCATGCCCTTGAATTTCCTGACCTGCAAGGGACAGCAGTAAGCATGCTGCATGTGGAATGACAGGGAAGGAAAGTCTGCAGACGGGCATGACATCATAGTTTGGGGTGCAGCAGACTCACCACGTTCTCCAGTGGGGCAGCGCCAAACACCTTGAACACCGCGTTGGGTTTAGAGGGAGAGATGCACAGTACGATGGCCTGCTGGCCCACCCGGGTCGTGTACTCATCCAGGGTGGCTCTCAGTTTTCTGCAGAGAAGTGCAGACAAACCACTCCTCATTATCTCACAAGCTTCGGTCCTGTTTTCCGGAAGGTAAAAATACTGACTGAGAAATGACAAATTCTTTGTCTTTGGCCCCATCTGGTGGTTAGCAATGGAACAATCTTTTTTTTTTTTTTTACATAGTTTGTCTTAAATACAGTAGAACCTTGCAACTGGAACACTTAAATTGACCAACTCAGACATGGAACTTTGCATAATAAAAAAAAAACCATTACAATCTAAATCTTGGAACTAGACCATTCCTGCTAAAACTAGTATGGGTTGAGACGCGTTCAACTCTACAAATTCAGACCTTTTATGGGTAGGTCAAGAAAAATCTAGCCGCAACTTTACCGAAAACTCAGAACACAACAAAACAGACCTGCTAAAACTTGTACGGATCGAGACGCATCTCCAATGGGCTGAAACGAAGGCAAACAGACCTACTGGGATGTTGATGCCTATGAATCGATCTCAGTCTTGAGGTACCTCTCGACCAAGATCGACGCGCGAAAGCTGTGTTCGGTTTATCATTAGTTAGGTAGGTAGATTAGTTTAAATAGGTAATTATTTGAGGGTCTGGAATGGATTAAATTTACTTTATTTCTTATGGGGAAATTCGACCCATTCGACCCACTCAACCATTTCGCAACTCGACCAGCCTTCTGGAACGAATTAAGTTTGCATTCCAAAGTACCACTGCATTGCCTTCTATCACCTGGATCATTAGTGGGATACGCCATTCAGGTAAATGTATGGTTGGATGTCCGGCACAACTTTACCTCACTTTACGCAGTGTTCTAGACAAGGACATCATCATATTTATGTTACTTTATAGCCATAGGTTAAAATACTAAAAATGCTGTCTTCATGTTATCCTTTATTAAAATTAATCTGACTACAGTTTGATATTAAGCAATATGGCTTCCAACATATCCTGCGTGATACACACACTTACAAAACATGGTGAAATACAGCCTCAAGTGGGAATAGGTTACTCACCTGAGCAGTCGCGTCTGCTGCCTCTTGCGGATGGACGGGTTGGACTCAAAGATATGTGGACGCTTCCTCTTCTTCCCTGTAGCTACTGCAGCTGCTGCCGCCATACCCACTGGCCCTAAGATGCAGTTTTAAAAATGAAATAGAATGTACACTGCATATTGCCATATCCTATATGTATAGATCCATTTCCTGTAATACATAATACTAGACTATTAACATTGAAATAAAACATTTTGCGCCATCTAGCGGACATACAATGGTAAGACAGTACAATAGCGAGGAGCGGATTCCCATACAGGTCCACTGGAAGCGCAAAAGCAGGCACAGGGTCGGCTTACCTGCAGCAGCCAGGTGTGCCGTGACTTCATCAGTGCCCGTGGAGTTGAGGATGTCAGAGTCATCATAGGCGTCATCCTCGGGCGAGGAGGGAGAGTCCTCGTCCGCACTCAGCATGCTGTGCTCTGTGTAGGTGGCCACATGCACCTGCTGTACCTGGCCAGTCACGGCATGGGCCTCGATGGTGGTAATGTCTGCCTGGTGCACACTGTGCTCATCCATGGTGCTCACAGCCTGTGTCACACTGACATTAACACGCAGGCAGAAACACAGACAGCCATCAGTGCAAATATAGACCAGCTGTCCTGTTGGTCAGCAGAGAAATCGTATTTGAAATAAGGGAATCGACTTTGATAGTCATCCATCCAGTATTACAACTGGTGACTTTATTGGACTGAATTATAATGGGAAACCAAACAAACTTTTGAATCCTTGTCTTTTACAAATCATAATCTATTATTTATAATACAATTGCATAAGAATTGTACTGTAACTTTACCTATGTAATTTAACTGCAAAAATGTAGTAGGCCCACATTAATGTTGTAAACGTCAATAGAAAAAACCGCCAAAACACAGCGCGCTGATTTCCCACCTTCCAAATTACTGTAGTGATACGCCCATAAAACTGTGGGTATCAATGGATATGCAGTGGAAAGCCTACTTGATTGGTAAAGTACTAAAGAACTGCATTACAGCGCAACTGAGAGGGTATCGTGAAGAATTGTGATGGCAGCGTTTTCGAGAAATAGTCTTACACGTTAACTAAATCATAACTACGACAATGATTAAACAATCTTTATTTAAATAATTTGAATTGCCGGATATGTGTGAGAACAATCAAATATTTTTAAATGCAGACACACAACAATCTTGGCATAAGAAAAATTTTACTAGTGGAAATCGTTGTTTTTAGATGAGTTTTGGATAAATGAGCCGGTTCGCACAGCTCACAAGAAGATTTAGTTTTGTCACCGCAACACTGCACTGATGAGAAATGTAGATTAATGACAACTCCTATTCAACTCGGGTATAATTTCAGCCGCTACCTCCTCCGTTTCCCATCCACAAAACTACACACATAAAATTTCACAAGAAAAACATGCAATTTTACGGTGTTCTGATTTTTTTATTTGCATTATACAATTTAATTCAAGACAGCATATTTATCTAACCATCCAACACAGGGAACCAACTTGTCACTACGTTTGCATGTTGAATTACGAAGAAACACGCAAAATACAACACGCTAAACTGATGACAACTTTTATAAAAGCACGTCTCGCCGCACGGTACTCGGCGCCCATACTTTCCGGTTGATTGATGTTGGCGGGTCATGCTAGCTGCTTAGCATTAACAAACGGCGCCTTTTCCTACTTCGCCTCCACTAGCACGGCGCAAAGATAATTAATACGCGGCGTACCCTTAAATTGAACACTTTTCCCCTTTACTGGCGTGTAATGTGTAGATATTACAAGCGAACCCACAACACTTCGTTTGGGGGTAATTTTCAGTTCCTCAACGTTAGCCCGCCTCTCAAGAGTCTTATAATAAGAAACCCGGGCCTACTGCGGCCTGTAGCGGCGCCGAGGCTACATTTCTGCTCCGTCTGGGTTTAGTTATGAGATTAACGTGAGGCTTTTTGTCGAAATGGGGTCAATTAATCTGCACGGCCCCACAGCCACACCGCGTCGGCATTTTCCCCCATCTTTCCCCCAGCCCGCCGCTGCCGGGTTTGTTGGTGCGGCTGCGCCGCGGCTGAAATAGCTGGAGATTGCGCGGTAGGGCACTAACCTCAGAGCGGCTGCGCTACTTCGGGCCTGCGCCGTGCAGTGTAGGGCTGGAATCCGAGCTTTAGCTAATGGAGGACAAAGAGCCGCCAGTCCAGCAGAACGCCGATTCCCCCGGTCCCACCGCGCGCAGTGCGTCACTGCGGCGGAGTCACCGCGACGCCATATTGAGAAGGGAAGATATGTATTAAAACCACGGGACAAACGAGTAAAAAGAGAGTAAATCCCTTAACACATATAATTGCACTTGCCTAAACATGTGCAGATGAAAATTATGTAATTTAAGTGCATTTTTATACAAAGTCTGTCTTTTCTTACCAAATGGGGTGTAACAAATTTAAGCACTTTCATTAAGTGCCCAGATTAAGAAGTTATTACTTAAGATAAGTATTTGTCCATCTGCAGCCCTAAACTGCATAAGGAGCTGGAAGATGGATCCTCTATTTATTCCTCCATTTGCAGTAACGTGTGTCCTATGTGGGGTATGGTTATCCTGAGCTTTTCTTCAGGTAAGACAGGGTACACCTGAGACATCTGCAGAGGACAGATTTGTGTAAAGTAATTGCAAATTCTAAGAGACTGCTTTCCCTCAACTGTATGTGTTTGGAATGAAATGTAATGGTAGGGTGACCATGTTTTGCTTTGCAAAAAGAGGACATCAGAGGCAGGATGCAAAGAGAGGCATCAAAGCAATGCAAATATGATGCCATAAAGTATTCTGACTGTAGGAAGCAAATGTCAACATGACACAAAGGGAAATGCCAGACATTTCAGGCATTTTAGGTGCCAAAAAAGAGGACGTATGCTCACCCTAGTTATGGGCAATGTGCAATGTTTACATATAAGACATGAATTTAATCCCAGAGCAGAACGTTTCACACAAAATTCAGAATAAACCCCTTTCAGAATGTTACCACTTTCAGAACTAGTCTTGAACCTGTTTATTTGGTTAGTTGCTTTGTCTTTGTGCTAACTAGCTGCCAAATTGTGTACCTTGCCTGAGTTTCATGTGGTTTCCAGGCCTACCACTTTATTAAAGTTCAAGTTAAGCTACAACATAAGGTTATGACTAACAGTCACGTGGCACAGTGGTAAGAGTGTGTCTCCTCATTCACTGTAGCAATAGCTATAGTACACGGATTTGCCAGAACTTGAAATGTTGTGGTGATGAAATGTATGAAGATAAACACTGCAAAGATCTTTTTAGTTAGAAGCAACAGAATTCACGTTTCTAAAGCAGGCGGCTATTTAATTTATATTCCATTATGAACTATGTTACTGATTGCACATTACGCTGAAGAGGAGACAATCTCATAGGTGCAGAATTTCCAAGTAGCATATCATTACAACAGAAATGCAAAACCACACAATATTTCCAGATTGCTAAACACACAACACATCTTGAAATGACAGTGGTTTATCAACATTTGTTTTTTTTTTCGTACTTGCAAAGTCAGTGGTTTGGCATTAAACAAGATAGCATTTGCAGAAACCAGCAAATATGAACAAACCGGAAACCCAGGTCTAAATCTAAACCAAATCTCAACTAAGCCTAATGTGCTTTTTGATTTTTACTGTTGAATGCTATACACTGTCTCCAGGACAGCAGGACTAGGGCAAGTAGACTCAATGTGACATAGAAAAGGATGCAGTAGAAAAATGGTTTGTATTGTTTAAAGTGCTTTTCACTTCCCCATGACGTAAACGATACACTCAAAAGGGCCCATCTCAAAGGGCAGCCTCACCTTCTGTATCTCGATTAACGCTTATTTTAAGTGACTGACAAGGAGTATCAGGACATTGTGCTTTACAAAGTGTACAAAGAGTGTGTTCCAGCATCACTATATGTATCTGATGTTACTTAGTGTCATGTATTTCAAATCAGTCAAATGACTGACATAATGATTGATTGAACTGCTGTATTTTCCCACTCTTGATCCAACCACAAAAGGCTGTTAGGTCTACTGCCAGTTCGCTAAGCCTGCAGGAGCTCTTCCCACTGGATGGACTGGGAGAACACCTCTCTCTCCAGCCACATCTCATAGCTATAGGGAAAGTCCTCAGGCAGCTCCACTCGCTGGCCCAGCACACTCTGTAGGCAGTTGTCTACGGGAACAAACTCTCCTCTGGTCTTCTTGCCATAGCGTCGTCTGTTGAAGAGTTCAATACTCTCCCGTAGCGAGCATTCTTCTGCTTGGAAGTCCCAGGGCCGGGCATCAATGTCTGAGGGAAGACAGAAGCAGCCACTGAGTGGGAGACCAAAAGCTGTAGAACCATTATTATAAACACGGCTGTAACTATAAAAAGGCATAACACATTATAGCCATGTTTATTATGCACTATGAATGATCTATGAAGTTCTCATACCTTCATAATGCATTATATTGGCTTATACTGACCATTATAATGCATTATGACGACTGCTTTAAGTAAAGTTTTACCGATTCCAGCATTCCGATGAGACAGCATATGACACGGGTGGATGACTAAGTAGGTGACCACCTAAGTCATCCCCTCTGTTCAACGGAGGCTATATGTGGCCAAATAACAGAATAGATTTCTCCTCCTTCCCTTAAGAATGATCACTCATTTACGTCTTAAATATGTGACGTTATACCAGCCTAGAAGAGGTGAAGACTAGCACCTTTGAGTACTGTACTTATGAAGAATGTCAATTTCGTACTGAGGCTTGGTCAAATTATAAAAGACACAAAATGTTTTATAATAACAGGAGGATCGTGATTACTATTTTATTAAATAGTCTTGGGACACAGGGCAAAAGTTTAGTACTTTTATATACCAAGCAGGCTATTCAATATTTGGACACAAGTGGGGGCTTACAGACTTACCATTACCATAAGCCCAATCGTCATTGAGCCTATGCCGCACTTTCTGGTAAATGGCCGACATAGTCTTCATGTTACTCTTCCTCCATTGCCGACCCAGATACTTTGTCTGGATCTTGAGCAGCTTGAGAATGTAGAGCTGCATCATAGCTTGCTTGACCTTGAGCGCCCTCTTGAGGATGGGAGCAGACTTGAAAACCACTAACATCTGCAAGGATAGACAATAATGAGATTAAAGAGCAGAGCTGCAAAACCAAGGGTGATGTACTTTTTTATCCTGTAGAACATAAAGTGACACATGTCCCTGTTTATAGCTCACCATAGTCCTAGAGTGCTTCCACTTGGTGACCTTATTGAGGATCCTCAGGAGGTTTATGCAGGAAAAAAGGTTCCTCCAGCAGAACTGGGTGCCATCCCCAGACTCCTGTGTGCAGGTATCACACACAGCAGGTGGTGTGGCTCATAAGTAGGTGGACTAACTCAAAAAGGTCCCAAAGGAACTGCTGTTACAGTCTTGAGAAAGCAAACATAAAGCCGTAGACAGTATTGGGGAAGTTACTCACAAAAGTAATCCATTACAGACAGACATGGACAGTTCAGGTCCAGAAAGTATAAATCCAGACCAAGGTTTTGTTTCAACCAACCAGCTGAGTATAAAGAGTCACAGTCACAGAGTATGCAACTGGTTGGTTGAAGCAAAACCTTGGTCTGGATTTGTACTTCCTGGACCTGAACTTTCTGTTTGTAATGGATTACTTTTGTCAATAGCTTCCCCAACACTGGCCATAGAAGCGAGGAAATCTAAAAACCAGCTTAAAACTCAAAACCTTCTAATAGTCTCCTGCTAAATTTGTAAAACTACTATAGTAATTCTTCTTAAGTTCTACTGTAATTTGACTGTGGTCATCAGGGGAACCTTCCATATTTGCTGTAATTGAGTTCATTTGCATTTGGGGAGACAAAGGAACGGAGTTTCAGTGGTGATGAGGTTTGATTGGAGCTGAGCACTGGACTTACCAGACTCTCCACCGTGAGCTCTGGCATCTCATGGAGAACGCAGTGAGGGAAGTCCAACACACAGATCCTAAGTCAGACGGTGGAGACAAAGATTACAGGAAACACACACAGGAAAACATGCAAACACCGAGGCCAGTCACTGCCATCCAACTGATTTCAGAAGGGGATTCACGCGTACCTGTTTCTGGCACTGATGTAGGATGCGATGTTCTGATTGAAGAACTTGAGAATGAGCGGTATGCAGTTAGCGAAGACTAGATGTTGGGAAATATACTCAAACTGGATGGACAGTGGAAAGAACAAAAAAAAATGAGATGGGGAGAGGCAGAGGACAGAGAACTTCAGTCTGTGATAAGTGAAAGGATTCATATCCTATGTCATGAATTCTATAAAATTTTTGGTAATGCTTTACATTAACTGCACTCATAATGCCTGTATAATTCATTCATAGAACATTCAGTGCACCTTCATAATACATTCATAATGCATTCATAGAGCATTCATAAGCAGCATCGAACCTTAACACCTTAAAGTACCTTAAAAGCATTAATACACATTAATAACAAGCATTATACTATTCTATGATTATAATGCTTGTTATTATCATATAATGTTTGTTGATAATGTCTATATTAAGGTATGTTAGGATGTTAAGGTATACTTATATGTTGCTTATGAATGCATTTTGAAGTTGTGCTGAATGTTCTATTAATGCATTATGAAGGTGCAGGTAAAGTGTTACACATTTTTTGTTGTTTGTTGTTAGATGTTTATTTGATGTTAAAATTCCTTTAAATGTTCAGTTCATGTAGACAAGCTTGCCCAAGTTTATAAATGCCATCTAGTGATCATTTGTGCAAGTAGGAGACATCTGGGTGGTGAGGGACTCTATGTTACATGCTGAGCAAAGCCATAAGTGAAAACCAAGAGGTCCATAAGAAGAACTAACCCTCTCAGAATGCACTTAGAAGAAGCCTCAACGCACGTTAATGATTTATGTCCTTCAGGAGTGCAACCAACCAAACAAACTCCCAGCATATAAAGCCTAGAGATTCTGCTAATGGAAAATGGTGTCCAGTGGTATTATTCTGGTCTTTCCTTTACAGACCTTTAGAGGGCGCTATACTATAACATACATACTATTAACTCTACAGTGATTTCAGTCCCAGCTAAGCAAGGTCACGCTGATATGAATACCTCAGCTAACAGGGAACGTTCACAGAGCTTCAGCTAACATAATTTGACAGTCCTCTCAAATTTGGCACAGAATTTTCTTAATGTAACATTAATGGAATGTTATTTCCACGTTTTACATTGAAACAAAGGTTCTGTCAATGTCAGCATGATAACATCATTACTTCAACATCATTTTAATGCAATTAATGTTGAAAGATATTGTTTTATAATGAAATATAATTTTATAAAAGTGCTCTATGTGTATACTACAAACGTGCTGTCCAGCCTCAAACCCGTAACCTTAGAGGTGTACAATAACAGGGTTACCTGGTGCCCTGCCATTCCTTTCATTACCTTTTACATAATTAATCTTAGTTCTAGTAGTAGTTGTAGCACTGGGATAACGTTCTGGGAACATCAGCGTTCGGTAAACTTGTTAGCAGACAGAGCGCCCCAGCCCTAGCACTGTTTGTGTGGAAACCCCGTCCTGGGATTCCTCTCTTCCACAGAAAGGAGAAACAGCGTTTGAGGGCAATACTGTTTCAGTTTCGGCAGAGACAAGAGGTTAGCTCAATTAGCTGCAGTCTGAATTGCCCAGGGGTCTCCCGTGTCCCTCAGCTCCTGCTCCTGCTTATCATACCTGGGGGGGGGGGGGACTGGCACTCTGACCTGGTAGATGTGGTTCAGCTTGAAGTGCTTCAGCAGCAGCAGTAGTACAGCAGAGATAGCCTTGACAATGATCTCCTTGTGCCGGTTCACATCCACACCCAGCTTCATGCTCTGCAGGACTGTGATTCTGAGAGGCAGATGAGACCAGCAGATTTATATGGATACCCATCTGTCACCAATAACTACCATCTAACTCAGTGTTTCCCAATCAGGTCCTCCGGGACCCATGGTCGGTCCTTGTTTTCTTGCGCCATCCGAGCTCCCTGCCAGTCCACATTTGGGAGCAAAAACCTGGACTGTCTGCGGGTCCCAAATGGCCGGATTGGGAAACACTGCTCTAACTGGTTTGCAACAAGATGAAGGAGTTAATATTAAATGGGAAATATTGTATTTAAATATGATAAATGGACAAAGTGAAACTGACAAATAAGAAGAACTAGACAGAGGAGGAAATAACTATTTTCTGTTCAGTATTTCCCACCCAGATTTATTTGTGATACAGTCATGCGTTACTTAACGATGGGGATACATTCTGAGAAATGTGTCATTAAGTGATTTTGTCGCTGTGAGAACATCACATGCCTCGTTTCTACCAATGTGGTGCCAGAGCCGGTGCCGGGCTTTTTCCCAGGGTGTATAGAGTGTATTTACGCAAACCTCGATGATATAGCCTACTACACACCTAGGCTATATACTATAGCCTAAATAACAATAGAGTACAATATAGTAAATACATAAACCAGTAACTATTATCAACAAAGCATTATGTATTGTATATGTTGTATAACTGGCAGCGCAGTAGGTTTGTTTACACCAGCATCAGCACAAACACCCAAATAATGCATTGTGCCATGACATCACAATGTCGCTAGGGGATAGGAACTTTTCAGCTCCATTGTAATCTTATGGGATCGCCGTCATGTATGCGGTTTGTCGCTGACCAAAACGTCGTCATGTGGCGCATGACTGCGAACACGGACAGGTATTGTGCGGACATGCGCATGATTAAATTTTACATTTAAACAATATATTTGATTTCAAAACAGCTGAGGTTGAGCTGAAGCAACGGGGGGGGGGAGGCCAGGCCCTTACGGGATTTCCTCAGGTAGCACGTCCGCCAGGACATTGATGGAGTCCACATTAGTTCTGGAGGTGGGGGCTACAGCCAGCAAGAGCTTCAGCAGGCCTATCTGAGGGAGGTTATACATACATTAAATAAGCATATTCCCCTATAGTCATGACTTACTTACAAACTTGTCAGAACCTCAAGGACATTTGTTTCAACTAGGAAGAAAAGACTCCATGAAAACCAATCAAAGTCAAAACAGATTGTAGACAGAGTGGAGCTGGCTGGAGACTAGAAGGGTGCCAGGTACTCACCACATATTGGGGCAGGCTGGGCAACATTCGCTGGTACAGGATCTCCACGGGTGTCTCCTCCACCTCCTCCATACCCTGACCAATAGACAGCAGACTGAGTCACGGGTGGATGCTGGCAGGCGAATGGGAGACAGACGGGGGCCATTACTGACCGTGGTCATGGGACGCTGCTGAAGTGCCTCCTCCTTTTTAATCTGTACCTCAGCTACGGAGACGTACTTATGCTGTGAAAAGCAAGCAGATGAGTTCTCCCATAATGCTCTTTGTGCCACATGATGCAATACAATATCCATCCATTTTCTATACCCGCTTGTCCTATTGATGGTCGCGGGGGTCCATAGCCAATCCTGGAATCTACGAGCACAAGGCAGACACACACACACACACACACACACACGCCATTCATACCTACGGACAATTTGTCAACTGCAATTCACTTTAGCATGTTTTTGGACTGTGGGGGGAAAACATTTAACCTGGAGAAAATGCAAACTCCATGCACACGTGGACCCAGGGCACAGGCTCAAACCCTCATCCCAGAGGTGTGAGGCAACAGCACTAACCACTGCTCCATGTGTGCTCATGCAATATAATCACCAAAGGAAATCTTAGAGAAGACTGGAAGGGACCTAATCAGGTGGTCAGGTTGATATATTTGAGAATATTTTGGGGCTTGATTTAGTTTTAGTTCAACCAGCATTATGGGTCTTTAATAATCAGGTGAAAGATGGGGTAGGAGTTAGCCTACCTGCTTAAGAGTCTTCACACTCTCGTGGATGGGCCTTGGCAGACCAACCAAGGTTTCAGTGTCACTGCAGGACAATCCCCCAAGCAGAACAATGGTCAAGCATAGGCATTTGATACAAAATTACTAAGGCACTGTAAGGGGACGGTGAATGTAAGAAGGCAATATGGCGTAATAACAGTCACTGAGCTTGATGTACGACCGTTGGATATCCTGCACATCTTCCTTCCCTGATTTAAGCTTGCTTCTCAAACAGGAGCATCACGAGAGATTTATGAAAGGAGGGGCTATGCCGTCAAGCCTTTATTAGGGGGGTCTGATGGAAATGGCCCACATTATTTAAACTAATTAGTGTACATTTATTTGGGAGGGTTAAAAATAGGCTTAACGACCCCAGATCTCACAGTAAAGCGAAATTTCACATCCATCTTCCTTGACCCCGCTGATATAACATTTTAAGGTTTTAGTGGTTTTCAGCAATTAAAACATACTTTTTCTGTACTTCTCGCCGTTTAACATGATGTACTGGTGAATGACATAATAGTGTTAAAAGTGTTCTTACACCAAGGAGACGCTGACAAATTTTCACTTAAAGCACCACACATCCTGTCTTTTTACATTAGATGTTAGGTCTGTAATCAGTCCATTTCTACTGCAGGTCTTCACTTACTGTCGAGCATGAGGGATTTCAACGACAGTGGGAGAATTGCAGGGTAATTTTAGAGGGAGACTGAACAGTAATTACTAAGCTGCAGACAGGGTCAAGGTTAATCAACGCCCAATTCTCAATCTTTCCATTTTTGTTCCTTCTTCTCCAGAAATATTTCCCTGGCCTAGTGCTGCTTATGCTAATTCTGTAATAAACACAACTCCTATACCTAATGAAAGATGACTTGCTGTTTACGGCACTGACCATTGACAAAGACGCAGTACCTACTTTCCCAGAGTGAAGCCAATGAACTTGTTCCTGCTTGTCTCCAGGAAGTGCAAAATGTCTTTCTCCCTGTACAAGAACAGAACTGTCAAGCCGGTGTAACTTTTGCACATTCCGCGGACACCAGCTAGAGAGGGTCCACATTTAATATGTGTGTGACTGACTGATGATGGCACTATGGAAATATAGCTAGCCACTGGCAAGCCTTTAAATCAGTACATTTCTTTTGTGCTCTAACACTCAGCTTGTCTCAGACAGTTAATGGGATTTTACCTTCTACATTTGCTCTTCATTTGCTGCGCTAGAAGTTATGAACTTAGGAGAAAGCGGCTCATGCACTGCAACACCAGACCCATAACACAGCAGCGAAGCAGGAACAGTCTGCTTGGGGCATTCTATATGTATCTGAAGAACAGCCTCCACCTGACTTTGGGTGCCCAGGGGAGGCCCTTGGGAAAACCGAGCCTCTCAGCAGGGGTGGAGAGAACGAGTGGAGGTGGCAGTGGAGGCTGGATGATGGTGTCACGGTCTAGGGGGTCCACTTCGGCCTCCATCGTGCTGTCCATGTCCTCGCCGTCATCTTCTTCATCCCGCACCTCATCGTTCTTGAAGGGGTCCCGTTCTCCATACGTGTCGAGGCTGTCCTGCTTCACCAGGAGCTGAAAGACAGACAAGCACACAGTCCTCACTTGAAAGCTGGCACTGGCTGGTTTTCTAAGCTATAGGGAAAACAGGACATCCCCAAAGCAGCTCTCAGACAATGGCTACAACTATGTAGGAGTCCATTTTGGATGAAAGTGTGCTATCGAATCTGACATAGCTAAAGGCTGAAAAAGATCTTCAGATTTGATTAAAATGTAATTGTCTTGTTTTGAACGGGTTAGTAGTGTTTCCAAACACCTGGAAACTGTGTTTGAATGCAACCTGGGGGGTCTGCATGGAAACGGGGCTAGTGCAGGACATCCGCGTTGGGTGTTCACTATTACCCCCACATGTTCACCACAGTGCAACAACGACTAGATCGGGGAATGTCACATTTTCTTTCAGAGAAGAAATTTAATTCTGATGCAATACTTCATTATTCTGAAGCATAAATTAGTAATTTGTTACCCTCATTTGACTGGCTATTGAATTGGACTGTGAGACAAGTCAACAGAATAGAAAGTCCTATAAAATCCAGTAAGCTCATATATTCAGCATTAAATTTATTTCTCAAATAAATGTTTGGAAAATGTTTTATTCCTAAAACAACCACTATGAATTCCTGCTAACATTTAGGCCTTTTTTATCCCATACAACAAAGCAAACCAAGCTAAATAAAAGAAGTGACAGACAACCATAACACAAGCCTTAGGCATGGGCTGCATTCATGTAGCATTAAGTGCCATGGCGATTTCTTAACGGTGGAAGAGCAATGGTGACACGGGCCCCATCCTCCAGCGGAACAGCCATTTTTCTAATAAAAGCTGGTGCCTATTCCATTCTTGCCAAACCTCAAGAGAGACTGGAAGCAGCGGGGATGACTAAAAAAAATGCAGCCTGCATGGAGGCAGAGCAGAAACAGGAGGAGAAAGAGTAGGTAGAGATGGACACAAAAGGGTGCAGGACCAGCCCAGAAAACGAGTGCACAAAAGGGAGCGTGGTGAAAGACCTGCTTCTTGGAAAAGTGAATGTCTCCCTCCAAGCTATCAAGAAAGGCCATCTGTAGAAACAGAAGGAAGAGGTGTTCAAAAGCAAAGCTGAGATCCTCTGAAGATATGGTCTTGACTAGTGTTTCTCAGTCCGGGCCTCAAGGACCCCCAAACAGTCCACGTTTTGGATCCCTCCCAGCTGCCTGCCAGTCAGTAGTGATGGACAAAATGATGCTTCATGATCTATTCGCTGTATTTTTGACCCCAATAGATGGCGCTCACTGTAGGGCACAAAGCATGCCTCAAAGCAAACCAAGAGCACCACCTAGTGGGGTAAAAAAATATAGCAAATGGTTCAAGAAGCGTCATTTTGTCCATCCTGTTAGTAATCAAACATGTGGACTGTCAGGGGCTTCCCGAGGACCGGTTTGAGAAACACTGGCCTGGATTGTAGTGGAAGCCTCAACAGCATGGTGCTGGAGAGTCCCATGTCACCAGAGTGATATCACGGTGCTCAAATTAAAAATGTTGACTTTCGCCTACCAGCTATAGTCTGAACAGTGGTCAGGTGTGAGTTCTAGGGTTGTCTGATAGAACTGCAGCAATACACCCAGTGCAATCTCAGCTATGACGATGCTGCAGGTCTTTTATTTAAGGCACACCTGCTGATTGGGAATCTGGAGTTGCATAACCGGGTGCTGCTTGCTGAGAATTTCCTGAGAGGAGAGGAAAGTTACCCTGCGACTACGGCGCCCCCTCTTCTGTTGCTGCTGTTGCTCGAGGAGCTCCATGGCGGAGGCGGGGGGCGAGGCCGCTCGCATGCCGCGCACCACCTTGATGCTGTCCTCTGGGAGCGCGGGCAGGCCCAGCTGCTCACGACTTCGCTCCTTCATCTGCTGCAGGTCGTCAAAGCCTCCCAGGGTGAACTGAAAGCACATGCGCACACTCAATCCAGAAAATACATCTTAATCCCGCTGAGCACACTGACAATTTCCCTGTGGTTAAGCATCATTAATCATTCCCACATTACATCCTTCTCCCCTCATAACGTCACTCCCAAGTTCCCATCAAGAAGACTGGCGATGGTTAACACGTTCCAGAATGGGACGGAACCCCATCTGTCACGTCAGAAAAACTTCCCAAGGGCTCAAGAGCCTTTGAGTGAGTAACTGATTATGAGCTCTATAAATGTAACAGGACAACACGGCGAGACTGACCAGCACCGTCTTCCACAGAAGCAGAAGCACCTTTTTCATAGGGAAGTGAGGGGCATTCATGCTGCAGAACTTTGTCATCATGCCGAAGAGCATGAGCGCAAAGGGCTCGCCATTGTGCAGCGAGGAACCTGCCAAGCGGGTGGGAGGTGGTGATCAGGGCTTGAGGCACTGAAAGAAACAAATAATCTAACATGCAGCCTCAGGTTTCATCATCCTGGTCTCTCCACCCCCACCTAACACCCAGAATTAAACAAATATTGAAAGAACAAGCTCTGTGTTTTCTTTAACTGAAGCAAAGTTGCCGTAACACAGTAATGAAAATTGCTTTATTTGCCATTTATACAGGTGCATTGGAGTGCTTCTTTTCCCTCCTTTGAGACACACACATACACACACTCACACACATATATACAGGTGGGGACAAAGCCTGGGGTCCAAGCACAAGGGCCAGCCATTTATCCACCACCCCTGGAGCATTACAGTATAGGGGAGTATTAAGGGCATTTCTCAAGGGCCCAATGGACATGTGACCATTCTACCAGGACCGGATTCGAACCCGTGACCTATTCCATTGAGGGATTTCTCTAGTTAATTTGTAGTTATATAAGCTATTTTTATTTAGTTAATTCATTTATGGCTTTTAAATTGTCATTTTTATATTTCTTTCTGTCCTTGCTACTTGCTTCCTCACATCATGTTCTTTGCCTCTCATACAACTCACTCTCACCAAGGCCGTCTGGCTCCAGGAGTCTGTAAGAAGACCATAGAAAAAGGCCCGCTTCCCTCAGGGGGGGGGGGAGAGACAGATGCAGACAGACACTGAACCGACCATTTCTGTCTTATTAAACTGCTTAAGCTTAAGGAACCTGCCTCATCATTCGTCTCTGAAAGACCCTGAGGTTTCACTGAAGAAATCTATCACTGGTGAGTCATGCACCACCCTCCAGTACAACCCGTAGTGATATAGAGTCAATTAAACATCTGTCTGTTTATTCTCCTATGATATACAGAGGCAAAATGAAGCTTGTGTTGTTCAAGTGCGAAGAGGTGGAGCGTAGGCGACGCGGCCCCCCGTCTCTGGCCAGGTAGACGGTTTCTCACCCAGCTCCACCTTGAAGGTCTCCCTGGCCATCTTCCACTCCAGCTTGTCGTCATCAGCCTCTGAGCGCACAGTTTCCACCATCAGATACATGACGTTCAGCAGGACCCTGAAAAGCCGGAGCACGCCAAGGCCAGCAGGAAGCAGCTATTAAATAATGTGGGGTTTCTAATTAAAATGTCACAAGGTGAAACCCCAGGATGGTAAGTCCATGTTGCGTTCAACAGCAAAGGACTTAAAAGAAATCACTTCATTAATTATCTACCTCAGCAATGTACAGCTGTAAGCTATCCTAGTGCTGGACATGTTAAGGAAGACTAGCCTACTTTCACACATTCAGAATATGGTCATGATATTCATAGAGTGCAAAAATATGTGACTGAGCGTTCCTAAGTGGTTTATTATAATCATCATCCCAGAACATGAAAATTCCTACAATACATATTCTCCAGTAATTATATAAGATTGGAGGACGATGTTGACTTTGCTAACATATGTTTGCTGGAAATACATCTTGTGGGCGAAAAACAAGATGTGCTACCTCACACTAAAAAACTACATAACAAAAAGCAATAGATCAAGAGCAGAAATCCTAGCAGATTTGTGTATAATTATCTCCAGAAAGCAACCAGGATGGCTGTTCCAGCAGCCATCAGGCACGATTCTGAAAGACGTCCCTGGGGAATGTCCAGCATGATCCCAGCCAATCAGATCCTGTCTCGGGTCTCACCTGAGCTCAGTGCTGTCCACCAGGGAGATGGCTGGCTTACTCACTGCATTACTGCATGCCTGGTTATTACTGCAGGATGATGGACAAACACAGTAAGGAACCCACCAAAAGCACAGGAGAATCAAAGCTTCTAACCCATGAATAATCTCTACCAGGTTCAAAGACACAACACAAACACCTATATGGGATTTGAACTGGCGATATTTCAGTCTCAGGGCCATTTGTTTAACCTTGATGCTATCCAATGCACGCAGAGGATGAAAATAAGGAGAGGCAATATGGAGATCTATATCAGCTCAATAGGACCATGGAATGGAAATGCCTGGTGCAGTCGGTCACAGTGCTGCTTGGAGTTTAGCTAAACATGGTCCACGGTCTCCAATGGATACACCCCATGGGCTGTTCCCTCATAAGCCGTGACATAACCCACTCCAGAACCTGACTCAAAATGGTACTATAAATATTTCTTGGTCTGCTGCCTCACACTAAAAATATTCCTGCATAGGACAGGATCCCCTCCACAGCTGCTTGCTTGCTTTCTTGCCACCTCAGTGTGTCCGCTGAACCTCCATATGGGGGGTGGGGTGGATTTGGGGTGGGGGGGGTCTGAAAGGCTGTCAGGAGGTCATACCATCGGGAACGGGGAGAGTCTTTGTGGAGTGAAAACTTGGAGTGACCGAGTTCATCTTCCTGAAGCTTGCAGTGCAAAACGAAAGGTCGAAAAATGTCTCAAATGACCTAAACGTGCTATTCGTGAGCGCGGCGTTTTGCGGGACGGCGACAGGCAGCTCCTAAAACACCGACTAGAGTTATTTAGCAATGACTTAGAAGATGTTTGACTCAGCGCAACAGTATTGTATGAATGAGTCTATTTTCAGGCAGACTCTAAAATCAAATTTGGAAAAGCTATTATACCAGCATCCATCTGTGGATAGAGTTCTAGAGCTTCTTTAGTATAAGGATATTTATAAGAAGCGGGAGGTGGGAGGGGGCGAAGGCTGATATAGTGACAAAATTACCAATCAGGAAGTGTGGCAATAGCATACGGGGGGGGGGCCATGTGGCGACTCACTCCATCTCCATGCTCAGCAATTCCACCATCGCTGTGAAAGTGCCCATGCTTAGCAGGAGGTAGATGTTGTGCCTGGACCAGTGCAGGATGTCCGCTTCTGTACTGCACTCGCTGAACACACCTGGGGGGGGGGGAATTCACGATGAATCAGCAGGGGGAGATTTAAGCATATGCACGCACACACACACACACACACACACACGAAAGACTCACCCTGGGCTAAGTACAGGATGGCACGGGTGACTCTCAGCCTCCTGTCTTTGTTGGTGACCTCCAAGGCATCCAGCAGTCGCATCACATAGGCCCTCTGCTCGACAATGCCCAGCTCAGTCCACCTCTTCTCCTTCACTTGGGGGAGGGGAGACAGAGGGGTCATATGAATGAGAGCACCGTCCTACTGTGACGCCCAAACTCGTCTTCACATGTCAAAGATTACCTGAGCTCCCTGGCTAAGGAGTGCAGTCCAAAGCAGGACTGGACATTACAGGCACTCTCCAGCTGAACAGACATACAAGATACACTGGACTGGCAAGAGAGTCTGCTTATGCCCTTATTTGACTGGTTAGTCAACATCTTGATAAATAAATTCCATTTAAAAAAAGCATAAAAACTCAGTGTTGATTGATAATCTGTGAGGCCAGACCGAGCTAAAGACATGGAGCCAAAATCTAGAAGGTGGATTTCCCCAGAGCTGTTGAACGTCATTAGCGGGGAAACATTTTTAAAAGTTGGAACACTCAAGCTTTCAAAGGAACACCGGTGGGACCTCAAGTTCACTTTCTGTTACACAGCAGTCTGGAAATGAGGCCTTCATGATCTCTAACCTCCTAATCCTAACATGATGGCCTTAACCCATACCCAGCCCTAACCCTATCCACACACACACACACACGGAGATTACACAATGCCTCCTCAGATACAGCTGTGGTTAGAATTAAACCCAGGATCATGGAGCTGTGAGCAGGACCCACTGCCTGCCAACCCACAACAGTAACCATTGAGTGGTTTTCAGGATGTATTCCTTTGTCATAACAGACCTTGGTGAATGTAAAACAGCTGGGGTCACCTGCAAAGTACAGATCTGCTGCAACACCATCAAGCAGGCAGCAGAGACTGAATCCCAACTGGAGAGGGACGGGGGTGGGGGATGGCCCTCCTTCTGCATTTGAGTCATATGACAATTCTTGATTTACACATCAACTCAGACATGATAGGCGAGAAGGCAACCGTGATGTGAGGCCATGTTTATTTGAGGTCCTTAAAGACACAGCCAAGGAAACAGTGTTTGAGCCTGGTTACTTACAGCAGGAAAGTCTTTACATTATTATTCTTTACATGATTTTCTGACATTAACTTTTGTGCATTAACTTTTAATAAAGTTATTTATGTGATAGGTTATGTACAGGGGCTGGACAATGAAACTGAAACACCCTAATTTTAAACCACAATAATTTATTAGTATGGTGTAGGACCTCCTTTTGAGGCAAATACAACATTAATTCATACAATGCACAGTGGCCAGAGGGATTCTGAGCCATTCCTCTTGCAGAACAGTAGCCAAGTTACTACATGATGCTGGTGAAGGAAAATATTTCCTGACTCACTCCTCTAAAACACCCCAAAGTGGCTCAATAATATTCAGATCTGATGTGAGGCCATGAGAGATGTTTAAGTTCACTTTCATGTTCATCGATTCACTGTTACATAAGAACATAAGAAAATTCATCTTCAGAGTACAATGTTTGAACCACTGGATGAACACGGTCCTTCAAAATACTTCAGCAGTCCTTGCCAGCGACGTGCCCATCTAGAACAAGTAGTGGGCCTAGGGAATGCCATGACATTGCAGCCCAAACGGTCACTGATCCACCCCCATGGTGGTAAGTCTCTTTGGGGCTTCTCAGATGTGGGAAGGACAGGGAAGGTGGACTCATCAGAGAACAATGCATGTTTAACATTATTCACAGCCCAAGATTTGCACTGCTGGCACCATTGAAACCGACTTTGGCATTGGTACCAGTGACCAAAGGTTTAGCTATAGCAGCCCGACCATGAAAATTGACTTGGTCCGTCCTTGGTGGTGGCATGCCGACGTCACCCTGGATACCGTGGCTCTCAATACACCACAAAGCCTTGCTGTCCTGGTCACAGATGCATGCCCACCAACAATATGTCCTCTTTTGAACTCTGATATGTTTCCCATTATGTTGTGAGGATTGCAATATTTTATGTACAGCGCTGCTCTTGCTCTGCTAATTCAACCTTCACACTCTGTTCTTACTGATGGAATGTGCAATCAGTGAAGACTGGCTATATATATAGGCGTGAAACCTCAAACACTATATCGGCCAGTGGTTCAGTTTCATTGTCCAACCCCTGTAGGTCCCCAAATATTATTGAGTTCCACACAATGCAGCAGTTTTATATTCAACATTGGGTAAATAATTTTTCAAGGGTAGTGCAGTGGTGCAGTGATTTTCACTGTTGCCTTACACTTGTGGGACCATGGCTGGGATTCCCTGATGTGTGGTCCCCCAACTAAAATATACTAGGGTGAATCAGACCTGCCAAATTCCTTGTAGGAGTGAATGCATGTGTGGACCGTGATGGGTTGATGCCCTGCATTGCCCTGAGTTATTCTCTGCCGTGCACCTATAGTTCCTAATGACCCTACAAAGGATAAATAGGTGGATAAACCATTTATCTGACTGATGTTTTAGACTCATTTTAATTGACTCAATCAAATGGCTGCAGTAGTTGAGTTTAGTGTCTACATCCTTTGATTAAACACAGGTATGGAATGTAATTTCATCCAATCAGGAACACCGAATACCTGGTACAGGTGCACTGGGAGCTGAGAGGAAGCAAAAACGTGGACTGTCCGGGGTTCCCCGAGGACAGGGTTGGGAAACACTGCTTTAGAGAATAACAGAGTGTCTGTGGTACCTTCAGTCCTGAAGTCCTCAAAGCAGTCTCTGTTCAGGATGAATTCTGGAACTTCTGTGTAACTGTATAGCTCTGGGGATAGGAAGAAAGGTGTATTCTCAACCTCTAGATAACTGCTTTCAGGACACTGCCCCCGTAACTGAGGCAAAAGATGGAACAGACAAGGCTTCACAACTAATAGTTGGTGGGACTACAGTATGCTGTCAGTCATTATATATCTTAACGCAGTTGGAACCGAATATTAACCCATATGAAGTCTGTCATTGACAGTCCACCGTAATCCCAGCCACCTTGAATTTCAAACATGCACTGCCCCTGTCAACCATTTCTTTTCACCGTGTCGAAAACCATAGCAACCCACAGTATCAGAAAATGGGCTGCAAGGGTCACCATGGCTAAGTAACGTGATTATTGACCGAAAGGTTACACTTCATAGAGTCCTTATGTTATATCTTAGAGCAAGATCCTAAGAAATTTCTTCAATATATTACACCACAGGTGTCAGACTCCAGTCCTGGGGGGCCAGAGCCCTGCACATTTTCGGGTTTCCCCTCATTTAACACGCCTGATTCAACTTCTTGTGCTAATTACCACATAGCTGTTGAGCTGAATCATTTGTGGTGGAACAGAACTAAGCTACACAGGGCTCCCCCCCAGGACTGCAGTTTGACACCCCTGTATTACACAGTTGCAAAAAAAACCTCTGTTCACTGAAAGGCTGCTAAGCAAATGTGCCATGTACATATGACATAACTATCATCATAGCGTGGTGTGGCTGTTAACACAGAATCCTTTACCTGCCAGCTCAGTCGTGAAGCTATCTGTGTCTCCATACTCAAACTCCAGCGCAGGGGATTCCATGGAGCCCTGTAACACAAACCGTGCAGTGGTTTACTGCCACACCCAGAACCTCTGATATTGTCATGGCTGGACCAGTTTCCCCCCTTGATGCAATGCTGTTCTGTGGGAACCGATTGGTAAATTCGGTTTCTAGTTACATCGTTGCTGAGGATTAACCTGGTGTTCGTTTCTGCAAGCACTGCACGAACCATACCTACACCAGATCAAGCAACAAGTACAGGACATCTTGTCAGCTCAGATTAATAAATTTAAAAGAAACTGCAGTGACAAATGATAGAGATCACAGTCTGGTTATCATGTCGGTAAAGAACTGAAAGGTACGGTAAGGCTTAGCCACGCCCTCAATGATCACAAATGCAGGGTGGGGACCCAGAGGACGCGACCCATTAAGTTTAATCATTTAATGCTGTAACACTTGCCTCCCCATTCGAACTTTGATCAAAAGGTGCAACCTACGACAGAGACCTGTGCTCAGGGTGGAGATGCAGAGGTGGCAGTTAGACTGGGCATCGGCCTGCAGCCCACAGGGAGGTGTACCCCCCCCCCCCCCACCCCCCACAGCTGTAATGGGGGAGAGACTTGTGAAAAATGAACCATGACCATTTCAGATTAGCATTAAACTGGAAAAAATTAAGTTTACTCTCATATTTCACACCAACTCTGGGAATATTTTATGGGGGAGGGGGTACTCTTCGAGGAATCCCATTAGTCCAGTGCATATGCCCCCTCACAAGCAGGCAGTGTTGAAAACTTAATTTTAAACTTATCCTAATACAGTCTAAATGTGCTTTGTGAACTTTGCCATGTGTCCTGGCACATACTGTAGGACGTTCTGTAGGAATTCTGTAGGAGCATCGGGGGGGAGCAAAAATTTGGATCGACCGTGGGTCCCTGAGGACCGGATTGGGAAGCACTGACTTAGAGTGTTGTCTTCACTCCAGAGTGTGCTTTTCATGGACATGATAAAGGAGTACCAGCCTGGAAGGATCGTGTGACACATTAGAGGCGACATCCCTGTCATGCAGGTGAAATTTTGCTTCCGTCCTCATGCAACCAGCACCTCCAGCACACGCTCGAACGATTTGAGTGTGAAGTGGCAGGATTGAGGACGGAGCTTGATTCTGGCTGAGGAGGGAGAATCTGTTCTCACCAATGGAGTATAAGTATCTCAGGATCTTGTTCACAAGTGCTGGCAATAGTGAGAGTGATATTCACAGGTGGATCAGGTCGACGGATGCAAGTCCAGGCTCTGAGGAGGCCTCTGGTGATCACGAGTCATCAGATGAGGCTCACGGCTTACAGATGCAAGTAATCCTTTGGATTGAGAGGTGGTTTGTGAATCTTACATGGGTGATACCTGCTCAGCCCCCAAGTGAGTTGTCCTAGGTAATCTCAGGATATGATGGAGAGATTATACCTCCAAATTAGCTTGGGAACATCTGGGGAGCCACCAGAACAACACGCAGTCTGTGAGTTTGGAGAGAGAGCTCTGGTCTGACATGATCAGTTTACTGCTACCACAACCCTCAGCAGAAGAAGGGGTGTGCCCGTGATGATGGGGATTTATTTTGGATCAGTACTCCCAAAAATCTGTCACAGGATCGTCTGCCATGAACTGATGCCTACATTTCTCCTTACAAATAGGCAGTTAAAGGAATGAATGAAATGACAGATGATAGACAGATAGATAGATTGACTAATGGATGAATGAATGAATGAAGGAATGAATGAGAACAGAACTGAGCTAATAGTGAAGGTGAAAGTGTTTTATGCACAACACAAATAATGCAACTAATTATGTACTTATATCAAACAAACCAATTAAAACTATCACTGTTTAAAAAGGCGTTTTTTTAGCAGGGGGGTAGAAACAGGGGGTGACGTGCGCCAACCCCCTCCCCCCCCCAAAAAAAATTAAATAAAAATAAAATTATTTAAATTAATACGTTGTACCCCCCCCCAATATCAAACTCCCTCTTACAAATCAACAGTTTACTCTGAAGGACCACCGTGCATCGAAGCGCCGTTGCCCCCACGACGTCATTTAAAGCCACCGAATGAAGTGTGTTTGATCTGCATCCAGCCGGGTTGCACAAGCGGGGAAATCGCCTGTGCCGCCCAAGCGCATTGCGATTCCCCCAGCCGCGGGGCCGGGGAACCTGTCCCCACTGACAGGCGTGAGGAAGTGCTTCTAAACGGAGCGCGTTTCAAATACCTATAAATGATTCCCTAATTCACAAGAAAATGAATAATTCTGAAACCGAATTCTCCATAAACCGTTCATGCGCTCTAAATGAAGAATTAAATTATCCGAATATATGAAAATGTCCTTCGATGCCCACTGTGCATAGCCTACTACATGTATTTCAAGGTTGCGCGGTCCATAACGGAGTAAAACACCATAATAATGCTTTAATGAATATCCATCAGTTAATCGACTAGGAATAAACAGTGGAAACGACGAGTTAATACGAGAGTGTATTTGTCTTTTAGCATTTCAATGTTAGTATTTGTCAGGTTTTAAAGTCGTTTAGATACATGTGCTATATGTAAAAATTGCGGTCCGGGGACGTGCAACTCTGACTCATTCGGTGAAATAAACGTCCAGTATATATATAGACAAATACTACCACAATATGTTCGCGCGTTGAAATAAGTCATCACGAGCAGATAAGCCAAATTTGAATCTTAGATGGTTCACAGAAAACATTTTGACATAAATAATAAATTACGCGTCAGTTCATTCATCCCATTCTCGCCACCCGTACCGTGGATAAACATTGACGGGGGGGAAACAGCAGAACCCGGGTTTCACATTACCCCTGCACATTTGGCTGAGGGATTACTTTAGAAAGTCGTTGGTCTGAATTGTTTTTTTTTTAAATTACTATATAATTAGATTAGGCATAAATTTACCGGAAAATTGTCCCGAGCGCCGATGCGATATTACATTACATGTGGTGGTCTCATCTTTGTATTTTTAGCGCTTGTATACTGTCACCAAATATCAAGTCAGATTGAGCTGGTCTTTCTACAGGAGATCTACAGCATCGGTCCAAACCTCCTCCAGCGCCGCGCGTCTATGCCTCCGTACACACACAAATATCCTAATTGGACATGGATCACTCGGGCTCCCCTCGTAAGCTTTCCGCTGATTGCCGAACACTTCTCGGACTTCGGGAGCACGTATCCGTTTGACGCCGCTCTTATTAATATGAGATATCAGGTGCCGTACCTCCATTTCGTTCCGTGCCAACTCGCTCCGGATCGGGCGCTCCGTGAAAGTGGTATCCGCACATGCAGCCATTTACCGAGTCCAAGATTGCGATTCCCGTCCCCACCAGTATTATTGGATGATTAGGTGACAGGGTGGGCGTGATTTAAGGTAAATGGCATTTGAACAGTGGACAGCGGGCTTGTCTGTGAAGGAGAACCAGCGTAGGAGTCGGACATGTGTTGGAGCGCTATTAATTTCCCAGTATACTCGTACCATTTGGCTCAAGGTTGTGAACTAGACGTGTCAATTAGAATTGAGTAAATAAATAAGAAAACACCAAGTACGGTTACTTCACAAATCTATAGCAGGCCCATTCAATGGAATAGGGCTAACAGAACAAAACCTCTTTTACTTTTATTCCATGTATATAGCGAAATATCTCATCGAAGCGATCATCCATCTTCTACAGCGCTTAAACAGCCAAGGTTGCGGTTATTTCAGTGGCAAAATTGAGATTAAATACTTATTCGTGTTACATCAGCAGAGTTGAGCGGCGCCCCCGCCTGTGCAAAGAACCAGCATCGGAAACAGGATCTGGTTTCTCAATTGGATTTTAGTGGTATTCAAAACACTTGAATTCAGGCACGAAAGAGAATGATTTGCATCATGGTTTCTGGAATCCGCCGGGTAGGATGGATCATAAACACGGAATTATGGCATACTGACTTAACCGTAACGTGCCTTTCACTACGGCGTCACCTGCAATAACTTGCCTTTCTTCCTGCAGCTAAAGGATTTTAAGAGCAGGTAAGCGCTATATAAATTAATAGGGGAAAATAAATCACCGTGGACCAGTATGGTTCACTGAACCAAATCATTAATTGCAACATAAGTGGACAAGATGAATTAATGAACTTTGTCTCAGTCGGGCCCCATTGAAATGCATTAACTATTCCACTGAGCACACATCTTTTGGGAGTGCTGACAGGGAATGTTCAGTGGCTTTCATTGGCGGCCAAAATTAAAATTAATGAGCATCGCAGCAGGGGTCACTGAAAGCAGAATGTTAAACAAACCATTGCATTCCTTAAAATCATAGAGTTGCAGATGACGTGAGAGTGCAATGGTAGCACGACTGAGCTAAATAACAGTATGCAACCAGTTGGTTCCTCAACCTGTATCTGTACCCATAATGGAGTATCTTATTTTCAGAGTGGTGAACGATCATCTCCTGTTACCCAGATAGTGGAAACATCAATGATTTTACCTTCCTTCTTCACTCCAGGTCAGTTATTTGAACTTCAGAGCAGTGGTTCCCGACCTCTTTTGCACCGCGACCCAATTTTTTACCATGCCAGCTCAGTCGCGACCCTATATCAATTATAGGTTTAAATTATTGTTATGATCAAGCACACAGTGCACTCTGCAATTTGCACCAATCAATGCCTATCACAAAAATCTGATTGGACGTGCCAGTGAATTTTAAATGAAGCATCTGTGGTTTGGCTTCTTGGATTGGATGAGTCTTCACTAGGTTTGTGCTAAGCATTTGCAGACCTAAGACTCGTTTATATAAGTTAATTTAGGACTGGGGCTGGGAAATCTGATCGTGGATCAGCATAGGAGCTTGCTAGTTTTAAAATGCTTACATTTCCAACTCTGCCTCTGCCAAATTTGGGTCGCGACCCATGGGTTGGGAATCGCTGTTTGGGAGTATAGTGGAATGTCGATAGGTTCACCATACCTGACCTTACTTACCATTACAGTTGTAACTGTAGTGTTTAACACATCGGCAGCTGCCTGAGCACTTCCATCGCCCATCCTCTGACTGAAGTTAGCATAAGCTCAAGAATAACGAGTCTGTGAGTCTAGATATCAGAACCGTAGTTCTGCCAGGCTGCTATGTCACTACTGGGCCGAGGGCTCTGGCATGCCGTCAAGGAGGATTAGGTCACCCTGAACTGGCAGGGACAGCTGAACACCACAACCGCTGCACCCCCCAAGTGGCTGCAGATCAAGGAATGGCTAAGCCCCACCCCCCCATCCATCTTCCAGCCCCTCTTCCTGGTCAAGGTCAGAGGGGCCCTGGAGCTTGTCCCAGTCAGCATGGGGCACAAGGCAGGGGGGCCACCCTGGACAGGATGCCAGGGCTCACTCTCAAACACACACATTAACGTGCGATATAGGGATGTCAATTAACCTAACAAGCAGGGAGGAAACAAATGCAACACGTATACAAAACATGCAGATTGCACACACGGAGGATAAACTGAGAAGCCAGGGAGCCACCATACCATCCTCTCCATCAAGAGCCTTTCACATATGCCATCATGCATTAGGTTAATGTGCTGAGACAACTTGGGTCTTTCCAATATTCACTTGTTCTAGCTGCCCATCCACTATGAATACCTGTTTATCCATGGGATACTGCAGTGACTTGGAACATACTGTGGATATGCAGAGAGTAAGACTTGCTTCTCCTGCTATTGCCTCTGTTCATGAAGTACATATAGGGGGAAAAAAGGGCTTGAATGAAAAAGTTTTTTTTTTTTTTATCGAACAGGCGCATAGCTAGGTAGTAAAATTATGAGTTTGCACCCCCCCAAGATGGAAAAAAAACCACCCCCTCAAAATGTATTTCTTCCTATGGGCTTTTCATGCACATGGCAAAAAAGTCAATATACAGCGAGAAATCAGCAGTGTGAAATGTGGAAGAGCAGTTATTTTAGATTGTGGGCTAAAATCCTTCGTACACCCCCAGCTATTCCCTTCCTAATGGCTGCAGCAGCTTCTCTGTAAACTAATCATGTAAATCATTAAATGAAACAACTCCTATTCTGTCATCCCTGGTCCTTTCGCCATTCCATTAGCACTCGTGAACTTGCACTTTAGGGTGATCTTTTGCCATCTGTTTAAAGCTCCACAGAGGCATCAAATTAATTATTAATGCAGGTAGCAGGGGCGCGGGGGGGGATCTGGGTGGGGGAGGGGGTTGTAATAATCTAGAACAGGAATCCCCAATGCCAACAGGCTGCTGTATGTGCAAGTTTATAAGTCCATGCACACTCTCAGAACTCCAGCAAACAAATTCAAGTTTTGAATTAAGCTAAATTTAGCCTGCTTAATTTGCAACATCAGCAATTTCAAGAAAGCTGAAAAACAGGCCTAGTGTGACCGTGACTGACAATACCTGCTCTGTGGACAAACCTGTTATTACCAGTGGCAAGTATTGAAGAGCAGATAGAAGGCAGTACTTTGGGAGGTCCAAAACAATCCCTATTCTTATTAAGTCCAAACTCATTAAGTCAGATTCCAGATATTTTTACATATTTTATTTTGTTTTCGATTACAGATTCATTATTGCTACCATAATCACTTGCAATATTTAAAACATTTTTAGACAACTTAAAATCAGATTTCGTAATTTTACTGAAGATTTACAACAATAAATACAGGAGAAGATTTCTCTTTTTTTTGTTCTTCATAGAGTCTATAACCAGCCCAAGGTGGTGAAGATCGACCCTCCCTTCTGATGACGGTGCCAGGTGACTCCTCTCGGATGCAAACACTGCAGTCTGGGGACGGCAGCGGCACTCAGGTGTTTGCGATTGACATATGAGAAACACTGACACCTGGAACTGGGAGGGTACGGGCGTGTACGTGTGAACAGGAGAAGTCAGCAAAGCTCAAATTTGAGAATGAATGAACAACTATGGGTATGGACACTTGACACGAACTATGTGGAATGAATTTTTCCCAGTCAATGTGGTCGGGGGCGGAGCAATGATCTTCAGTTGGAAGTTAATCAGTATACAACACAACACCCGATTGCTTATAAAGAGTAACATTGTGCCCTATAAATAGAAAAATGAATAGTGAATGAAGCTTAAAATATCATTGCCATGTTCATAGATTCCACAAAGAGTGTAAATAATGGACACTTGTCATGGACAGCATCACTTTCTTGTGATTTTTCTGCTGGCTCTTAATCCCATGCAGTAGATTGTTAATAAACAAAGTCCCCCACTGTAACCTGGAATCCCTGGTTTCCAGTTGCCTTTAATGATGGAATCAGATGCTGTGTGTCAATGACGCAGAGACACGCCCCAACAAAAGGGAAAAGTTCAAAGGTCAAAATGATCAAAAGCAGGTCAGTATTACACTGAAATGTAGGGGATATTCCACCCATGTTGGCAAAAGACCAATTAGGGACATCAGAGTCTTTATACATGTAAATTTCAAATTATAATATCAAAACATTTCAGATCATACGGCCCCTCCAGTATTCACACTGGTTTAAGCCAACCTGTATAGCAATATGACAGCAATATTTCCTCCGTTAAGGACCCACTGACCCAGAGAGACCCCACGGCCAGGCCAACCCCCACACGGTTCTGCTTCTCAGCTCAGTACGTATGCATTACACCTTATAATATTTTGTTTTTGTTAAAGTTAAGATAAACAAATAATAAAGGAAGCATAAAGGGGAAAGGGCTTCAGTTCTATATAAAAATCTAAATATACACCCATTTTATAATACCAATACCATGTCCCTAGGTTCAACATAGTCAGAAAGCAAAACAAAGTGAATCTCACAGCTTCTATGGTATGAATAACGGTCCTAGTGTGGCGCCCGCTTCATTGGAACAGTTGGTAATCCATAAATCACAAACAATGAAGTCCAAAGGTAAGCAATAAGATGCAGACAGAGATTTGGCTTAGTGTTTGATTGACTGGGGTGAGAAACCCCTCTAGTTTTCAACCACCATCTTCACTAGGGGGACAAAAATCGGAATTTTGATCGCGGTGCTAAAATAAAAATAAAACCAATAAAACTGGATCCCCAAAAGAGCCCTACTCTGAGATCAAAAGAATAAAAGAGGATTCATGGATATTAAAATCATCATAGGTTCTCATTTATACTTATTCACATCTTTGTAGACAGAATTTAGTTTTATACATAAACTTAGTGACATTATGGTGACCGACAGGCTGTGTGACAGGAAATGTGCTGTGAAGTGATGTGTCTTCCATCCCAGGAAACCAAGCAGCAGGACTAACTCACAGGGTTAGAGTGTAATATTCTATGTTAAATAAAAACTGGCAAGTCTGCACTCCCAGACAGCAGAGGTCCTCCCATTGAAACAGCAGGGCAAAAATGACCTCCTCTCTCCTCGATTCATGGTCTGTACAGTTGTGAAGTCTTTGTTTCCCCCCAAGCTCCCTATATTCTTCTGCCAGTTTCGCACCAGTTTAGTACCTTAAAAAAAATGAATGACACATTACAGAGTCAGATATGTCACATAAATACTTTGCTACATACTATTCACATTCGAAAAGTAGTAATGTACCTTCAAACTCAGTACATTTTAAACCGAACATGTAAAGGTACAGAATACGCATGAGATGGGAATGATGGTAAAAAGTGACATATTTACATCTGGAAACCAAAGGCTAGGAAATTCACCACTGTAACATATAAAATCGGGTGTGGAGGTAAGTCTGGATTGCGAACAGAGAGTTTATGAGCAGCAGCTTCATTCTGAGAGGTTCCTTTGTACGTAACCATCCCCAAACCACTTGGCCAAGGCTGTAGATCAGGGGTGGGGGAACCTGATCTATGGAGAGCCGGCGCGGGTTTTTGGGATGACCTCTTGATCAGCCAATAACAGTGGGTCCCCAGGACTGGAGTTGAGAACCACTGCTTTATTATTGGCTGATTGAGAGGTCATCTCAAAAACCCGCACCGGCTCTCCATGGATCAGGTTTCCCACTCCTGCTGCAGATTAAGGGCACAGTTTTACCGGATATTTAACCTCAGCCCCTCCAGTGTAATGGCCCCGGGGCAGCAGCGGTGCTCACCTGTAGTAGTTGGGCTTGAAAGGGCCGTTCTTATTCAAGCCCAGGTACTTCGCCTGCTCCTCCGTCAGCTCGGTGAGGTGTGCGTCAAATGTGGGAAGGTGAAGGCTCGCGACATACTCATCTGAAACAGAGCACATGCTCGTTATATACAAAGGGGGGGGTCACATGTCAACGAACATCTGCAATCTCCCCATGCTGACATCAGAAGAGCCATTCTCAGTTATAAACATCATGTTTTATCTTTTCGGTGATGTTTTATGTCAAAACCATCACTTGCTGTGCTGGAGCCCATAACATTGTGGCTGAAAATTTGTAGGATTCCGTATAATGTTCTGCCACCCTAATATTACTTTGCACATTAATCTATAGGTACTACTGCAAATTATGTACAAAATATTATACTACAAGTTAGCAATTCAGTGTATATAAAGTGACCACAGGCGAGGATGCATGTAGCTGGTACACAGGTACGCATTCAGCATATAAAGCGATATGTGGGACAATTTCTTGTTGTAGCAGCGAAAATGTGTATTTATGTGGGTTCGCGTTATTTTAATGAGAAATTACCCTACATTTTAACCTTTATGTGGCTAGTTTGTACTTCAGTATAAAAGCACAGCAATTTCTTGTTTTAATAGTGAGAATGCACATAAAATACATACACATTTGCACTGCTAGAACAAGAAATTGCTGCACGTATTGCTTTAAATGGCAAATGTGCACTTGCGCCCCAGTTATGTGCATATCTGACCATAGGTTAATATAGCTGTCTAGATCAGCGTTTCCAAATCCGGTCCTCGGAGACCCACAGACACTCCACGTTTTTGCTCCCTCCCAGCTCACGGTAAAAACAAGGACTGTCTGTGGGTCCACAAGGACTAGATTTGGAAACACTGGTGCGGACTATATATGTACTGCTCACCCCCCTACAAGCCCTGCACATGCTCAGTGGTCATGGATGCCCCGGCCCGGCGCGCTGGGGGGGGGGGTGGGGGGGTGGGTGGGGGGGGGGGGGGGGGGGGGGGGGGGGGGGGGGGGGGGGGGGGGGGGG